>CM038141.1:410186941-411390691 GCA_021437245.1 Aegilops speltoides | reverse complement strand
CTCTATACTTACGCCGCGAGCATTGTATGTTCCTCCGTTCGAAGGGCGTTCCGTATTTCCGTTGACCGTGATGACTCCTCGAGGGCCTAGCATTTTGAGCTTTAGGTATGCGTAATGGCACGCGTTGAACTTCTTAACAGCGGTTCGTCGAGCGAGCGTGATAGCCGCTGCGAGCGGGACTATGTCGAAGATTAACTCCTCGCTCGGAAATTGTCGGGGATCCGAAGACCACTTCGGTGTGGTGAGCTGTACAATTGGCCTCAACACTGGTATGGCGCCCTTGAAGGTCGTCTTTGTCGGTTTAATCCTTGATGGGTCTATGCCCATCTTGCTGCTATATCGATAAAGCGAGGTTAGAGGTTCTTGCCGCCGTCCATCGACTCTCGTGAGGTGAAATCCATCGGCGATTGGGTCTAAAACCAATGCGGCGAATCCGCCGTGGCGGATCTTGGTCGGATGGTCTCTTCAATCGAAAGTGATCGGGCAAGAGGACCATGGATTGAACTTAGGGCGATGGCTCCATCGCATATCGTCCCTTAGTGCGCTTCCGCTCCCTCTTGGGTATATGGGTTGCGTATATCATGTTTACCGTCCGCACTTGTGGGGGAAACCATACATCCTCTCTGTTCGGCGGTCGGGTCTCTTCCTCGTCGTCGTTGTGCAGCCCTTGTCATTGTTTTCGCAATTAACTTGCTGCTGCTTGAATACCCAACAATCTATGTTGGTGTGATTAGCTAGCTTTTGAAGTGCCATGTATCCGGCATGGCGGTCGAGTATTCGGTCCAAATTGGACGGACCCGGAGTGGTTCTTTTGAATGGCTTCTTCCGCTGACCGAGTTTAGAGCCTCGAAATCCGGCGTTAACTGTCGTATCCTCCTTGTCGTCACCGTTAATGCGGCATTTATTTTTGCTTCGACGCGACCTGCCATTGTGGTCCTTAGTGTCCGGACTACCAACATTTTTGCTAAGGTTGTTGCTGCGAGCTAGCCAGCTGTCCTATCCCGCACAGAAGCGGGTCATTAATGATGTGAGGGCTGCCATGGATTTCGGCTTTTCCTGTCCTAGTTGCCGGGCTAGCCACTCGTCGCGGATGTTATGTTTGAAGGCTGCGAGGGCCTCTGCATCCGGACAGTCGACGATTTGATTTTTCTTTGTTAGAACCGTGTCGAATTGCTGGCGATTCGTGCGGCTGCTGGATTATGTGGCTTAGGTCATCGGCGTCTGGTGGTCGCACATATGTGCCCTGGAAGTTGTTGAGGAATGCGGCTTCCAGGTCCTCCCAACACCCAATTGACTCTGCGGGCAGGCTGTTAAGCCCATGCCGAGCTGGTCCTTTAAGCTTGAGCGGGAGGTATTTGATGGCGTGGAGATCGTCGCTGCGGGCCATATGGATGTGAAGGAGATAATCTTCAATCCAAACCGCGGGGTCTGTCGTGCCATCGTAGGATTCAATGTTTATGGGTTTGAACCCTTCAGGGATTTGATGATCCATTACTTCGTCAGTGAAGCATAGCGGGTGTGCGGCGCCTCTGTATTGAGCAATATCACGATGTAGCTCCAGGGAGCGTTGTCTGCTATGTTCGGCCCAGCCGGAGTTGTTGTATCCGGATCGACGGTATTCGTCATGGGTCGTGGGGCGCCCACGTGATCCATAGATGGATCTAGATTGTCTTGCCTTATCCTCCAATATGTCCCGCAAGTCCGGCGCGTTCCCTCGTGGCTTCATACTTTTCGAGCGATGCCGGGGTACGGTCTTGATGGAAGGCCTGGATGCCTCTCTGTCGCGACCACGGGGTGGTCGGTCGATCGTATGTCTTGTTGGTGATGAAGGTATGTATGCTTCCTCCTCTAATCGGGGAGCAACTTGCGTTTTGGGTAGCTTTTGGAGGGCGTTCGAGTTCATACTCTTGACGCGAGGACCTCGGTCCATCATCAACCAGCGAGGTCTTGATCAGCTTGAAGCTGCTGCTGCTTTTCTTTAGGCTATTTGTGTGGCCATTAGCCTGCGTTGAAACGCTCCTATTCGACGGGATCCTCGGGCACGCAATTCGTCGTCGTTGAGGCTTGCCTCGTCTTGGAGGAGGTATGTAATTATCATCCTCGACCTCTTAAATCTGCCGCTCTCTCGTGAGGGCTTACGCATCCTCTGCGCTGAATCTTGCGGGAGGGATTGTCTTCGGCACTATCTAGGGTATTATTATCTCTGTGCGGAATCTCCATTCTTCTTTGTGGCGGGATTTAGAACAGCGCCCGACGTTGGTGCTTGGCTGTTTCTTTAAGGAATCGCCCTTTGCTTCTTCGCCGTCCCCATCTTTTGGGGTGTCCACCATGTATATGTCGTATGGCGAGGTGGTTTTCGATTGCCTGTAGGCGCTGGTTCTTGTAAATCTCCGACATAAATCGTCCATACCGTTGATGTCTTGGTCATAGTCTAGCATGTCGGTTAGATCGTCGACGGTGGCTACAAAGTGGGTGGTGGGTGGGTCTTGAATTTCTTCGTCGTCCGCGTCCCAACCGTCCAGCCATAATCGGCAGGGCTCTCCGGATAAGGAGAGATGCTTTAGCAATTTAGGATGTCGCCAAAGGGCAAGTCTTGAAAGATGTCCGCAGCGGTGAACTCCATGATCGGCGCCCAATCGGATTCGGTTGGCGGGCGCAGGAGGCTCGAGTCCGCGAGTCCGGCACCTCGAGTCCACGAGCTTTATAGGGGACAAGGTCGGTGTTCGGCTCCATCGCCGCGGAAGTTGCAGCCCCCAAGGCGGTGTCCAGCCACCGGTCCTCGATCTGGGCGATCGGCTCTGGACTGAGGGCCGGAGCGAATTTGTGTGCGGCCACCAAGGCACTGTCCGGCGGCAGAGCTAAATCATGCCCATCGTGACAAAGGCGGCACGCTTTCGGCTGTGGCTCGAGTCCGTCGAAGATCGAGTCCCCGCGGATGTCGGCCGTGAAGTTTAGGCTTCGAACGACTGACGGCGAGGCGTAGCTTCGATCTGCTCGGATGGCCAAGTGAATTAGCCCGCGATGCGCGGCCGCCGAATCTGAAGATCTGTCCGGGAGAAAAGTCTCACCCAGGACGGCGTTGTTGTTGATTGAAGAAGCCATCGAGCCTATCGGTGGCGACGGAGGAACTCTCAATGAAAGCACCAATGTCGATGTCAAAACCGCAGATCTCGGGTAGGGGTCTGAATGTGCGTCTAGGCGGATGGTAACAGGAGACAAGGGACACGATGTTTTACCCAGGTTCGGGCCCTCTTGATGGAGGTAAAACCCTATGTCCTGCTTGATTGATATTGATGATGTGTATTACAAGAGTGGATCTACCACGAGATCAAGGAGGCTAAACCCTAGAAGCTAGCCTATGGTATGATTGTTGCAATGGATGTTGTGTCCTACGGACTAAAGCCTTCCGGTTTATATAGACACCGGAGAGGGCTAGGGTTACACAGAGTCGATTACAATGGTAGGAGATCTACATATCCGTATCGCCAAGCTTGCCTTCCACGCCAAGGAAAGTCCCATCCGGACACGGGACGGAGTCTTCAATCTTGTATCTTCGTAATCTTGGAGTCCGGTGGACGATGATAGTCCGGTTGTCCGGACACCCCCTAGTCCAGGACTCCCTCACCCGACCACAGCAGAAGATAGAGAGAAAATGAAAGATGTTCCCTATGCTTCAGCCATAGGCTCTATCATGTATGCAATGTTGTGTACCAGACCTGACGTATGCTTAGCAATAAGCTTGGCAGGAAGGTACCAAAGTAATCTAGGAGTGGATCACTGGACAGCGGTCAAGAACATCTGAAAATACGAAAAGGACTAAGGATATGTTTTCGTATATGGAGGTGACAAAGAGCTAGTCGTAAATGTTACGTTGATGCAAGCTTTGACACCGATCCCGGACGATTCTAAATCGCATAAACCGGATCGTATTTTTATTAAGCGGTGGAGCTGTAAGTTGGTGCAGTTCTAAACAAAGCGTCGTGGCGGGGTCTACATGTGAAGCGGAGTACATAGCTGCTTCGGAAGCAGGAAATGAAGGAGTCTGGATGAAGGAGTTCATTTCCGATCTAGGTGTCATACCTAGTGCATCGGGACCAATGAAGATCTTTTGTGACAATACTGGTGCAATTGCCTTGGCAAAGGAATCCAGATTTCACAAGAGGACCAAGCACATCAAGAGACGCTTCAATTCCATTCGGGACCAAGTCCAAGTGGGAGACATAGAGATTTTGAGGATACATACGGATCTTAATGTTGCAGACCCGTTGACTAAGCCTCTCTCACGAGCAAAACATGCTCAGTACCAATACTCCATGGGTGTTAGAATCATTACTATGTAATCTAGATTATTGACTCTAGTGCAAGTGGGAGACTAAAGGAAATATGCCCTAGAAGCAATAATAAAGTTATTATTTATTTCCTCATATCATGATAAATGTTTATTATTCATGCTATAATTGTATTAACCGGAAACATAATACATGTGTGAATACATAGACAAACATAACGTCACTAGTATGCCTCTACTTGACTAGCTCATTAATCAAAGATGGTTACGTTTCCTAACCATAGGCATGTGTTGTCATTTGATTGATGGGATCACATCATTAGGAGAATGATGTGATTGACATGACCCATTCCGTTAGCCTAGCACTTGATCGTTTAGTATATTGCTATTGCTTTCTGCATGACTTATACATGTTCCTGTAACTATGAGATTATGCAACTCCCGTTTACGGAGGAACACTTTGGGTACTACCAAACATCACAACGTAACTGGGTGATTATAAAGGAGTACTATAGGTGTCTCTGAAGGTACATGTTGAGTTGGCGTATTTCGAGATTAGGTTTTGTCACTCCGATTGTCGGAGAGGTATCTCTGGGCCCTCTCGGTAATGCACATCACTATAAGCATTGCAAGCAATGTAGCTAATGAGTTAGTTACGGAATGATGCATTACGTAACAAGTAAAGAGACTTGCCGGTAACGAGATTGAACTAGGTATTGGATACCGACGATCAAATCTCGGGCAAGTAACATACCGATGACAAAGGGAACAACGTATGTTGTTATGCGGTTTGATCGATAAAGATCTTCGTAGAATATGTAGGAACCAATATGGGCATCCAGGTTCCGCTATTGGTTATTGACCGAGAATAGTTCTAGGTCATGTCTACATAGTTCTCGAACCCGTAGGGTCCGCACGCTTAACGTTATGATGAGAGTTTTATTATGAGTTTCTAAGTTTTGATGTATCGAAGTTTGTTCGGAGTCCTAGATGTGATCACGGACATGACGATGAGTCTCGAAATTGTCGAGACATAAAGATTGATATATTGGACGACTATATTCGGACACCGGAAGTGTTCCGGGTGATTTCGGAGAAAACCGGAGTCTTGGGAGGTTCGGACCCCCCTAGGAGAGTTAATGGGCCACATGGGCCTTAGTGGAAGAGAGAGGCGGCCGGGGTGGGCGCGCCCCCTCTCCCCTGGTCCGGGTGGACTAGGAGGCGGCGCCCCTCTTTCCTTCCCCTCTCCCCTTCCTTTCCCCTCCTAGTAGGAATAGGAAAGGGGAGTCCTACTCCTACTAGGAGGAGGACTCCTCCTCTGGCGCCCCCTTGGGCGGCCGGCCTCCCCCTGCTCCTTTATATCTGAGGCGGGGGCACCCCATAGACACACAAGTTGATCTACGGATCGTTCCTTAGCCGTGTCGGTGCCCCTCCACCATATTCCACCTCGGTCATATCGTCATGAGTTTAGGCGAAGCCCTCGCCGATAGAACATCATCATCGTCCACCACGCCGTCGTCTTGATGGAACTCATCCCCAAAGCTTTCTTTGGATCGGGCCAGGGGATCGTCATTGAGCTGAGCGTGTCTGAACTCGGAGGTGTCGACGTTAGGTGCTTGGATCGGTCGAATCATGAAGGCGTCGACTACATCAACAGCGTTGTCATAGCGCTTCGCTTACGGTCTCACAGTGCGTGGACAACACTCTCCTCTCGTTGCTATGCCATCACCATGATCTTGCGTGTGCGTAGGAAAAATTTTGAAATTACTACGTTCCCCAACAAGATTATGGTAGGGTACGAAACCACCTCAAAGTTATTCTTTCGGATCAATCTATTCAAGAGTTCGTACTAGAATAACACATTAAGACACAAATCAACCAAAACCCTAATGTCACCTAGATACTCCATTGTCACCTCAAGTATCCGTGGGCATGATTATACGATATGCATCACACAATCTCAGATTCATCCAACCAACATAAAAGTACTTCAAAGAGTGCCCCAAAGTTTCTACCGGAGAGTCAAGAAAACGTGTGCCAACCCCTATGCATAGGTTCATGGGCGGAACCCGCAAGTTGGTCACCAAAACATACATCAAGTGGCACATGATATCCCATTGTCACCACAGATAAACACGGCAAGACATACATCAAGTGTTCTCAAATAAAGACTCAATCCGATAAGATAACTTCAAGAGGAAAACTCAATTCATCACAAGAGAGTAGAGATGGGGAGAAACATCATAAGATCCAACTATAATAGCAAAGCTCGTGATACATCAAGATCGTGTGAAGTCGAGAACACGAGAGAGAGAGATCAAACACATAGCTACGGGTACATACCCTCAGCCCCGAGGGTGAACTACTCCCTCCTCGTCATGGATAGCGCTGGGATGATGAAGATGGGCACCGGTGATGGGTTCCCCCTCAAGCAGGGTGCCGAAACGGACTCCCGAGAAGTTTTTGGTGGATACAGAGGCTTGCGGCGGCGGAACTCCCGATCTATCTTGATATTGGATGTTTTTAGGGTACGTAGGCTTATATAGGAGAAAGAGGTCGGTCGGGAGGTGTTCGAGGGGCCCACGAGACAGGGGGCGCGACCAGTAGGAGGGGGGAGCCCCCTATCTCCTGGCCTCCTTGAGGATCTTCTGACGTGAACTCCAAGTCTCCAGGATCATATTCTTCCCAAAAATCACACTGCCGAAGGTTTCATTCCGTTTGGACTCCGTTTGATATTCCTTTTCTTTGAAATACTGAAATAGGCAATAAAACAGCCTCCGGCTAATAGGTTAGTCCCAAAAGAAATATAGAAGTGTATAATAAAGCCCATAATCATTCAAAATAGATAATAAAATAGCATGAATGCTTCATAAATTATAGATACGCTGGAGACGTATCACAGACTAACGGGGATCTCTTTCCCATCTGACCCTACAGGTCTGACCTAGGCCATGTGGTTCGGGTCAGCCTTGGTGTATCGCGTCTTCACCATGGCCCAGGCTTCCCTTGCATCTTGTCCGCAGGCCGATATCTTCCATAATCGGAAGCGTCGCCGCGCTCCCTTGAGCATCTTTACAAGCTCCCCCATGCCTCCTGGCAGGGAGGTGGACGTCCACAAGGCCTGGGCAATACCCTGCATCACCTGCCGAACTTGTTCGTGCAGTTGTGAGAGCTCTTGCAGAAGATCGCCAGCAGATCCGGGCATCTCCTCTTCGGGACGACCCATCAGCATACCTAGAGACATAATTCTGTTAGCCCGTTTCTTCGCCGAACTCTATAAAGGTTCGTTCGAGCACTTACTAAAAATGCTGCGTCGAAGCCTCTTATTCTCCTTCATGGAGTCAGCAAGCTGGGCCCAAGCATCTTTTAATTCGACGTCCAGCCGGGTATTTGCATCCTGGAGATCATTTTTCTCTCGAATAACCCGTGTAAGCACACGCTCGCCAGCCTCTAGTTGTCATTGAACATGTTGCTCATCCCCTGGTACGGTCTCTGGATTACCACCGGGATTGTCTGTAGAATCTATTGTTAGATTGGCACGCATGCCGAATACTAACTGGTACATGTCATTACATTCTTTTCGATCAAGTCAAGTATTACCCGATGATCCCTTCTTGGAATCCTCCATTCCAGCAACTGCGGCCCGTAACTGGGCTTTGCACTCCTCCAGCTCTTGAGATAAATTGGTGTTCTTCTCAGTAAGAACCTATGCATACAATGATCCTTAAATCAGTTGTGCCAACTGTTTCAAGTCTCAGGGGCTACTGATATACATAACTATCAGATTTACTTACCCGTATATCCGTTAAATACTGTTCCGTGGCTCTAGCAAGACCACCTTGAGCAGCTCGGATGTACGCGTCTCCTGAGTTGAAGGCATTGAACGCCTCTCCGGAGAAATTAGGGTCGCGTAGTACGGCCCGGCGACGCCTGTGATTCATGGTGCTCTCCACTTTGGAATTCGTAGCGGAAATTCTATCCGCATCCTCTATAGGAGGACCATCCGGCGTTGTCCTCGCGTTAGCCTCTGCCCCTAAGTCCGGCTCCGGAGTCCGGCTGGTGGAGGCATGGCAGCGAGCTCTCCGAGATACTGATCCGTGGCGTTTTTTACGCCAGAACCATCGACATTATTACATTTTACAGACGATAATCATGGAGCAGGTTTTTTATCATACCTCTGCGACGGTGTCTCGGTCCTGACCGCCTTCCTTTTAAGCCTACCCGGCTTCGGTGCCCCTTGTTGGCGAGTCACCGCGGGTTCAGCACGGCGCCCTGATGGCCTTCCCTGTAAAACACAATACATGTGCGGTGGGTAAGGTGCAAAGAGGGGATCCTTCTCGGAAGTTGGGACTCTGGTTTTACTTACATGTGATGCAGGGAGTAGGCTAGGATAATCAGCTATGATGGCCACCAGGGCACCGTCACAGCTTAACTGGTAAAATATCCTGTCAACGAGCTCCACAAATATGTCTAGATCTTCTTCAAGTCCAGGGTAGAGGGCCCGATCGGGGTCCTCTGGCTGTGGGGACGGGCTGTGAACCTCCCTCACAGCTTTTCCCAGTTCCTGCTAATGAATTGGCAAGGTAAATATTTGTGATGAAGAATGCGGGATGGACTGGAGTAAAAGATAGCAGCTCTCCCAGCTTGGGGGGTTGTACATGGAGAATCCATCTCGTGGCTTAATACGGATGAACTCCTCTTCTTCTCCTTTGTACAAATCGGACAGTATTTTCGCCAGAGCGGCGGCGGAGTCCGGACCTTCTGGCAACTGGGTGGCATCGTCTTCTCCATTGAAGTGCCACATGGGTTTCCCCTTATCTTTGAAGTGGTTGCACCCCGCATTATACATATTGACATAACCTCGATTATTGTCGACCCTGATTTGGCAGCGTTTTATCCTGCCCATCGTAAAGGACCTCTGTTATCTTCCTCACGGGGCTCGGGGCGCCGTTGTGGCATTTCTTCAACGGGGCATTTGCAAACTCAGGAAGGCCCATCCGAATAGGGTCCGGAAGGGTGACATCATCCATATAAAACCACTCCAAAGGCTAGTCTTCGGATGTCTTCTTCGGAGTACCGGACAGGTATCCGGTCCCGGCGATGTGCCATATTTCGGGTCCGCCCACTTGATATATTGACCCCTCCTGAGTGCAGGGTACGAGGCAGAATAGCCTCTTCCATATATCGAAATGAGCTTCGCAGCCCAGAAACAGCTCGCAAAAGGCGACGTAGCCGGCGATGTGTAAAATGGAGGCAGAGGTGAAGTTATGCAGCTGGAGGCCATAGAACTCCAGGAGCCCGTGGAGGAATGAATGGATTGGAAATCCGAGTCCCCTCATCAAGGAAGGGACAAGGCATACCCACTCCCCCTGGATGGGTTGGGAAAACTCTCCGCTTGCTCCCCGCTGTTGTAGGTGGCTAGTCCGGCTCGGACGGGGACCATATACGCAGGCGGAGCGAGAGAAGGAGCTGCGACGACCTGCCATGATGGAATGGTTTTTTTCGGGCGCGCTCTGATGGATACTCGCTGGGGGAGGATGGTGTGATTTGGATCTGAGGATCCCCGTCTCTTTAAATAGACGATTTACTTACATGGTCAGGGTGGCAAATGTAAAAATGCCCCGACTTCTCGCATTCGCTCGACATGTGGAAGTAGCCATTATTAAAACACAGAAGCCGAGGAGTGCAACATTAATGGGAAGCCGGACACTACTCGTTACAACAGGTACTCTAGATTTGGAGAAGAACCCGCCTTGCAATGCCGAAGACAATCTGTGCGCCGGACTCATCGTCATTGAAGCCTAGTTTAGGGGCTACTGAGGGAGTCCTGGATTAGGGGGTCCTCGGATAGCCGGACGATATGCTTTGGCTGGACTATTGGACTATGAAGATACAAGATTGAAGACTTCGTCCCGTGTCCGGATGGGACTCTCCTTTGCGTGGAAGGCAAGCTTGGTGATTCGGATATGTAGATCTCCTTCTTTGTAACCGACTCTGTGTAACCCTAGCCCCCTCCGGTGTCTATATAAACCAGAGGGTTTAGTCCGTAGGACCAACAACAATCATAATCATAGGCTAGCTTCTAGGGTTTAACCTCTACAATCTCGTGGTAGATCAACACTTGTAATACTCATATCATCAAGATCAATCAAGCAGGAAATAGGGTATTACCTCCATCGAGAGGGCCCAAACCTGGGAAACATTGTGTCCCCCGCCTCCTGTTACCATTAGCCTTAGACGCATAGTTCGGGACCCCCTACCCGAGATCCGCCGGTTTTGACACCGATAGTAGGTGCTTTGTGAAAGTTGTATTAAGTGTCTCGACCTATCCCTATAGATCTTGATGCCCAATATGTAAGTAGGTTCACGAGGTCTTTCATTGAAAAATTCTTATTCAAATATCCTTTTATGATATCCAGAAATTCTATATCATTGAAAGTACAACTAATCCCTAGGTGGTTTTGGTAATTCTTAACAACATATAGCTCATTGAACTAATGCTCCTTCAAGATGATCATTTCAGAAAGTTCAATGATTGGCATGGCATGTACTAGAGATGTGGACCCCTCAAAATGCTAAGGACACATATTGGCAACAAGCTCAAGACTCTACATTTTCTTTTAGTGATCCAAGATCACATTGAGTCCATAGGAAAGCCAATACTATTAAAAGGGGGCGAGGTGTTGCTTAATGGCTTACTTGCTCAAAATGCTTAGTGATATGCTCCAAAACCCTCAACCACTATCTCATATCCACATATGTCCTAAACCTAAAAGTAAGACTCGGCCCCACTGATTTGACATATCCGGCACCACCGAGTTCATTTGACATAGCCACTTCCACAAACCCTAATCAGTTCGGTTACACCGATAGGATCTCGGTCTCACCGAGATGGGATTGCAAACTCTCTGTTTCCTTTTCGTAACGTTTCGGTCTCACCAAAATGAGCAACTGGTCCCACCGAGTTTGCAATGCAAATTCACTGTTTCCTTTTCGTAACGTTTCGGTCTCACCGAAATGAGCGAATCGGTCCCACCGAGTTTGCCTGACCAACTCTCTATGTGCCTATTACTGAAATTGGTCCCACCGAGTTCATGTGATCGGTCACACCGAGATTAGGTTATGCCCTAACCCTAGCGCATCGGTCCCACCGAGTTGATTGTATCGGTCCCACCGAAAACTCTAACGTTCATATTTTGACCTGAATCAGTCTAACCGAGTTTTACCATTCGGTCTCACCGAGTTTGGGAATTTGTGTGTAACGGTTAGATTTTGTGTCGAGGCTATATATACCCCTCCACCCTGATACGTCTCCAACGTATCTACTTTTCCTAACGCTTTTCCTCTTGTTTTGGACTCTAATTTGCATGATTTGAATGAAACTAACCCTGGACTAACGTTGTTTTCAGCAGAACTACCATGGTGTTGTTTTTGTGCAGAAATAAAAATTCTCGAATGGAACGAAACTTTGTGATGATTTTTTATATCAAATAAGAGAATTTCTGGAACCAGGAAGGACCTGAGGGGGGCACCTGGGTGGGCAAAACCCACCAGGGCGCGCCCAGGTGGGTGCTGCCCACCTGGTGGCCTTGCTGACCCTCAAACCGACGCTATAAAATCCCATATTTCTAGAAAAAAGTCAGGGAGAAAGAAATATCGCATTTCACGACGCGGAGCCGCCGCCAAGCCCTATTCTTCCCTGGGAGGGCAGATGTGGAGTCTGTTTGGGGCTCCGGAGAGGGGGATCTTCGCTCTTCGTCATCACCAACACCTCTCCATCGCTAATTCCATGATGCTCCCCATCGGGAGTGAATAATTCCTTCATAGGCTCGCTGGTCGGTGAGGAGTTGGATGAGATTCATCATGTAATCGAGTTAGTTTTGTTAGGGCTTGATCCCTAGTATCCACTATGTTCTGAGATTGATGTTGCTATGACTTTGCCATGCTTAATGCTTGTCACTTTGGGCCTGTGTGCCATGATTTTAGATCTGAACCGTTTATGTTATCACCATTATATCCATGTTCTAGATCCGATCTTGCAAGTTATAGCCACCTACTACGTGTTATGATCCGGCAACCCCGGAGTGACAATAGTCGGGACCACTCCCAGTGATGACCGTAGTTTGAGGAGTTCATGTATTCACCGTGTGCTAATGCTTTGTTCCGGTTCTCTATTAAAAGGAGGCCTTAATATCCCTTAGTTTCCAATAGGACCCCGCTGCCACGGGAGGGTAGGACAAAAGATGTCATGCAAGTTCTTTCCATAAGCACGTATGACTATTTACAGAATACATGCCTACATTATATTTATGAACTGGAGCTAGTGTCGTATCGCCCTAGGTTATAACTGTCTCATGATGAATATCATCCAACGAGTCACCGATCCAATGCCTACGAATTTATCTTATATTGTTCTTGCTAAGTTACTATTGTTGCTACTACTATCGTTACTGCTACAATATCAATGCTATCACTGTTACCGTTACCGTTACTACTGCTGCTATCATCAAAACTATCATACTACTGTGTTACTAATCACTTTGCTGCAGATAATTAATCTCTAGGTGTAGTTGAACTGAAACTCAGCTGCTAATACCTTCAAATATTCTTTGGCTCCCTTTGTGTCGAATCTATAAATTTGGGTTGAATACTCTACCCTTCAAAACTGTTGTGATCCCCTATACTTGTGGGTTATCAAGACCTTTTTCTAGCGCCATTGCCGAGGAGCATAGCTATATTTGTTGAGTCACTTGGGATTATTATCATATTACCACTATGAAGAATCTGAAGGATGTTAAGACTATGATTTTTTCCTCAAGAACGAGGAGAGGTAAGGAACTGCCATCCAGTTCTACTTTAGATTCACCTTCTATTATAAGTAAGCTTGCAACACTACAACATGCTATTAATTCTGATATGTCGCAAGTTATTGATGATGCTACTTCTGCTATGAATGTTATTGATGATGATGCTAGTACCTTGCTTGATGATGGTGTGCCACTAGGTAAATTTCTTGATGAACAAATTGCTAGAGTAAGTCAACATGATATTGTTGAATCTGATGATGAACTTGAAACTGAAACTACTGAAACACCTACTAGAACTAGTCCTCCTAGATATGAATTGCCAAAGGTATCAGAAGGTTACACTATCAGCGAGGAGGCAACTAGAGATATTCTTGCTTGTAAGGATAGAGATGATCTAGAGAAATTATTGTGCAAGTATAAAGAAAGATCTCTGAATGCCAAAATGAAATATGATCCTGAGTTTGCTACTTCACCTATTGTTATTGCTGATAAGGATTATGAATTCTCTGTCGACCCAGAGTTAATCACTTTGGTTGAATCTGATCCTTTCCATGGTTATGAAACTGAAACTGTTGTGGCACATCTTACTAAATTGAATGATATAGCTACTCTTTTTGCTCATGATGAGAAGATTCGCTATTACTATATTCTCAAGTTATTTCCGTTCTCATTAAAGGGTGATGCTAAAGCTTGGTACAATACTCTTGCTCCTGGTTGTGTGCGTAGTCCCCAGGATATGATCTATTACTTCTCTGAAAAATATTTCCCTGCTCATAAGAAACAAGCCGCCTTGCAGGAAATATTTAACTTCGTGTAAATTGAAGAAGAGAGTCTCCCACAAGCTTGGGGGAGGCTTCTCCGATTGCTTAATGCTTTGCCTGATCATCCTCTTAAGAAAAATGAAATACTTGATATCTTCTATAATGGATTAACCGATGCTTCTAGGGACTTCCTAGATAGTTGTGCTGGTTGTGTTTTCAGGGAACGAACTATTGAACAAGCTGGAGAACTATAGAATAACATATTGAAAAATTATGATGATTGGACTCCTCCTGAAGCACCTATTAAACCCACTCCGAAGAAGAGGGGTATCTTATATCTCAGTCCTGAAGATATGCAAGAGGCAAAGAAATCTATGAAGGAAAAAGGTATTAAGGCCGAGGATGTTAAAAATTTACCACCTATAGAAGAAATACATGGGCTTGAAGCACCACCACCACCTAAGGTGGTAGAGGTAAAATCTTTAATGAAATTCAATGATAGTGATGATCCTCGTAATAAACATCCTAGTCAATGCCTTTATGAGTTTGATAATTACATTAGAAAGCAAAATCACTTCAATGCAAATGTTATGAAACAATTGAAATACAACTCTGATATGGTTGCTCGCTTAAGTGACTTGTTATTTAGAATCTCAAATGATGTTATAGGTGTAGGAAAACATGCCTCTATGGTTCAAATTCAATTAGAACAAGTTGCTAAATCTCAAAGAGTGTTACCTAATGAAATGAACAATAATATAAGTGACTTTGCTGTTAGAGTAGAAACAAGAGGAGGTAAAATGACTCAGGAACCACTTTATCCTGAGGGACATACAAAGAGAATTGAACAAGATTCTCAAAGGAACAACACCACTACACCTAGTTCTTCTAAAAAGAAAAATAATAAGAAAAATGATAGGACTTTGCCTGCTTCTAGTGAACCTGAAATAGAAAAACCTCCTGATAATGATAATGAAGTTTCTATCTCTGATGTTGAAACTCAATCTGGTAATGAACAATCACCTTCTGATAATGAAAGAGATAATGATGAAGTTCAAGAAGACACTTAACCTAATGCTAAAGAACCAGATAATGATGTTGAGATAGAACCAGCTGTTGTTCTTGATAACCCACAACCTAAAAATAAAAGATATGACAAAAGAGACTTTGTTGCTAGAAAACATGGTAAGGAAAGAGAACCATGGGTTCAAAAGCCTATGCCATTCCCACCTAAGTCAACTAAAAAGAAAGACGATGAAGAATTTGAACGCTTTGCTGAAATGATTAGGCCAGTCTTTTTGCGCACTCGCTTGACTGATATCCTGAAAATGCCTCCTTATGCAAAGTACATGAATGACATCATCACTAATAAGAGAAAAATACTGGAAGATGAAATCTCCACTATGCTTGCTAATTACACTTTCAAAGATGGAGTACCTAAAAAATTTGGAGATCCGGGAATACCAACTATACCTTGCTCCATTAAAAGAAATTATGTGAAAACCGCTTTATGTGATTTGGGAGCTGGTGTTAGTGTTATGCTTTTCTCTTTATATAAAAGACTTAATTTGAATAAACTCACACCTACTGAAATATCATTGCAAATGGCTGACAAATCAACTGCCGTACACATTGGTATTTGTGAGGATGTGCCCCTTGTTGTTGTTAATGTTACTATTTTGACTGACTTTGTTATACTTGAGATGCCCGAGGATGAAAACATGTCGATTATCCTTGGTAGACCCTTCTTGAATACTGCAGGTCACTTTTCATATCAATGGTAATGAGCATACGGTGCACTTTCTGAAGAAACAATTCCAAGTGAATGGTATATTGAAAAATCTCCGACAATCACTATTGTAAGTTTTCAACTACCACTACCTACTGTCAAAAAGAAATATGAATTGCTTATTTTTAGGGACATTCATATCCCCATTGAGGTAACTTAGTGATTTACGAAAGTTCTTCGGTTTCATGCTAATCGAAACTGGTTGTTAATAGGACCTGATCAACCTTATTAATGGATCATTTTTTAGAGGTATGAAGTTGATGAATTTAGTAAGCACTATATTTTTGTCCCTACCTTTTGTTTTCTGTTTTATTAGTTAAATAAAATAAAATGTCATGTTTTGCATGTTTTTTGCTTTTTTCATGCAATAAAAAATGACCCAAAAATAAAAGTTCTCAGAATGCTCTAAAAATCTGACACGATTTTTTACTGAATATTTATGAATTTCCGGTGCAAATAATATCTGAGGGAGGTGCACCAGGTGGCACAACCCACTGGCGCGCCCGGCACCCTGTGCACGCATACAGTGGGTGCTGCCCACCTGGTGGGCCCCCTCACTTACTTCTTCCCCCCACACCACTCCATTCACCCAGAAAAAATCACCAACACACTCTCTCTCGTGTTCTTGCTCCCGAGACAGCGGATTCCGATCTCTTTGCTCGAAGCTCCATTTCCGAAACTGTTTCGGGGATTTGTTGCTTGGTATGTGACTCCTCCATGTGTCCAATTAATTTTTGTTTTAGTGGCTTATATTTAGAATAATTAGCTACTCTTGGTGCTGCTGTAGATGAGCTTGCATGTTGAATTCTTGGAGTTCTAAGTAGTTTGAATGCTTGCTATGACCTCTATACATCCCTATGAGTAGTTGCTATCAATTTTGTGAAGTTTTGTAACTAAATTTTTCACGACCCAAAAATTTTCAGAAAATTGTACGCGAACATTATGAACTTCTTTGGGAGGAGTTCTTCGAGGAGGAGATCCTCGGAGTCATCCTCTAGTAGCAGCTCCGTTTGCCGGTCCTATGTTGAACCAAGCAAAAAATCCATTCGAAGTGCCACCACCAAAACGTGCTTATGGCCACGCGATGATTACATGGCGAGAGTGGGTATTAAGGAAGAATTTGAGCAACTAGTTCACAATGCCGAACTCGGTCCCTACATTTCAGATAAGTGCGACCAACGCCTCATCTTCACTGAATCATTTGTCGAAGAATTTAAATTCTTCCTCCAGGAGTCTAGGGTGTCTTTTAAACTTTATGATAATCCGTTACCATTTCTCTAGAAAGGTTTTCTCACCTTTGCAAAATCCCATTCTGGGGTTTAATCGATGAGCCACCTAGGTCTAAGTTTGAGTCTTTCTTAACTAGTCTTTGCTTTGGTGAAACTAGGGGAGTGGCACAAGGTAGAATAAAGAGCAAACATTTTCCCGCAATTCAGTACTTCGCATTACTCAATGGAAAATGCATAGTAGGCAAGCAAGACTGCAGTACACTTTGTGCTCCGGACTTGAGCCTCATACGTGCCGCTCCCACCGGTGAAAAGGTTTATAATCTTGCAGCGATTATTGCACGCACACTGCAGCACAACTCTAGCAGTGACTATTATTATGGTGAAATTTATGCCACGCGTTTAGCACGAGAGTTGGGTGTTCCATCTTCGCCCTTTGACCCTATCCTACCCACACAGTATTTAGATTTTGAGGCTTTAAAAAGCCATAAGATCCTCAAGGGAAAAATTCACGACTTCACTTATAATTTGTTGTTTAACCAAACCTTTGTTGTGCACACATATTTGCCTGCGCCTGCTCTTTTTGACTATCACTGTAAGGGAAGATATTATGTTCTGGAGAGCGAGGCTCGAGCTCACAACGCAGCAGTGGAGGCAGCACAGCGGGCTCAGGCATCGGCGCCGAGAGCCTCCATGAGCTACCACACCAACTACCATCCAGGCCACTGACTGATTGCCAAGCTAGGCCAAAAGCCTAAGCTTGGGGGAGTATATATTCCCACCGACATTACATTCATGTTCACACATTTTATTCTAGTTCTCGGTGTTCACACTTTTTCATTGTATCAGACATGCTTAAATTATTTTTCTTGCTTTCTTCTTGTGTGTTTGAAAAACTTTGAGAAAAATCCAAAAACATGTTCCTTGCTTCTTTTTGATTTTTCTTCCTAGTTTAAATTGATGTAGTACTAAAAAGAAAACCCAAAAATATTTCCTTGTTCTTCTTTTACTTGTTGGGAGTTTTCCCGCGTAAATAGTTTTTCTCGTTTTTGATTTTCTCTTTTTGTTTGTTTGCTTGCCTTCGAAAAAACAAAAACTCCAAAAATATTTCACTGTGTTTCTCTGAATTTCTTTTTCTTTTCTCGAGTCATACCAAGGAGAAGACCACGATGAAAATGTTGAGTGGCTCTCATTTGCATTATGTTGATCTAACAAAGAGCCCATATTACCTTGTCTTCTCCTCTTGAATAAATGTTTGCAGATTCTAGCTTGGTCCACGGCACTCTTGCACTATTATTATTTCATATCATTCGGTCGTGCAAGTGAAAGGCAATAATGACGATATTAGATGAACTGGACGTGGCAGAGAGAAACGGGTATGAACTCAACTTGTTCTGTTTTTGTAAATATGTTTAACCTAGTATCCATGCTTCAACCTTTTATGATCAAACATGTTTGCAATGACAGTTAGAGATTATAGTTTCTCATGCCATGCATTGAAAGAAATATGCCCTAGAGGCAATAATAAAGTTATTATTTATTTCCTTATATCATGATAAATGTTTATTATTCATGCAAGAATTGTATTAACCGGAAACATAATACATGTGTGGATACATAGACAAACATAGTGTCACTAGTATGCCTCTACTTGACTAGCTCGTTAATCAAAGATGGTTAAGTTTCCTAGCCATAAACATGAGTTGTCATTTGATTAACGGGATCACATCATTAGAAGAATGATGTGATTGACTTGACCCATTCCGTTAGCCTAGCACTTGATCGTTTAGTATGTTGCTATTGCTTTCTTCATGACTTATACAATGTTCCTACAACTATGAGATTATGCAACTTCCGTTTACCGGAGGAACACTTTGTGTGCTACCAAATGTCACAACGTAACTGGGTGATTATAAAGGTGCTCTACAGGTGTCTCTGAAGGTACATGTTGGGTTGGCGTATTTCGAGATTAGGTTTTGTCACTCCGATTGTCGGAGAGGTATCTCTGGGCCCTCTCGGTAATACACATCACTTAAGCCTTGCAAGCATTGTAACTAATGAGTTAGTTACGGGATGAAGTATTACGGAACGAGTAAAGAGACTTGCCGGTAACGAGATTGAACTAGGTATTGGATACCGACAATCAAATCTCGGGCAAGTAACATACCGATGACAAAGGGAACAATGCATGTTGTTATGCGGTTTGACCGATAAAGATCTTCGTAGAATATGTAGGAGCCAATATGTACATCCAGGTTCCGCTATTGGTTATTGACCACGAATAGTTCTAGGTCATGTCTACATAGTTCTCGAACCCGTAGGGTCCGCACGCTTAAGGTTTCGATGACAGTTATATTATGAGTTTATGAGTTTTGATGTACCGAAGGAGTTCGGAGTCCCGGATGAGATCGAGGACATGACGAGGAGTTTCGAAATGGTCGAGACGTAAAGATCAATATATTGGACGACTATATTCGGAGTTCGGAAAGGTTCCGAGTGATTCGGGTATTTATAGGAGTACGGAGAGTTACGGGAATTCGCCGGGGAGAAGTATTGGGCCTTATTGGGCCATACGGGAAAGAGAGAGGGGCTGCCTAGGGCAGGCCGCCCCCATGGCCTAGTCCGAATTGGACTAGGGGAGGAGCCGCACCCCCTCCTTCCTTCCCTTCTCTCTTCCCCTTCCTTGTCTCCTACTCCTACTACTTGGAAGGACTCCTAGTTGGACTAGGAAAGGGGGAATCCTACTCCCGATGGGAGTAGGACTCCCCTAGGGCACGCCATAGAGAGGGCCGGCCCTCCCCTCCTCCACTCCTTTATATACGAGGGCAGGGGGCACCCCATAGACACACAAGTTGATCTACGGATCGTTCCTTAGCCGTGTGCGGTGCCCCCCTCCACCATATTCCACCTCGGTCATATCGTCGCGGAGTTTAGGCGAAGCCCTGCGCCGGTAGAACATCATCATCGTCACCACGCCGGCGTGCTGACGGAACTCATCCCGACGCTTCGCTAGATTGGAGCATGGGGACGTCATCGAGCTGGACGTGTGCTGAACACGGAGGTGCCGTACGTTCGGTGCTTGGATCGGTCGATTCGTGAAGAAGTATGACTACATCAACCGTGTTGTCATAACGCTTCCGCTTAACGGTCTACGAGGGTACGTAGACAACACTCTCCCCTCTCGTTGCTATGCCATCACCATGATCTTGCGTGTGCGTAGGAAAATTTTTGAAATTACTACGTTCCCCAACAGTGGCATCCGAGCCTAGGTTTTATGCATTGATGTTATATGCACGAGTAGAACACAAGTGAGTTGTGGGTGATACAAGTCATACTGCTTACCAGCATGTCATACTTTGGTTCGGCGGTATTGTTGGATGAAGCGGCCCGGACCGACATTACGCATACGCTTACGCGAGACTGGTTCTACCGACGTGCTTTGCACATAGGTGGTTGGCGGGTGTCAGTTTCTCCAACTTTAGTTGAACCGAGTGTTGCTACGCCCGGTCCTTGCGAAGGTTAAAACAGCACTAACTTGACGAACTATCGTTGTGGTTTTGATGCGTAGGTAAGAACGGTTCTTGCTAAGCCCGTAGCAGCCACGTAAAACTTGCAACAACAAAGTAGAGGACGTCTAACCTGTTTTTGCAGGGCATGTTGTGGTGTGATATGGTCAAGACGTGATGCTATATTTTATTGTATGAGATAATCATGTTTTGTAACCGAAGTTATCGGCAACTGGCAGGAGCCATATGGTTGTCGCTATATTGTATGAAATGCAAACGCCCTGTAATTGCTTTACTTTATCACTAAGCGGTAGCAATAGTCGTAGAAGCAATAGATGGCGTAAACGACAACGATGCTACGATGGAGATCAAGGTGTCGCGCCGGTGACGATGGTGATCACGACGGTGCTTCGAAGATGGAGATCACACGCACAAGATGATGATGGCCATATCATATCACTTATATTGATTGCATGCGATGTTTATCCTTTATGCATCTTATTTTGCTTTGATTGACGGTAGCATTTTAAGATGATCTCTCACTAAAATTATCAAGAAGTGTTCTCCCTGAGTATGCACCATTGCCAAAGTTCATCGTGCCCAGACACCACGTGATGATCGGGTGTGATAAGCTCTACGTCCATCTACAACGGGTGCAAGCCAGTTTTGCACACGCAGAATACTCGAGTTAAACTTGACGAGCCTAGCATATGCAGATATGGCCTCGAACACGGAGACCGAAGGTCGGCGTGAATCATATAGTAGATATGATCAACATAGTGATGTTCACCATTTAAAACTACTCCATCTCGCGTGATGATCGGTTATGGTTTAGTTGATTTGGATCACGTGATCACTTAGATGACTAGAGAGATGTCTGTCTAAGTGGGAGTTCTTAAGTAATATGATTAATTGAACTTAAATTTATCATGAACTTAGTCCTGGTAGTATTTCGTAAATTATGTTGTAGATCAATAGCTCGTGTTGTTGCTTTCATATGTTTGTTTTGATATGTTCCTAGAGAAACTGTGTTGAAAGATGTTAGTAGCAATGATACGGATTGGATCCGTGATCTGAGGTTTATCCTCATTGCTGCACAGAAGAATTATGTTCTAGATGCACCGCTAGGTGACAGACCTATTGCAGGAGCAGATGCAGACGTTATGAACGTTTGACTAGCTCATTATGATGACTACTTGATAGTTTAGTGAACCGTGCTTAACGGCTTAGAGTCGGGACTTCAAAGACGTTTTGAACGTCATGGACCATATGAGATGTTCCAGGAGTTGAAGTTAATATTTCAAGCAAATACCCGAGTTGAGAGATATGATGTCTCCAACAAGTTCTATAGCTAAAAGATGGAGGAGAATCGCTCAACTAGTGAGCATGTGCTCAGATTGTCTGGGTACTTCAATCGCTTAAATCAAGTGGGAGTTAATCTTCCAGATAAGATAGTGATTGATAGAATTCTCTAGTCACCATCACTAAGTTACTAGAACTTCGTGATGAACTATA
This sequence comes from Aegilops speltoides, assembly GCA_021437245.1. Lineage (NCBI taxonomy): Eukaryota > Viridiplantae > Streptophyta > Magnoliopsida > Poales > Poaceae > Aegilops > Aegilops speltoides. The sequence continues at coordinate 411,368,799 of CM038141.1, read as the reverse complement.
GTATGCAAGGGATGACGAAAACGATTCCCAAGCTCTTCGTGATGTTGAAATCGACAAAGGTAGAAATCAAGAAAGAGCATCAAGTGTTGATGATTGACAAGACCACTAGTTTCAAGAGAAGGGCAAAGGGAAAGAAAGGGAACTTCAAGTAGAATGACAAGCAAGTTGTCACTCCCATGAAGAAGACCAAAGCTGGACCAAAGCCTGAAACTGAGTGCTTACACTGCAAAGAAAATGGCCACTGGAAGCGGAAATGCCATGAATATTTGGTGGATAAGAAGGATGGCAAAGTGAACAAGGGTATATTTGATATACAGATTATTGATGTGTGCCTTACTAGTGTTTATAGTAGCCCCTGAGTATTTGATACTTGTTCGGTTGCTAAGATTAGTAACTCGAAACGGGAGTTACATGATAAACAGAGACTAGTTGAGGGGAAGTGACGATGAGTGTTGGAAATAGTTCCAAGATTGATATGATCATCATCACACACTCCCTATATTTTCGAGATTAGTGTTAAAACTAAATAAATGTTATTTAGAGTTTGCGTTGAGCATGAATATGATTTGATCATGTTTATTGCGATACGGTTGTCCATTTGAAGTTAAAGAATAATTGTTATTTCGTTTACGTGAATAAGACCTTCGATGGTTATACACCCAATGAAAATAGTTTGTTGGATCTCGATCGTAGTGATACACATATTCATAATATTGAGGCCAAAAGATGCAAAGTTAATAATGATAGTGCAACTTATTTGTGGCACTGCCGTTTGGGTCATATCGGTGTAAAGCGCATGAAGAAACTCCATAAAGATGGATTTTCGGAATCACTTGTTTATGAATCATTTGATGCTTGCGAACCGTGCTTTTGGGCAAGATGACTAAAACTCCGTTCTTCGGAACAATGGAACGAGCTACTGACTTATTGGAAATAATACACACTGATGTATGCAGACCAATGAGTATGAAGGCTCGTGGCATGTATCGTTATTTTCTGACCTTCACAAGATGATTTGAGCAGATATGGGTATATCTACTTCATGAAACATAAGTCTGAAATAGTTGAAAGGTTCAAAGAATTTTAGAGTGAAGTGAAAAAATCATCGTAACAAGAAAATAAAGTTTTTGCGATCTGATCGCAGAGACGAATATTTGAGTTACGAGTTTGGTCTTCAATTAAAACAATGTGGAATAGTTTCACAGCTCACGCCACCTAGAACACCACAACGTTATGGTGTGTCCGAACGTCATAACTGCACTTTATTGGATATGGTGCGATCTATGATGTCTCTTACTGATTTACCAATATTGTTTTGGGGTTATGCATTAGAGACAGCTGCATTCACATTAAAAGGGCACCATATAAATCCGTTGAGACGACAACATATGAACTGTGGTTTAGCAAGAAACCCAAGTTGTCGTTTCTTAAAGTTTGGGGTTGTGATGCTTATGTGAAAAAGTTTCATCTCGATAAGCTCGAACCCAAATCGAGAAGTGTGTCTTCATAGAATACCCAAAGGAAATTGTTGGGTACACCTTCTATCACAGATCCGAAGGCAAGATATCCGTTGCTAAAAATGGATCCTTTCTAGAGAAGGAGTTTCTCTCGAAAGAAGTGAGTGGGAGGAAAGTAGAACTTGATAAGGTAACTGTACCTTCTCCCGAATTGGAAAATAGTTCATCACTGAAATCAGTTCCAGTGATTCCTACACCAATTAGTGAGGAAGCTAATGATGATGATCATGAAACTTCATATCAAGTTACTACAGAACCTCGTAGGTATTCCAGAGTACGGTCCGCACCAGAGTGATACGGTAATCCTGTTCTGGAAGTCATGTTATTAGACCATGATGAACCTACGAACTATGAGGAAGCGATGATGAGCCCAGATTCCACGAAATGGCTTGAGGCCATAAAATCTGAGATATGATCCATGCATGAGAACAAAGTATGGACTTTGATTGGCTTGCTCGATGATCAGCAAGCCATGTTAATTAAATGGATTTTTAAGAGGAAGACGGACGCTGATAGTATTGTTACTATCTACAAAGCTAGAATTGTCGCAAAAGGTTTTCGACAAGTTCAAAGTGTTGACTACGATGAGAGTTTCTCACTCGTATCTATGCTTAAGTCTGTCCGAATCATGTTAGCAATTGCCACATTTTATGAAATCTGGCAAATGGATAAACAAACCTACATTCCTTAATGGAGTTATTAAAGAAGAGTTGTATGTGATGCAACTAAGAGGTTTTATCGATCCTAAAGGTGTTAACAAAATGTGCAAGCTCCAGCGATCCATCTATGGACTGGTGCAAGCATCTCGGAGTGGGAATATACGCTTTGATAAGTTGATCAAAGCATATAGTTTCATACAGACTTGCGGTGAAGCCTGTATTTACAAGAAAGTGAGTGGGAGCACTACAACATTTCTGATAAGTATATGTGAATGACATATTGTTGATCGGAAGTAATGTAGAGTTATTCTGCAAAGCATAAAGGAGTATTTGAAAGGAGTTTTTCGAAGAAGGACCTCGGTAAAGCTGCTTACATATTGAGCATCAAGATCTATAGAGATAGATCAAGACGCTTGATAAGTTTTTTCAATGAGTACACACCTTGACAAGATTTTGAAGTAGTTCAAAATGGAACAGTCAAAGAAAGAGTTTCTTGCCTGTGTTACAAGGTGTGAAATTGAGTAAGACTCAAAGCCCGACCACGGCAGAAGATAGAAAGAGAATGAAAGTCATTGCCTATTCCTCAGCCATAGGTTCTATAAAGTATGCCATGTTGTGTACCAGATCTATTGTATACCCTAACTGATTTTAGCAAAGGAGTACAATAGTGATCTAGGAGTAGATCATTTGGGCGGTCAAAATTATCCTTAGGGAATAAGGATATGTTTCTCGATTATGGAGGTGACAAAAAGGTTCGTCGTAAAGGGTTACGTCGATGCAAGTTTTGACACTAATCTAGATGACTCTAAGTCTCGGTCTAGATACATATTGAAAGTGGGAGTAGTTAGTTAGAGTAGCTCTGTGCAGAGCATTGTAGACATAGAAATTTGCAAAATACTTACGGATCTGAATGTGACAGACCCGTTGACTAAAATTATCTCACAAGCAAAACATGATCACACCTTAGTACTCTTTGGGTGTTAATCACATAGCGATGTGAGCTAGATTATTGACTCTAGTAAACCATTCGAGTGTTGATCACAGGAAGATGTGAACTATGGGTATTAATCACATATAGATGTGAATATTGGTGTTAAATCACATGGCGATGTGAACTAGATTATTGACTCTAGTGCAAGTGGGAGACTGAAGGAAATATGCCCTAGAGGCAATAATAAAGTTATTATTTATTTCCTTATATCATGATAAATGTTTATTATTCATGCTAGAATTGTGTTAACCGGAAACATAATACATGTATGAATACATAGACAAACATAGTGTCACTAGTATGCCTCTACTTGACTAGATCGTTAATCAAAGATGATTAAGTTTCCTAACCATAGACATGAGTTGTCATTTGATTAACAGGATCACATCATTAGAAGAATGATGTGATTGACTTGACCCATTCCGTTAGCCTAGCACTTGATCGTTTAGTATGTTGCTATTGCTTTCTTCATGACTTATACAATGTTCCTACAACTATGAGATTATGCAACTCCCGTTTACCGGAGGAACACTTTGTGTGCTACCAAACGCCACAACGAATGCGGGTGATTATAAAGGTGCTCTCTGGTGTCTCCGAAGGTACATGTTGGGTTGGCGTATTTTGAGATTAGGTTTTGTCACTCCGATTGTCGAAGAGGTATCTCTGGGCCCTCTCAGTAATACACATCACTTAAGCCTTGCAAGCATTGTAACTAATGAGTTAGTTACGGGATGAAGTATTACGGAACGAGTAAAGAGACTTGCCGGTAATGAGATTGAACTAGGTATTGGATACCGACGATCAAATCTCGGTCAAGTAACATACCGATGACAAAGGGAACAACGCATGTTGTTATGCGGTTTGACCGATAAAGATCTTCGTAGAATATGTAGGAGCCAATATGGACATCCAGGTTCCGCTATTGGTTATTGACCACGAATAGTTCTAGGTCATGTCTACATAGTTCTCGAACCCGTAGGGTCCGCAAGCTTAAGGTTTCGATGACAGTTATATTATGAGTTTATGAGTTTTGATGTACCGAAGGAGTTCGGAGTCCCAGATGAGATCAGGGACATCACGAGGAGTTTCAAAATGGTCGAGACGTAAAGATCAATATATTGGACGACTATATTCGGAGTTCGTAAAGGTTCCGAGTGATTCGGGTATTTATAGGAGTACCGGAGAGTTACGGGAATTCGCCGGGGAGAAGTATTGGGCCTTATTGGGCCATACGGGAAAGAGAGAGGGGCTGCCTAGGGCACGCCGCGCACCCCCCCATGGCCTAGTCCGAATTGGACTAGGGGGAGGGGCCGCACCCCCTCCTTCCTTCCCTTCTCTCTTCCCCTTCCTTGTCTCCTACTCCTACTACTTGGAAGGACTCCTAGTTGGACTAGGAAGGGGAATCCTACTCCGGTGGGAGTAGGACTCCCCTAGGGCGCGCCATAGAGAGGGCCAGCCCTCCCTCCTCCACTCCTTTATATCTGAGGCGGGGGCACCCATAGACACACAAGTTGATCTACGGATCGTTCCTTAGCCGTGTGCGGTGCCCCCTCCACCATATTCCACCTCGGTCATATCGTCACGGAGTTTAGGCGAAGCCCTGCGCCGGTAGAACATCATCATCGTCACCACGCCGTCGTCTTGTGAGAACTCATCCCCGACGCTTATTTGGATTGGAGCACGGGGCGTCATCGAGCTAGGCGTGTCTTTGAACACGGAGGTGCCGTACGTTCGGTGCTTGGATCAGTCGATTCATGAAGACGTACGACTACATCAACCGCGTTGTCATAACGCTTCCGCTTAACGGTCTACGAGGGTACGTAGACAACACTCTCCCCTCTCGTTGCTATGCCATCACCATGATCTTGCGTGTGCGTAGGAAATTTTTTGAAATTACTACGTTCCCCAACATGCATAAGTAGCTAGGAGTGAATAATGACTTATCTTGGATATCAACATTACGTTAAAACGATTGTGATGTAGTATGATGATATGGTATCCTCCTCTGAATGTTCGAGTGGCTTGACTTGGCACATGTTCATGCATGTAGTTGAATCAAAACCAACATATCCTCTATGATATTTATGTTCATGGTGTTCATATCCTAGTATCCAATGTTACTTATGCATAATGCATGTTCATGACCGTTGTTGCTCTCTAGCTGGCCGCTTCTCAACCTATTTGCTAGCCTTCGCCTGTACTAAGTGGGAACTCTGCTTGTACATCAAAAACCTGAAACCCAAGTTATTCCATATGTGTCCAGCATACCTACCTATATGCGGTATTACCCTGCCGTCCTAAGTAAATTTGCATGTGCCACCTCTAAAAAAATTCAAATAAATATCCTTTTTGTGTGCCTCGGTCGTTCATGGAACGACAGGAGGTGGTCGGTATCTTCCATGCTAAACGGGTTATTCTCAGGTCGAGTGTTTATTCACTCGCCATTGCATGAGAAAAAGGGCGGTAATAGGGATGGCCAGTTCCAAACTGCAAAAAGAAAAGAGCTCACAAATAATCAAAAAAAACTCCAATGGAGTCATAACCTTTACATTTCCGCTTGGGAACCGCCACTAGCGTGCTTAGCATGGAAGATATTGATAACTGATGGTCGTGAAGTGAATAAGAAGGGTGCATGTCTCAAAATATCATTTACCTATGTTTTAAAAACTTGAGCTCTGGCACCTCTGCATATCACTGCTTCCCTCTGTGAAGGGACTATCTATTTACTTTTATGTTGTGTCATCACCTTCTCAAATAAGCGCCAGAACCTGAGAGCACTGCTGTCATGCTGATGCATTGTGTATAGCTAATGTTGGGTGCATCATGACTGGATCTTTTATACCATGAATTACAATGCTTAGTCGCTGCTTGAACTGTTGGGGTGCTCTGCATTTATGTTTTGCAGTCTCAGAAAGGACTAGCGAGATACCACTATTGTCATATTATATCATGGTTGTTTTGACAACGTGTTGCTAGTTGAGATATCTTATTATTGCTCTCTAGTTGTTTATGTCATTGATATGAGTTAAGATAATTTTTAAGAATTATTGTCGACATGGTTAGTTATAATCTTTGCTGAAAACCTGGGTGTTATATAAGCTTATTTATGAAACAAGAGCAAAAGAGTTTGTAAAAGTTTTTCTTTTTCACTTTCAGTTTATCAATTGAACTGCTTGAGGACAAGCAAAGGTTTAAGCTTGGGGGAGTTGATACGTTTCCAACGTATCTACTTTTCCTAACGCTTTTCCTATTTTTTGGACTCTAATTTGCATGATTTGAATGAAACTAACCCCGGACTGACGCTGTTTTCAGCAGAACTACCATGGTGTTGTTTTTGTGTAGAAATAAAAGTTCTCAGAATGGAACGAAACTTTGCGAGGATTTTTTATATCAAATAAGAGAATTTCTGGAACCAGGAAGGACCTGAGGGGGGCACCTAGGTGGGCACAACCCACCAGGACGCGCCAGCCCCCCCAGGCGCGTCCAGTGGGTGTTGCCCACCTGGTGGCCCCGCTGACCCTCAAACCGACGCTATAAAATCCCATATTTCCAGGAAAATAAACAGGAGAAAGAATTATCGCGTTTCACGAGACGGAGCCGCAGCCAAGCCTTGTTCTTCCTCAGGAGGGCAGATCTGGAGTCTGTTTGGGGCTCCGGGGAGGGGGATCTTTGATCTTCGTCATCACCAACACCTCTCCATCGCCAATTCCATGATGCTCCCCATCGGGAGTGAGTAATTCATTCGTAGGCTCACTAGACGGTGAGGAGTTGGATGAGATTCATCATGTAATCGAGTTAGTTTTTGTTAGGGCTTGATCCCTAGTATCCACTATGTTCTGAGGTTGATGTTGCTATGACTTTGCCATGCCTAATGCTTGTCACTTTGGGCCCGGGTGCCATGATTTCAGATCTAAACCATCTATGTTATCACCATTATATCCATGTTCTAGATCTGATCTTGCAAGTTATAGTCACCTACTACGTGTTATGATCTGGCAACCCCGGAGTGACAATAGTCGGGACCACTCCCGGTGATGATCTTAGTTTAAGGAGTTCATGTATTCACCGTGTGCAAATGCTTTGTTCCGGCTCTCTATTAAAAGGAGGCCTTAATATCCCTTAGTTTTCAATAGGACCCCGCTGCCACGGGAGGGTAGGACAAAAAATGTCATGCAAGTTCTTTCCATAAGCACGTATGACTATTTACGGAATACATGCCTACATTATATTTATGAACTGAAGCTAGTACCGTGCCCTGCCAGTAGTGAAGGGACGACGACACAAACGGCAATGGCAGTGCCGTTGGGCAGGGCGGCCAAGCGTATGAGGTCGTCGTCCACTACAAGTTAGCCTCCTAGTTTTTTTCTAGGTTTTAGTTAAACGGTCAAAATATTGCCTGTTTTATGTAAATTATGTCCAAACTATGCTAGAAGTCGTGGTTTGATATAATTTGTCTAGTCTATTCAACTTTGATTTAAAATGTACTCCCTTCGTTTTTATTTACTCTGCATATTAGATTTGACTGAACTCAACCTTCGTAGAGTTTGACCAAGTATATAGAAAAAATATAAATATTTACCGTAACAAATCTACATCATGTGAAAGTACATTCAATAATAAATATAATAGTATTGATTTGTTATTATATATGTTAATGTTTTTGTTTAGAAACTTTGTCAAAGTTTACAAAGCTTGACTTTGACCAAAGCTAATATGCGGACTAAATAAAAACGGAGGGAGTATGTAGGAAGCTTTGGATGGTCGGCTCCCACATCATTACCTACGGGCTGGTCTCATTAGTCCATGAACGAATGTGTTCGATTTGGAGGATAGGGTTGAAGCTATCGTGAGTCCCATCGTATTGAGTTAAAGCTTGATCACGTATTTGATTAGCAAAATATTAATGCATGTTACAAAAAATTATATTGTTAGAGACATATTTGAATGTAGTTTTTAATAATAATATTTTTGCTACATATAGTTTCATTTTGTTAGTTTAAATTATGATTTAAATATGACCGAAACACACAAGCAGAAGTACTGTAAACCATGAGGGGGCAGCACTTCTTAGAGCATCTCCAACAGCCGCCCAACACGCGGCGCGCCTATCGCCAGGTTTGGCGCGGCGCGCGGCCCTAGCTCCAGCAGCCGCGCTAAAATGTAACACGCGCGCGTAGCTCCAATAGGCGCGCTAAAATGCAGCACGCGCGCTCTCGCACAAACAACATATGCACTCCAAACACAAGCAAGAAGATCAAACACAAACAAAATAAATCAATAATAAATATTTCAATTTATTATTACAACTCAAACAAATAGTATCTTTCATCAAATACAACTAGTTCAACAATACTACATCAAACGCACAAATCATGATGCTCTTTGGCGGTCATTTCAAGCCCACCACTCCTCAATGAGATTCTTCTGAAGATCATTATGTGCTGCCGAACGTCGAATGGCATGATAGGAGGCAACAAAATGGGCCACCCTTTCAGCCCTCCGCCGCACTCACTCGGGATGTCCCAGAAGCTCACAGTGAGAGTAATCTACATCTTGCCCACGCTCATTCTCGATGATCATGTTGTGCATGATCACACAAGCGTGCATAATGTACCAGAGCATCTTTTGATCCCAAAACCTAGCCGGTCCTCTCACAATAGCAAATTGGGCTTGCAAAAATCCCAAAAGCTCTCTCCACATCTTTTCTAGTTGCCGCCTGAGCATTGTGGAAATCAAGATTTTTCTTACCTTCCGGTTTTTTCAACGGCTTCACAAATGTTTGCCACTTTGGGTAGATGTCATCCGCAAGATGGTAGCCATAGTTGTATGTACGACCATTAGCTACAAACTGCACCGGTGGCAGTTCATCATTTGCAATCTTACTCATCAGTGGTGACCGGTTGACAACGTTGATGTCATTCAAAGATCCAGGCATTCAAAAAAAAGCATGCCAAATCCAAGTCTCTTGATCGGCCACCGCTTCAAGGATTATAGTGGAACCCTTTTTTTTGTCCGTGGAATTGGTCATGCCATGCTTTTGGACAATTCTTTCAACTCCAATGCATGCAATCTATTGAGCCAAGCACACCTGGGAACCCATGAGCTTTGTTCATCTTCAATAGCCTTGCGACGTCTTCAGCATTGGGAGATCTCAAGTACTTCGGGCCAAAACATTTGCACAACTCCGACTGCGAAGCGCTTGGCACACATGATGGCTTGGCTCTTACCCATGGCCAAGTGATCATCAACTAGATCAGCGGGAATACCGTATGCCAACATACACAAAGCGACTATCACCTTCTGAAAGGTGCTATGCCGGAGCTCTCCGGCGGCATTCCTCTGCTGAAAAAATCGGTCATGACTCACTAGTTTCTCTGCAATGCGCCTGAACAACTCGGTGCTCATCCTAAACCGGTGACGAAAGTACGACTCGGGGTATGTGGGATTCTTCATAAAACAGTACCTCGTCAATCTGTTGTGGGCATCGATCCTATCCCTCTAAATTTTCTGTCGACCCATAACCGAACCACTGTGCTTTGGTTTTTTATTGATGTGCATAGCTAGGACATCGCAAGATCCTCCTCCTCTTCCATATCAAATTCTTCTTCGGAAGAATCATATGACGAACTCATCTACAATGTTCAAAACTAGGCTATAAAAAACTACAAACAATATGCACCAATTTTCATGTGAAAATGTGAAGTTGGAAGTAATACATACCTTGCGGGCGTTTTGTCGAACACCTTGCGGGCGCCAAGTGGCGATGGTGGGGTATTTGTTCGTCAAAGGATCGCCATGAGCGACAAGGGATGACTAGAGAGGCGGAGAAGGCGCGTGACATGCAGTGAGAGGCGGGAAGCACCGGAACGGTCACGGAAGAAATGGGGTGGCGTGGGAAAGAATGATCGGGTGGGTAGGTGGAGTTGCGATGCGACCGCTCGAGAGTGCGGCGTCTTGAGGCGGAGTGCGACAAATAAGCGCGTAGCGATGGCTTTTCAAGACGCTGCTGAATTAGATATGTTTTTGCTTTTACAAGATACGCTAGGCGTCGGGAGCGATGCTGCGCGCTTAAAAGACTACTTTTTCAAAGACGACGCTTATATAGCGCCGTTGTTGGACATGTTCTTATCCGAACAGCCACTGGTGAAGCTCCGCTACACAGCGTGCGTGTGCCCTGGGCATTGACACTTGGACCGAGCGACCCCGAGCGCTTTGACACCTGGCGTTCGCAGCGCGGACGTGTCATTGCGCCAGGTACACCAGGAGTCAGGAGAAAACCTCGTGACCGGATCGATCCGGCCATGAACTTGTTGGATGGAACGGAAAAAAAGTCCAGAAATGGTGCGCGGGACCCAGCCGTGGACTCACCTAGCCCACAGGTCAGACACTACCGCCTAGATACGGACCCGGAGAAAGCCGACACCGAGCAACCGCATCCACTGCGGGCACAAGCGTCGCGCATCGGAGGCCCTGCCCCTGCCGATCCAACGGCCAGGAGAGCGCGCGGCCCACAGTGTCAGACGAACACTCCCGTGCCATCTCGCCGCTTCTGTTTCCGGCGGCTTCCACTACCTTCTAGACTCCCGGCGAACTCTCCGCCCCCTCCTTCTTATGCCCGCCGCCCTCCGGCCCCCAGCACCATCAGAATCCAGAACCAGAGCAATCCCACAAACACTTGGCGATCCCAATCAATCTTCCAACCCAAAGTCTGTCTGTTCAATCCATTGTAGGTTGTGAGAGCAAGCAGTAGAGGCCATGAATCCGGACAACTTCACGCACAAGACCAACGAGGCGCTGGTGGCGGCGCACGAGGCGGCGTCGGAGGCCGGCCACGCGCAGATCACGCCGTTGCACCTGGCGGCGGCGCTGGCGGCGGACAAGTCGGGCATCCTGCGGCAGGCGGTCGCGGGGGCGTCCGGCGGGAACGCGTCCGCGGGGGACTCGTTCGAGCGCGTGCTCTCCGCCGCGCTCAAGAAGCTGCCGTCGCAGTCGCCGCCGCCGGACTCCGTGCCGGCCTCCACGGCGCTCATCAAGGCCATCCGCCGCGCGCAGTCGGCGCAGAAGAAGCGCGGGGACTCGCACCTCGCCGTCGACCAGCTGCTCATGGGCCTCCTCGAGGACGCGCAGATCGCCGACTGCCTCAAGGAGGCCGGCGTGTCCGCCTCGCGGGTGCGCGCCGAGCTCGAGAAGCTCCGCGGCGGGGACAACGCGCGCAAGGTCGAGTCCGCCTCCGGCGACACCAACTTCCAGGCGCTCAAGACGTACGGCCGCGACCTCGTCGAGGTGGCCGGCAAGCTCGACCCCGTCATCGGCCGCGACGAGGAAATCCGCCGCGTCGTGCGCATCCTCTCGCGCCGCACCAAGAACAACCCCGTCCTCATCGGCGAGCCCGGCGTCGGCAAGACGGCCGTCGTGGAGGGCCTCGCGCAGCGCGTCGTGCGCGGGGACGTGCCCAGCAACCTGCTCGACGTCCGCCTCGTCGCGCTCGACATGGGCGCGCTCGTAGCCGGCGCCAAGTACCGCGGCGAGTTCGAGGAGCGGCTCAAGGCCGTGCTCAAGGAGGTGGAGGAGGCCGACGGCAAGGTCATCCTCTTCATCGACGAGATACACCTCGTCCTCGGCGCCGGGAGGACGGAGGGGTCCATGGACGCGGCCAACCTCTTCAAGCCGATGCTCGCCAGGGGCCAGCTCCGGTGCATCGGCGCCACCACGCTGGAGGAGTACCGCAAGTACGTCGAGAAGGACGCCGCGTTCGAGCGGCGGTTCCAGCAGGTGTACGTGGCCGAGCCGAGCGTCGCCGACACCATCAGCATCCTGCGAGGGCTCAAGGAGAAGTACGAGGGGCACCACGGCGTGCGCATCCAGGACCGCGCCATCGTCGTCGCGGCGCAGCTCTCGGCGAGGTACATCATGGGCCGGCACCTGCCGGACAAGGCCATCGACCTGGTGGACGAGGCGTGCGCGAACGTGAGGGTGCAGCTGGACAGCCAGCCGGAGGAGATCGACAACCTGGAGAGGAAGCGGATTCAGCTGGAGGTGGAGCTGCACGCGCTGGAGAAGGAGAAGGACAAGGCCAGCAAGGCGCGGCTGGTCGAGGTGAGGAAGGAGCTGGACGACCTGAGGGACAAGCTGCAGCCGCTGACCATGAAGTACAGGAAGGAGAAGGAGCGGATCGACGAGATCCGGAAGCTGAAGCAGCGGCGGGAGGAGCTGCAGTTCACGCTGCAGGAGGCCGAGCGGCGCATGGACCTGGCCCGCGTCGCCGACCTCAAGTACGGCGCGCTCCAGGAGATCGACGCCGCCATCGCCAAGCTGGAGGGCGAGACCGGCGAGAACCTGATGCTCACCGAGACCGTCGGCCCCGAGCAGATCGCGGAGGTGGTGAGCCGGTGGACCGGCATCCCGGTGACCCGGCTCGGGCAGAACGACAAGGAGAGGCTGGTCGGCATGGCGGACAGGCTGCACACGAGGGTGGTCGGGCAGACGGAGGCCGTGAACGCCGTCGCCGAGGCGGTGCTGAGGTCCAGGGCAGGGCTTGGACGGCCGCAGCAGCCCACCGGGTCGTTCCTCTTCCTGGGCCCGACCGGCGTGGGCAAGACCGAACTCGCCAAGGCCCTCGCCGAGCAGCTGTTCGACGACGAGAACCTGCTCGTCCGCATCGACATGTCCGAGTACATGGAGCAGCACTCCGTCGCCCGCCTCATCGGAGCGCCACCTGGGTAAGCACACTGAGCCACTGATGATTTCCACTAAAAATTGTTCATCGCTGCATTTTTAGCTGTAAACAAAGACTGGATTTGGGTGCTGATTTGGGATTATAAATTGTAATGCAGGTATGTTGGACACGAGGAGGGTGGGCAGCTGACGGAGCAGGTGAGGAGGAGGCCGTACAGCGTGATCCTGTTCGACGAGGTGGAGAAGGCGCACGTGGCGGTGTTCAACACGCTCCTCCAGGTGCTGGACGACGGCCGGCTGACCGACGGGCAAGGCAGGACGGTGGACTTCCGGAACACCGTGATCATCATGACCTCCAACCTCGGCGCCGAGCACCTCCTCGCCGGGATGGTCGGCAAGAACTCCATGAAGGTCGCCCGCGACCTCGTCATGCAGGAGGTATGTATGTGTGGGTCAGTTCAATCCCCATTACAGGGACACCGATGTAATCCGTACCTCTGATCTGCAATGTGATGCTGAAGTTATTGTGGCCTGTGTGTGTGTGCAGGTGAGGAGGCACTTCAGGCCGGAGCTGCTGAACCGGCTGGACGAGATCGTCGTGTTCGACCCGCTGTCCCACGAGCAGCTGAGGAAGGTCGCCCGCCTGCAGATGAAGGACGTGGCCGTCCGGCTCGCCGAGCGCGGCGTCGCCCTGGCCGTCACCGACGCCGCGCTGGACGTCATCCTGTCTCTCGCCTACGATCCAGTACGTGACATCATCCTCGGAAATTTCTGAATATTTTCACCATCTTTGGACTCGGAGGCTGACTCTGATTCTTGTTGTTGCAGGTGTATGGCGCTCGGCCGATCAGGAGGTGGATCGAGAAGAGGGTGGTGACGCAGCTGTCCAAGATGCTGATCCAGGAGGAGATCGACGAGAACTGCACGGTGTACATCGACGCCGCGAACAAGGACGAGCTGGCCTACCGGGTGGACCGCAGCGGCGGGCTGGTGAACGCTGAGACGGGGCAGAGGTCCGACATCCTCATCCAGGTGCCCAACGGCGCGCTCGGCGGAGGCGGCGGCGAGGCCGCCAAGGCCGTGAAGAAGATGCGGGTCATGGAGGACGGGGACGACGACGGCATGGACGAAGATGTCTGAACTCTGAAGCTGAAGTGAAGCTTGCTGAAGTGCCTGTCGGATGGAGTGTGTAGATGAGTTGCGTTGCGGTGAGGCAGGCGCTTCGTGTTGTGCTGTGACGCGTGTGTCGTGTGGCCGGAAGCTGTTACGGCTTCGGGAATAATCTTCTGTGTTTTTGTGAGTGTTGAAAGCGAAGAGAAAAGAGTGCCCTTGTGAATTGCCTTCCGAATTGGTTGTTTCTTGCCGAAATCGTACTTACTCAATTTTTTCTCACCTATTATATCATCGTCGCGACAAATGCATCGGCCGATAAAACCAACTAACGAATTATACACAATAGCTAAATGTTTCACTGAAATTCGAATTTGGGTCAGTTGAATTCAAGAATGAAAAAGAAAGCGTCTTCGGAGATGAAGAAGAAGTTGTCGAGTGCCGCCGGCGTAGGGGAAGAACACCCATACTATATATCTTACGGTGGGGTGGGCATTCGCCAGAGAAGCACCCCGCTATGGCACTATCTAACTTAGGGCGGTGATGGTTCAAGGGGGGGCGGTGCGTCGAGACGGTCATGGAAGCGTCGCAGGCGGCGGCGGCGCGGTGGATCGAGAAAGAAGAGAAGGGTGATGAGAGGTTGAAGAAAGGGTTTTCAGACAGTGATTTTGCATCGGGCGGCTCAAAAAAGCGACTGGCCCAATTTCCTTTTCCAGGCAATTGACAGCCCAGTCCCGAAATATATATGAGCTTGTTTTTTTATATCAAAGAAGGGATCACCCCCTTCCGATTTTCATTACTGAAAACCAAATCTTACAAGTTCACAGCGTACCAAACAGCAAAAGGCAAGTTCATCATCCCTACATCCCAGATAACAGAGCACCCAAAACACAAAGGGGCACCAGCTACTGATCAGCACAGACTTAGAAGAGGAACAAACCAACATATCTAGCTACCAGCAGGCCTACACAGAACTAAAGATCAGCATCAAGTGAGGTGGAGTAGCCATCATCCAGAGAGCCTCGCCACATTGAGTCTCCACCACCCAAAGATGTACACCTCACTTCTTTGCCGCTCTAGAATTCTTGCCCCAGCCCAAAGAGTTTTTTGGCGACTCCTTTGTGCGCAAAATAGACCAATCAAGCAACCATCGTACCATTAGTTTGATAATCTGTAAAGGATCATTGATCCTTTTTTCTCAAAGACAATCTGCATTTGCTTTTCGGATAGCCTGAATAGAGCAGAGACACCAACTAACACCATTTTCTTGTCTTCCTTATTGATTTTATTTATCCACCCCCCAAAGCAATCTTTCACATTTGTAGGACTAGTTTTTAGGCCACACACACATCTGACCAAGCTCCACATCAAAGAAGCAGCAGAGCAATTGAACAATAAATGATCAATTGATTCATTTTGTCCACAGAAAACACAATCTTTCCTTCCCTTCCATCCCTTTTTGAGTAGTACATCCCTAGTTAAGATACTTTTCTTATTCACTAACCATAAGAAGACTTTTATTTTGGCAGGGACTTTAGTTTTCCACAGATACCTCTGTGGAAACTTGATCCCAGATGTAATCAATTCCTTGTATAATGATTTGACCGAGAATTTCTTATCGTGATGAGGGTCCACTCAATTTTGTCCCTCCCCCATTCATTTCTATCATCTCACATCTACTTTTCAGAGCATTCCATAGATCTAGAGTTTCCCCATGTAAAGTTCTTCTAAACCTAAATCCCTCCCATCCTTTTTGGATGGCCTCATTCACAGTGATTTTATGTTCAAAGCAGATATCATATAATCTAGGATAAGCTTCTTTCAAGGGTTTATCATCTATCCAGGTGTCTTCCCAGAATCTAGTATTTTTCCCATCTCCAAGTTTTTTTTAACAAATTTATAAAAAATCTCCTTAATATTCACAAGACTAGTCCAGAACTGGGATTCCCCTGGCTTTTTTTCCATCAAGGCCAAACATTCCTTCTTCCCATATTTCCTTTTCAAAATTTCTTGCCACATCCCCTCCTCTGTTTATATTTTCCATAACCACTTAGCTAATAAAGCTATGTTCATAACTTCTAAATTTAGAATCCCTAGCCCTCCCATGTCCCTGGGTAAGCAACATTCTTTCCAGTTGACTAAGTGATATTTTCTAACATTTTCATCCTCTTGCCATACCAATCTTGCCCTGTAAAAATTAGCTTTTTTATAATTCCTTTTGGAACAGCATAAAAAGACATCATGAACAAAGGGATATTGGTCAAACAGGCTTGTACCAGGGTTATCCTACCAGCAATGGATCCCAACAGTTTCCCTTGCCAACACCCACATCTTTTTTCAATTTTATCTGTAACACAACTCCAATGGCTATTTCTGATCCTGCAGTCAGACACAGGCATCCCCAAATACCTAATAGGTAAATCTCCCATTTTGCAGGTTAGTATTTCTTGATATAGTAATTGTTTCTCTTTGGCTTTACCAAACAGCATCAACTCACTCTTATGAAAATTTATTTTCAGCCCAGACATCTGCTCAAAGGCTCCCAAAATAAATTTGAGATTTTTAACACTGGTTTCATCATCTTGGATCAGAAAAATCGTATCATCTGCATATTGTAGCATATTTACCCCTTTATTTTCATTGTTTCCTAAGACTCCTTTAACAATGTCTCTGCTTAATGCATTATTCATTATAATAGCCAAAGCATCTGCAGCCACATCAAACAGCAGTGGTGACATAGCATCCCCCTGTCTCAATCCTTTATAAGTTTTAAAAAAGGGCCCAATCTCATCATTAACTTTGATCCCTACATGTCCTCCTCTCATTGTTTCCATCACCCAATCACACCATTTATCAGGAAAACCCTTTTGTTTTAACATCTGTATAACAAAGGGCCATTTAATTTTGTCATAGGCTTTTTCAAAATCAACTTTAAAGACCAAAGCAGCTACTTTATTTTTATGAAATGTGTTCAAGGCTTCATGCAAGATAACCACTCCCTCCATAATATATCTCCCTTTAATAAATGCAGTCTGAGTTCTGGATATAACAGGTGCAACACACTTTGTCAACCTGTTCATTAGAACTTTTGTAATTATTTTGAAACTTACATTTAACAGGCAAATAGGCCTGAATTTTTGTATCTGTTTGGCATCACTGGATTTGGGCACCAAGGTGATAATGCCATAGTTGATCCTAGCAATATTGATCTCCCCGGCAAAACTCTCTACTAAAGCTTTTAATTCCCACTTGATCAAATCCCAGAAATCCTGGTAAAAATCTGCAGGGAAGCCATCAGGACCAGGACTTTTATTTCTTTTCATCCCAATAACCACTTGATGAATTTCATCCAAAGAGAAAGGGGATAACAATTCCTTTTTATCCTGTACAGATATTTTTTCCATTTCCATATCTCTTAAGGATATATTGGATTCCTCAGGATGCCCAAACAATTTTTTATAGAAGTTAGTAATGTATTCCATCAAATTATCATCCCCCTCAATAATCCCTTCCTCCTGTTCCAAAGAAATTATTCTGTTTTTCCTTCTCCTCCCATTCACTTTTGCATGGTAGTACCTAGTATTTCCATCCCCATCTCTTATTTCATTATCTTTGTATCTCTGAATCCATTTCATTTCTTCTTGTGTCATAATTCTCTTCAGTTGTGACCTAAGTTCTTTTTGCTCAATTCTATCTGCCATAGACATCCCTATATTCTCTGCTTTTTTATCTATTTCATCCAAATTTTTTATGATTTCTATTTTGATTTTTTTATACCAGGCATCCACATTTCTATTCCATCCCTTGGCTTTTTTCCTCAGCTCCCTCATCCTTAACTGCCACCTGTCCAAAACATTTCCTTTGAACTTTTTATTCCAAGTTTTATGGATTAGTTCTTTGAATCCCTCTCTCAAGACCCATCCATTTTCATATCTGAAAATGTATTTTGTCATATGTGTC
This sequence comes from Aegilops speltoides, assembly GCA_021437245.1. Lineage (NCBI taxonomy): Eukaryota > Viridiplantae > Streptophyta > Magnoliopsida > Poales > Poaceae > Aegilops > Aegilops speltoides. Next base: position 411,350,887 of record CM038141.1, on the reverse strand, counting down.
TCCCCTGTATCCATAAAGAGGGGAGTATGGTCAGAGATCTCCCTTGCCCAAGCTTGTAAAATAGCAAAAGGATATTTTTCCTCCCAAGCAGGACACATCAGAACCCTATCTAGCTTCTCAAAAGTAGGGTCCTCCTGGTTATTAGCCCAGGTATATTGCCTACCATTTAAAGGTAGTTCTCTCAACCCAGCCTGCTCAATAATAGCATTGAACAGAAAAGGCCATTGTTCATTTGCCATAGGCTTATTTTTTTCCTAGCTTTTTCTGATTATATTAAAATCTCCTCCCACCAGACAGGGTAGTGGATTGTCATGATACAGCCTAGCTAGTTCAGCAAGGAAACTAGCTTTTCCTTCCTTCTGAGCATCCCCATATACTGTGACTAAATTCCAGTGCATTTTAACATTTTTATCAAAGACTAACACTCTCAGGAAGTATTGCCCTTTTTCAATGTGTTCAACATCAAACATATCTTTGTTAATGCCAACTAGAATCCCTCCTGACATACCTCTTGGTGGGTTCCAGCACCATTGATAATTTCTCCCCCCACGTAGATTGTGTAATTCATTTTTAGTAAAGTCTTGCTTAATGGTCTCAGATATCCCCACAAAGTCCAATCTATGATCAATGATCATCTCCCTAACATATCTTTTTTTGTGATCTTGACCAATACCTCTAATATTCCAAAAAACTCCCCTCATTTCTAAGTATATTTTTGAACACTATCTTTCTGCACAAGAGGAAAATTACACTTTTTTAAGGATTAGAGGAACTAATGAGTCCTCTTCCCTTTCTCTTTCCTTCTCAAAACCCCAACCCCAATTGTTTGCTTCACACAGCTCATAGCTGGTGAGCTTTTTCTGTTTCCTTTTTTCCCAGAAAGCAATCCTTTGATTTTATTATATTGCAATTCCTCAATGTCAGCATCAGAGTGTTCTATATCAGAACATAAATCCTCAATATTCACATCTCCAGTGTTAATATATATTGATGTGTCATTATTTTTTCCCAAATCCCTTTTTGTCTCCTCTACCTCCTCAAACTTTTCTCTTTTTATATTTTGGAAGTAAATCTCCCTTCTGGCTTTTTCCATTTTGTTGATAATATCAACATTCTTTTCAATCATGTCAATTGAACATCCTAAATCAATCCCCACCATAGAACTAATTTGCAGCAAAGAGGGGTTAGCCAAATAAAAAATAGAGTCCTTACCATAATTGTCCCTCTCCTCAGCTCTGATTTTAGCCATCTCTTCTATTTTCTGATCTTCTTTTCCTTTGTTTCTGAGACTCCTTTTAATTTCCACTTCTTTTTCTTCTCCCTCTTTTTCTGTGATCTCCTTTCCATGAAGTTCTTCCATTCCCCCCCCCAGAGTGCCAACTGATTCCTGACTAGCATTGTAATCAGTTGGTTCATTGTACTTCCCAGATTCAGTTTCACTCTTTCTATGTTGATTCTCCTTCTCATAATCTTCCAGATCCATATTAGCCAACTCCATCTCATACTGTTCCCTGTTAACTGCTTCTTGGACTAGCTTCTGAATTTCCTCTTGTTGCAGTTTCATCTTAGCCTGCATATTGCATTGTTTTTCCTCCAGCTCCATAATTTTCTTCTCATTCTTGGCCCACATAGCTTGATGTCTAGCTTTATCTTCCTCTAACATCTTGACTTTGTTGAACAAGATGTCATTCTCTTTTTGCCATTTTCTCTTCTCATTGTGCATCTCATCTTGCCATATTTGCATGCTATCTTCCAGAATTTTCTTCATCTTAATCAATTTCCCATCCACCTCCTCACTTTGCTTGAGTGACAGGCATCCCATATATATGAGCTTGTTATTCATTCAACAACCAATTTTATCTGTCAAGGAATAGTCACTAACCATTTTAGCCAACAACTAGCAGACATGTCAAGAAACTTTGAATGAAAATTCTCAAAGGAAACTCGATGCGAGCTATATATGAGTTTGTTCGAGCAATAGTCACTAGTCATTTTAACCAGCAATTAATAGACATGTTAAGAAACTTTGGAAATTCCCAAACAGAACTTGGTGCGAGTGCACCCTATATGTACCAAATACGAGTAATTTAGTAACCGTAAAAAAGTCAATTTTTTTAAAATGAAATATAATCAAGTATTGTATATTAGTATAAAAAGCTTCGTGGACTGTTTCACATTGACGTAAGGGCAAAAGACGGATAAATTAGTGATGACAAAGTAACTTGAATAGTACTACTAGTACACATGCCCGTACGTTGCACCGGGCGAAAAAAGGCACAACCTGCTTTATGTGTCATTATGCACCATTTTATATCCAATTGTAATAAATGTCAATGAAAATGTTAAACGTTAAAAAATTATTTTTTTAAATAGAAGGTAATGTTTACATAAAATTAGAATAGTTTTTTTAAAGAATAGTTAGCATTTTTATGGGAGTAAGCTAATTGAGGAGTCCGTTCTGGCATGCTCATAATGGAATCTGTATCATTCTTTTCTTTTAATTAAATTCGAACCATACTCTCCCTCGCTACCTCAAAAGAAAAAACTCGGTCTGTCTGGTCATGTTCAATTTCATCTTTTTTTCCCCGAGAAATCATGTTCAGTTTCATGATTTCTCGGGGAAGCCATCATGTTCCGCTCCACAGTTGGGCCAGAGACTGTCCCTCTCCAAGTGTCCAGCCGAACCATTCGGCCCACCAAAACTTCGAATCCAGGGCTAAACCCTCTCTCGTCGTCAACTACACCCTCCTCGTCCCCTTCCTCCCCACCCCAAAACCCTAGCCCCCAAATCCCGGCCGCCCGCCCGGCCGCCCGCCCCCGCCATGAACTACCGCTTCCAGAACCTGCTGGGCGCGCCGTACCGCGGCGGCGACGCCGTCTTCGCGGGGGACTCCTCCCTGCTCCTCTCCGCGGTCGGCAACCGCGTCGCGACCACCGACCTCGCCGCCTCCTCCTCCCTCACCCTCCCCTTCGAGTCCTCCGCCAACATCGCCCGCCTCGCCACCTCCCCCTCGGGCGACTTCCTGCTCGCCTGCGACGACAAGGGCCGCGCGCTCTACGCCAACCTCCGCCGCCGCGCCGTCCTCCACCGCGTCTCCTTCAAGGCCGCCCCCTCCGCCGTCCGCTTCAGCCCCGACGGCCAGCTCATCGCCGTCGCCGTCGGCAAGCTCGTCCAGATCTGGCGCTCCCCCTCCTTCCGCAGGGAGTTCTTCCCCTTCCACCTCCTCCGCACCTTCCCTGGCTTCGCCGCCGGGGTCACCTCCTTCGATTGGTCCCCTGACTCCGCCTCCCTCCTCGTCGCCTGCAAGGACCTCACCGCCCGCCTCTTGCCCGTCAAGCGGGGCACCGGGAACAAGCCCTTCCTCTTCCTCGGCCACCGCGCGGCTGTCGTTGGTGCCTTCTTCGCCACCGATAAGAAGACGGGCAGAGTCCACGGGGTCTACACGGTTTCAAAGGACGGAGCTATCTTTACATGGAATTTGGTGGAGGGCGATGATGCTGCATCTCCACCTTCGCCTGGGACACCGGAGCAGGAATCAGAACAGAATGGTGAGCCGGAATTGGATGCTGGGAGCAGGAAGAGGAAGTGTTTGGGAGAGCTGGAAGAGCCCAGCACTACTCCGCTGCATTTGGCAAAGTGGGAGTTGCAGAAGAAGAATTTCTTCATGCAGGCGCCGGCTAAGTTGACAGCCTGTGATTACCACCGGGATCTTGACATGGTGGTGGTTGGGTTTTCTAATGGGGTATTTGGGCTGTACCAGATGCCGGACTTTGTGTGCCACTGCCAGCTGTCAATATCAAGGGAGAAGATCACTACTGCTATTTTCAACAGCTTGGGGAATTGGCTAGTTTTTGGGTGCGCCAAGCTTGGGCAACTGCTGGTGTGGGAGTGGCGGTCAGAGACCTACATTTTGAAGCAGCAGGGTCACTACTTTGATGTGAACTGCATTGCGTACTCACCAGATTCTCAGTTAATTGCTACTGGAGCTGATGATAACAAAGTCAAGGTGTGTTTGAAGTAGTAACATCATTTGCAATCTTTGTCATGTCCTCTTTCTGTTTGAAAGCCTTTTAACCATGTTACAAGTAGTGCTTACACAGTAGGTTGAAATACTTTGATGGAGGGTATTTTTTAGATAAAGTATGCAATGCTAATTTCAGTCGCTATTTTGTACCCTTTCTGCTTGGGGTCTTGGGGAAAAACTTCCTTGTTTGAAATTGGGTTGAAAGCCTTTTTTATCTGCAATGTAATAAATACAAGTTATGGGCTCATAAAGTAGGTCGAGATACTTGTGATGAAATGCTATTGAGATGAAGTAATTGATTTTCTTAACCTCTTTGAAGAACTACTGACATCAATCTTATTCATTTGAATTGAAAAATGGTGCCTATTCATCTATGTATTGAAAACCAGAAATGATAACTATCACAAGTTGTTTGTAGGTTTAAAACCATATTGTTTTAATTGTTAAGTATCATTATCCTGTACTGCGACTTTGATACACGTGACTGCCTCTCTGTAGGTCTGGACGGCTGCCACTGGGTTCTGTTTCATAACATTTTCCGAGCATACAAATGCTGTTACAGCAGTTCATTTTATGGCCAATAACCATTCTCTTCTCAGTGCCTCCCTTGATGGGACTATTCGAGCGTGGGATCTGTTCCGTTATCGTAACTTCAAGACATTTACGACCCCTTCACCTAGACAATTCGTTTCTTTGACGGCAGATCAGAGTGGGGAAGTAATTTGTGCTGGAACACTCGATTCATTTGAGGTGTGTGTATGCAGTCAACATTTTTCTGGCAATCCTTTTGTTGCCTAGGCTCTACTTCTAGATCCTCGATAACCACAACGTTTTTCATGCAGATTTATGTTTGGTCAATGAAGACTGGTCGTTTGTTGGATGTACTCAGTGGCCACCAAGGACCAGTTCATGGTCTAATGTTTTCACCAATCAGTGTAAGTCCATGTTTTAATGTTTTTGGTTCTCATTCCTTGTTAGTGAGAACAAGGAAATTGTGCTGAAACTGCTCTATTATATTGGTTCTATGTATTTTGTAAATTTACAGAAAGAGTAACTAGCTTATATTTGGTAGGCTATTTTGGCTTCATCATCGTGGGACAAGACCGTTCGTCTTTGGGATGTATTTGAGAGCAAGGGCGCTGTGGAAACGTTTCAACACTCACATGATGTTCTTACCTTGGCTTATCGTCCTGACGGAAGGCAGATTGCATGCAGCACATTAGATGGCCTAATCAATTTCTGGGATCCTTTTGATGGCTTATTGATGTATACAATTGAAGGTCGCAGGGATATTTCTGGTGGGCGCCTCATGACAGATAGAAGATCCGCAGCTAATACAAGTATAGGAAAGTACTTCACGACGCTGTGCTATTCTGCTGATGGAAGCTATATTTTAGCAGGAGGAAACAGCAAATATATATGCATGTACGATATTGGAGAACAGGTCAGGAAATCTTTCTTGTGATAAAACAACTTTGTTTCATACACACATTTCCTCATTTCTTTTCTTTTTACTCTCTTAGAGGCGCCTCCATCTTATATATGCTCATTCTTTACAATCTTGTTATCATGCCATACTATCATGTACTCGTGTCAATTACTGTAGTTTGGTAAAAACTGTGTCTATTATTAGTTGGCACCCTGTTTGCTGGACTTAGTGACCAGAAATAGTTCCTGGTAGCCTCGCAAACCTAAACTAGAAAGACACTAATAGCTACCACATCTGGATGTTGCTCCTCGTGTCGTGGTAACAACTAACAACTAAGATGCATATGGTTAGGTGTCCTTTGCAATATCTTCAGTGATTGACATGATTGTAACTTTGTAAGAATGTCTTCTATTCACATTAATGATTGAAGTTATTCATTGTCTCTTACATTTGCCAATTCCATCTATGCAGGTGCTGTTGCGTAGATTCCAGATCACTCGCAATCTTTCATTGGATGGAGTTCTCGATTTTCTGAACTCAAAAAATATGACTGAGGCTGGTCCACTAGATCTAATCGACGACGAAGATAGTGATGTTGAGGATGGAATTGATCAACAAACTAGAGGTAGCTTGGGGCATGGTTTACCTGGATCCATGGCAAATCGTGGAAGGCCCATAGCTCGGACAAAATGTGTGAAATTTGCTCCAACAGGAAGATCTTTTGCTGCAGCGACCACTGACGGTGTTCTGTTGTACTCAGTCGATGAATCATTTATTTTTGACCCAACAGATCTTGACATTGATGTTACTCCTGAGGTATTTACTTCATGTATTTTTTGAGAATTGATTGTCCCAAGATGGTGCTGATCAATCCATAACAAATTCCTGTGCTTCGTGTTTGTTCAGAAAGTGGAGGAAGCTCTTGCAGAAAACCAACAACAGAGAGCCCTTGTACTGAGCCTCCGGTTAAACGAAGACTCCTTGATTAAGAGATGCATCTTTGCTGTGGATCCATCCAATGTACGAGCAATCTGCTCATCGGTACCCTTTAAGTATCTCCAGAGATTGATCGATGCATTCGCTGACCTCCTGGAAAGCTGTCCCCATCTGGAGTTCATCCTGCTCTGGGCTCAGGTACCATTCTCCTCTTCCTCTTTTTCTATCGAAGCTGCTGATTTTGGTGAAACGCTGGATATCTTATCCTGATATATATTTTCGTTACAGGAGCTTTGCAAGGTTGATGGAAGCTACATCCAGCAGAACTCCAGGACCTTGCTTCCTGCTCTCAAGTCGTTGCAGAAGTCTATAACAAAGCTACACCAGGATCTGGCGGACACTTGTTCCTCCAACGAGTACATGCTCAAATATCTGAGCTCTGCTGGGACAAAGAGTTAGGCCATGGTCGGCACATATTTCGTGAGTGTTTCACTCGTCTTTATGTTTGCAATTGCCACGAACATATTTTATGAGAGGTTTCTCAAGTCTGGCAAAACCGGAACTGACACAGATCATCCTTGTGTTCCTGCAGTGGTTGTTATAGCACCAACATGATCACTGGGTACATGAGCAGCCGAGCCATTTTTTCTGCCAACCAGCATGCGGCCTGGCCTGCCGAATGTTCGCTCTTGCGTTATTTACATGGGCAGTGGCTTATGCTGGTTAAGCAATGCGTTTGCGTTTGATGCTCAGGGCTCAAGTTGAGCTCGGGCCTTTTGTGGGCGGTTGGCATTTTTGTGTGGGGAAAGCAAGGATTGTCTCCTGACCACGAAGTGGGTAGCCGCCACTCTCTTCGGGTTGTGTTGTGTACCCGTCCGTGTGTAGAACTCGTGTGACCAAATTTTGTTATGAACAATTGTCTTTTAAGCGCTGTTACAGACGAGCAGAGATATATGATCAATTCGTGATGTTGTCGATGCCTGTGAAAATTCATTCCCTAAATTGACCAGTCGGCCAGCTTGACAAGGACCGATCAATTTTCCACCTCAACACTAGAGTCGTGGACACACTGAACAGATGTTTTCTTTTGACAGCACAAACGCATCAATCTTTAGTTTTTAAGATGGACTCAATACATCACTGTGAAGAGCTGTTAATTTGAAGAAGCCTCCGATGCTGTGTGGTCTCCTCGTCCTCCTTGTCATAGACCATGACCAGTAGAGTGTGTCCACCACGGCACGTTTGACAATAATTGTTTTTTTGCTTGGCTGATGAAAATAATTGGGAAGAATCCAGGTGACGATTAGGACATGAACGAACGATGGTGCGAGCACACGTACGGACATACTCCAGTTGAGTATATAAGCAATTTTTAATTAAATTAATTTAGAAAATAATCATGATCATGACATTGACAGAATTAATCTATCCAAATAGGACCGTACTACGCAAATAGTAGACACATCTATACATGATGCTAGCACGGCTACATAGAAATAAACAGGAGCGGGATAAACGAGTTATACCCTCCAGTAAGCCGAAACCAAGGCGGTGGCGAGCGGTCTCCTTGGCGGTCTTCTTCTGGACTTCAAGTTTATCAGCAGCGAGGCGGCCGGCTTCATTGGTGGTGGACATGGTGATGACGAAGACGACGCGGACATAGATAAACGGCGGTGAGCAGTTGCGTAGGAGACGGTCCCCAAAAATCTGGATAGGCGGGGTTTCAGAGGCTTGCTCTCCCGTTAATCGTGTACGCGGTGGGCGGGACGTGATCACTGACGGCAGCAACAACAAAAGGAACGATAGGTTCTGGTGTGCGTGGAGGCAAAACAGATGCAATCTATTCTTCACAGCGGCTAGGGTTGGTCGGCATCTCCAATATATAGGTGCGGCCGTGTGGAGAGACGTGGGTTGGACCCATGTCCGAGTCGGTAACAACCCATGATCTGACGTATCAGCTCGTGGCTCTTCTGTCAAGGATTCTTCATTCCAGACCAGCAAAATAAGCGCATAGATGTGAGCTTTGGTTGGCTCATTCGCGCAACCCGCTGCGTGTTGTGGCGAGGTGAGGCGGACGATGGAGGAGGAGCGCGTGGGAACCACTTCTCTTCTCAAGCTCCAAATAGCATGTGAAAGAGAATCCTTTATAAGGAGGTAAACTGCTCTTCAACTAGCGATATGAGACTAAACTTCCCACCACATCCATTGTCATATAACCCACATGGGTCCATAGTGATTTTCTGAAATTGTTTAGATGGGCCCAAGGCCCACCCTATATTTCAACAATCCCCCCATCAGATCACAAAGGCCCGTTGTGTTGTTCTCAGTTTCAAACACTGTTTTGATATACCAGTATTTCAGTGGAGACCTATTAAGGTTTAACTCCACCTAGAGCAAGTAGCTACACTCCTTCGCAAATGAACAATGGACTATGCCTTGAATTGCCGGTTTGGTGTAAAGAAGTTTCACTAAATGTCTTACCAGTACCAGACTATCAAAGGTTGACCCCTCGGGTGGAGCATATTAGTCACACTCCTGGCCTATTCATGAGCTTGCTAGAGATCACTCCAATCTCATAGGCTGTGACCAGCAGTTAGGCTCATATAGGTGTGTTCTTTCAAATATCGCTTTGTAGGATATCATATTACTTATATAAACTTTGGAACACATTAAGACGGTACTCAACCTACCATACAATATCCGAGAGTATTTCATCTCCAACAGAGTGGGTTAGTAAAGTTACTCTCCTTGGTTCACCCCTAGCTTGTTTTTCCCGGGTCCTATTCACGGGATCTCCGGTCACATAGGTTGGGTTACCACCATGGAAACTCATGTGAGTCTCATACCCATATCGCTCGATGCATTTCCTATCACAACACATGATAGCCCTTTAGTAAAAGGATCTGCCAGATTCTTAGCCGACTGGATATAATCCAACGCTATCACTCCGGAGCTTCTTATATGTCTGACAACTTTTAATCTCATTCTTATGTGTTTGTTGGACTGCATGTTGTCCTTTGATAATAACAGTATGATTAAAAGTTAATCTCATTCTTTGAGCGAACCAATATTTTGAGAGTACCTCAATTGATCTATAGTTGTGCCTTCGAACTTTCAATTCAGCACAGTAGGATCATGTAGTGTTTGCGAAATTTTCCAGTCCAAATATCCAAAACGACTCAAAATCTTCTCAAATAATGGGATTGCAGAAGTGTAATCCCACCCTCATCATCTCTCAAAAGCTTGATCTGCGACGCAGTGGTCGGGAGGCAGGGAGCGGGGCCAGTGGCCGAGCCAGCTAGGTTGGTGAGCTGGGGCAAAGTACACGGCACTCCTGTATGTCAGTTGTTTGCCCCTACAAAATGATGGTTAGCTTTCCATTTACTGCTATTGTTCCAACGAGAATGCATGGCTGAGCCCGGCAGCTGCCCGGGGTAGCCGGGAGGTGGCTCCGCCACTGAGCGGGGCGGAGAGATGGACGAGAGCTAACATGGGGCGAGCTCCTAACCTAGCAACACTATCTTGCCATCCAGCCTCCTAAAGATAAGATATACTCCCTCTGTCCCAAAAATAAGTGTCTCAATTTTAGTACAACTTTATACTATGACACTTATTTTGGGTTGGAGGGAGTCGCAATTATGAAAATTAGGGCAACTCCAACGCGCCGAAGCAAACTGTCCGCGCGCGTTCGTTTGGGTCGAAACAGATAGAAACCACGACCCAATGCGCCGACGCAAATGGACGAGCGTCCGCATTTGTGTGCGCGCAACCCATTTCTGACTCAAATTTGGGTCGAGTTTGTATCTCCAAAGGAGTGGGTTAGTAAAGTTACTCTCCGATCTTGTCCTCCTCCTAGCCCGTCAGTCGCTAGCACATTGGCCATTCCCCCTCCCATCGACAGCCAACACACCCGACCACCCCGGCCTCGCCGCCGCCAACCAGTTCCAGCTGGTTGTACGCTGCCTAGGCCACCGCTCGCACCCCACACAACCCCCAGCAGCACGCCGCACTCGACAGACTCTCTTTGCCGGCATTGGTGGAATTTTTTGCCGCTGTTGTAGCATCACGTCCCCTGCCACTGCCAGCAATGCTCCAAGCTCGGCTACCTCGCTCGCCGGTCGCCGCCATAGTCGCCTCTCACGCCTACAAGCCCGCTGCTTGGTTTGGGAGAGACACATGGCTCTTCACCGGCCGACTTCTTGCACCACTCCCGCAAGGTGTTTGACATTTCCCCCAAGGTACAAATGGATAGTGGCGATGAGTACTTTTTCAACAAACTTCATTAGCGATTCGAATGATTCATCATCTGACGATGAGGAGATTGTGGTTGCTACTTTGGTCATCCATGACCACATTAGTAGGCAGCGGCCGATGTTTAGGGGCTCGCTCCAGCGTTGAATCGCAACAGAGAAAGCGACCATTGCCTACTCTAGGAGGTCTACTTCAAGTCCGCTTCCCCACTCTTCAAACACAACCTATTCTAACATTGCTTCCAGATTGCTAGACACGTGTTCAATCGTATCCGGGAGGGGGTGATGGCTTACGATGATTGTTTCTTATGCAAGAAAGATGCTCTGGGAAAGGTTGGCTTCTCCTCTTATCAGAAATGCACTGCACCTATTCGGATGCTTGCATCGGAATACCCGGTATCTTATTGATGAGTATGTCCACATGAGTGAGTCCCCATGCCTAGAATCCACGTACAAGTTCTGCAAGGCGGTGGTAGCAGTGTTTGGCCCGGAGTACTTGAGAGAGCTAACTGTTGCAGATACAACCCGATTGATGGCGATCAATATCGATAGGGGCTTTCCGGAGATGCTTGATAGCATTGTTGTATGCACTAGGAGTGAAAGAACCGCCCTTCTGCTTGACATGGGTAGCATAGGGGGCATGTGAAAGCCTGCACTGTCATGCTTGAGATCGTGACTTCGCAAGATCTCTGGATTTGACACTCTTTCTTCTGCATGGCCGGCTCTCACAATGAGATAAACGTGCTTCAGCGCTCTCCGGTGTTTGCAATGCTTGCAGAAGGCAATTGTCCAGAGGTGAATGTTGAGATCAATGGCCACCACTACATCAAAGGATACTACATAATTGATGGTATCTATCCTTAGTGGACTACTCTTGTCAATAAAATCCCCAACCCAATAGGAGAGAAGAGGTCAAGATTTGCCCAAGCACAAGAAAGTGCCAGAAAAGGATGTGGAGTGTGCTTTTGATGTTCTTCAATCTCGATGGGGCGTCGTTCAGTATCTTGTTAGAACTTGGAGCACTAAGAAGTTGTGGAGGTGATGACTGCTTGTGTGATCATGCACAACATGATCGTAGAGGATGAGCGTGAGGATGAAATCTTCGATCAAGGGTTTCAATTTCAGGGTGAAAATGTTGTGCCTAAGCACGAATGAGCGACAACGTTTGCACAGTTCATCGAATTTCAACATCAAATGCGTGATTGGGAAACTACATTCAACTACAAGATGATTTGGTTGAGCACATGTGGGCTCACCTTTGCAACCAACAGATGTATCGTCTCCATTTTCTTTCGAATGTATTTGTGACAATTTAAATTTTATTTGGTTTGTAAACTATGAGATCTTATTTGGTTGTAAAACTATGATATTTATATTTGGTTGAATTATGCAAACTTTGGGCAATGTTTTGAATATGTACGCAAAAAGAGCAAAAATATGGCTGCATACCGGGCGCGTGGACGAAAACACGTCGGCGCGTTGCACGCACTGCCCACCCAAACGCGAACGAGGTGGACGCGTTCCAAAACGCCAACCCCCAAACAAATAAAAAGAGACAAAATCCGCGTGCGTTCACGTCGGCATGTTGGAGTTGCCCTAAGGGCATGGCCAACGGGCTGCCTCATGGTGCTGCCCCGCAGGTCCAGCTCGGCTCGGAGCCTGAAACTCAGGTTCGGGTAATGCTCTGCACAGGAACCGGTCTCCTGCAGAGGAGGTAGGTGCTCCGTGAGAAAAGTTAGAGAAAGAGGAAAAAGGGGAAGAAAGAAGGTGAAGAACCAAGGAGGAAGAAATAGATAGAGGAGAAAAGAATTGAGATGGGTCCACTATGATGACATCTACCTATGACTGCCTCGGTTGGGTGAAGAGAAGTGTAGATGTTAGTTTTAATACTTTATGTCTAAACAAATGCATGGAGCAGCATCAAGGTGATGCTTCCATTGCTCATGCCCTAACTCCCTTCCAATTTGGACTCTCAACTCACATGTCCAATTTTTCCTTAATTTCAAATTCCACTTCCAATTCAAAGCAAACACGCTGCGAACACCTTCACGCCGAAGGAAGGTAGCAAAAGGGGATGCTAGACAGCCTGGGAAAATAACCACCTCCCTCCTCTCGCCCTGTTTCCGCCTTCGCATCGCACGGCTCGCACCCACGAAGTCTTCCTCTCCCCCGCGCCCCCGACTCTTCTCCCCCGCACGGCCCCACGCGAGATCTCTCTCCCGCCGCGGCGACCGCCATGGCGGGGAGGGGCTACCAGGGCCGCGGCGCGGGCGGCGGCGGCGTGTCCTTGGCCGTGGTGAGCACGCCCAGCCAGGAGCTGGCGCTCACCAACTGCGCCTACGTCTCCCCCGCCGACATCCGCCGCTTCCCCACCGCCCTCGCCCTCGTCGGCGACGTCCTCGTCTTCGCCCTGCGATATCCTTTTGTTCACCTTCCTTCCTCCCGCGATCTTGTGTTCTCCGTGAGATCTCTCTGAATTTTGAGGTGGCCCGGCGCGCTGATCTGATCCGCTGGCCGGCCCAGTTCGAAATCCCGGAGGGTCTAGAGCACCGTGCTCACTGGGGCGCTGTAGCTTCGTTTTCGTGGTGATCTCGCGGGGACGGGCTGCTGGCGACGCTAGCTAGTACTGTATGTGGGATGGCACGATTGCCCGTTTTACTTGCTCTAGCTGCTAGTGCCTACCAATACCATGCGATTATTGTGGGTGCATTGCAAAATTGTGCTTCCCTAATCCACGCGCCATCTGCCTATAGACAAATAAATTGGATAAATGTCCACAGTATCACGTCCTGAGTCCAGCGTGCTCTGTAGATGCCATTTATTTGGGATGTGGGAGCCTTGATGAATGATGAATCAGATTGTCAATAGGCATTCGTTTTTTATTACAGGCACACAATTATGTAATTCCACTTAGCCTAAACATGCATCATTACTAAACATCATCCCAGTGTAGGAGTTTAATTTTGGTTTTGTCAACTGGAATCACCATGCCGGATGTTATTGTTCTGAAGTGTTTATACCTTGGTTAAAATCACATTGTGTTGTGTCAACTTTAAGAGGGAGGCTTTCATGTGGAATCTATGGAGCTTTGATGATATTCTGAGCCGATTTTATTTTAGAATGATGTATTCTTTCTTCCATGTTTGATCCTTAATGAGTATCCACTGCCCACGATGCCGTTGCTACTGGAAGCATCGCCTTGAATGCCATTCAGCGTCGACAGGTGAAGGTTTCGGCTGGGGATTCTATTACCGTTAGCAGGTAGGATGATCAACTGTCAACTGAATCATACTTTTAGTTGGATGTGATTCTGTGTTGCCTTACTGTTGTGGTGAATAATATTTCTGCCCAGCTTTGCTCCTCCTGATGATTTCAAGCTGGCATTGCTCACATTGGAGCTAGAGTATACTAAGGCAAGGTCCAACCGAGCTGAGGATGTAAGTTCATTGGTCTGTCTGTGACTACAGTTTTAGTTATGCTTCATTTACTGTGGTTTGACATGCATTAGCCTGGCTCTGCAGCTGGATGCCGTATTGCTTGCCCAACAACTCCGGAAGAGATTTCTGGATCAGGTATGGGATAATCAGTTACATTCTGTCTGTGAGTACAGGTTATCTTTATTTCTTTCATCGGTATAAACATATGTATGTTATGTTGTCCATGAAAAATCTCATATGCATGATTGGATTGAGAATGTCTGCAGTTTGATAAGAATACTGCTTCCACTTGTGGGCACATAATGGTGACATATGGGGTTGTTTACAGGTCATGACAAGTGGGCAACGAGTGCCATTTGAATTTTATGGAACAAACTACATATTCAGTGTCAATCAAGCTTTGCTGGAGGGTCAAGAAAGTTCCACGCCGTTGGACAGAGGATTCCTGTCAAGTGATACATACATCATATTTGAGGCGGCTCCTAATTCAGGAATCAAGGTTCCTTTGAATAACTTATATGTTGTTATGAGCAGTTCTATTAATAGTTTATGTGACAAGAGCATTTTGTATGGCTTCTGAAAGCAACACAATAAGACCCGTTAATCTGCTGTAGGTTATCAACCAAAAGGAAGCAGCTAGCAGCAAGCTTTTCAAAGATAAAGAGTTTAACTTGGAAAAATTGGGGATAGGTGGGTTAAGTTCTGAATTCACAGACATTTTCCGTAGGGCATTTGCTTCAAGGGTGTTTCCTCCTCATGTTGTCAGCAAGTAAGTATCATTCCTGCTTCTTTAATTTTGTACCATCCGTAGCATATGATGTTTTACTCACAACTGAATACTTTAGATTGGGCATTAAACACGTAAAGGGTATGTTGCTATATGGACCTCCTGGTACTGGCAAGACCCTCATGGCCCGCCAGATTGGAAAACTGTTGAATGGAAAGGACCCGAAGGTATGGATATTCTTATTGGGCGTGGAGTATAGCTTTGTTACTTGTCTAAACATTTGTGTAGTGCCTATCATCTAGTTCATTCTTAGCTACATTGTTACTTTTTAGGGCTCTTTATCCTGTACGAATTTATGAATATTACATTTAAAACGCGGGCTTGACGAAGTTTTGTTATTATCAGCAGTGATAAATATTTTTTTGAATTAAAATTTCTAGTTCTCAATTCTCTTGTTTTAAGTTCAGTTCAATAAAGGAACTGTGTATCATAGTCCATTTTATACTGAGAAACTTTTACTGAGAAACTTTCATGTATCATACATAATTTATTATTGTAGCACAGGGACCAGTAGTCAGTGACATGTAGCCTGCTAACACTACAATGCCAGATGCCTGTCCATTATGTTTACTTGAGGTTAAATACCTTTTCCTGACCTCAGATTGTGAATGGACCTGAAGTGTTGAGCAAATTTGTTGGAGAAACAGAGAAGAATGTGAGAGATTTGTTTCTTGATGCTGAAAATGACCAGAAGGCGCAAGGTACGATATCTCATGAGCTGAATTCTTCTCATATTTCTGTATGAGGTGAATCCTTATCAACACTTGATTTTGTTCCTTCTCACAGGTGATCACAGTGACCTCCATGTTATCATTTTTGATGAAATTGATGCTATCTGCAAGGTGGGTAACTCTCACCATAATATATATTTTCTCTTGTTTAGGCTTTGTCAATATGACAGAACAAAATAATTAGCTTGCGATTATCACTAGTTACTACTAGATAGTACAGGTTTATTCTTATCAACTTGGGTTTCAATGGAGTTTAAGAGCGTGCTGTCAACATGAATAGGTCTGAAGTGTGTGCTGTGACAGTGTGTAATTGTGTATTAGCCCCTGCCAAAGGAGTATCTTATAACTTCTGTGTCACAGAGATTTACATGAAACCTATCATATGCTCATATCCTTTTTATTTTTCTTCAGTTATGCCTAAGATTCCACATTAAATATCTATTCTAGAACTCTTTAACTTGCAACTTTATTTTGTGCATGTGACATCATACTGTATAATACGGAGTACATCATGTACAATGTTGGTTTAGTTTTATTCAAAATTGCCAAACTGTATGTATTGATGAAACTCTGGTTGTGCAGTCTAGAGGATCTAGCAGAGATGGTACAGGCGTACATGATAGCATTGTAAACCAGCTGCTTACAAAGGTATGTTTTACTAGAATTTGAAATTTAGACTTTATGTTCTTTGCTTATATCTTTTACTGAGTTATGTCCGAACTCTCAACTTTACAGATAGATGGTGTTGAGGCGTTGAATAACGTGTTGCTTATTGGAATGACCAACCGTAAGGATTTACTTGACGAAGCTTTATTGAGGTATATGCTCTGACACATGTTGCCTGATGACAAACTGATCTAGCAAACATGTCAGTGGTAGCTCCAACTCTGTGGTACTGAAACAAATAAGTTTCCTGACGAGACAACTAATGTAGCAAGTCTTTCATCATAAATGCATTCATGCTGAATTCTCAATTATATATGAGCCTTTGATTATTGGAATTATATTGGTTGCCATGCATCTAGTACCCTTCATCACTCCTAGTGATGTACGTATGGTACTGGGCGATTCACAAAGAGAAGGTTGCTAGTCACTCTAGAGGCTGTGCAGATAGATCACTACACCATATTCTCTTTTGTTAGTTCATTTCGGTTCCACTATCCACATATATTCATTGCCCTTTGATACATCTGTTGCAGACCAGGACGACTGGAAGTTCATATCGAGATAAACTTGCCTGACGAGAATGGTCGTTTGCAAATTCTTCAAATTCATACAAGCAAGATGAGGGAGAGCTCTTTCCTTTCTCCAGATGTTAATCTTCAAGAGCTAGGTATGTTTTTTGCAAAGTAATATTGTCTGCGGCATTTGTGTTATTAGCAAATATTTTTTATTTGTGTTTTTAGCTTGCCATTTCATGCTAGTGATATTATCCGTACTTCAAAGATTTTTTTTCTTCTTAAAAAAAAGTGAGTGCTGTTAGCAAATAGCGATGCTTCCTTCAATATTTACTGCCATTTTTTTTCAGTCGGACATTTTAGTATGACTAACTAGGGGCTTGTGGGATGTGGGAAATTTATCAGTATATCTTTTTTACTGTATATGATTGGTAATTGTGAAAATCACATCCAAATGACACATGATCTTCTCAATGAAGCTGCACGGACAAAGAACTACAGTGGAGCAGAGTTGGAAGGTGTTGTTAAAAGTGCAGTTTCATTTGCTTTGAACCGGCAGATAAGCATGGATGATCTCACTAAACCTTTGGACGAGGAAAGCATTAAGGTTACTATGGATGATTTTGTGAATGGACTTCATGAAATTACTCCCGCATTTGGTGCTTCAACTGATGACCTCGAAAGATGCAGGTGTGTGTTCTGATATCTTAAACAGTTTTTTAACAGAATGATTTCCATCAGCACAAATTTCAAAGGGTGATCATTTGTTTCTTCTTGGGGTATTCCTGGAGTACATCTTATTATTTGTGCTTTGGAATTTGTCCTTGTAATATGCTCAACATTGGCTATGGCCCGTGGGCGCTGTCACCCTTCTCCCTTAATGCAGCAATTCAGGGGTTGGGCTTTGTAATACATTCATTAGCGAGTTTAGAAGGAAAAATAAAATGTCCTTCAGGCAATATAAGACTTGATATTTGACTGTAACAAACCACATGCTTATAGCTCGTCAGCCATATAAGAATATCTTTTAATGATGAGCTTAACACGTATATGATTTTAAAATTCCTTACCCTTAGGTATCGCTTATTTTATCTTCAGTTGTCTCAGTTACTACAATTTTAATGTTACCTCTATGTGATTTTTTTGTACAGGTTACATGGTATTGTTGACTGTGGCAAGGCACACCAGCACATTTTTCAGAGAGCTATGCTTCTGGTGGAACAAGTTAAAGTTAGCAGAGGTAGCCCACTTGTGACCTGTCTATTGCAAGGTTCTGCTGGAAGGTACAGTCTCTAAAACACATCATCGTTGTCTGAATATATTGCTGGAAGCTTATTTCACATTAATTGCTTTTCAGTGGTAAATCAGCTTTGGCCGCTACTGTTGGTATTGACAGTGATTTTGCTTATGTAAAAATTGTAAGTTCCTTTACTTCTGGTTCCCTCCATCATCAGTTGCAAACTATAGGGCCACATATCTCTAATTGTGGTTTCACCATAGATATCTGCGGAGACAATGATTGGTTTCAGTGAAAGCAGCAAGTGTGCACAGATTTGCAAGGTCAGGGATGTTCTTAATATGATGAATTTGGTAGTTAGTTGATACACGGAAGAATCTATTTGAATCGTGTGTCCTGTTTATTGCTCCTGTGTACGCCTTTTCTAGTTATGCCGTTTGCTTCCTGTATGCTTACACATAAGGTGTCTTTTGTTGTGATGGTTACAGGTTTTTGAGGATGCTTACAAATCTCAGTTCAGCATCATAATTCTTGATGACATTGAAAGGTATTAGAACCTCAATGCCACAAAAGTCTTCTGTCATTTGTCCTTTCATTTTGATTGAAGTATTCTTTGGTGCTCCTTTATGACCATTTAGGTTACTGGAGTTTGTTGCCATCGGACCACGTTTTTCAAATCTGATATCGCAAACTCTTATGGTCCTCCTCAAGAGGGTTCCTCCTAAGGTTTGCACAATCGCACTTTTGTCTTCAGTAGTATCCTGGGGCCCAATCTTTTCTTGGCTGCAAAAACAGCTTTGACTTGACTTTGTCTTTGACTCGCATATCTTGCCTATCTTTTGCAGGGTAAGAACTTGCTTGTTATTGGAACAACAAGTGAGACAACATTTCTAGACTCCATTGGTATGTCTGGTGTGTTCTCGGTGACCTACGAGGTTCCCAAACTAACAAAGGAGGATGCTGCAAAGGTAAGATTAATTACTAAAGACATACGTTGAGGTCTATGGTTAAAATGCAAGAAGCTGTAACCGTTTCACATTGCATATTCTTGAACAGTAGATGATTGCTTCATGTCCTCTGTAATACATATTCTATGGCCTTGACAATTTGGAATTTTACTCTGTATCAACCTTATATGACCGCCCTGCAGGTGTTGCGACATTTGAATGTGTTCGATGAAGGAGATGTTGAGACAGCAGCAGAAGCGCTGGACGATGTAATCTTCTTTCTAACATTCTTGTATTCCGTCCACTTAAATGGTTGCCTATATTTGCCCAAATTCTCACAATCCTCCAACGATTGCAGATGCCGATCAAGAAGCTGTACACGCTTGTCGAGATGGCTGCGCAGGGGCCACAAGGGGGAAGCGCGGAAGCCATCTATGCCGGAGAGGAAAAGATCGACCTCAACCATTTCTTTAGCATCTTGAGCGACATCATCCGCTACTGATCACACATAGTACATCTGAGGACCCTAGGCTCCACTATAGGAATTTGTTTACTCCAGTTTCCCCAGCTTGCTATCTTCACAGGGTAGAGTGGTTTGATCCCGAGTGGCCTTTCATTGTCACGGTTCGGCGAGAGTTGTCTCTTTGCTATGCTTCCGTCGATATAAATATTCTGTTATCTGAAGCCTGAGGGCTTGTTTTGTTTGAGACCTTGGCGCCGTGCCTGAGAAATATTTACCTGGTCATGCTATTTGGTGAATGGTGTTGTTGATGATTAGGGATACCAATCCATAGCTCCAGGATGTGCTTTTAGAGTTTGGTTGATATAGATAAGTTGGCAGTTTCATCTATATATCGGACAGTTAATTTCTTGCCATACTAACTTTGAAGTTGTTATAAGGGTTGCCTGCTTGTTTATTCTGACAAACAAACAAAAGTGCATTGTTCGATCTTTCTTGGAAGAGTCATCGTGGAGGTGTGCTCCTCCTCTCCACGGCTTTGGCTCCAGAGGGAAATCTCAGATCCGCTGGATCGGTCGATGGAGGCGTCTTCGCGTCTTTCTCTTCCATGGGGGCATCGTCTCGAAGCCGGCTATGACTGGGAGATTGGTGGACTGTGGCATCTTCACCATGGATGGTGGCATCTTTGCCGCATGGTTTGCTGAGATGGGGCGTTGGTTTCTGTTTGGCAACTATGATGGCGTCGAGAGGAGCTCGGGTCGCGGCGTGGACTTCGGTAGTCGGTTCTTTTCGGCACGTCCGAGGTGCTCTTCCGTGGGTTGCTTGGTTGCTTTGAAGTTGGAGCTGCGGTGGAGCGGGTCCAAGTGATGACGATGATGGGCGCTCGGTGGTCGTTTGCGGTGGGTACGGTCGGCGCAAGTTCTGCATATTTTCCTTGTGAGGCTCTTCGTCAAAGTCGGAGCTGTTGATTGCTAGCGCATGTGGCCATCCAGTGGCATATGCCGTCGTGGTTTTAATGCTGCTGTTTGCGGGTTGGCTTCGATGTTGGAGCTCTACGATGAAGTCGGAGTTGCTCGTTCGAGGTAACCGGTGATGACGATGATGCTTGCGACTCCTCGCGGCGGACGTCTTTCTTCTTTGCAGCTTTGTGTCCCATGTCGGTGACCAGATTGGCTGGTGATGCCCATGTCATGTGGTGTATCGGTTTTAGCCCGGTTTTCCATCAATTAACCGGACAATTCTCTTCTTCTTAATCAATAAAAATGACAAAATTTTTGCCTTGTTTAAAGAAATTGCATTGTTCAGGATTCAGACCACATTTGTAATAAGCAAAACTAAATCAAGCATCCACAAAACAGCAACAGCATCCGTAAAAGCAAATTCCACGGATTTGCTTCCGATCTCCATCAGCATGTAATCGGGAAGCGCGTTAAGAGCTTCCACATTTCAACGCCCATGAATTAGGCGTTAAAGACTTGAAGTGGACACGTTCATTTCTTCTGTCCATTCACCTCGGTTGATTCTGTATCCAATATGCGTGCAAGTTACTCCTGTTATAATTGGACCTGTAATTTGTGGATTGCTAGGTGTTTAAGTTAAACATGTGTAAATTCTCAAAAAAAAAAAGGTTAAACATGTGTAATCCGGCCTATAAAGACACAAATTCGAACGTCCATGACAAGGGTGACCGAACTAGCCATGGCGAGAGTTTGATGGCGTCAGCCACTTTTGTTGCCCGTTTAGTACACGAGATTAGTGCTCGTACACATGCGTCGAGGAGTGGATGAGTTCGTTGTACCTTGTTAATGAACCAACACGACATTGAGATTTTTTAAATAGTATATAAATAGTATATAAATATGGTCATGCTGACTCGTAATAGCAACATTGAGATTTTTTAAATAGTATATAAATATGTTTGAATTGCACCTTATAAAAAATCTGGTCATGTCACTTGTGTACTTCTTCTAGTATGTCAAACAAATCATGATTATTACTGCATAAAATTCATCGAAGTTATATGGCACCTTTGGTTCATGACTAACTTTGCCACAACAGCCTTTGGCAAACCACGGTGACACAAAAAGTATGATGAACAAAATGACGTCACACACATGGCAAGATTTGACAAAAAACTTACCCTATGACATGTAGACCATGTAGCTAAAAAATATGGCATGTCACAAATTTTATATTAAATCAATCACACTTTTGTTACTACTTAGGGAGTAGGATGCATGAGCACATAACCCATCTTTAATCACTTTAGAATGTTTAGTAGGGTGCTACTTCTTAATCTCAACTATGCTCATCCCATATAAAAAGATGGCCCTTTTCAGCTATGATAATGAACAAAACATACGCCTAAGGGCATATGCTCAGACTGCAAACGAATACCAAACGTGCCCACATACGTATAAATTATGCCACACCACATTGATGTATGGGATCTCGCCTAACCCTCTTATACCCCCCTGTTGCATGCTAGCCTAACATAGGCATAGCGTAGCTCAGATGATTAACTCCTCTGTGATGGAATCAACGTTTCCTGTGATGAAATCAACACACCAAAGTTCAAGTTCTAAACTTGTCATTAATGGTCGCATTTTCTTGAATTTATTTCAGGCCATTCAATGATGTGCCTTCAATGGAAGGAGGCATTTTCATCGACTATGAAGGTCGTCAATCTTAAGATGATATGCCGTCTCAGTCTCTTCGGGTTTTTCATAGGGATGGGATGCACGTGCATGTTCATATATTTGAGTATATGTGCGTATGTATAAGCATCTTAAGTCTGTGTTAGAAAAAACATATGTATAGATATATAATGGGAAACACCCAACCAACCTGACGTCACCGCTCTCCTCCTTCCATTTCCGGAGCTCGTCTCCCCGAAATAAATTCAAAAATCTCTCCCACTACGGCCACGCGCACCGATCTCCCTCGCCGAATCCCCAATCCCCCTCGATCCGCCGGCTGATTCCCTCCCGCATTCGCTCCACTCTGTCCCCGTCCCCCGCCTCCTCGCGCTCCCCCCAATCGCCGGCGGATCTCGGGCAGGGTGCTCGAATCCGTCACGGGATTTCCTGCCGTCCGGAGCTCCTTTTCTCTGCTCCGAGCCGGAGATCTCAGCGCGATTCCGACCCCCGCGACGAGCTTGGACTGCCCCGGCGGCGGATTCAGACAGCGCCGCGGCTGCGGTTGCGGTTGGGGTGCTGTTGGCGCGTCGCGGCATTGGATCGGACCGGACAGGAAGGGAGAGGTTGGTGGGCGGTGGTTCGGTGGGTGGGGGCGTCCGGACCGTGATCTGCGCCGCTGCGCCGGCCCAGCGTAGCGGGGCGATGAGAGCTGGCGCCGTGGCCCCGAAGGCGGCGGAGGCATGAGCGGCGGGGCGTCGCTGGGGCTCAGGACGTCCGGGAGCTATGGGTCCCTGCAGCAGCCCAACGGCCAGTCCCCCTCCCCGTCGCCGCCGGTGGCGGTCCGGAAGCCCGCGAAGATGTCCCTCGGCGGCGGCGGCCCCGGCGCCGGCGGCCGCGGGGGCGAGCGCCTCCTCTTCGCCCGGATCTGCATGTTCGCGGGCCGTCGCCGCCGGATGCTCCTGCTCCTCCTCGTCGCCGTCGCTCTCGTCGTCTGCTTCCTCTTCTCATCACTTGTCAGTAAAGGTGGTGGTTGTGTTGCTTTTGCCTCATGATTCATTCCTATATAAACCTTGTTGTGACTGCCATCGTGACTTGATGAACTGCTTACCAGTTACTGTTATCTTGTTTTTCGATCATTTGATCAGCGAGTTCATCGGAATGGTACGATGCTACTTGCAAACAGTATTATTGTATGATTCATGTAGGTGTTTCCCATCACTAGGAGTACAAAACGCCAGGGTTCCTGTTACCTGTGCATACTTCACTTTTCTTATTCGCAAGTTATAGGATGTTCATGAGTATATTATCATTAAGTAGTAGTGTTGGGGGCCTTTATGTACACAGGAAGATTTGAGCTCATAGTTGACTTTCAAATTGTAAAAGGTTTAGTGAAGTGGAAATGCCAGCAAGACCTTGAGTAATGGAAGAGAAATAGTATATGGATGGATGCTTGAATATTCCTGTGCTGGTTGGCAACCATGTTTTCCTTTGGATTGGTTATTGTGTAAGCATTTGAATGTTTGACCACTTTGCATCACCTTTGACTCTAGCTGACTGTTGTAATGCAAATGGATTAGCATGGTGTTATTTAGTAATTTGAATCAGGCGAATAGTGTCGATATTTCTGTTATAGTTAAGCTAGACAAGTTTGCATTAGAGATTGTTAGATGATCTTTGGTTTGCTAGACAATCACTTCAGTTTCTAAGTCACTTCAGTCAGTTCTTTGGAACTGAGCTGCAGACT
Organism: Aegilops speltoides; assembly: GCA_021437245.1. Lineage (NCBI taxonomy): Eukaryota > Viridiplantae > Streptophyta > Magnoliopsida > Poales > Poaceae > Aegilops > Aegilops speltoides. The sequence goes on along the minus strand of CM038141.1, from coordinate 411,327,087 downwards.
TTGTTCTGGATTTTTATTGTGTGATACAGTTAATATGATATAGGTATTCCTCGAGTTGATGCTTTGCAAATTGAAAAGTGCTAATGTTGACAGTGCTGTCAAAATCTGTGCCTTTCCGGTACCTTGTAGGCAGGCCTTTGGCTTAGTATACCTTAGAATTGTTGGCTTAGTATACCTTAGAATTGTTTATTTCTGCTATCATTTAGTCAGCTGCTCCTTTACATTTTTATTCTTACCAATATGCATATTGTTTGACTTTGACAGGCTAATGTATGCCTTATGAATTTTAATAAGATTCGTTTCATCTAGTAGTCAATTTGTACAAATAGCATGGTTTTGATAACAATAGGTTCTTCTGGATCTAATCATTCCAGTGTATTATTAAGATTTCATTGGCTTGTGCTAATTTTTCATGGGCTGGCAGCCCTTCTTACCAATATGCATATTGTTGGCGATTCTACTGAATATCTGTTTGTCTAACCCTGATAAGTCAACATGGTGTTTCTTTTCATATGTTGTTTGCCTGGAATGTTCTCTGCTAAACGTTTTGTTTTGAGTAATAGCTAAACTGATCTAATCTACTTTTTAGTTTGTAACAAAGTAAGGCATAACCTTTAACTGTTGTGTTATCTCTGTTTTTACTTATGTATCTTTGAGTACTGAACCATAAAATCTTCTTTTGGTTGGCTGTAGATGAAGTTGCAGCACCTGGTACCGAGACCATGCTGGGATTATCTGATCATGTCCGGAGCTTTGTAAATCCTGTATGGACATCTTCTTTGAGTGGAAATGATTTGAATACAACATCACCAACAGTAAAACAGCCGGACATCAGTCATGAAAAGGTTCAGGGTCTTTCACGGAGTTTCCCGCCAGCTATTCACCTGGAGCACCATCCTTGTGAAAATTTCTCATTTTCTCCTCCACCTATTGATAGGAAACGTACTGGACCACGGCGTAAGTTCCTCACCAGTCCAATTCAGAGTTACAAAAAAGTTCTGAATCTGATTATATTATTTTAAACTTGTGTAGCATGTCCTGTTTGTTATGTGCCTGTTGACCAGGCCCTGGCATTGATGCCAGCTGCTCCAACAGCATCACCTATCCTTCAAAATTTAAATTATTTGTCTGAAGACAATTTGGTACTCAAAGAGTCCAACAGTGGTTCTTTGTTTGGTGGTTATCCATCTCTGGAACAACGAGATATGTCTTTTGACATAAAAGACTCGATGACAGTACATTGTGGGTATGTCCTTGTATGACTCAAATGCTTTGACTCTTGTACGTTCATATGATGACGGTGTGCTGTATCACTAACCTTTTCTTTATATTATAAGATTTGTGAGAGGGAAGATACCTGGTCTCAATACTGGATTCGATGTAGATGAAGCTGATCTGTCTGAGATGCGGCAGTGCCAGGGGACAGTTGTTGCTTCTGCTATTTTCGGTAACCGCGGCCTCTTTCTATGCCAGTTATATTTACATGTCATCATCTTTCCATGTCAGTGCTAATTGCCCATTTTGTGTGAACTTTTCTCAGGGAATTATGATATAATGCAACAACCAGAAAACATCAGTGAATTTTCAAAAGATACTGTTTGCTTCTTCATGTTTCTGGATGAAGAAACAGAAGCTGCAATAAAGAACACCACTGCTGTTGATAATATGAAAAAAATCGGGCTGTGGCGGGTGGTTGTTGTCCACAACCTTCCTTATTCGGATGCAAGGCGGAATGGAAAGGTACCTGTACTGTATATTTGGTTATTTGATTTTCCTAATCAAATCTTTGGAGAGCCAGTTACTTCTGGCATGGAGATTGCGCACAAGTTAAAATTCAGCATAGCGGGCAATGTAAACTAAAAGTTACTTGTAAAGATAATTCTACACAATCTGCTAAAACCTACATGATTCTTGTCTAGATAACTGATCCATCCGAGACGAACATGTTCTCATTCTTTTCTGCATTGGATGAGTGTGTGAAAATTTGGATTGCACAATCATGAGAGGAGGATGCCATGCTTAATGTGAATCAGCATTTGTGACTTGTTTTTCTAATCGTTTATTTCTCTTGTGATGATTTTTTAACTGAATCCCTTGTGATATTTTCCTCAAACAGATTCCAAAACTATTACTTCATCGACTCTTTCCTAATGCGCGGTATTCACTCTGGATCGATGGGAAACTTAAACTTGTGAAGGATCCTTATCAGCTATTAGAGAGGTAAACATCATGTTCTCTCACTGAGCTCTCTCTGCTACTTGTGTAACTACTCTGCACATAACTCAGTGCCACTTAGGCTCTGTATGTTGTACTCCCTCCGTCCGGAAATACTTGTCATTGAAATGGATGTATCTAGATGTATTTTAGTTTTAGATACATCCATTTTCATCTATTTTGATGACAAGTAATTCTGGACGGAGGGAGTATTAAGTTGCAAGCTGCACCATATTCTTCTTACTCTAATATTTTTTCTCAGAGTCTACTCACCAGGATTATGACATGTTATTTTCTGATTCTGTATCACTGTTATGTTGCAGATTCTTATGGAGGAAAAATGTGAGCTTCGCTATTTCCAGGCATTATAGACGCTTTGACGTCTTTGAGGAAGCTGAGGCGAACAAGGCTGGTGGGAAGTATGATAATGCTTCAATCGACAACCAAATAGAGTTCTACAAGAGAGAGGGCTTAACCCATTATTCATCAGCTAAGCTTCCTATTACAAGCGGTAATTGGTTATTCTCATTGAATTCTTATAAAGCAATATTTCTCCTTATAACACGCGGATACATTTATCTTGAACAGATGTCCCTGAGGGCTGTGTAATAATAAGAGAGCACATCCCCATCACCAATCTCTTCACATGCCTTTGGTTTAATGAAGTTGACCGCTTCACCTCAAGAGATCAGATAAGCTTCAGCACAGTGAGGGATAAAATAAGGTCAAGAGTTAATTGGACTGCAGACATGTTCCTGGATTGTGAAAGGCGCGATTTTGTTGTTCAGGTACTTTTGAGCTAATGCTTTGTGTGGCGCATTTACTTTTTCTGCACACCCTGTTGTTACGGTGTATATCACTGATAGCCTGAAAAGGTAACGGAATGTAGAACCAAAAAATGATTGATAACAAGACATTTTTGCAGTCTGGCTTCTAGTAATGCACTGATAGTCTGACGTCTGTTATCTGTCCCTTATGTTTTGTGCATATCGTTCCTACTTTGCAGGCATACCACAGAGAACTCATGGAGCAAAGGCTGGCTGCCTTACGGAGCCAGCCTCCGCCGCCTCCACCTCCACCTCCACCGCCCCCTCCCGTGGTGCGTGCGCAGCAACCTCGAAAGATGCTCCCAGACAACGCACCAAAGGAACCTGGGAGGGCTTCCAAGAAGCCAGCAGGGAGGCGCTCACGGAAATCAGGCTCGAAACGGTCCCATCGAACGAAAGCCTCCAGCGTGAAGGAACCCATTCGACTGTAAATCTGTCCAGGCGAAATTTTGCTCCCATACAACTGAAGATCGACTCGGTTTGGTTTACTCCTATTTAACTTGTATTCATGTTCCCCTCCCAAAGGCTCGGAAATTTTGTCAGGACTTGTTGATAGAGGATTACAACAATTTTTTGGGGTGTAAATAAACATTTTTAAAATAAAGATGGGTTCAGTTCTTTTAGGCCTTTTGGGTTCAGAGATTAGAAGGCCGGTAGCTATCAGAGGGTGGTGTGGATCCTTCAGGAGAGACCCTTTTGGGTAATGTAGCTCCCATCAGTTGAGCTGTCCGGTCTGCTCACCTGAGTCGTGCTGTCAATCATGAAGCACATAGTCTAGCTAAGTTTTCGCTTTCTCTAGATCTGGGACACAACGTCTGGTGTAAACTTAGCTTTTTTTTAATGAACCCCCACGCTATGTTTTTTTTAATGAATAAACTTAGCTTTTCCCCTAAAAAAATATCTGATCCGGCGCCTGTAGCGGTGAGGGCGTTTTTAGATTGCTGCGAAAAGCTGCCTTCAGGTGTGTTTGAAATATGGCCAAAAACCACCTTGCCAATATTTTGGTCAAGACCAAGGACTTGAGAGAACTCTGACCTTTTTTAGACCATGGTCAATTTTTTTGGCAATACTAATGCTGTTTTGCCCGCTCGGCCAAATCATTGGCTAGTAACACCTTGATAAATTTTTTGGCAAACCAAGTATTTTTCAAGGCAAGCCCAGCCTAAAACATACACACCGAGCCACAAGCCTTCACAACGCGCCCAAGAAGCTCCAAATTAACATGGTTGACGTCCGCAGGGGAACTGCAAGTCGCACGCCACCGACATTTTTCCTTCTCGAAACACAATACAAATGAAGATGTTCACAAACAAGTACATACATTCAACCCTATGGGCATCACGCAGACACGCATGCCTCGAGGAGACTAGGCCGGACATGTCTTGACTCTTGAGATTGACGAAGTGATTACAGACACTTTGGTTGCCACTGAAAAAAAAGCCGTTTAATTAAATCGTATAATAAATTCAGTAAAATGTAAGCATCCTGCATCCATGCCAAGCCTAAGATCCACCGGATGGATGGACAAGTTCCACCGCAAGGAGCTTGACACGACCGTGATAGTTCTCCCATGCCCTCCTCTCTTGGCACGAAATTGATCCTCGTGTGTACACGCATTCTCCGGCATTCCTCCACTGAGATTACACGCTGTCCACCGGAGTCACAGTCCTCGGTTGGGATCCAACGACAGGAATGCGACGCGTTTTCCACGTGAATGCTCGTGCCGTGCGTGAGGCGCTCGATCGACGACGAGCGACGGCGCGGTGCGTGTCAATCGCGCGAGGAGACCGCGGGCCCGGAGGCGAGCCGGCGGAGAGGCCCGTGGAAGCCTCTCGTCTCCTGCGTCGACGGGCCGCGGCACCGCGGCGTGCACGCACACGCCGCGGTCGACCGGTCTCCTCCGGGGCTAGACGGATCATCATGGAGTGTGCAGCTGGAGGGGCCGGCCCTTCACGCAAACACCGTGGCCCCGCCGAGGATGCATTATTGGACGGACGGGGCCACGAGGGCCGGGACGCGGGGGATCGAAATCGAACGTGGGCGACGGATTCCCTCACCTTTCCTTTCCTTTCCCACGGCGCCGGGGGATTCTCTCCAGCGCGCCGCGTCGCTGTGGCTTTGCGCAGGATAACGTTTCCTAACGTGCAAAACGATCAACGCGCGCACTCATTGAGGTGGGCTTGAAGAAATGATACTTGTTTTGAACGCACACAAGAGGATGATTGATCCATTTGGGATTCTTCGTAAAACCTGTCATTTGATCGATGCTTGGTCCATTGTGCAGATAATAAGCAAGGAAAATCAAAGTGGGTTGGTGTGTGGGGGATAAAGCTACTAGAGTGAGTAGCAAGTGAGGTCACACAAATGCTTCGAGGGGATGGTGTCCTCGAGTGATGCTTTGAAGATAACTTTGCCTCGATGAAGTAAACTCTGTTGCGCCATTGTTGTTGATGGTCTCCTGGCTCTAGTTCAATACGTTTACTCCATATTCGTCTTCTGGTTTTATATACTTTTACGTACTCCCTCCGTCCGGAAATTTGAGCGATAAGTGTTTCTGAATGGAGGTAGTATATGCTTGGTGCCCTATTCTAGACTTCGTTTCATGGCGCTGGTTATTGAACTTGTAGCTCTTTTGGAAATGTTGCTTTAATGTGACGTTGGCACTTAGATCTTTGCTATGCCCCTTTATGTTATGGTTGTGGTCTGGTTTACTGCTTAACCAGTCTAGGCTCTAATTGTACCCAGTGATCTAGGCTACGGTTGTGGAGCACTTAGATACTGTGTAGTTTGATGTGTGTGTGTGCGCGCGTGCGGGATCATGTGAGCCTCTATATATGGTTTTCTTAATGAAATTCCCTTTTGCTCAAAAAAGGGAAAACTACTCGTCTAGGAAAACTCATCGATCACATACTTGAAGACCAGCATTTGTACAAGTACTAATATGAAATCCCTAACAAGATGACTAATCAAACAGAACAAAAACTCTTGGGCTTACTTTGATTCAAAGGAAAAGTGGAGGGACTACATAAGAATAGGAAAAGAAAAATATGTGGTGGCATTATTCGGGCCTATGGTTCAAAGGAATGTCGCAAAGGAAATATGGAAGATATTTCCCCCCTTTGTCTCAATTTCAGAGAAAAATGCAGGAATTTTATAATCTACTTGGAACTCCTCTACAAATTCCTACAAATGAAGAACAAGACTAAGATACTTAGTGATAAAATAACAAGCTAATTATAAATTTCCATGTGATTTGACTATGTTTATTAGGATTCCCGCGTTTCTCCTATTTTTGTTAACCAAACACACAAGCCTGCAAAATTCCTACATTTTCTAATCCCCCGTACTCCTTCTATTACACATGCATTCATATCCAATTCCTGATTTTTTTTCTTTCCTGCGTTTCTAGAATCATGTGAACAAAAGGAGGGATCCGTGTTTAGTAATGGCATCGTAAGGGAGCACTATACAAGAATTACCAATGCGTTCACTTTTTTATTTTAAAGGCATCCTTTTATCGATTCTTTACAATAGATACACACACTCATAAAAGAGTTCAAACTTTCAACATCTCCATCGAGATGCACACAATAAACCAGAGTACAAAAATAAAATGAAGAACAAGCCACATGATTAAAAGTCCATGAAATGTGAAGAAAACACAACCCTCGTCTCAAAAGGCACACAACTCAGCTCGGAACTCCAATAAAGGCTAGGTCACCATCTATGTTGGGTAAAAAACTTGGCGACATCCTCCAACTGAATGCACACATTTACCAACTGATTGCAGCCCTCCTACCGGCAAACGATATATTAGGCATGAAGCCTTCTATGCCACATTCAAATATGGAATGGCAACAACATTAAAAGCTCTGAAGCGTGTGAAAGTGCAACTACAACCAACAGAGCCATATTTTCCAACAAATCATGAGTGCAATTGAACTAGAGCAGAAAACATAGTTACAAAAGATAACCAACCATTTAGATAGTTTTGGTATCAACAAAGCCGCTTCCAAGTTTAGGGCCTCTTTGATTCAAAGGGGTTTTGGAGGATTATAATCCATAGGGAAATTTTCTATTTTGATCGTTTAATTCATATGATTGATACTCAAGATTTTTTACTACATTCCATAGAAGATCTATCATCCACACAAACTTCTTGAAAAAAACATCATTTGTTTGTCTTGTGATGCAATAAAAAAATCATTTGATGATTTTTTTGCCGTTTGGCGTTAACATAAGAGTAAACGTGTGCTTAATCTGGTTATTGCTGCCTCCTTATGGAGCATTTGAAAATTGAGGAATGAATTTTGTTTTCAGGGGTGTACATGGAAAAGTTTGAATTGCGCTCTTGTCAAGCTAAGTGGTGTTCTTCTTCGATGGTTGGTACTCTGCGACGGCACACAGGTGACGCTGCTCAGTCATTGCATTTCCTTACTGGACAAGCACCACGGGGAACTTCTTCGGATCACTTGGAGATGATCTCTGCCCCGCTTTGAGATGACGTCCCCCGTCCTCATCCTCTTGCTTCCACGGTCTGTGATAATGCTTGAAAAAGATGTTATTGTTCTAGTTTCGTACTATTTGTACTAGTTTGAGGTCGACTCAAGTGTTTCCTCCAGAAATCTGTTTGGTTGCCTGGGTAGTTTGCGAGAGTGTGTTGGCAGATATGCCAGAACATGTTTTCTGTTTCTCTTTGTTGCTTCATCAATAAAAATGGGGCAGGGGGAGACCCCTTTCTTTCATATATATATATATATATATATATATATATATATATATATATAAACTCAAACCATGTAGGCTTTGAATCAACATAGGCAGTACCTTCACTAGGGCAAGGGGGGCTATGCCACCCCCACCTACCCTATGTACTTTGCTCTTTAAAAAAATGAGAGCACGCGAAGAGCATACCTAAGTTTTTACAAGAAGGATTTCCTGGCTCTCATCACAACCGGTGATGCCAATTAACACTCCCACGCCCACACTACACAACTACTCACACAATTGTTGTACACCCCGAGCTCCTGCCGCTAAGCAAAGTCATGGTGATGTCTACTACACAACCTTCTTCTTGTAGACGTTGTTGGGCCTCCAAGTGCAGAGGTTTGTAGCACAGTAGCAAATTTCCCTCAAGTGGATGACCTAAGGTTTATCAATCCATGGGAGGCGTAGGATGAAGATGGTCTCTCTCAAGCAACCCTGCAACCAAATAACAAAGAGTCTCTTGTGTCCCCAACACACCCAATACAATGGTAAATTGTATAGGTGCACTAGTTCGGCGAAGAGATGGTGATACAAGTGCAATATGGATGGTAGATATAGGTTTATGTAATCTGAAATTATAAAAACAGCAAGGTAACTAATGATAAAAGTGAGCACAAACGGTATTGCAATGCTAGGAAACAAGCCTAGGGTTCATACTTTCACTAGTTCAAGTTCTCTCAACAATAATAACATAACTGGATCATATGACTATCCCTCAACATGCAACAAAGAGTCACTCCAAAGTCACTAATAGCGGAGAACACACGAAGAGATTATTGTAGGGTACGAAACCACCTCAAAGTTATTCTTTCTGATCGATCTATTCAAGAGTCCGTAGTAAAATAACACGAAGCTATTCTTTCCGTTCGATCTATCATAGAGTTCGTACTAGAATAACACCTTAAGACACAAATCAACCAAAACCCTAATGTCACCTAGATACTCCAATGTCACCTCAAGTATCCGTGGGCATGATTATACGATATGCATCACACAAACTCAGATTCATCTATTCAACCAACACAAAGTACTTCAAAGAGTGCCCCAAAGTTTCTACCGGAGAGTCAAGATGAAAAACGTGTGCCAACCCCTATGCATAGATTCCTTGAACCCTCAAGTTGATCACCAAAACATACATCAAGTAGATCACGTGAATATCCCATTGTCACCACAGATAAGCACGGCAAGACATACATCAAGTGTTCTCAAATCCTTAAAGACTCAATCCGACAAGATAACTTTAAAGGGAAAAATCAATCCATTACAAGAGAGTAGAGGGGGAGAAACATCATAAGATCCAACTATAATAGCAAAGCTCGCGATAATCAAGATCGTATCACCTCAAGCACACGAGAGAGAGAGAGAGAGAGAGAGAGAGAGAGATATCAAACACATAGCTACTGGTACATTGTTGGAAATATGCCCTAGAGGAAATAATAAAAGTATTATTATATTTCCTTGTTCATGATAATTGTCTTTTATTCATGCTATAACTGTATTATCCGGAAATCGTAATACACGTGTGAATACATAGACCACAATATGTCCCTAGTGAGCCTCTAGTTGACTAGCTCGTTGTGATCAACAGATAGTCATGGTTTCCTGGCTATGGACATTGTATCTCGTTGATAACGGGATCACATCATTAGGAGAATGATGTGATGGACAAGACCCAATCCTAAGCATAGCACAAAGATCGTGTAGTTCGTTTGCTAGAGCTTTTCCAATGTCAAGTATCTCTTCCTTAGACCATGAGATCATGTAACTCCCGGATACCGTAGGAGTGCTTTGGGTGTATCAAACGTCACAACGTAACTGGGTGGCTATAAAGGTGCACTACAGGTATCTCCGAAAGTGTCTGTTGGGTTGGCATGAATCGAGACTGGTATTTGTCACTCCGTGTAAACGGAGAGGTATCTCTGGGCCCACTCGGTAGGACATCATCATAATGTGCACAATGTGACCAAGGGGTTGATCACGGGATATGCGTTACGGAACGAGTAAAGAGACTTGCCGGTAACGAGATTGAACAAGGTATCGGTATACCGACGATCGAATCTCGGGCAAGTACAATACCGTTAGACAAAGGGAATTGTATACGGGATCGATTGAGTCCTTGACATCGTGGTTCATCCGATGAGATCATCGTGGAACATGTGGGAGCCAACATGGGTATCCAGATCCCGCTGTTGGTTATTGGCCGAAGAACGTCTCGGTCATGTCTGCATGGTTCCCGAACCCGTAGGGTCTACACACTTAAGGTTCGATGACGCTAGGGTTATAAAGGAAGTTTGTATGTGGTTACCGAATGTTGTTCGGAGTCCCGGATGAGATCCTAGACGTCACGGGGAGTTCCGGAATGGTCCGGAGGTAAAGATTTATATATGGGAAGTCCTATTTTGGCCACCGGAAAATGTTCAGATTTTTCGGTATTGTACCGGGAAGGTTCTAGAAGGTTCCGGAGTGGGGCCCACCTGCATGGGGGACCCACATGAACGTGGATAGTGGGGGCAAGGCCCCACACACCTGGTCAAGGCGCACCAAGATCCCCCCTTAGAAGGAATAAGATCATATCCCGAAGGGATAAGATCAAGATCCCTAAAAAGGGGGGATAACAATCGGTGGGGAAGGAAATGATGGGATTTCTTTCCTCCCACCTTTGCCAACGCCCCAATGGACTTGGAGGGCAAGAAACCAGCCCCCTCCACCCCTATATATAGTGGGGAGGCGCATGGGAGCTTCACCCTTCCCCTGGCGCAGCCCTCCCCCTCTCCCAAGTCCTCCTCCTCTCCCGCGGTGCTTGGCGAAGCCCTGCAGGATTGCCACGCTCCTCCACCACCAACATGCCGTCGTGCTGCTGCTGGATGGAGTCTTCCTCAACCTCTCCCTCTCTCCTTGCTGGATCAAGGCATGGGAGACGTCACCGGGCTGTACGTGTGTTGAACACGGAGGTGCCGTCCGTTCGGCACTAGGATCTCCGGTGATTTGGATCACGACGAGTACGACTCCTTCAACCCCGTTCTCATGAACGCTTCCGCTTAGGGATTTACAAGGGTATGTAGATGCACTCTCCTTCCCTCGTTGCTGGTTTCTCCATAGATAGATCTTGGTGACACGTAGGAAAATTTTGAATTTCTGCTACGTTCCCCAACAGTGGTATTAGAGCTAGGTCTATTGCGTAGATTCTTTGCACGAGTAGAACACAAAGTAGTTGTGGGCGTTGATTTTGTTCAATATGCTTACCGTTACTAGTCCAATCTTGTTTCGACGGTATTGTGGGATGAAGCGGCCTGGACCGACCTTACACGTACACTTACGTGAGACAGGTTCCACCGATTGACATGCACTTGGTGCATAAGGTGGCTAGCGGGTGCCAGTCTCTCCCACTTTAGTCGGAACGGATTCGATGAAAAGGGTCCTTATGAAGGGTAAATAGCAATTGACATATCACGTTGTGGTTTTGCGTAGGTAAGAAACGTTCTTGCTAGAAACCCATAGCAGCCACGTAAAACATGCAAACAACAATTAGAGGACATCTAACTTGTTTTTGCAGGGTATGCTATGTGATGTGATATGGCCAAGAAGAATGTGATGAATGATATGTGATGTATGAGATTGATCATGTTCTTGTAATAGGAATCACGACTTGCATGTCGATGAGTATGACAACCGGCAGGAGCCATAGGAGTTGTCTTTATTTATTGTATGACCTGCGTGTCATTGAACAACGCCATGTAATTACTTTACTTTATTGCTAACCGGTAACCATAGTAGTAGAAGTAATAAGTTGGCGAGACAACTTCATGGAGACACGATGATGGAGATCATGATGATGGAGATCATGGTGTCATGCCGGTGACGATGATGACCATGGAGCCCCGAAGATGGAGATCAAAAGGAGCAAAATGATATTGGCCATATCATGTCACTATTTGATTGCATGTGATGTTTATCATGTTTATGCATCTTGTTTACTTAGAACGACGGTAGTAAATAAGATGATCCCTTACAACAATTTCAAGAAGTGTTCTCCCCTAACTGTGCACCGTTGCTAAAGTTCGTCGCTTCTAAGCACCACGTGATGATTGGGTGTGATGGATTCTTACGTTCACATACAACGGGTGTAAGGCAGATTTACACACGCGAAACACTTAGGGTTAACTTGACGAGCCTAGCATGTACAGACATGGCCTCGGAACACAGAGACCGAAAGGTCGAGCATGAGTCGTATAGTAGATACGATCAACATGAAGATGTTCACCGATGATGACTAGTCCGTCTCACGTGATGATCGGACACGGCCTAGTTGACTCGGATCATGTAATCACTTAGATGACTAGCGGGAAGTCTATCTGAGTGGGAGTTCATAAGATGAACTTAATTATCCTGAACATAGTCAAAAGATCTTTGCAAATTATGTCGTAAGCTCGCGCTTTAGTTCCACTATTTAGATATGTTCCTAGAGAAAATATAGTTGAAAGTTGACAGTAGCGATTATGCGGACAGTAGAAAGCTTATGTCCTTAATGCACCGCTCAGTATGCTGAACCCCAAACATCGTTTTTGGATGTTGCGAACATCGGACATACACGTTTTGATAACTACGTGATAGTTCAAAGGTTTAGAGTTGAGGCACCAAAGACGTTTTCGAAACGTCGCGGAACATATGAGATGTTTCGAGGGCTGAAATTGAGATTTCAGGCTTGTGCCCACGTCAAGAGGTATGAGACCTCCGACGATTTTCTTAGCCTGCAAACTAAGGGAGAAAAGCTCAATCGTTGAGCTTGTGCTCAGATTTTCTGAGTGCAACAATCACTTGAATCGAGTTGGAGTTGATCTTCCAGATGAGATAGTGATGTTTCTCCAAAGTCATTGCCACCAAGCTGCTAGAGCTTCGTGATGAACTATAACATATCAGGGATAGATATGATGATCCTTGAGGTATTCACGATGTTTGACACCGCGAAAGTAGAAATCAAGAAGAAGTATCATTGATGGTTGGTGAAACCACTAGTTTCAAGAAGGGCAAGGGCAAGAAGGGATACTTCATGAAACGGCAAATCAGCTGCTGCTCTAGTGAAGAAACCCAAGTTGAACCCAAACCCGAGACTAAGTGCTTTTGTGATAAGGGGAATAGTCACTAGAGCGGAATTACCCTAGATACTTGGTAGATGAGAAGGCTGGCAAGGTCGATAGAAGTATATTGGATATACATTATGTTAATGTGTACTTTACTAGTACTCCTAGTAGCACCAGGGTATTAGATACCGGTTCAGTTGCTAAGTGTTAGTAACTCGAAATAAAAGCTACGGAATAAACGGAGACTAGCTAAAGGTGAGCTGACGATATGTGTTGGAAGTGTTTCCAAGGTTGATGTGATCAAGCATCGCACGCTCCCTCTACCATCGAGATTTGGTGTTTGCGTTGAGCATAGACATGATTGGATTATGTCTATCGCAATATGGTTATTCATTTAAGGAGAATAATGATTACTCTGTTTATTTGAATAATACCTTCAATGGTCTTGCACCTGAAACGAATGGTTTATTGAATCTCGATCGTAGTGATACACATTTTCATGCCCAAAAGATATAAGATAGTAATGATAGTACCACTTACTTGTGGCACTGCCATGTAAGTCATATTGGTGTAAAACGCATGAAGAATCTCCATGTTGATGGATCTTTGGACTCACTCGTTTTGAAAAGTTTGAGACATGCGAACCATGTCTATTGGTGTATACGCATGAAGAAACTCCATGCAGATGGATCATTTGGACTCACTTGATTTTGAATCACTTGAGATATGCAAATCATACCACATGGGCAAGATGACTAAAAGCCTCGTTTTTGATAAAATGGAACAAGATAGCAACTTGTTGGAAGTAACACATTTTGATGTGTGCAGTCCAATGAGTCTTTGAGGCATCTGATGAATATCGTTATGTTCTTACTTCACAGATGATTCGAGTAGATGTAGAGTATATTTACGTGATGAAACACAAGTCTGAATTATTGAATGGTTCAAGTAATTTCAGAGTGAAGTTGAAGATCATCGTGACAAGAGGATGAAATGTCTATGATATGATTGTAGAGATGAGTATCTGAGTTACGAGCTTTGGCACGCAATTAAGACATTGTGGAAATTGTTTCACAATTAATACCGCCTGGAACACCATAGTTTGATGGTGTGTCCGAACATCATAGTTGCACCCTATTGGATATGGTGCGTACCATGATGTCTCTTATCGAATTACCACTATCGTTTATGGGTTAGGCATTAGAGACAACCACATTCACTTTAAATAGGGCACCACGTAATTCCGTTGAGACGACACTGTTTGAACTGTGGTTTGGAGAAACCTAAGTTGTCGTTTCTTAAAGGTTTGGGGCTGCGACGCTTATGTGAAAGAGTTTCAGGTTGATAAGCTCGAACCCAAAGTGGATAAAATGCATCTTCATAGGACACCCAAAAACAGTTGGGTATACCTCCTAATTCAGATCCGAAAGCAATAGGGATTGTTTCTTGAATCGGGTCCTTTCTCGAGGAAAAGTTTGTCTCGGAAAGTTGAGTGGGAGCATGGTGAGGCTTGATGAGGTTATTGAACCGTCACTTCAACTAGTGTGTATCAGGGCACAGGAAGTTGTTCCTGTGGCACCTACACCAATTGAAGTAGAAGCTTATGATAGTGATCATGAAACTTCGAATGAAGTCACTACCGTACCTCGTAGGGTGACAAGGATGCGTACTGCTTCAGAGTGGTACAGTAATCCTGTCTTGAAGGTCATGTTGCTAGACAACAATGAACCTACGAGCTATGGAGAAGCAATGGTGGGCCCAAATTCTGACAAATGGTTAGAAGCCATGAAATCCGAGATAGGATCCATGTATCAGAACAAAGCATGGACTTTGGTGGACTTGCCCGATGATCGGCAAGCCATTGAGATAAATGGACCTTTAAGAAGAAGACGGACGTGGACGGTGATGTCACTGTCTATGAAGCTCGACTTGTGGCGAAGAGTTTTTCACAAGTTCAAGGAGTTGACTATGATGAGATTTTCTCATCCGTAGCGATGCTTAAGTCCGTTGGAATCATGTTAGCATTAGCTGCATTTATGAAATCTGGCAGATGGATGTCAAAACGAGTTTCCTTACCAGTCTTCGTAAGGAAAGGTTGTATGTGATACAATCCAAAAGTTTTTGTCGATCCTAAGGATGCTAAAAGGTATGCTGGCTCCAGTGATCCTTCTAAGGACTGGAGTAAGCATCTCGGACTTGGAATATGCACTTTGATAAGATGATCAAAGATTTTGTTTATACAAAGTTTATGAGAAACTTGTATTTCCAAAGAAGTGAGTGGGAGCACTATAGAATTTCTGATGAGTATATGTTGTTGACATATTGTTGATCAGAAATGATGTAGAATTTCTGGAAAGCATATAAGGTTATTTGAAAAGTGTTTTTCAATGGAAAACCTGGATTAGGCTACTTGAATAATAAGCATCAAGATCTATAAGATAGATCAAAATGCTTAATAGTACTTTCAAAATAAGCACATACCTTGACATGATCTTGAAGGAGTTCAAGGTGGGTCAGTCAAAGAAGGAGTTCTTGCCTGAGTTGTAAGGTATGAAGTTAAGACTTAAAAGCTCGACCACGGAAGAATAGAGAGAAAGGACGAAGGTCGTCCCCTATGCTTTAGACGTAGGCTCTATAGTATGCTATGCTGTGTACCGCACCGGAAGTGTGCCTTGCCATAAGTCAGTCAAGGGGTACAAGAATGATCCAGGAATGGATCATTGGACGGCGGTCAAAATTGTCCTTGGAGTAAATAAGGACATGTTTCTCGATTATGGAGGTGATAAAGAGTTCGGCATAAAGGGTTACGTCGATGCAAGCTTTAACACCTATCCGAGTGACTCTGAGTAGCAAACCGGATACGTATAGTGGAGCAACCATTTGGAATAGCTCCAAGTGGAGCGTGGAAGCAGCATTTACAATATGACCTAGAGATTTGCGAAGTACATACGGATCTGAATGTTGCAGACCCGTTGACTAAAACCTCTCTCACAAGCAAAACATGATCAAACCCCAGAATTCATTGAGTCTTAATCACATGATGATGTGAACTAGTTTAATGACACTGGTAAACTCTTTGATGTTGGTCACATGGTGATGTGACCTGTGAATGTTAATCACATGGTGATGTGAACTAGATTATTGACTCTAGTGCAAGTGGGAGACTGTTGGAAATATGCCCTAGAGGAAATAATAAAAGTATTATTATATTTCCTTGTTCATGATAATTGTCTTTTATTCATGCTATAACTGTATTATCCGGAAATCATAATACACGTGTGAATACATAGACCACAATATGTCCCTAGTGAGCCTCTAGTTGACTAGCTCGTTGTGATCAACAGATAGTCATGGTTTCTGGCTATGGACATTGGATGTCGTTGATAACGGGATCACATCATTAGGGAATGATGTGATGGACAAGACCCAATCCTAAGCATAGCACAAAGATCGTGTAGTTCGTTTGCTAGAGCTTTTCCAATGTCAAGTATCTCTTCCTTAGACCATGAGATCGTGTAACTCCGGATACCGTAGGAGTGCTTTGGGTGTATCAAGCGTCACAACGTAATCGGGTGGCTATAAAGGTGCACTACGGTATCTCCGAAAGTGTCATTGGGTTGGTACGAATCGAGGCTGGGATTTGTCACTCCGTGTAAACGGAGAGGTATCTCTGGGCCCACTCGGTAGGACATCATCATAATGTGCACAATGTGACCAAGGGGTTGATCACGGGATATGTGTTACGGAACGAGTAAATAGACTTGCCGGTAACGAGATTGAACAAGGTATCGGTATACCGACGATCGAATCTCGGGCAAGTACAATACCATTAGACAAAGGGAATTGTATACGGGATCGATTGAGTCCTTGACATCGTGGTTCATCCGATGAGATCATCGTGGAACATGTGGGAGCCAACATGGGTATCCAGATCCCGCTGTTGGTTATTGGCCGGAGAACGTCTCGGTCATGTCTGCATGGTTCCCGAACCCATAGGGTCTACACACTTAAGGTTCAATGACGCTAGGGTTATAAAGGAAGTTTGTATGTGGTTACCGAATGTTGTTCGGAGTCCCAGATGAGATCCCAGACGTCACGAGGAGTTCCAGAATGGTCCGGAGGTAAAGATTTATATATGGGAAGTCCTATTTTGGCCACCAGAAAATGTTTGGGATTTTTCGGTATTGTACCGGGAAGGTTCTAGAAGGTTCCGGAGTGGGGCCCACCTGCATGGGGGACCCACATGAACGTGGATAGTGGGGGCAAGGCCCCACACACCTGGTCAAGGCGCACCAAGATCCCCCCTTAGAAGGAATAAGATCATATCCGAAGGATAAGATCAAGATCCCTAAAGGGGGATAACAATCGGTGGGGAAGGAAATGATGGGATTTCTTTCCTCCCACCTTTGCCAATGCCCCAATGGACTTGGAGGGCAAGAAACCAGCCCCCTCCACCCCTATATATAGTGGGGAGGCGCATGGGAGCTTCACCCTTCCCCTGGCGCAGCCCTCCCCTCTCCCAAGTCCTCCTCCTCTCCCGCGGTGCTTGGCGAAGCCCTGCAGGATTGCCACGCTCCTCCACCACCACCATGCCATCGTGCTGCTGCTGGATGGAGTCTTCCTCAACCTCTCCCTCTCTCCTTGCTGGATCAAGGCATGGGAGACGTCACCGGGTTGTACGTGTGTTGAACACGGAGGTGCCGTCCGTTCGGCACTAGGATCTCCGGTGATTTGGATCACGACGAGTACGACTCCTTCAACCCCGTTCTCATGAACGCTTCCGCTTAGGGATCTACAAGGGTATGTAGATGCACTCTCCTTCCCTCGTTGCTGGTTTCTCCATAGATAGATCTTAGTGACACGTAGGAAATTTTTGAATTTCTGCTACGTTCCCCAACATACATACCCTCAGCCCCGAGGGTGAACTACTGCCTCCTCGTCATGGAGAGCACCGGGATGGTGAAGATGGCCACCGGTGAGGGATCCCCCCCCGGCAGGTTTGGAACTGGGTCCGATTGTTTTTGGTGGCTCTGAGAGGCTTCGGGCGGAACTCCCGATCTAGGTTATTTTCTGGAGGTTTGGGTATTAATAGGAATTTTTGGCGTCGGTCTCACGTAAAGGGGGTCTCCGAGTCGTCCACGAGGCAGTGGGGCGCGCCCAGGGGGTAGGGCTTGCCCTCCATCCTCGTGGACGGCTCGGAACTCTTCTGGCCCATATCTTTTACTCCGGGGGCTTCTTTTGGTCCATAAAAAATCGTCAAAAATTGGCATGTCAATTGGGCTCCGTTTGGTATTCCTTTTCTGTAAAACTCAAAAACAAGAAAAAAAAACAGAAACTGCCACTAGGCTCTAGGTTAACAGGTTAGTCCCAAAAATCATATAAAATAGCATATAAATGCATATAAAACATCCTAGATGGATAATATAATTGAAGGAAATATGCCCTAGAGGCAATAATAAAGTTATTATTTATTGCCTTATTTCATGATAAATGTTTATTATTCATGCTAGAATTGTATTAACCGGGAATACATAGACAAACATAGTGTCACTAGTATGCCTTTACTTGACTAGCTCGTTAATCAAAGATGGTTAAGTTTCCTAACCATAGACATGAGTTGTCATTTGATTAACGGGATCACATCATTAAGAGAATGATGTGATTGACTTGACACATTCCGTTAGCTTAGCACTTGATCATTTAGTATGTTGCTATTGCTTTCTTCATGACTTATACATGTTCCTATGACTATGAGATTATGCAACTCCCATTTACCGGAGGAACACTTTGTGTGCTACCAAATGTCACAACGTAACTGGTTGATTATAAAGGTGATCTACAGGTGTCTCCGAAGGTACTTGTTGAGTTGGCGTATTTCGAGATTAGGATTTGTCACTCCGATTGTCAAAGAGGTATCTCTGGGCCCTCTCGGTAATGCACATCACTATAAGACTTGCAAACAATGTGACTAATGAGTTAGTTGCGGGATGATGCATTACATAACGAGTAAAGAGACTTGCCGGTAAAGTGATTGAACTAGGTATTGACATACCGACGATCGAATCTTGGGCAAGTAACATACCGATGACAAAGGGAACAACGTATGTTGTTATGCGGTTTGACCGATAAAGATCTTCGTAGAATATATGGGAGCCAATATGAGCATCCAGGTTCCGCTATTGGTTATTGACCGGAGATGTGTCTCGGTCATGTCTACATAGTTCTCGAACCCGTAGGGTCCGCACGCTTAACGTTCGGTGACGATTTATATTATGAGTTATGTGTTTTGATGTACCGAAGGTAGTTCGGAGTCTTGGATGAGATCGGGGACATGACGAGGAGTCTCGAAACGGTCGAGACATAAATATCGATATATTGGATGACTATATTCGGACATCGGAAAGGTTCCGAGTGATTCGGGTATTTATCGGAGTACCGGAGAGTTACGGGAATTCGCCGGGGAGTATATGGGCCTTATTGGGCTTTAGGGGAAAGAGAGAGGGAAGGATGCACGCCCCCCAAGGCTTAGTCCGAATTGGACTAAGGGGAGGGGCTGCGCCCCCTCCTTCCTTCTCTTCTCTTTTCCCTTTCCTTGACTCCTACTCCTACTACTTGGAAGGGGGGGAATCCTACTCTCGGTGGGAGTATGACTCCTCCAAGGCGCGCCATAGGAGGGCCGGCCCTCCCCCCTCCTCCACTCCTTTATATACGGGGGCAGGGGCACCTCTAGACACACAAGTTGATTTGTTGATCTGTCCCAGCGGTGTGCGGTGCCCCCTCCACCATATTTCACCTCGGAAATATCGTAGCGGTGCTTAGGCGAAGCCCTGCGTCGGTAGCATCATCAACACTGTCATCACGCCGTCGTGCTGACGGAACTCTCCCACAAAGCTCTGCTGGATCGGAGTTCGTGGGACGTCATCGAGCTGAACGTGTGCTGAACTCGGAGGTGCCGTACGTTCGGTACTTGGATCCTTCGGATCGTGAAGACGTATGACTACATCAACCGCGTTGTGCTAACACTTCCGCTTTCGGTCTATGAGGGTACATGGACAACACTCTCCCCTCTCGTTGCTATGCATCACCATGATCTTCCGTGTGCGTAGGAAATTATTGAAATTACTACGTTCCCCAACAATGGCATCCGAGCCAGGTTTATGCGTAGATGTTATATGCACAAGTAGAACACAAGTGATTTGTGGGCGATACAAGTCATACTGCTTATGAGCATGTCATACTTTGGTTTGGCGGTATTGTTGGATGAAGCGGCCCGGACCGACATTCGCGTACGCTTATGCGAGACTGGTTCTACTGACGTGCTTTGCACACAGGTGGCTGGCGGGTGTCAGTTTCTCCAACTTTTGTTGAACCAAGTGTGACTATGCCCGGTCCTTGAGAAGGTTAAAACATCACTAACTTGACGAACTATCGTTGTGGTTTTTATGCGTAGGTAAGAACAGTTCTTGCTCAGCCCGTAGCAGCCACGTAAAACTTGTAGCAACAAAGTAGAGGACGTCTAACTTGTTTTTGCAGGGCATGCTGTGATGTGATATGGTTAAGACATGATGGTAATTTTATTGTATGAGATGATTGTTTTGTAACAGAGTTATCGGCAACTGGCAAGAGCCATATGATTGTCGCTTTATTGTATGCAATGCAATCTCCCTGTAATTGCTTTACTTTATCACTAAGCGGTAGCGATAGTCGTAGAAGCAATAGTTAGTGAGGGAGTCCTGGACTAGGGGTGTCCGGATAGCCGGACTATCATTATCCTCCGGACTCCAAGACTACGAAGATACAAGATTGAAGACTCCGTCCCGTGTCCGGATGGGACTTTCCTTGGCGTGGAAGGCAAGCTTGGCGATACGGATATGTAGATCTCCTACCATTGTAACCGACTCTGTGTAACCCTAGCCTCCTCCGGTGTCTATATAAACCGGAGGGCTTTAGTCCGTAGGACACAACATACATTACAACAATCATACCATAGGCTAGCTTTTAGGGTTTAGCCTCCTTGATCTCGTGGTAGATCCACTCTTGTACTACCCATATCATCAATATTAATCAAGCAGGATGTAGGGTTTTACCTCCATCGAGAGGGCCGAACACAGGTAAAACATCGCGTCCCTCGTCTCCTGTTACCATCCGCTTAGACGCATGAGTTCGGGACCCCTACCGAGATCCGCGGTTTTGACACCGACATTGGTGCTTTCATTGAGAATTCCTCTGTGCCGTCACCGATAGGCCCGATGGCATCTTCAACCAACAACGCTGTCCAGGGTGAGACTTTTCTCCCCGGGCAGATCTTCGTATTCGGCGGCTTCGCACTGCGGGCTAATTCAGTTGGCCATCTGGAGCAGATCGAAAGCTACGCCCCTGGCCGTCAGGTCAGATTCGGAAGCCTAAACTTCACGGCCGATATCCGCGGAGACTTGATCTTCGACGGACTCGAGCCACAGCCAAGCACGCCGCACTGTGACGACGAGCATGATCTAGCTCTGCCGCCAAACAGTGCCTTGGTGGCCGCACACGAATCCGCTTCGGCCATTAGTCCGGAGCCGATCGCCCAGATCGAGGGTCGGTGGATAGACGCCGCCCTGGGGGCTTCAACATCCACGGCGATGGAGCCGAACACTAATCTTGTCCCCTGCGAAGCTCGTGATTCTGAGGCGCCGGACTCCTTGCCGGACTCCGAACCTCCCGCGCCCCTACCAATCGATTCGAATTGGGCACCGGTTATGGAATTCACCGCCGCGGACATCTTCCAACACTCGCCCTTTGGCGACATCCTAAACTCGCTGAAGCATCTCTCGCTATCGGGAGAGCCTGGCGGACTATGGCGGGATGGTTGAAATGCAGACGACGAAGAAATTGAGCCCACCCACCACCCACTTTGTAGCCACTGCCGATGATCTAACCGATATGCTAGACTACGACTCCGGCGACATCGACGCTATGGACGGCGATGCGAGCGAACAGAACCAGCGCCTACAGGGCACTGGAAGACCACCTCGTCATACGACATATATATGGTGGACACCCCAAAAGACGGGGACGGCGAAGAAGCAGCGGAGGCAGACTCTTTAAAGAAGCAACCCAAACGCCGGCGTCAGCAGCGCCGCTCTAAATCCCGCCACAGCAAGAATGGAGATTCCGGCACAGGAGATAATAATACCCCAGAGAGTGCCGAAGACAATCCCCTCCAGCAAGACTCAGCGCAGGAGGATGCAGAAGCAAGCCCTCACGAGAGGGCGGCAGACCAAGAGGTTGAGAATCATAACTATATGCCTCCCTCCAAAGACGAAGCAAGCCTCAACGATGACGAATTCGTCGTACCTGAGGACCCCGTCGAACAAGAGCATTTTAAACGCAGGCTTATCGCCACAGCAAACAGCCTAAAGAAAAAGCAGCAACAGCTTCAAGCTGATCAGGACCTGCTGGCCGATCGATGGACCGAGGTCCTCGCGGCCGAAGAGTATAAACTCGAACGCCCCTCCAAAAGTTACCAAAGACGCAAGCTGCTCCCCCGATTAGAGGAGGAAGCATACATACCTCCATCACCAGCGCATGATATGGCTGACCGACCACCCCGTGGTCGTGACAGAGAGGCATCCAGGCCCCAGCCAAGACCGTACCCCGGCATCGCTCCAAAAGTACGAAGCCAAGAGGGAATGCGCCGGACTTGCGAGACATATTGGAGGACAAAGCAAGGCAATCCAGATCCATCTACGGATCACGTGGGCGCCCCGACCCATGAGCGAATCTTGTCGCGCGGATACAATAACCCGCCGGGCGAACACAGCAGACAGCGCTCTCTCGAGCTGCGTCGCGATATTGCTCAATCTGAGGCGCCGCACACCCGCTATGCTTCAGCGAAGTAATGGATCATCAAATCCCGAAGGGTTTAAACCCGTAAACATCGAATCTTACGATGGCAAAACAGACCCCGCGGTTTGGATTGAAGACTATCTTCTCCACATCCATATGGCCCGCGGCGACGATCTCCATGCCATCAAGTATCTCCCACTCAAGCTTAAAGGACCAGCTCGGCATTGGCTCAATAGCTTGCCCGCAGAGTCAATTGGGTGCTGGGAAGACCTGGAAGCCGCATTCCTCGACAACTTCCAGGGCACGTATGTGCGACCACCAGACGCCGATGACCTAAGCCACATTATTCAGCAGCCAGACGAATTGGCCAGACAATTCTGGACATGGTTCTTGACGAAGAAAAACCAAATCGTCGACTGTCCGGATGCAGAGGCCCTTGCAGCCTTCAAACATAACATCCGGGACAAATGGCTAGCCCGGCACCTGGGGCAGGAAAAGCCAAAATCCATGGCAGCCCTCACATCATTAATGACCCGCTTCTGCGCGGGAGAGGACAGCTGGCTAGCTCGTAGCAACAATCTCCGCAAAAATTCTGGCAGTCCGAATACCAAGGACAACAACGGCAGGTCACGTCGAAACAAAAACAAACGCCGCATTAACAACGACGATAAGGAGGATACGTCAGTCAACGCCGGATTCCGAGGCTCTAAACCCGGTCAGCGGAAGAAGCCGTTCAAAAGAACCACTCCGGGTCCGTCCAATTTGGACCGAATACTCGACCGCTTATGCCAGATACATGGCACCCCTGAAAAACCAGCTAATCACACTAATAGAGATTGCTGGGTGTTCAAGCAGGCAGGCAAGTTAATTGCCGAAAACAACGACAAGGGGCTGAACAACGACGACGAGGAAGATACCCGACCACCGAACAATAGAGGACAGAAGGGTTTTCCCCCACAAGTGCGGATGGTGAACATGATTTACGCGACCCATATACCCAAGAGGGAGAGGAAACGCGCACTAAGGAACGTCTATGCGATGGAGCCAGTCGCCCCGAAGTTCAATCCATTGTCCTCTTGTCCGATCACTTTCGATCGAAGAGACCATCCAACCAGCATACGCCATGGCGGATTCGCCGCATTGGTTTTAGACCCAATCGTCGATGGATTTCACCTCACGAGAGTCCCGATGGACGGCGGTAGTAGCCTGAACCTGCTTTATCGAGGATACGGTCGCGCAAAATGGGCATAGACCCTCAAGGATTAAACCTACAAAGACAACCTTTAAAGGTGTCATACCAGGAGTGGAAGCCAAGCAGACAGCTCGACCACACCGAAGTGGTCTTGGATCCCGGATAATTTCGGGCGAGAGTTAATCTTGACATAGTCCCATTTCGCAGCGGCTATCACGCCTGCTTTCGGACGAACCGCGTTTGCAAAATTTAACGCGTGCCGCATTATGCATACCTAAAGATCAAGATGCCAGCCCTCATGGAGTAATCACGGTCAATGGGAATACGGGCGCCCCTCGAGCGGAGGAATATACACTGCTCTCGGCGAAATCTGAGCAGCCTTTTAAGGCATTCTCGAGTCCGGCCGTAAAAGGCGGATCTGACAAAAGCGCGCCCGAGCAATGCCAACCAAGACCACCTGGCGCGATCAGAGCACGCGTAGCAATGCGGCCCCAACCCTCGCCCGCGCATGATCGCAAGAATAACACTCCGCGTACATCATTACGCTTTGGAGATACCATGGGCACAGGGGAAGGGGCACGATCGCAACGGACCCAGAGTGCGGTTCGACCACACCGGGGGCTCGCAAGTGTGCCCCCCTTTTTTTTTTTATTTATTTCCCTTCTTTGCGTACACAGGACTCCGTTAACCAGAGGCCCTGTCCGGTGATGAACCTGCCGAACTCATGATGCAACAGTCAGGGACGAAAGAAGGCTGCGACGAACACTCAGGTGGTCTCAATTACGAGCATTAAATTCGATTATATACACCAAGTCCGCAGCTCACTCCTGAAGGGGGACATGTTTACTTAGTCCAAATCCCTTGCTTACCGCACTATTTGTATCAGTCCGCACTCATAGCAGATTTCCTTTAATAAATAATGCAGCACTTTTCAATTGCAATTACATCACCTTTTTATATATATCTTCATTACATGACATCTTGCACCCATATATTTTGGTACGGCCGAATACGCCAGGGGCTTCTGTTTCCCACATTATGGTGTGATAAGTCCGAACACTTTCATAAGTGCGGCACCCCGAACTTATAGCATTATATGAATCGGCTCCTAATCATGTCTTGGGTTAATAGTTGGGTTTGCCTGGCTCCCACGTTTTGGTGCCTTACGTTCCGTTCGTCGGCTAAGGTGGCTTTGGGAGAACCATCGCGATTGCGCCCGGTTGAGCAGGCGGCGCCTCGATGAGAAAGCTAAACTGACCGGCATGATAAGGCGAGAGACTGGTCGCTATTCGAGAGGTTTTTCGGGTCCTTAAAGACTCAAGCCGCTTGAGCGAAGTTCGGACAATGTCCGACGGCGTGGATAGCGCCCGGATTCGGTCTTCGAATACCGGGGCTTCACCAAATTTAAAATTATAGAATTCTATGGCTAAGTGAGAGTGTTCAAGCATTATAAGTCCGGTTGCCTTGTTCGTTGTGTTGGCGCCTCCTAGATGGACCCAAAAATGGGAACAAGAGTGCTCAAGTTTATCGAACACCCCAAGACTCGTGGCTTGGGGGCTGAAGCCAACGACTTGCCATCTCTCGATTTTATAAGCGGCCGCATGAAGGTAATATTTTAAATTAAAAAGCGTTGCTCAAAGCGCACATGAACAAAGTTTCAGCGCGCGAGGATAATACATAGCAAATTCACTCAAAGATTACATTTGGGGCATTCATCCGCAATATCGCGGGCTCCCTTCAGACAGTTTTATAATACATTTCGGCGTGCGATACTCCTTGCCGGTGGCGGTGGATCCGTGAGAAGCTTCTCCGCATCCAACCTGCCCCAATGCACCTTTAATGCGGGCAAGGGCCCGACGAGCACCTTCAATACTGGCGGAGCGCTTGATGACCTCCACCGAGGGCACGCATCCACCAGCCGCCGACGAGGTCAAGTAGCTTCGGGCATGGCTTGTCCAGCCACTGGCCGGACTATGAGAGCCTTCATGGCCTCCTCGGCTACCTTAGGAGTTCGACCACTGCTTCATTTGGTCGCTTGGGGCACCGGATGTCCGCCTCAAAGCATCTCGAGACCGAAGACCTTCTCCGTCGAGCTCCCCTCCACGCCACGATAGAATGTGGCGGCATCGGACGCACTACGCGGCAGATCTGCAAACGCCCCTGGAGAGCTCCGAACGTGGGTAAGTGTAAGGTAGTTTACATTAACGTGCTTGCTTTGCATGAAAAATGCCTTACCCGCCGCTATTTTCTTTACATCTTCAACCTCCTGAAGGGCCTTATGGGCCTCGGCCTTGGCGGACTTGGCACTTTCGAGAGCCGAGGCAAGATCGGACTCTCGAGTCTTGGAGTCACGCTCCAAACTCTCATGTTTCTCCATGAGAGCCTGGAGCTCTTGCCGTACTTCCGCCACCCGTGCCTCCTGCTTCTCTCGCTCCTCCCGCTCCGCAGCCGCACTGCGTTCGGCCGCGGACACGGCCTCCTTCAGGGCTGCCACCTCGTTAGTGGACCCTGCAATACACTTATTATCCTTGTTAACTTTATTGCAACCAAAATCCTTGTTATTCTCTTATTGCAACCTAAATCCTTTTCTGTAAGGTAACTATTCAAAGTGGTGTTACTCACCTTCTTTGTCCTTGAGCTGCTTCTTCGCATGGCCGAGCTCTCGCTCGGACCGCTCGAGATCCTGCTTTAGCACATCGACCTCCGCCATTAGTGCGGCAGAGGTCAGCAGCGCAGCCTGCAAACCCATATTGACATATTTTAAGCAACCCTGCATATATCTTGTTAGATCCTCAGTCCGGCTTTTTCTTTCCGAACACCGAACTGAGCATCAGGGGCTACTGTCTATGCGGTATTACATTACATAATTTTAACTTCTTACCTCAAAGCCTGTTAGAAGGCTGCTGCAGGCTTCGGTCAGCCCGCTTTTGGCAAGCTGAACCGTTTGAATCACCGCACTCATGATAGCGCGGTGTTCTTCCTCGATGGAAGCGGCTTTAAGCGCCTCCAACAAGTTATCCGGCGCCTACGGTTGGACGGAGGCCGCTGGTGTCACGGTCTTGCCCTTCTTTCGAAGGGGCCGCTTGCCGGACTCTGGAACCACTGCGGGTTCCGATGTAGAGTCCGGCGCAAAGTCCGGGAGGTTGCCTGACGGCACCTCCGGAGCCTCTTCCTGATGGGTCCCTCTCTGGGATCCCACCTCGGCGTCCTCGTCGGGGCGCGGGGTAGAGGCAGTCGGAAGTGAATCCACATCCGACGGGGCCAGCGACGCGCTCGATGAGTCAGGGAGATCATCATTGGCCGGACTACGGACAGAACGCGGCATTAGAAGGACACTACGTGGCACGAAAGAAATTACATATCAAGGATCCGGATACTTACGATCTTGCCGCACGCCTAGCCCTTGGGGACCATTCATCCTCGCCGACGATGGTGTTGGCAAAACTGTCCGGGGGGATAGTCCTTCCCCTCTTGGACCCTTCGGCCTCCCCTATTGGGGAAGCCTTCCTCTTCTTCTCTCCCTCCTCCGGGAGAGAGTCCTCCTCCTCCTCCTCGTCTTCGGGGGAGGAGTCCACGTCGTCGTCGGGCGCTTTGATTCTTGGGAACTCTTTCGAGTCCCGTGGCCACCTTCTTGGCCTTCTTCTCCGGCACCACGTGCGGTGCCGGAACCAGCAGCCCTGCTAAACGGGCGTCCACTGGGTCTTCTGGCATGGGAGCCGGGCTGATAAGCAGCTTGGCCTTCTCCGTCCATTCCTGTCAAAGGAAGAGATAGAATGAAACCCCTCTAGAATCAATTTGATTACCACAAGTGTCCCGTAAAGGGGTTGAATCACTTACCTCGTCAGCCGGATGCTGCGAGCGAAATCTGCGATCTTACGTCGGCGGATGCGGGGCCGGCGCCCTTAAAAGCACCCTCCAGCGCCAGTATGTCGTATCGAAGAGCCCGCTCAGCGCCTGGTGCTGTTCCAGATTGAACTCCCACAGATTAAATGCCCGTTCTTGGCATGGGAGAATCCGGCGGATGAGCATGACTTGGACCACGTCGACGAGCCTGAGCTTATTGCTCACCAGCTTCCGGATGCAGGCTCGAGTCCCGCCACCTCGCCGGATCGCCCACAACAAGCCCTTCTCTTTCCGGGAGGTGAGCTGCGTGGGGACGCCAGATCTAAACTTCGAGGGCCGCCGCCCATGTGGGCTTGCGCGGCTCGGTGATGTAGAACCACCCGATTGCCACCCTTGACGGAGTCCACGAAGGCCCTTCGAGCCAAAGGGCGTTGGGTAATTTACCCAACATGGCGCCTCCGCATTCCACTTGCGTGCCCTTCACAACCTTCGGCTTGACGTTGAAGGTCTTGAGCCACAGGCCAAAGTGGGGCCGGATGCAAGGAAGGCCTCGCACACGACGATGAACGCCGATATGTTGAGGATGAAGTTGGCGCGGATCATGGAAATCAGGCCGTAATAGAACATGAGCCCCCGGACGAATGGATGGAGCAGAAAGCCCATCCGCGGAGGAAGTGGGGAGGAAGACAACCCTCTCATGGGGCCCAGGGGTAGGGATGAGCTGCCCCTCGTCGGGCAGCCGATCGCGATATTGCGGAAAGGTATCCGCGCTGCGCAGCTTGGTGATGTGCTCCTCCTTAACGGTGGAGGCCAACCATTTGCCTCCGCTCGGACATATTCGGAGAAGGTCGGCGAGATCTTGCGAACTTCGGGCGTTGGAGCTTGAGTCTTGCGGAGATGGATAAGCAAAGGAGGAAGAAGGCATAGGTGAGAAGGTTAATCCTTATCCCTTATGTATAGGCGGACGAAAACTATGCGTCCCCCACCGGCCTGGTAAAACTCGCTTATCTCCCAAGCGCCACCATCAATGGCGCGGTTGGGTTACCCACGTCCGTAGTGATGAGAATACGGAATAAGGGGAACACGATCTCTGCTTCGACAAGACGTGCCAAGGAAACCGCTTCGCTAAACGTGTTGAGGTGGTATAAAGTAAAAAACGATTCAAACAGTGGCTTGGTAGCGGTGTGATGTCACGCCGCATAACACATCAGTAGATTGAACTGGTGTACATTTTATTCTCTCTACGATGGAATGTGGAATTTATTTTGCAGAGCCGGACACTATCCTGGTGTTCATGATCTTCTCTGGATTATTCAAGGGAGGAACCCGCCTTGCAATGCCGAACATTATGCGCGCCGGACTAATCGTCATTGAAGCCTGGTTCAGGGGCTACTGAGGGAGTCCTGGACTAGGGGGTGTCCGGACAGCCGGACTATCATTATCCGCCGGACTCCAAGACTATGAAGATACAAGATTGAAGACTCCGTCCCGTGTCCGGATGGGACTTTCCTTGGCGTGGAAGGCAAGCTTGGTGATACGGATATGTAGATCTCCTACCATTGTAACCGACTCTGTGTAACCCTAGCATCCTCCGGTGTCTATATAAACCGGAGGGCTTTAGTCCGTAGGACACAACATACATTACAACAATCATACCATAGGCTAGCTTTTAGGGTTTAGCCTCCTTGATCTCGTGGTAGATCCACTCTTGTACTACCCATATCATCAATATTAATCAAGTAGGACGTAGGGTTTTACCTCTATCGAGAGGGCCCGAACCTGGGTAAAACATCGTGTCCCTCGTCTCCTGTTACGATCCGCCTAGACGCACAGTTCGGGACCCCCTACCCGAGATCCGCCAGTTTTGACACCGACAGTTAGCGAGATGATAACGATGTTATGATGGAGATCAAGGTTTTGCGCCGGTGACGATGGTAATCATGACGGTGCTTCGGAGATGGAGATCACAAGCACAAGATGATGATGGCCATATCATATCACTTATATTGATTGCATGTGATGTTTATCCTTTATGCATCTTATTTTGCTTTGATTGACAGTAGCATTATAAGATGATCTCTCAATAAATTTCAAGGTAAAAGTGTTCTCCCTGAGTATGCACCGTTGCCAAAGTTTGTCGTGTCGAGACAACACGTGATGATCGGGTGTGATAAGCTCTACGTTCATCTACAATGGGTGCAAGCCAGTTTTGCACACGCGGAATACTCGGGTTAAACTTGACGAGCCTAGCATATGCAGATATGGCCTCAGAACAACGGAGACCGAAAGGTCGAGCGTGAATCATATAGTAGATATGATCAACATAGTGATGTTCACCATTGAAAACTACTCCATCTCATGTGATGATCGGACATGGTTTAGTTGATTTGGATCACGTGATCACTTAGATGATTAGAGGGATGTCTATCTAAGTGGGAGTTCTTAAGTAATATGATTAATTGAACTTTAATTTATCATGAACTTAGTCCTGATAGTATTTTGCAAATAATGTTGTAGATCAATAGCTCACGTTGTTGCTTCCCTATGTTTTATATGCGTTCCTAGAGAAAACTAAGTTGAAAGATGATAGTAGCAATGATACGGACTGGGTCCGTGATCTGAGGTTTATCCACATTGCTGCATAGGAGAATTATGTCCTTGATGCACCGCTAGGTAACAGACTGATAATCCCCAAGTGTAGGGAATCATCGTAGAAATTCCAAAGGGTGGAAGTGATAAGTATGGAGTGTCGAACCCACAAGGAGCCAAAGGTAAGATCAATATTCTCTCAAGCCCTATCTGCCACTGATACGACTCTACGTGCACCGAACGTTTGCCTCCAACTAGAAACAAGAAATAAAACTGTGTTGTGGGTATAAAGAGGATAACTTTGTATGATATCGGAGAGCTAAAATATAAAAGTAGGTGCTGTTATCATAAAGTTAGAATATATTACTAAATAATATAAATAGCGAGTGTGGAATAATGATGGATCGGTGTGCGGAATTGTCCTAGGCAATTGTTAACAAGACCGATAGTCGTCATTGCAATTTCATATGAGGGAGAGGCATAAGCTAACATACTTTCTCTACTTGGATCATATGCACTTATGATTGGAGCTCTAGCAAGCGTCCACAACTACTAAAGATCATTAAGGTAAAACCCAACCATAGCATTAAAGCATCAAGTCCTCTTTATTCCCATACGCAACAACCCCCTTACTCGGGTTTGTGTTTCAGTCACTCACCAACCCACTATAAGCGAATCATGAACGTATTGCAACACCCTACAGCGGGAATCGCTCACGCTTGCGCGACACGGAGGGCACCATAGGACAGCACCAAAAAAACATACAACTCATACCAATCTAGACCATCAATCAACCCAAGGACAAAAGATATCTACTCAAAACATCATAGGATGGCAACACATCATTGAATCATAATATGCGGCATAAAGCACCATGTCCAAGTAGGGATTACAATGGGGTGCGGGAGAGTGGACCGCATAAAAGAGATGAGTATGGTGATGTTGATGAAGACAATCACCACGGCGATGATTCCCCTCGCAATGGCACTCCGGTGCCACCAAGAGAGAGGAGGAGAGGTTCTTCCCCTTGTGCTTCCTCCTCCATGGCTTTCCCCCTCTGGTCCTTGGCCTTCATGGCGATGATGGCCCCTCCGAGATCCTCCTCCATGGCCTCCGGTGATGATGGACCCCTCCGGCAGGGTGCCGGAGAGGGCCTAGATTGATTTCTCATGGCTACAAAGGCTTGCGGCGGCGGAACTTCCGATCTAGGTTATTTCCTGAAGGTTTCTGTATTTATAGAAATTTTTGGCGTAGGTTTCACGTCAGGGGGGTCTCCGGGCTGTCCACGAGATAGGGGGCGTGCCCTAGGGGGGTGGGCGCACCCCCACCCTCGTGGGCAGCCCGGGACTCTTCTGGCCCAACTCCGATGCTCCGTGGTCTTCTTTTGGTCCATAAAAAATCATCAAAAATTGGAGGTCAATTGGACTCTGTTCGGTATTCCTTTTCTGTAAAACTCAAAAACAAGGAGAAAACAGAAACTGGCACTGGGCTCTAGGTTAATAGGTTAGTCCCAAAAATCATATAAAATGGCATATAAATGCATATAAGACATCATAGATGGATAATGTAATAGCATGAGTACTTCATAAATTATAGATACATTGGAGACGTATCAGCATGCCCAAGCTTAATTCCTGCTCGTCCTCGAGTAGGTAAATGATAAAAAAGTAATTTATGAAGTGAATATGCTAGAAGGTGCACAAGTTTGATCAATGATAATTTCAATCACCTTTTCTAGCATCAATATGTGTCATAATAGTAGCTTATCTTGTAAAACTTTTCATGATCAAGTAACAATCTATTCACAATGTCAAGTATGGTTAAGAAACTTCATTGAGAACTAACAAACTATAATCTCAGTCATTGAAGCAATTGCAATTTATCATAACATCAGAAAGAGTCAAGGATAGAGCTTTTCAGCAAGTCCACATACTCAACTATCATATAGTCTTCGACAATTGCTAACACTCACGCAATACTTGTGGTTATGGAGTTTCAGCCGGACACTGAGAAAGATAGGGGCTTATTGTGTTGCCTCCCAACGCATTCACCTTTAGGTGATGTCAACAATAATAGCCCATGCTAACTTACATCCAATTGGATATATATATATATATCATGATATTTCAAACACGAGGAGCTTGCCAAAGGATAAAATGAAAAAGGGAAAGGTGAGGATCACCTTGACTCTTGCATAATATAAAAGACATAAAGTAAAAGATAGGCCCTTCGCAGAGGGAAGCAGAGGTTGTCATGCACTTTTATGGTTGGATGCACAAATTCTTAATGCAAAAGAACGTCACTTTATATTGCCACTTGTATATGGACCTTTATTATGCAGTCTGTTGCTTTATTGCTTCCATAACAAGATCATATAAAGCTTATTTTCTTCACACTAATAGATCATACATATTTAGAGAGCAATTTTTATTGCTTGCACCGATGACAACTTACTTGAAGGATCTTACTCAATCCATAGGTAGGTGTGGTGGACTCTTATGGCAAAACTTGGTTCAAAGATATTTGGAAGCATAAGTAGTATCTCTACTTGGTGCAAGGAATTTGGCTAGCATGAGGGAGAAAGGCAAGCTCAACATGTTAGTAAGATCCATGACAATATACTTTAACTGAGATGTGAGAAAACGTAAACCATTACGTTGTTTTCCTTGTCCAACATCAACTCTTTAGCATGTCATACTTAATGAGTGCTCACAATCATAAAAGATGTCCAAGATAGTATATTTATATGTGAAGCTTCTCTTTCTTTATTACTTCCTATTAATTGCAACGATGACCAAAACTATGTTTGTCAACTCTCAACAACTTTTATGCCTCATACTCTATATATGTGAAGTCATTACTATCCATGTTATACGCATATGAAACATATATAAATTCATATTTATGACATTCAATTCATTCCCCCATTTACTCATAGGATATACATGAAGCACATGAGTAAATGACAAACTACTCCAAAAGATATGAATGAAGAACACTGAGTAGTCAAATAATTTACTAGCCATGGGAGGGTTACTTTTTTATTCAATAATTCAGATCCAATGATTTTATTCAAACAGCAAGTAAAATTGAAAATACGCTCCAAGCAAAACACATATCATGTGATGAATAAAAATATAGCTCCGACCTCCGAGTAAGATGTACTGATAGTTTTGAAGACGAAAGAGGGGAGGCCTTCCAGGGCATCCCCAAGCTTAGGCCTTGAGTATTCCTTGAATATTCCCTTGGGGTGCCTTGGGCATCCCCAAGCTTAGGGTCTTTCCACTCCTTATTCTCCTCATATTGATATCTCACCCAAAACTTGAAAACTTCAATCACACAAAACTTAATGGAACTTCGTGAGATAGGTTAGTATGATAAAGAGTAAACCATGCACTTTGGTACAGTAAAAGACAAGGTTCATAATTGTTTTCACACAATGCCTACTGTACCATATCACTTCTACAATTCATATTGAGAAATATAAGCCATAGAAACTAGAAAACAAGCAAACTATGCAATGAAAACAGAATCTGTTAGAAACAGAACAGTCTGTAATGATCTGAACAATAACCATACTTCTGCTACTACAAAAATTATGAAATAAATTGGTGGACGTGAGGAATTTGTCTATTAATCCTCTGCAAAAATAATCAACTCAAAAGCACTCTTCTGTAAAAAATGACAGCTAATCTCGTGAGCGCAAAGTTTCTGTTTTTTACAGCAAGATCACATTAACTCTCACCCAAGTCTTCCCAAAGGTCTTACTTGGCACTTTATTGAAACAAAAACTATAAAACATGATTACTAAAGTAGCTTAATCATGTAGACACACAAAAACAGTAAGGTTAAATATTGGGTTGTCCCCCAACAAGCGCTTTTCTTTAATGCCTTTTAGCTAGGCATGATGATTTCAATGATGCTCACATAAAAGATAAGAGTTGAAACATAAAAAGAGCATCATGAAGAATATGACTAGCACATTTAAATCTAACCCACTTACTATTCCTAGGGATTTTGTGAGCACACAATTTATAGGAACAAGAATCAACTAGCATAGGAAGGCAAAACAAGTTTAACTTCAAAACTTTACGCACATAGAGAGGAAACTTGATATTATTGCAACTCCTACAAGCATATATTCCTCCCTCATAATAGTTTTCAGTAGCATCATGGATAACAACTTTGTTCTCATACTCAATTGGAACCTCTTCCGAAACAGTGGAATACTAACTAAAGTTGACACTCTTCCAAATCCACTTTCATAAATATCACACTAAGATTCAACACCCTCCAAGATAATGGGATCACTAATTCGTAAAGTTGACACTCTTCCAAACCCACTTTAATTTATAGTATGATTCATACTCCAAAAGATATAAGTGAAGTTCATGGAGCATTCTACAATTAATATAGACTAACCAATGTCCAAGCTCAAAATATATAAGTGATGCACACGAAGCATTCTATAAAACCACACTCAAACAATTTAAGTGAAGCACAATGAGCAATTCTATAAGATCATACTTAAAAGATATGAGTGAAGCAC
Source organism: Aegilops speltoides (assembly GCA_021437245.1). NCBI lineage: Eukaryota > Viridiplantae > Streptophyta > Magnoliopsida > Poales > Poaceae > Aegilops > Aegilops speltoides. The sequence continues at coordinate 411,292,200 of CM038141.1, read as the reverse complement.
ATGAAGTATTCTATAAATAAATTAAGGGCTATCTCATACTATCATGGTTCTTAAAGGAAAAACAAAAACACAAAGGACACAAATCATGTGAACAAAACAAAAAGCGAGGTATACCGATATCTATTGAAGAAGAAAGATGGGATGCCAACCGGGGCATCCCCAAGCTTAGGTGCTTGAGTATCATTTAAAATATTTACTTGGGGTTCCTTGGGAATACCCAATATTGAACTCTTGTCTTTCTTTATTCTTCTCACATCAGTAACTCCTCGTTCTTCAAACACTTCATTCACAAAAACTTAAACAAAAACTTTGTGAGATCCATTAGTGTAATAAAGCAAACTACCACTTTAAGGTACTGTAATCAACTTATTCTTTATCTATATTGGTGTTAAACCTACTGTATTCCAACTTCTCTATGGCTCATACCCTTACATACTAGCCATAGATGCATCAAAATAAGCAAACAACACACGAAAAACAGAATCTGCCAAGAACAGGACAGTCTGTAGTAATCTGGAAGTTTAGTAAACTTCTGTAACTCCAAAAATTATGAAATAAATTTGAAAAGTTGAAAAATTTGTAGAGAAGTAATGTTCAAAAAGTTTCAGACACAATTGACTTTCCAGTAAAAAATGTAAATTCATGCACTACAGCCAAAGTTTCTGTTTTTGTTCTGCACATAGTAAGCAAGCAATCTTATCATACTAAAACCAAAGCTTGGCACACTATTTTTATAATACAATGGATATATACAAGGGGATAATTATGTACAGAGAAACTTCCATGAAAAATTTCTACATTGTTTCCATGAGCATGAACACAAGTGCTCAAGGTCGACCCTCACTTCGTCAATGCATAACTTTCCAATCACTTCTCTTTTTGAAAAACCCTTTTTTAGACATGAGAGGTAAGTAATTTTTTTTGGTATTTTCATTATTTTCAATTTTTTTGTATGTTTCACCCACAACTAAACATAAACAAAAAGGAAAAACAAAATCTACTTAGTGAAGAAAGCAAACAAGTACACACGAGAATATCAACCCCACGCTATTGCTCCCCGGCAACGGCGCCAGAAAAGAGCTTGATAATCCCCAAGTGCAGGGAATCATCATAGCAATTCCCAAGGGTGGAAGTGATAAGTATGGAGTGTCAAACCCACAAGGAGCCAAAGGTAAGATCAATATTCTCTCAAGCCCTACCTGCCACTGATACGACTCTACGTGCACCGAACATTTGCTTCCAACTAGAAACAAGAAATAAAACTGTGTTGTGGGTATAAAGAGGATAACTTTTTATGATATCGGAGAGCTAAAATATAAAAGTAGGAGCTGTTATCATAAAGTTAGAATATATTACTAAATAATATAAATAGCGAGTGTGGAATAATGATGGATCGGTGTGCGGAATTGTCCTAGGCAATTGTTAACAAGACCGATAGTCGTCATTGCAATTTCATATGAGGGAGAGGCATAAGCTAACATACTTTCTCTACTTGGATCATATGCACTTATGATTGGAACTCTAGCAAGCGTCTGCAACTACTAAAGATCATTAAGGTAAAACCCAACCATAGCATTAAAGCATCAAGTCCTCTTTATTCCCATACGCAACAACCCCCTTACTCGGGTTTGTGTTTCAGTCACTCACCTACCCACTATAAGCGAATCATGAACGTATTGCAACACCCTTGAGGGAGTCCTGGACTAGGGGGTGTCCGGACAGCCAGACTATCATCGTCCGCCGGACTCCAAGACTACGAAGATACAAGATTGAAGACTCCGTCCCGTGTCCGGATGGGACTTTCCTTGGCGTAGAAGGCAAGCTTGGCAATACGGATATGTAGATCTCCTACCATTGTAACCGACTCTGTGTAACCCTAGCCTCCTCCGGTGTCTATATAAACCGGAGGGCTTTAGTCCGTAGGGCAACATACATTACAACAATCATACCATAGGCTAGCTTCTAGGGTTTAGCCTCCTTGATCTCGTGGTAGATCCACTCTTGTACTACCCATATCATCAATATTAATCAAGCAGGACGTAGGGTTTTACCTCCATCAAGAGGGCCCGAACCTGGGTAAAAACATCATTTCCCTCGTCTCTTGTTACCATCCGCCTAGACGCATAGTTCGGGACCCCCTACCGAGATCCGCGGTTTTGACACCGACATTGGTGCTTTCATTGAGAGTTCCTCGTGTCGTCACCGATAGGCTTGATGGCATCTTCAACCAACAACTGTCTGTCGGTGAGACTTTTCTTCCGGACAGATCTTCAGATTCGGCGGCCGCACTATGGGCCAATTCACTTGGCCATCTAGAGCAGATCGAAGCTACGCCCTGGCCATCAGTCGATTCGAAGCTTAAACTTCACGGCCGATGTCGCGGAGACTTGATCTTGACGGACTCGAGCCACACCAAGCCGCCGCCTTGTGGACGACGGGCATGGTCTAGCTCTGCCACCGAACAGTGCCCGGGTGGCCGTGCACGGATCCGCTTCGGCCATTAGCCCGGAGCCAATCGCCCAGATCGAGGGCCGGTGGATAGACGCTGCCCTGGAGGCTTCAACATCCACGGCGATGGAGCGAACGCTAATCTTGTCCCTGCGAAACTTCGTGATTCGGCGCGGAATCCTCGCGGACTCCGAACCTCCCGCGCCCCTACCAATCCATCCGGACTGGGCGCCGGTTATGGAATTCACCGCCGCGGACATCTTCCAACACTCGCCTTTTGGCGATATCTTGAATTCACTAAAGTATCTCTCGTTATCAGGAGAGCCCTGGCCGGACTATGGCTAGGATGGTTGGGGTACGGACGACGAAGAAATTCAGAGCCCACCCACCACCCACTTTGTGGCCACTGTCGACGATCTAACCGACATGCTAGACTACGACTCCGAAGACATCGACGCTATGGACAACGATGCCAGAGACGAACAGGAACCAGCGCCTACAGGGCACTGGAAGACCACCTCGTCATACGATATATACATGGTGGACACTCCAAAAGACGGGGATGGCGAAGAAACAGCGGAGGCGACTCTTTAAAAAGCAGCCCAAATGCGGCGTCGGTGGCGCCGCTCTAAATCTCGCCACAAAGAAGAATGGAGATTCCGCACAGGAGATAATAATACTCAGAGAGTGCCGAAGACTATCCCTCCAAAGCAAGACTCAGCGGGAGGATGCGAAGCAAGCCCTCACGAGAGGCGGCGATTTAAGAGGTTGAGGATCATAACTATATGCCTCCCTCCGAAGACGAAGCAATCCTCAACGATGACGAATTCGTCATACCTGAGGATCCCGTCGAACAAGAGCGCTTCAAGCGCAGGCTTATCGCCACAGCAAACAGCTTAAAGAAAAAGCAGCAACAGCTTCAAGCTGATCAGGACCTGCTGGCCGATCGATGGACCGAGGTCCTCGCGGCCGAAGAGTACAAACTCGAACGTCCCTCCAAAACTTACCCAAGACGCAAGCTGCTCCCCCGATTAGAGGAGGAAGCATACATACCTCCATCACCAGCGCACGATATGGCTGACCGACCACCCCGTGGTCGTGACAGAGAGGCATCCAGCCCCCCAGCCAAGACCATACCCCGGCATCGCTCCAAAAGTACGAAGCCAAGAGGGAACGCGCCGGACTTGTGAGACATATTGGAGGACAAAGCAAGGCAATCCAGATCCATCTATGGATCACGTGGCGCCCTCGACCCACAGCGAATACCGTCGCGCCGAATACAATAACCTGGCGGGCGAACACAGCACGGCGCTCTCTCGAGCTGCGTCGTGATATTGCTCAATCTGAGGTGCCGCACACCGCTATGCTTCATCGACGAAGTAATGGATCATCGATCCCGAAGGGTTTAAACCCGTAAACATCGAATCTTACGATGGCACAACAGACCCCGCGGTTTGGATCGAAGACTATCTTCTCCACATCCATATGGCCCGCGGCGACGATCTCCACGCCATCAAGTACCTCCCACTCAAGCTTAAAGGACCAGCTCGGCATTGGCTTAACAGCTTGCCCGCAAAGTCAATTGGGTGTTGGGAAGACCTGGAGGCCGCATTCCTTGATAACTTCCAAGGAACATATGTGCGACCACCAGACGCCGATGACCTAAGCCACATCATTCAGCAGCCAGACGAATCGGCCAGACAATTCTGGACACGGTTCTTGACGAAGAAAAATCAAATCGTCGATTGTCCGGATGCAGAGGCCCTTGCAGCCTTCAAACATAACATCCGGGACGAATGGCTAGCCCGGCACCTGGGGCAGGAAAAGCCGAAATCCATGGCAGCCCTCACATCGTTAATGACCCGCTTTTGTGCGGGAGAGGACAGCTGGCTAGCCCGCAGCAACAATCTCCGTAAAAATTCTGGCAGTCCGGATACTAAGGACAACAACGGCAGGTCACGTCGAAACAAAAACAAGCACCGCATTAACGGCGACGATAAGGAGGATACGTCAGTCAACGCCGGATTCCGAGGCTCTAAACCCCGGTCAGCGGAAGAAGCCATTCAAAATAACCACTCCGGGTCCATCCAATCTGGACCGAATACTCGACCGCTTATGCCAGATACATGGCACCTCTGAAAAGCCAGCTAAACACACTAATAGAGACTGCTGGGTGTTCAAGCAGGCCGGCAAGTTAATTGCCAAAAACAATGACAAGGGGCTAAACAGCGACGATGAGGAAGCGACCTGACCGCCGAACAACAGAGGACAGAAGGGTTTCCCCCCACAAGTGCGGATGGTGAATATGATATACGCAACCCACATACCCAAGAGGGAGAGGAAACGCGCACTAAGGGACGTCTATGCGATGGAGCCAGTCGCCCCAAAGTTCAACCCATGGTCCTCTTGTCCGATCACTTTCGATCGAAGAGACCATCCGACCAGCATACGCCATGGCGGATTCGCCGCATTGGTTTTAGACCCAATCATCGATGGGCTCCACCTCACGAGAGTCCCGATGGGCGGCGGCAGAGCTCTGCACACGCTTTATCGGGATGCGGTCGCGCAAAATGGGCATAGACCCATCGAGATTAAACCTACAAAGACAACCTTTAAAGGTGTCATACCAGGAGTGGAAGCCAATCTATGCAGGCTCAGTCCACACCGAAGTGGTCTTCGGATCCCCGGATAATTTCCGGAGCGAAGAGTTAATCTTCGACATAATCCCCTTTCGCAGCGGCTATCACACTCTGCTAGGACGAACCACATTTGCAAAATTCAACGCGGTGCCGCACTATGCATACCTAAAGCTCAAGATGCCAGGCCCTCGTGGAGTCATCACGGTCAATGGGAATACGGCGCGCCCTCCGAGCGGAGGAACATACAATGCTCGCGCGCGAAATCTGAGCAGCCTTCTAAGGCAATTCTCGAGTCCGGCCGTTAAAGGCGGATAAAGAAAGCGGCGCTGGAGCAATGCCAACCAAGACCACTGGCGCGATTAGAGCATCGCGTAGCAATGCGGCCACAACCCTCGCCGCGCATGATCGCAAGAACAACACTCGCGTACATCATTACGCTTTGGAGATACCATGGGCGCAGGGGAGGGGCACGATCGAACGGACCCAGTGCGGTTCGACCACACCGGGGCTGCAAGTGTGCCCCTTTATTATTATTATTTTTCTTCTTTTATGTACACAGGACTCTGTTAACCAGAAGCCCTGTCCGGCGGCGAACCTGCCGAACTAATGATGCAACAGGCAGGGACTAAAAGAAGGCCACGACGAACACTCAGGTGGTCTCAATTACGAGCATTAAATTCGATTATATACACCAAGTTCGCAGCTCATCCCTGGAGGGGGACATGTTTACTTAGTCCAAATCCCTTGCTTACTGCGCTATTTGTATCAGTCCGCTCCACTAGCAGACTTTCTTTCATAAATAATGCAGCAACTTTTTGATCGCAATTGCATTACCTTATATATATATGCTCATTATGTGACATCTTGCACCCATATATTTTGGTACGGCCTAATACACCGGGGGCTTATGTTCCCCACCTCATGGTGTGATAAGTCCGAACACTTTCACAAGTGCGGCACCCCGAACTTATAGCATTATATGAATCAGCTCCGAATCATGTCTTGGGTCAATAGTTGGGTTTGCCCGGCTCCCACGTTTTGGTGCCTTACGTTTCGTTCCATCGGCTAAGGTGGCACTGGGAGAACCACTGCGATTGCGCCCCGGTTGAGCCGGGCGAGCGCCTTAGTGGAGAAAGCTAAAACTGACTGGCATGATAAGGCGAGAGACTGGTCGCTGTTCGAGAGGTTTTTGGGTCCTTAAAGACTCACGCCGCTTCGAGCGAAGTTCCGGACAATGTCCGATGAAGGCGTGGATAGCGCCCCGGATTCGGTCTTCCGAATACCAGGGGCTTCGCCGAAATTTAATATTATAGAATTCTATGGCTAAGTGAGAGTGTTCAAGCATTATAAGTCCGGTTGCCTTGTTCGTTGTGTTGAGTGCCTCCTCGATGGACCCAACAATGGGAACAAGAGTGCTCAAGTTTATCCCGAACACCCAAACTTTCGTGGCTTGGGGGCTGAAGCCAATGACTTGCCATCTCTCAGATTTTATAAACGGCCGCACAGAAGGTAATATTTTAAATTAAACAAGCGTTGCTTAACGCGCACGTGAACAAAGTTTTCAGCGCGCAGGATAATACATAGCAAATTCACTCAAAGATTACATTTCGGGGGCATTCATCCGCAATATTGCGGGCTCCCTTCAGGACAGTTTTATAATACATCTCGGGCGTGCGATACTCCTTGCCCGGCGGCGGGGGGTCCGTGAGAAGCTTCTCCGCATCCAACTTGCCCCATTGCACCTTTGTGCGGGCAAGAGCCCGGCGAGCGCCTTCAATACAGGCGGAGCGCTTGATGACATCCACCCAGGGGCATGCATCCACCAGCCGCCGCACGAGGCCAAAGTAGCTCCCTGGCATGGCCTGTCCGAGCCACTGACGGACTATAAGGCCCTTCATGGCCTCCTCGGCTACCTTGTGGAGTTCGACCAGCTGCTTCACCTGGTCGCTTGGGGCACGGGTGTCCGCCTCAAAGATCTTGAGACCGAAGACTTTTTCCGTCGAGCTCCCCTCCTCGCCACGATAGAATGCAGCGGCATCGGACGCACTATGCGGCAGATCTACAAACGCCCCTAGAGAACTCCGAATGCGGGTAAGTGTCAGGTATTGTACATTAACATGCTTGCTTTGCATGAAAAATGCCTTACCCGCCGCTATTTTCTTTATATCTTCAACCTCCTGAAGGGCCTTATGGGCCTCGGCCTTGGTAGACTTGGCACTTTCGAGAGCCGAGGCAAGCTCGGACTCTCGAGTCTTGGAGTCACGCTCCAAACTCTCATGCTTTTCCATGAGAGCCTGGAGCTCTTGCCGAAATTCCGCCACCCGTGCCTCCTGCTTTTCTCGCTCTTCCCGTTCAAGGCCGCCTGCGTTGACGCGGACACAAGATCCTTCGGGCTGCCACCTCGTTAGTGGCCCCTGCAATACACATATTATCCTTGTTTATTTTATTGCAACCAAAATCCTTTTCTGTAAGGTACCTATTCAAAGTGGTGTTACTCACCTTCTTTGTCCTCGAGCTGCTTCTTTGCATGGCCGAGCTCTCGCTCGGACCGGTCGAGATCCTGCTTCAACACATTGACCTCCACCGTTAATGCGGCAGAGGCCAGCAGCGCAGCCTAAAAACCCATATTGACATATTTTTAGCAACCCTGCGCATATCTTGTTAGATCCTCAGTCCGGCTTTTCTTTCCGAACACCGAACTGAGCATCAGGGGATACTGTCTATGCGGTATTACATTACATAATTTTAACTTCTTACCTCGAAGCCTGTTAAAAGGCTGCTGGAGGCTTCGGTCAGCCCGCTTTTGGCGAGCTGAACCTTTTGAATCACCGCACTCATGATAGTGCGGTGTTCTTCCTCGATGGAAGCGCCTTTAAGCGCCTCCAACAAGTTATCCGGCGCCTCCGGTTGGACGAAGGCCGCCGGTGTCACGGTCTTGCCCTTCTTTCGAAGGGGCCGCTTGCCGGACTCTGGAACCACTGCGGGTTCCGATGTAGAGTCCGGCGCAAAGTCCGGGAGGTTGCCTGACGGCGCCTCTGGAGCCTCCTCCTGATGGGTCCCTCTCTGGGATCCCACCTCGGCGTCCTCGTCGGCGCGTGGGGTAGAGGCAGTCGGAAGTGAATTCACATCCGACGAGGCCAACGACCCGCTCGATGAGTCGGGGAGATCGTCATCGGCCGGACTAGGGACGGAATGCGGCGTTAGAAGGACACTACGTGACATAAAAGATATTGCGTATAAAGGATCCGGACACTTACGATCTCGCCGGACGCCTGGCCCTTGGAGGCCACTCATCCTCGCCAACGCTGGTGTTGGCGAACTGTCCGGGGATAACTCTCCCCTCTTGGACCCTTCGGCCTCCCCTATTGGGGAAGCCTTCCTCTTCTTCTCTCCCCCCTCCGGGAGAGAGTACTCCTCCTCCTCCTCGTCTTCGGGGGAGGAGTTTGCGTCATCGTGAGACGCTTGATTGCGGGAACTCTTTCGAGTCCCCGCGGCCACCTTCTTGGCCTTCTTCTCCGGCACCACGTGCGGTGCCGGAACCAGCAGCCCTGCTAAGCGGGCGTCCACTGGATCTTCTGGCATGGGAGCCGGGCTGATAAGCTGCCTGGATTTCTCCATCCATTCCCGTCGAAGGAAAGGAAGGGATTAAACCCTCTTACAATCAATTCGATTACTATAAAGTGTCCCGTAATGGGGTTGAATCACTTACCTCGTCAGTTGGATACTGCGAGCTGAATCCGCGATCTTCCGTCGCGGATGCGGGGGCTTCGGCGCCCTTAAACAGCACCCTCCAGGCGCCTTCGTATGTCGTATCGAAGAGCCCGCTCAGCGCCTGGTGCTGTTCCAGATTGAATTCCCACAGATTGAATGCCCGTTCTTGGCATGGGAGAATCCGGCGGATGAGCATGACTTGGACCACGTCGATGAGCCTGAGATTATTACTCACCAGCTTCTGGATGCAGGTTCGGAGTCCAGTCACCTCCTTCGGATCGCCCCAAAGCAAGCCCTTCTCTTTCCAGGAGGTGAGCTGCGTGGGGACGCCAGATCTAAACTCGGGGGCTGCCGCCCATGTGGGATTGCGCGGCTCGGTGATGTAGAACCACCCCGATTGCCATCCCTTGACGGAGTCCACAAAGGCCCCTTCGAGCCAAAGGACGTTGGGTAATTTACCCGACATGGCGCCTCCGCATTCCGTTTGCGTGCCCTTCACAACCTTCAGCTTGACGTTGAAGGTCTTGAGCCACAGGCCGAAGTGGGGCCGGATGCAGAGGAAGGCCTCACACACGACGATGAACGCCGAGATGTCGAGGATGAAGTTCGGCGCCAGATCGTGGAAATCCAGGCCATAATAGAACATTAGCCCCCAGACGAATGGATGGAGCGGAAAGCCCAGTACGCGGAGGAAGTGGGGAAGGAAGACGACCCTCTCGTGAGGCCCAGGGGTAGGAACGAGCTGCCCCTCGTCGGGCAGCCGATGCGCGATATCGCCGGAGTGGTATCCGGCGTTGCGCAGCTTAGTGATGTGCTCCTCCTTGACGGTGGAGGCCAACCACTTGCCTCCCCCTCCGGACATATTCGGAGAAGGTTGAGGTGAGACGCGCGAGCTTGGGCGTTGGAGCTTGAGTGCGCGGAGATGTGTAAGCAAAGGAGGAAGAAGGCGTAGGTGAGAAGGTAAAACCTTATCCCTTATATATAGGCGGACGAAATTGTGCGTCCCCCACCGGCCTGGTAAAACTCGCTTATCTCCCAAGCGCCACCATCAATGGCGCGGTTGGGTTACCCACGTCCGTATTGATGAGAATCCCGGAATAAGGGGAACACGATCTACGCTCGACAAGGCGTGCCAAGAAACGCGCCGCTAAGCGTGCTGAGGTGGTATAGTAAAAACGATTCAAACAAAGGCTTGGTAGCGGTGTGATGTCACGCCGCATAATCGTCGCAGATTGAACTAAGTGTACATTTTATTCTCTACGGCGGAATGTGGAATTTATTTTGCGAGCCGGACACTATCTGGTGTTTATGATCTTCTCGGATTATTCAAGGGAGGAACCCGCCTTGCAATGCCGAACATTATGCGCGCCGGACTTATCGTCATTGAAGCCTGGTTCATGGGCTCTTGAGGAGTCTGGACTAGGGGTGTCCGGACAGCCGAACTATCATCGTCGCGGACTCCAAGACTACGAAGATACAAGATTGAAGACTCCGTCCCGTGTCCGGATGGGACTTTCCTTGGCGTAGAAGGCAAGCTTGGCAATACGAATATGTAGATCTCCTACCATTGTAACCGACTCTGTGTAACCCTAGCCTCCTCCGGTGTCTATATAAACCGGAGGGCTTTAGTCCGTAGGGCAACATACATTACAACAATCATACCATAGGCTAGCTTCTAGGGTTTAGCCTCCTTGATCTCGTGGTAGATCCACTCTTGTACTACCCATATCATCAATATTAATCAAGCAGGACATAGGGTTTTACCTCCATCAAGAGGGCCCGAACCTGGGTAAAAACATCGTGTCCCTCGTCTCTTGTTACCATCCGCCTAGACGCACAGTTCGGGACCCCCTACCCGAGATCCGCCGGTTTTGACACCGACGACCCTACAACGGGAATCCCTCACGCTTGCGCAACACGGAGGGCACCATAGGACAACACCAAAATAAAACATACAACTTGTACCAATCTAGACCATCAATCAACCCAAGGACAAAAGATATCTACTCAAAACATCATAGGATGGCAACACATCATTGAATCATAATATGCGGCATAAAGCACCATGTACAGGTAGGGATTACAGCGGGGTGCGGGAGAGTGGACCGCGTAAAAGAGATGAGGATGGTGATGATGATGGTGATGTTGATGAAGACTATCACCGCGGCGATGATTCCCCTCCCGATGGCACTCCGGTGCCACCAAGAGAGAGGAGGAGAGGTTCTCCCCCTTGTGCTTCCTCCTCCATGGCTTTCCCCCTCTGGTCCTTGGCCTTCATGGCGATGATGGCCCCTCCGAGATCCTCCTCCATGGCCTCCAGTGATGATGGCCCCCTCCGGCAGGGTGCCGGAGAGGGCCTAGATTGATTCCTCATGGCTACAGAGGCTTGCGGCGGTGGAACTTCCGATCTAGGTTATTTCCCGAAGGTTTCTGTATTTATAGGAATTTTTGGCGTAGGTTTCACGTCAGGGGGGTCTCCGGGCTGTCCACGAGATAGGGGGGCGCGCCCTAGGGGGGTGGGTGCGCCCCCCACCCTCGTGGGCAGCCCGGGACTCTTCTGGCCCAACTCCAATGCTCCGTGGTCTTCTTTTGGTCCATAAAAAATCATCAAAAATTGGCATGTCAATTGGATTCCGTTTGGTATTCCTTTTCTGTAAAACTCAAAAACTAGGAGAAAACATAAACTGGTACTGGGCTCTAGGTTAATAGGTTAGTCCCAAAAATCATATAAAATGGCATATAAATGCATATAAAACATCATAGATGGATAATATAATAGCATGAATACTTCATAAATTATAGATATGTTGGAGACGTATCACAGACCTATTGCAAGAGCAGATGCAGACTTATGAGAGTTTGGCTAGCTCAATATGATGACTACTTGATAGTTTAGTGCACCATGCTTAACAGCTTAGAATCGGGACTTCAAAGACGTTTTGAACGTCATGGACCATATGAGATGTTCCAGGAGTTGAAGTTAATATTTCAAGCAAATAGCCGAGTTGAGAGATATGAAGTCTCCAACAAGTTCTATAGCTAAAAGATGGAGGAGAATTGCTCAACTAGTGAGCATGTGCCCAGATTGTCTAGGTACTACAATCGCTTGAATCAAGTGGGAGTTAATCTTCCTGATAAGATAGTGATTGACAGAGTTCTCTAGTCACCATCACCAAGTTACTAGAACTTCGTGATGAACTATAGTATGCAAGGGATGACGAAAACGATTCCCGAGCTCTTCGTGATGTTGAAATCGACGAAGGTAGAAATCAAGAAAGAGCATTAAGTGTTGATGATTGACAAGACTACTAGTTTCAAGAAAAGGGAAAGAAAGGGAAAACTTCAAGTAGAATGACAAGCAAGTTGTCACTCCCGTGAAGAAGCCCAAAGCTGGACCAAAGCCTGAAACTGAGTGCTTCTACTGCAAAGGAAATGGTCACTGGAAGCGAAAATACCCTGAATATTTGGTGGATAAGTAGGATGGCAAAGTGAACAAGGGTATATTTGATATACAGGTTATTGATGTGTACATTACTAGTGTTTATAGTAGCCCTGGGTATTTGATACTTGTTTGGTTGCTAAGATTAGTAACTCAAACAGAGTTCCGAATAAGCAGAGACTAGTTGAGGGTGAAGTGACGATGTGTGTTGGATGTGGTTCCAAGATTGATATGATCATCATCGCACACTCCCTATATTTTCGAGATTAGTGTTGAACCTAAATAAATGTTATTTGGTGTTTGCGTTGAGCATAAATATGATTAGATCATGTTTATTGCGATACGATTATTCATTTAAGATAGAGAATAAATTGTTATTCTGTTTACATGAATAAAACCTTCTATGGTCATACACCCAATGCTGATGGTTTATTGAATCTTGATCATGGTGATACACATATTCATAATATTGATGCCAAAAGATGCAAAGTTGATAATGATAGTGCAACATATTTGTGGCACTGCCGTTTGGGTCATATTGATGTAAAGCGCATGAAGAAACTCCATAAAGATGGACTTTTGGAATCACTTGATTATGAATCATTTGACGCTTGCGAACCGTGCCTTTTGGGCAAGATGACTAAAACTCCGTTCTCCGGAACAATGGAACGAGCTACTGACTTGTTGGAAATAATACATACCGATGTATGCTGTCCAATGAGTGTTGATGCTCGTGGCGGGTATCGTTATTTTCTGACCTTCACAGATGATTTGAGCAGATATGAGTATATCTACTTAATGAAGCACAAGTGTGAAACATTTGAAAAGTTCAAAGAATTTCAGAGTAAAGTAGAGAATCATCGTAACAAGAAAATAAAGTTTCTACAATCTGATCGTAGAGGAGAATATTTGAGTTACGAGTTTGGCCTTCATTTAAAAACAATGTGGAATAGTTTCACAGCTCACGCCACATGGAACACCACAGCGTAATGGTGTGTCCGAACGTCGTAACCGCACTTTATTGGATATGGTGCGATCTATGATGTATCTTACCGATTTACCACTATCATTTTGGGGTTATGCATTAGAGACAGCTGCATTCACTTTAAATAGGGCACCATCAAAATCCATTGAAACGACGCCTTATAAACTATGGTTTGGCAAGAAACCAAAGTTGTCGTTTCTTAAAGTTTGGGTCTACGATGCTTATGTGAAAAAGTTTCAACCTGATAAGCCCAAACCCAAATCGGATAAGTGCGTCTTCATAGAATATCCAAAAGGAAACTGTTGGGTACACTTTCTATCACAGATCCGAAGGAAAGATACTCGTTGCTAAAATGGATCCTTTCTAGAGAAGAAGTTTCTCTCGAAAGAAGTGAGTGGGAAGAAAGTAGAGCTTGATAAGGTAATTGTACCTTCTCCCGAATTGGAAAGTAGTTCATCACAGAAGTTAGTTCTAGTGATTCCTACACCAATTAGTGAGGAAGCTAATGATGATGATCATGAAACTTCAGATCAAGTTACTATAGAACCTCGTAGGTCTTCCAGAGTACGGTCTGCACCAGAGTGGTACAGTAATCCTGTTCTGGAAGTCATGTTACTAGACCATGATGAACCTACGAACTATGAGGAAGCGATGATGAGCCCAGATTCCGCGAAATGGATTGAAGGCCATGAAATCTGAGATGGGATCCATGTATGAGAACAAAGTGTGGACTTTGGTGGACTTGCCCGATGATCGGCAAGCCATAGAAAATAAATGGATTTTCAAGAGGAAGACAAACGCTGATAGTAGTGTTACTATCTACAAAGCTCGACTTGTCGCAAAAAGTTTTTCGACAAGTTCAAGGTGTTGAAAACGATGAGATTTTCTGACTCATATCGATGCTTAAGTCTGTCCGAATCATGTTACAATTACCACATTTTATGAAATCTGGCAAATGGATGTCAGAACTGCATTTCTTAATGGATTTATTAAATAAGAGTTGTATATGATGCAACCAGAAGGTTTTGTCAATCCTAAAGGTGCTAACAAAATGTGCAAGCTCCAGTGATCCATTCATGGACTGGTGCAAGCCTCTCAGAGTTGGAATAAACGTTTTGATAGTGTGATCAAAGCATATGGTTTTATACATACTTTTGGAGAAGCCTGTATTTACAGGAAAGTGAGTGGGAGCCCTACAACATTTCTGATAAAGTATATGTGAATGGCATATTGTTGATCAGAAATAATGTAGAATTTTCTGGAAAGCATAAAGGAGTATTTGAAAAGAGTTTTTCAAAGAAAGACCTCGGTGAAGCTGCTTACACATTGAGCATAAGGATCTATAGAGATAGATCAAGACGCTTGATAAGATTTTCAATGAGTACATACCTTGATAAGATTTTGAAGTAATTCAAAATGGAACAGTCAAAGAAGGAGTTCTTTCCTGTGTTGCAAGGTGTGAAGTTGAGTAAGACTCGAAACCCGACCATGGCAGAAAATAGAAAAAGAATGAAAAGTCATTCCCTATGCCTCGGTCATAGGTTCTATAAAGTATGCTATGCTGTGTACCAGACCTATTGTATACCTTGCTCTGAGTTTGTCAAGGGAGTACAATTTTGATCTAGGAGTAGATCACTGGACAGCGGTCAAGAATATCCTTAGTGAGGACTAAGGAAATATTTCTCGATTATGGAGGTGATAAAAGAGCTCGTCGTAAAGAGTTACATCGATGCAAGCTTTTACCCCGATCCAGATGACTCTAAGTCTCAATCTGGATACATATTGAAAGTGGGAGCAATTAGCTAGAGTAGCTCCGTGCAGAGCATTGTAGACATAGAATATTTGCAAAATACACACGACTCTGAATGTGACAGACCCGTTGACTAAACTTCTCTCACGAGCAAAACATGATCACACCTTAGTACTCTTTGGGTGTTAATCACATATCGACGTGAACTAGATTATTGACTCTAGTAAACCCTTTGGGTGTTGGTCACATGACAATGTGAACTATGGGTGTTAATCACATGCAGATGTGAATTTTAGTGTTAAATCACATGGTGATGTGAACTAGATTATTGACTCTAGTGCAAGTGGGAGACTGAAGGAAATATGCCCTAGAGGCAATAATAAAGTTATTATCTATTTCCTTATTTCATGATAAATATTTATTATTCATGCTAGAATTGTATTAACCAGAAACATACTACATGTGTGAATACATAGGCAAACATAGTGTCACTAGTATGCCTCTACTTGACTAGCTCGTTAATAAAAGATGGTTAAGTTTCCTAACCATAGACATGAGTTGTCATTTGATTAACGGGATCACATCATTAGGAGAATGATGTGATTGACTTGACCCATTCCGTTAGCTTAGCACTTGATCGTTTAGTATGTTGCTATTGCTTTCTTCATGACTTATACATGTTCCTATGACTATGAGATTATGCAACCCCCGTTTACTGGAGGAACACTTTGTGTGCTACCAAATGTCACAACGTAACTAGATGATTATAAAATTGCTCTACAGGTGTCTCTGAAGGTACTTGTTGAGTTGGCGTACTTCGAGATTAGGATTTGTCACTCCGATTGTCGGAGAGGTATCTCTGGGCCCTTTAGGTAATGCACATCACTATAAGCCTTGCAAGCAATGTGACTAATGAGTTAGTTGTGGATGATGCATTACATAACGAGTAAAGAGACTTGCCGGTAACGGGATTGAACTAGGTATTGAGATACCGACGATCGAATCTTGGGCAAGTAACATACCGATGACAAAGGGAACAACGTATGTTGTTATGCGGTTTGACCGATAAAGATCTTTGTAGAATATGTGGGAGCCAATATGAGCATCCAGGTTCCGCTATTGGTTATTGACCGGAGATGTGTCTCGGTCATGTCTACATAGTTCTCGAACCCGTAGGGTCCGCACGCTTAACGTTCGGTGACGATTTATATTATGAGTTATGTGTTTTGATGTACCGAAGGTAGTTCGGAGTCCCGGATGAGATCGAGGACATGACGAGGAGTCTCGAAACGGTTGAGACGTAAAGATCGATATATTGGATGACTATATTCGGACATCGGAAAGCTTCCGAGTGATTCAGGTATTTATCGGAGTACCAGAGAGTTATGGGAATTCGCCGGGAAGTATATGGGCCTTATTGGGCTTTAGGGGAAAGAGAGAGGGGAGGCTGCACGTCCCCCAAGGCTTAGTCCGAATTGGACTAGGGGGAGGGGTTGTGCCCCCTCCTTCCTTCTCTTCTGTTTTCCCTTTCCTTGACTCCTACTCCTACGAGTTAGAAGGGGGAGAATCCTACTCCCGGTGGGAGTTGGACTCCTCCAGGGCGCATCATAGGAGGGCCGGCCCTCCCCCTCCTCCACTCCTTTATATACGGGGACAGGGGGGCACCTCTAGACACACAAGTTGATCTGTTGATCTCTCCCAGCCGTGTGCGGTGCCCCCTCCACCATATTCCACATCGGAAATATCGTAGCAGTGCTTAGGCGAAGCCCTGCATCGGTAGCATCATCAACACCGTCATCACGCCGTCGTGCTGATGGAACTCTCCCGCAAAGATCTGCTAGATCGGAGTTCGTGGGACGTCATCGAGCTGAACGTGTGCTGAACTCGGAGGTTCAGTACATGGATCGGTCAGATCATGAAGACGTACGACTACATCAACCGCGTTGTGCTAAGGCTTCCGCTTTCGGTCTACGAGGGTACATGGACAACACTCTCCCCTCTCGTTTCTATGCATCACCATGATCTTGCGTGTGCATAGGAAAATTTTGAAATTACTACGTTCCCCAACAATAATAGCATGGAACAATAAAAAATTATAGAAACGTTGGAGAAGTATGAAGCATCCCCAAGCTTAATTCCTGCTCGTCCTCGAGTAGTTAAATGATAAAAATAGAATTTTTGATGTGGAATGCTACCTAGCATAATTCTCAATGTAATACTCTTTACTGTGGCATGAATGTTCAGATCCAAAAGATTCAAGATAGAAGTTTATATTGACATAAAAATAGTAATACTTCAAGCATACTAACAAATAATCATGTCTTATCAAAATAACATAGCCAAAGAAAGCTTATCCCTACAAAATCATATAGTTATGCCATGTTTCATTTTCGTCACTCAAAGTGCTCCCACCATGCACAACCCCAGTTTCAGCCAAGCAATTGGTTCATACTTTTTAACGCGCTTCAGCTTTTTTAACTCTCACGCAATACATGAGCGTAAGCCATGGATATAGCACTATGGGTGGAATAGAATATGATGATGGAGGTTGTGTGGAGAAGACAAAAAGGAGAAAGTCTCACATTGACGGGGCTAATCAATGGGCTATGGAGATGCCCATCAATTGATGTCAACATGAGGAGTAGGGATTTCCATGCAACGGATGCACTAGAGCTATAAATGTATGAAAGCTCAATAAAAGAAACTAAGTGGGTGTGCATCCAACTTGCTTGCTCACGAAGACCTAGGGCATTTTGAGGAAGCCCATCATTAGAATATACAAGCCAAGTTTTATAATGAAAAATTCCCACTAGTATATGAAATTGACAACATAAGAGACTCTCTATCATGAAGATCATGGTGATACTTTGAATCACAAGTGTGGAAAAAGATAGTAACATTGTCCCCCTTTTTTTAAATTTTTTTGGGCCTTCCTTTTTTTATTTGGCCTTTCTCTTTTTGTTTTTATTTGGCCTTTCTCTTTTTTTGGCCTTTCTTTTCAAGGGACAATGCTCTAATAATGATGATCATCACACTTTTGTTTACTTACAACTCATGGATTACAACTCGATACTAGAACAAAATATGACTCTATATGAATGCCTCCAGCGGTTTACCGGGATATGCAATGAATCAAGAGCGACATGTATGAAAAATTATGAAGGTGGCTTTGCCACAAATACGGTGTCAGCTACATGATCATGCAAAAGCAATATGACAATGATAGAACGTGTCATAACAAATGGAATGGTGGAAAGTTGCATGGCAATATATCTTGGAATGGCTATGGAAATGCCATAATAGGTAGGTATGGTGGCCGTTTTGAGGAAGATATAAGGAGGTTTATGTGTGATAGAGCATATCGTATCACGGGGTTTGGATGCACCGGCGAAGTTTGCACCAACTCTCAAGGTGAGAAAGGGCAATGCACGGTACCGTAGAGGCTAGCAATGATGGAAGGGTAAGAGTGCGTGTAATCCATGGACTCACATTAGTCATAAAGAACTCATATACTTATTGCAAAAGTTTTATTAGCCCTCGAAGCAAAGTACTACTACGCATGCTCCTAGGGGAAGGGTTGGTAGGAGTTAACCATCGCGCGATCCCGACCTCCACTCATAAGGAAGGCAATCAAAAGAGCACCCCATGCTACAAATTTGTTACACAACTTTTACCATGCGTGCATGCTACGGGACTTGCCAACTTCAACACAAGTATTTCTCAATTTCATAATTACCCAACTAGCATGACTCTAATATTACCACCTCTACATCTCAAAATAATCATCAAGCATCAAATTGATCATAGCATCCAATTCACTTTCTATGATAGTTTTTATTATACCCAACTTGGATGCCCATCATTCTAGGACCAAATTTATAGCCATAGCAAATATCATGCTGTTCTAAAAGACTCTCAAAATAATATAAGTGAAGCATGAGAGATCAATAATTTCTACAAAATAAAACCACCGATGTGCTCTAAAAAGATATAAGTGAAGCACTAGAGCAAATGATAAACTACTCCAAAGGATATAAGTGAAGATCAATGAGTAGTCAAATAATTATGCAACTATGTGAAGACTCTCTAACATTTAAGAATTTCAGATCTTGGTATTTTATTCAAACAGCAAGCAAAACAAAACAAAATGACATTTCAAGGATAGCACACATCATGTGAAGAAGCAAAAGCTTAGGTTCAAGCGATACTAACCGATAATTGTTGAAGAAGAAAGGTGGGATGCCTACAGGGGCATCCCCAAGCTTGGATGCTTGAGACTTCTTGAAATATTATCTTGGGGTGCCTTGGGAATCCCCAAGCTTGAGCTTTTGTGTCTCCTTAATTCCTTTTATATCTCGGTTTCCTAAATCTAGAAAGCTTCATCCATACCAAATTCAACAAGAACTCGTGAGATAAGTTAGTATAAACCAATGCAAAAACCTTATCATTATCTACTGTAGCAAATCACAAAATTTATTATTCAACATTGCATACTAAATGACTCTGCATATTTAATACTCCTATCCTCAAATAGAATCATTAAACAAGCAAACATATGCAAACAATTCAAACATAACAGCAATCTGCCAAAACAGTATAGTCTGTAAAGAATGCAAGATTCGTCATACTTCCCTAACTCCAAAAATTATGAGAAAAATACTACACTGTAGAAGATTTATCATATCTCAATATGCAAAAAGTTTCCATATTATATCATTCTCTGACTTTTCTAGGGAATTTTTGCAACAGTAGTAAACTTTCTGTTTTAAAAAAGCAACATGTGTACTTGCAAAATAAGCATGGTAAAGGCTATCCTTGACATTTTTATTGAAAATATGGATGCAAAATATTTTTCTAAATAACATCAAGCAAATACTAACAAAATAAAATGACGCTCCAAGCAAAACACATATCATGTGGTGAATAAAAATATAGCTCCAAGTAAAGTTACAGATGAACGAAGACGTAAGAGGGGATGCCTTCCCAGGCATCCCCAAGCTTGGGCTCTTGGTTGTCATTGAATATTACCTTGGGGTGCTTTGGGCATCCCCAAGCTTAGGCTCTTGCCACTCCTTATTCCGTAGTCCATCGAAACTTCACCCAAAATTTGAAAACTTCACAACACAAAACTCAACAGAAAACTCGTAAGCTTCGTTAGTATAAGAAAATAAACCACCACTTAGGTACTGTTGTAAACTCATTCTAAATTCGTATTGGTGTCATGTCTACTGTATTCCAACTTCTCTATGGTTCATACCCTCCGATACTACTCATAGATTCATCAAAATAAGCAAACAACACATAGAAAACAGAATCTGTCAAAAACAGAACAGTTTGTAGTAATCTGTAACTCTCTAATACTTCTGTAACTCCAAAAATTCTACCAAATTACGAAAACCTGAGAAATTTGTGTACCAATCCAGAGCAAAAAGATCTGACAAAAGCACGTTTCTGTGAATTATCAAAACTAATTTACTGAGTGCAAAAGGTTCTGATTTTCAGCAGGATCAACACAACTATCACCGTAAGCTATCCTAAAGGTCTTACTTGGCACTTTATTGAAACAAAAGCTATAAAACATGATTACTACAGTAGCTTAATCATATGGATACACCAAAACAGTAAAGGTAAATATTGGGTTGTCTCCCAACAAGCACTTTTCTTTATTGCCTTTTTTGCTAGGCATGATGATGACAATGATGCTCACATAAAAAGATAAGAATTAAAACATAAAGAGAGCATCATGAAGCATATTACTAACACATTTAAGTCTAACCCACTTCCTATGCATAGGGATTTTGTGAGCAAACAATTTATAGGAACAATAATCAACTAGCATAGGAAGGCTAAACAAGCATAACTTCAAGATTTTCAACACATAGAGAGGAAACTTGATATTATTGCAATTCCTACAAGCATATATTCCTCCCTCATAATAATTTTCAGTATCATCATGAATGAATTCAACAATATAACTATCACATAAAGCATTCTTTTCATGATGCACAAGCATAGAAATTGTATTACTCTCCACATAAGCAAATTTCTTCTCATGAATAGTAGTGGAAGCAAATTCAACAAAATAACTATCATGTGAAGCATATCCAATTGAAAATTAAAATCATGATGACAAGTTTCATGGTTATGTTTATTCTTTATGGCATACGTATCATCACAATAATCATCATAAATAGGAGGCATGCTTTCATCATAATAAATTTGCTCATCAAAACTTGGGGGACAAAAAATATCATATGCATCAAACATAGCATCCCCAAGCTTGTGGCTTTGCATATCATTAGCATCATGGGTATTCAAAGAATTCATACTAACAACATTGCAATCATGCTCATCATTCACATATTTTATGCCAAGCATTCTATGTAATTCTTCTTCTAGTACTTGAGCACAATTTTCCTTCCCATCATTTTCATGAAAGACATTAAAAGATGAAGCATATGAGGCAACCTTAATTCCATTTTTTTGTAGTTTTATTTTATAAACTAAACTAGTGTTTAAAACAAGAAACTAAAAGATTCGATTGCAAGATCTAAAGATATACCTTCAAGCACTCACCTCCCTGGCAACGGTGCCAGAAAAGAGGTTGATGTCTACTACACAACCTTCTTCTTGTAGACGTTGTTGGGCCTCCAAGTGCAGAGGTTTGTAGGACAGTAGCAAATTTCCCTCAAGTGGATGACCTAAGGTTTATCAATCCGTGGGAGGCATAGGATGAAGATGATCTCTCTCAAGCAACCCTGCAACCAAATAACAAAGAGTCTCTTGTGTCCCCAACACACCCAATACAATGGTAAATTGTATTGGTGCACTAATTCAGCCAACAGATGGTGATACAATGTAACGCCACGGATTCGATGCGCCAGGTGTCTGCCAGTTATTCGCCATCGTTGCCATGTTATTTGCTTGCGTGTTGCATTTTATCATGTCATCATGTGCATCTCATTTTGCATACGTGTTCGTCTCATGCATTCGAGCATTTTCCCCGTTGTCCGTTTTGCAATCCGGCACTCCTATGTCCCCCGGCGCCCCCCTTTTACCTCTTTTCGTGTGCGGGTGTTAAACATTCTCGGAATGGCCCGTGATTTTCCAAGCGGCCTTGGTATACCACCGGTAGACCGCCTGTCAAGTTTCGTGCCATTCGGAGGTCGTTTGATGCTCCAACGGTTAACCGGGTAACCGTAAAAGCCTCTTTGTGTTGCAGCCCAACACCCCTCCAAAGTGGCCCAATAACCCATCCAAACCCCCTCCATGCTCTCGGTCGTTCGATCACGATCGTGTGGGCGAAAACCGCTCCTCATTTGGACTCTCCTAGCTCCCTCTACCTATAAAACACCTCCCCCTCCGAAATTTGGGCGAAACCCTAGTCTACTCCACTCTCTCGCCCGGCAGACATGTCCGCACGCCACCGGACGAAACCCGCTGCCGCTCCCGGCCAATCCGGAGCCGCCGCCACCTTCCGCCCGGCCAGCAGGCTCGTGCCCGACCCCGCGCCCGCGCCCGCTCCGCCGCCGCCGCCGCGCCGCGACCTGCGCCCGCCTCGGCCTCGCCGGCGTTGCCTCCGCCGCCCGCCCGGCCAGCGCCGATGCCGCCGCAGCGGTCGCGCGCCCTCTGGCGGCGCCGACCACCGCCTAATTCGCCTCCCACGCGCCTTGCCGGAGTACCCGCCCGGCTGAGCTTCGCCTCGCCGGAGCCAGATCGCCTCGCCTCGCCTCCGTCCTCTCGCCGCCGACCGCGCCCGCCGCGGGCGGATCCGGCCGGATCCGATCCGGGACCACCTCCCCGAGCCGTCCTCGACCTCGCCGGAGACCTCCTCGGCCTCAACTCCGGTGAACCCCGACAAACCTTGTTCTCCGCGCCGCCCGATCCAGATCTAAAACCGCCCACGTTGACTTTCCCGCGAGGTCCAAATTCTTCTAAGTCCCTATTTCAGCAACATTTTCATGCCCTGTTCAACGCATCATAACTCCATGCATACTGCTCCGATTTGTGCGTGTAATATATCAAAATGTTCGTTGTGAGATGTTCTACATTTTGTTCCATTGTGTCATGTTTGTTTGGATCCATCTTGATGCCTGAATCATCGTTGCAAGAGTGCTATATGATGTTAATCTGCTGAAACTATTATACTTGATGATTTGTCATTTTTGTTGCATTTGATGTGTGCATCCTATGAGCTTGAGCCCTACATGTGTTTTGTACTACATCATGCCATCTTCACAGTGGTGCCATCCATGTGTTTTTGTGAGTCTCTTACTGAGAGCATCGAGCTCGTGAAGTAGGACACTTGCTGCTACTGTTTTGCTTGTCTGAATCTGCTATATCATGATGATATGTAAACCTGCTTCCACAAGCCATTCTATGCATAATCTGGAGATGTTCACTAAGGATGGTTTGTTATACATGTCATGCTCTATCCATCCATGCCTCTGGTTGCATTTATATCCTGCCGTAGCTTGTTGTAATCTTGCTCTCAAATTGCTAAATAATGTTGCTGTCAGCCTGTTAACATTAAGTTCAATGTTGCCATGGTTGTTGTTAGTGATCCATGCACCCTATGAACTTTGTTCTTGCCATGCTTAGCTTCACAAACATGTATTCTTACTGTTGGTTGCCTTGCTCTGCCATGTATTGCTCTGTGATGAGTGGTTCAAGCTCACCAACATGCCTACTTATTGTTGTTCCTGCCATGTATGAATCTGTCATATAACTTGCCATGTTTACATGGGTGCCATCATATTTTCTGTGCCCTTTTGGCTCATGGTCAGTAAGGAACTTTTGTTATATGAGATTAGTATATTCATGCTATGCCTTTGTTTGCCATGTTAAGTGCCTGTAACATGTTGTTTGATAGCTCTAAACATTGCAACCTGATGTTATTTTCTGCTAAGCCCGAAACTGTTATTATTTGCAATCTTGCCATGTCCTTTTGAGCATGTTCTAGTTGTTTCTGGAGATAGCACAGTGTACATGTGTTGTTGTGCTTTACCTGTACATCATGTCCATGTCTTGTTTTATCATGTTGTGGTACTGTAGCATGTTGTTTTGGTGCTTGCAATATGCCTAGTTGCTGTTTTGGACAGCTTGTCCTTTAAACTTGTATAGAGTGTATGTGTAGATCCGTTGCTCCGTTTTGAGTGTGCTCTATATGAAACTTGCTTAGAATTGCATGTAGTTTCATATTGTCATGTTGAATCCTTGTTTTGAGGTATTTGCTTGATGTTTGAATGCCTTTTGCATCAATGCCATGTTTTACTTGTTTTGCTCATATCTTCTAGGTCGTAGCTCCGAACCAAATGAACTTTATATGTAACTTGACTAGAATTTCGTGTAGATCCCCTTGGTGCTCTTTAACTTGCTGTGCTCTTTAACTTGCTGTTTAACAACTTCAACTTAATGTTTGTTCAGATCTGGACCAACGTCTAAATTTGCATATGAGGACTTACCGGATTTGTTATATGTTGTTTCCGGCCTCATTTAAACCTGCCTTGATGTGTTGCTCTTGTTTGCATCATCTCTTGCCATGAGTAGCTGCATATAGCCTTGTCATGCATCATACTTGGTTGAGCATCATGTCTTGTTATATGTGGTGTGTTTACCATGTTGTGTGCTTCTTCTCGATAGTTCCCATTTCGTTGCGATCGTGAGGATTCGTTCGTCTGCGCTTGGTTCGTCTTCGTGGCTTCGTCTTCTTCATGGACTTGTTCTTCTTCCTAGCGGGATTTCAGGCAAGATGACCGCTACCCTGGATCTCACTACTATCATTGCTATGCTAGTTGCTTCGTTCTATCGCTTTGCTATGCTACCTATCTTTTGCTCTTCAAGCCTTCCAAATTGCCATGTCAGCCTCTAACCTTTTCACCCTTCCTAGCAAACCGTTGCTTGGCTATGTTACCGCTTTGCTCAGCCCCTCTTATAGCGTTGTTAGTTGTAGGTGAAGTTGAAGATTGCTCCATGGTGGATAGGATTATGTTGGGATATCACAATATCTCTTATATTATTAATGCATCTATATACTTGGTAAAGGGTGGAAGACTCGGCCTTATGCCTGGTGTTTTGTTCCACACTTGCCGCCCTAGTTTCCGTCATACCGGTGTTATGTTCCTGGATTTTGCGTTCCTTACGCGGTTGGGTGATTTGTGGGACCCCCTTGACAGTTCGCTTTGAATAAAACTCCTCCAGCAAGGCCAATCTTGGTTTTACCATTTGCCTCACCTAGCCCTTTTTCCCTTGGGTTTCTGGAGCCTGAGGGTCATCTTTACCCCCCCCCCCCGGGCCAGTTCTCCTCTGAGTGCTGGTCCAAACCGAGCAACGTCCGGCGCCCCCTGGGCAACCAGGGTCTATGCCAACCCGATGTCTGGCTCATTCGATGTGCCCTGAGAACGAGATATGTGCAGCTCCTATCGGGATTTGTCGGCACATCCGGGCGGCTTTGCTGGTCTTGTTTTACCATTGTCGAAATGTCTTGTAAACCGGGATTCCGAGACTGACCGGGTCTTCCTGGGAGAAGGAATATCCTTCGTTGATCGCGAGAGCTTATCATGGGCTAATTTGGGACACCCTGCAGGTATTATCTTTCAAAGCCGTGCCCGCGGTTATGTGGCAGATGGGAATTTGTTAATGTCCGGTTGTAGATAACTTGACACCAGATCCGATTTAAAACGCATCAACCGTGTGTGTAGCCGTGATGGTCTCTTTTCGGCAGAGTCCGGGAAGTGAACACGGTTTTGGGTTATGTTTGACGTAAGTAGGAGTTCAGGATCACTTCTTGATCATTGCTAGCTTCACGACCGTTCCGTTTGCTCTCTCCTCGCTCTGATTTGCGTATGTTAGCCACCATATCATGCTTAGACGCTGCTGCAACCTCACCACTTTAACCCTTCCTTTCCCTGTAAGCTTTGCTAGTCTTGATACCCATGGTAATGGGATTGTTGAGTCCTCGTGGCTCACAGGTTACTACAACAACAGCTGCAGGTGCAGGTTATGCGATGATCATGACGCGAGAGCGATGCTTGCTTGTTTTGGTGTTCTTCTTCTGCTTCGTCGATCAGGGGATAGGTTCCAGGTCGACAGCCTGGGCTAGCAGGGTGGATGTCGTTTGAGTTTCTGTTTGTGTTCCATCCGTAGTCGGATGGTGATCTTATGTAAGATGATGTTGTATTCGTGTGGCATTGTATGCCTTATGTATGTATCCCTATCTATTATGTAATGTTGATGTAATGATATCCACCTTGCAAAAGCGTCTTCAAGATGCGCTTCTATCCTTGGTGGGACCTTCGAGTTCCTTTAGGATAGGGCCGCATCTTGGGCGTGACATACAAGTGCAATATGGATGGTAGATATAGGTTTTTGTAATCTGAAATTATAAAAACAACAACGTAACTAATGATAAAAGTGAGCACAAACGGTATTGCAATGCTAGGAAACAAGGCCTAGGGTTCATACTTTCACTAGTGCAAGTTCTCTCAACAGTAATAACATAACTGGATCATATAACTATCCCTCAACATGCAACAAAGAGTCACTCCAAAGTCACTAATAGTGGAGAACAAACGAAGAGATTATTGTAGGGTACGAAACCACCTCAAAGTTATCCTTTCTGATCGATCTATTCAAGAGTCCGTAGTAAAATAACACAAATCTATTATTTCCGTTCGATCTATCATAGAGTTCGTACTAGAATAACACCTTAAGACACAAGTCAACCAAAACCATAATGTCACCTAGATACTCCAATGTCACCTCAAGTATCCGTGGGCATGATTATACGATATGCATCACACAATCTCAGATTCATCTATTCAACCAACACAAAGTACTTCAAAGAGTGCCCCAAAGTTTCTACCGAAGAGTCAAGATGAAAAACATGTGCCAACCCCTATGCATAGATTCCCTGAACTCGCAAGTTGATCACCAAAACATACATCAAGTAGATCACGTGAATATCCCATTGTCACCACAGATAAGCACGACAAGACATACATCAAGTGTTCTCTAATCCTTAAAGACTCAATTCGACAAGATAACTTTAAGGGGAAAACTCAATCCATTACAAGAGAGTAGAGGGGAAGAAACATCATAAGATCCAACTATAATAGCAAAGCTCGCGATAATCAAGATCGTATCACCTCAAGAACACGAGAGAGAGAGAGATCAAACACATAGCTACTGGTACATACCCTCAGCCCCGAGGGCGAACTACTCCCTCCTCGTCATGGAGAGCACCGGGATGATGAAGATGGCCACGGTGAGGATGCCCCTTGGCGGTCTTGGAACAGGTCCCGATTGGTTTTTGGTGGCTATAGAGGCTTGCGGCGGCGGAACTCCCGATCTAGGTTATTTTCTGGAGGTTTGGGTGTTAATAGGAATTTTTGGCGTCGGTCTCACGTCAAGGGGGTCTCCGAGTCGTCCATGAGGCAGTGGGGCGCGCCCAGGGGGTAGGGCTTGCCCTCCACCCTCGTGGACGGCTCGGGACTCTTCTGGCCCAACTCTGTTACTCCAGGGGCTTCTTTTGGTCCATAAAAATCGTCAAAAATTGGCACATCAATTGGACTCCGTTTGGTATTCCTTTTCTGTAAAAAACAAAAACAAAGAAAAAACAGAAACTGACACTAGGCTCTTGGTTAATAGATTAGTCCTAAAAATCATATTAAATAGCATATAAATGCATATAAAACACCCTAGATGGATAATATAATAGCATGGAACAATAAAAAATTATAGATACATTGGAGACGTATCACACGGCTCCTGGTAGATCCTCGTGGATAGTTCCCATTCATTGATTTTGTCTCGGCCGCCAAAGACTCGCCCATTCCTTTGCTTCCAAATATTCTAGCAAATCAGGATCACCAATGAGTCGAATACCTTCCTGTAAACCTTGGGAATGCGCTTTCAGGAGATGGGCCACCAGTTATGCAGTCGCTCCGTCACCGAGGGAAGCAGATGCATATCAATCTGAGCCCACCTGAAGATTGGAACCATACTTGTCTCGAGTAGACATACTGAAGCATGATATGGTCCACTGAATCTTCCTCCTGATAGTAGAGGAAACAAACGAATGTCACATATTGTAGCCCATGTCGAAATCTTCTGTCTGATGTCCAAAGTATGTGTTGCAGGGCCATCCACATAAACAGCCTACAGGCCACAGGAGCCCAGCATTTCCATAGGCCTTTGGCGCATCCAAGTTTGCTAGCACCCTCATTCATAATACAGTATGCAGATGCCGCCGAGTACTGGCCAGAGGCGACCACTTCCAGATCGCCTGATCTCCCACGTTTGGATCAAGGTTCGAATGATCTCCCAAAGTTAAATGAACTGGACCAAGCCATCGGTGGACAGCTCCCCCTTGATATCGTTTATCAAATTGCCTGCAGTCAGCCCATCCCTCACCAATCTTCTAGTAACAGTATGAGTCTTGACTTGCCCTACCACAAGTGGCGCAATCTCGACAACGGTGAGCCCCTAGATCCACCTATCCTTCCAGAACAATGCGCAGTTCCATATTTGAGCTTCCAGTGCACTAAGCTAGCAAAAGCGGCCTACATATCCTTGTCCACGGACATGGCCAGGTCATGCTAAGGTTTGGATGTATCAGTACGCCTTAACCATTCCCATCTGAGCCGAAGGGCGATTCCTTGCGTATTGATCATGCCAAGTCCACCAAGTTCCTTCGGCTAACATACATGCTTCCAAGCAACTAGGCACTTGCCGCCGTGGATCTCCTCTGTTCCGGCCCAGAAGAATGCCTTGCACTCTCGATCAATGCTATCAAGTGCCCACTTCGGTGCATCAGCCACGATAAGATGGTGAGTAGGCCTGGCCCTCACCACACTGTTGATCAAAATCAGCTTGTCCGACCTTGTAATCATGCCTCTCGTCCATCATGGCAGGAAGTTCAACACCGCATCCACTGATTGCGGGTTAATTGTTTGATCAAAAGCTGGAGCGCGCTAGATACTTGCACGGAAAACTCTGAATCTGTATCTCCCTCAGCCCGGCCTGGTCAGTATCGCCGAGGACTTTTGGTAATCGTTTTTCAATCCCGAGGCCTACCCAAAGATGTACTTCCTCCTTTCCTAAATACAGGTCTTTTTAGAGATTCTAGTACAAACCACACATATGGATGTCTATGAAGAATTCCCTCGCCCCCCGCGTCGCCCCTGCTCGGGTGACTCGGGCGGGATCCCTAGCCGCCGGGGGTCCTCCTCCTCCTCCTCCTCCCCCCTTGAAGGACGCCACGGAGATGGCCTGGCCGGCGGTGGTGGGGTCCTCCTCTACTGCGTCATGGGGTGGTCTGGGCCCGCATGCATGGGCGGCGCGATCGATCTGGTCTGGGCGGGCGCTTCTCCGCGGCGTGGCGGCTACCTAGGGCCGATCGGCTGGCGGCGTGGCGGGCTCTGCCTTCGGCGGCGGCTGGCGGCTGCCTCGGCCAATGGCGGCGATGGTGGGGTCAGCGATCGGCTCGCCTCGGGCTGCGTGGCGGCGTTCGGCGGCAGCGGCCGGGTCTGCGGCGACACACCATCTGACCTCGGATCGGCGGTGGCTGCATGGAGGGCCTGGTGGTTGGGTCGGCACCATGCGAGTTGTGCCCTCTGGACAGCTCTGATCTGGCCGGTGCGGCCTGCTCGTTGTGTGGCGGCTCATATCGGCGGCGACCTGTGCACACATTACGTGATGGAGGTTCTTCGAGCGGATCCGGGTGAAAACCTTGTGCTTGGCTTGATGCCATGGCCGGCGTTGGTGGCACCCTGTTGTGTCATTACCTTCTTGAAGGCATCGCCGTGGAGAAGCTCTAGACCTCTATCCGCTACCTTCGGGGGAAACCCTAGATCAGTTGATCGGATGACGGCGGCGCGTTGGTGTCGTTTCCTCCTTGGGGTGTCATTCTTGAGGCGTACACGGATCGAGGACCACGGGCGCCTTTTGGTGGACGGTGCTTCATCCTTCACATTGATGATGGCGGATCTCGGCGGCGTGGTGCAGTGGAGACTCGGCGCCCGATCTGTGATGATGGACTCGCAGTGGAGGCGGTTATGCAGGCGTCGAGTGGCGTCGATGACGGAGTGACCTAACAAGGTAGAAGCCTCAATATCCGCTCTCAAGACGGACATGTGGAAGATGGCGGCGACGACACATGTGAGGCGTCAGACCGGTTTATGCCCTGCACCGGTATGTGGTTGGTGGGGCTTCGGCTGATGATAGGATTAGGTGAGTAGTGCGGGTATGTGGCCGGGTAGCACCCCTACATCATTTGGATAGGAGTAGTGGCATATGTTGCCAAGATGGCGGATTCGAGGCGATATTGTTGTAATACTTTGTAAGCGCCGAGAATAATCAATAAAGTACCAGTATGATCTCACACGAATCAGAGGTAGGATCCTCCTTTTCTAAATAAATAAATAAATATGAATGTCTATAGACATATTTTAAAGTGTAGATTCACTTATTTTGTTTCGTATATAGTCTATAGTAAAATCTCTACAAAGACTTCTATTTAGGAATGGAGGGAATACATCACTTCCTTCACTTCTTTGCAAAATCTCATTTGCTACTCCATGTAACAAAATCTTCCGCGCTCCTCCGCAGAGGATCAAGGCCATCAACCGACGTGTGATCGTGCTGTTCAATTATCCCTACCGGCCGGGGGGCCCACGCCATCTGGAACTGCCTCATCCACTCGGCGCGGGCCCCGCGAGCACGGTACCATCCATTGCCGCCCCGCCACGTCCGCCGCGTCTCCGGGTATATAAGCCGCCGGGAAGGAGCCTGCAGCTGACCACACGGAGCAACGTGAGCCACGCACACCAGATTTACGACTAATCAGAAGAGAAGGAAATGGTTGTGGCGGAGGCCGGCGACGAGATGAGCCTGTCGAACATGGTGCTGGGGTTCTACGAGGAGGCCGACCGGGAGCGGTGGCCCGAGGACGAAACCACCGTCGGCGACGGCAACTGCAGCGACGACGAGAGGGCCAGTGGCGGCGCCGCCGCCGAGAGCAGCGCGTTCTGGGCGGAGCAGCTCTCGCATTTGCATGTAAGTTAATGGAGTCGATCGTCGTGAACTGGTTGGTGTGTGTGGTTGGCTGTTTGCTGTTGCATCATCGGCGGCATGTAAATTAATCTCGCCGTGACAAATGCGTACATGCAGGAGGTACTGGGCAAGACGAGCGCGGCGGAGAGCCGGATCCGGGCGGACACGGAGGAGGCCGTCAGGCAGGCGCGCTCCGCCACGGCGGCAGCCGGCGTCTGCACCTGCGCGACCCGCGCGACGGCCGGCGGCGGGTGCCGGGGCTGCACGCTCCGGTTGGTCGCGGGGCGGCTGCGCGACGCCGGGTACGACAGCGCCGTGTGCCGGTCCAGGTGGGCGCGCTCGGCGGAGTTCCCCGCGGGGGAGCACAGCTACGTGGACGTGGTGGTGCCGACGAGGAGCGGCAGGGCGGTGCGGGTGGTGGTGGAGCCCAGCTTCCGGGCCGAGTTCGCCATGGCGCGCGGGGGCGCCGGGTACGGCGCGCTGGTGGCCGCGCTCCCGGAGGCGTTCGTGGGCAGGGCGGAGAAGCTGCGGGCCGTGGTCGCGGCCATGTGCGCGGCCGCGAAGCGGTGCGCGCGCGAGAGCAGCCTGCACATGGCGCCCTGGAGGAAGCGACGGTACATGGAGGCCAAGTGGCTCGGCACGCCGGACCGTCTCTCGCCGGCCGCGGCCGCCGGTTCCCCCGTGGCGGCCGGGTCCCCGGAGAGCGAGAAGCAGCGCAGGTTCAGGGCCTCCATGCTGACGCTCGACTTCGGCGGCCGGACCGCCGTGGAGGTCGCGTGAGTGATCGATCACACTCACACCTGGAGATGGCTGGCTGCAACCTGTGAACCGCCGGCGTACGAAATTACTTGTTACCACGATCCACGAATACAAGCATAACCAGTGTCAAAAAACGTCTTACATTATAGACGGAGGAAGTATATACCTATGAATTGAATTCTCGCGTGGGAATGAGTATTTGGCTCCAAGCGCGCACGTCATGAGCTGCCCCGGCAGCGACGTCGATCGATTAGATTAGCAAGTAAGCAAATCACTAGGAGGCTAGGAGCCTTTGCTTGCTCCCTCGGTGATCAAAACCGCCAAGGATGCAGGTGCTCCTTCATTTACCGAGCGCTTCGGGTAGGGGCGTTGGGCTCAATGATCTTTGCTCCGGTGAACGAACCCACCCAGCTGCGTTCATGGCAGTCTCTTACACAGCGATCGACCACCATGGCGGAGGTGATCAGTCGACGATAAATGGGATAAATGTGACACGAACACATGACAACTCCAAATATTTTTATGATAAATTTGGTGACGAGGTGATGTTCAGTTGTTATGATAACCTTTTTCTTATGTCAAGTTTCAGTTTTTTTAAATTTTCGGATGGCAACATTAATTGTAAAAAATGTCGGAGCCGGAGCGCTTCATGCCACACATGTGCTTATCATTTGGAAACAGTATTTAATTTGATCTCTAGCGACCTACCCCTGCACTGCGATTTGAGTATCTTAATACAGCGAATTAGAGGAGTGGTCGGTACTTATATGGAGCATCTCTAGCTAGCTAGTGGGTATGCATGAGTCTAATTTTAGTAGGGAGATATGTGGCCCGGGACAACTTCTCTACTAGCTTAACAGGTCTGCCCTTGCGTTGCGTTGCGGACTCATTCCACCATGTATGGCCTGATCTGCTGTCACAAGCGAGAACGGCGGGGCAACAGGCAGGGTGTAACGGTGTTGTGTGATACTCCCTCTGTAAAGAAATATAAGGTCGTTTAGGTCGTTCATATCTGTTATTAATTGCCATCTGGGTGCTGAAATCTGAGATGGGCTCCAGGCCATATTGCAATTTCTGAAAAATCTCTAAGGGCCCATGTGGGATATATGGCACTAGGTGTGGTGGAAAGTTTAGTCCCACCTTGGAAGTGGAAGGAGAGTTGGAGTGGTTTATAAGGGTTTCTCCCACATGCTATTGGAGCTTGAGAAGAGAAGAGGCCCTCGCGCTCCTCCTCCGCCGCCCGCCCTCGTCCGACCTTGGGCGCTGGTTGCGGAATGAGCCGAGCCGAGCTCACACCTACGCGCTTATTTTTACCGGTCACTAACGGAGAGGTTCTAACAGCGAGGGCCACGATCCGAGACGTCGGATCGTGGGCTGTCACGACTTCGGACGTGGGTCAGCCCACGCCTTCCACGCTGCTGCGCCTATATAAGCGCGCGGTGTCTCCTAACCCTAGCCGCCACGAACAGATCACATCTTCTCACGCGCACAACCACCGTCGTTCCTTTGCTGCTGCTGCCGCCGGCGACTCCATCCCGTCCGCCGCGTACACGGTCGACGGGAGAGCAGGTCTCCGAAACCACGCCCTTCTGGTTCCTGTATGGGGTGAGGGGCGAATAGGTTTTTGGGAAGCGATTCTGTGATCGCCGCCTCCGATCCACTACTTCCTCTACGTCCGCGCCATCTCCATCATCACCATGTCAAGCGACGCCCGAGCGTGCCGCCGCCGAGAAGACCGAGGCCGACAAGAAGGCCGCCGAGGACGCTTCGCTGCTTCTTGTCACGCAGCAGCGGCAACCTAGATGGCCTATTGGAGGGTATCTGCGTTTATCCTCTCCGATAATTTCTGTATTACGAGTGCTAGCATCATGTGTAGATTTGTCTACTATTTGCGTAGTACGTGCTTGTTTAGATCAGTACAATATGTTCCTAGTTCATCAATGCCATGCTAGTTGTCTACTTATGGATTAAATTAGTCGAAAAATTGCCTATTTACTCAGCAATCCAAAAACCTATTATGTGTAGGAATTTTTTCGCAAGTGGCTTAGCCGCTGCAATGAAACCGGATAAGTTTGCGCACGCATTTTAAGCGTTGGCTATGACAAAGACCACTTTATGGCTCACGGCTATGAGCGTGTTTCGGTAGCCTCTCCGAGCGTATGCCTCTCCGAAGTCGACTCTTTGGAAGGATGCGGTCCGTGGCGAGATGGATTCCATCATGGCTAACGGGACACGGAGATCACCGACCGTCCCTATGGTTGCAAACCATTGGGATGTAAGTGGGTGTTCAAGAAAAAGCTTAGGCCGATGGTACGATTGAAAAGTACAAGGCTAGGCTTGTGGCCAAGGGCTATGACCGTAAAGAAGAGGAAGATTTCTTGATACTTATTCACTGTGGCTAGATCGACCACCATTCGAGTATTACTCTCGTTGGCGGCCTCACATGGTCTTCTCGTCCATCAAATGGATGTCAAGACGGCTTTTACGAATGGAGAGCTAAATGAGGAAATTTACATGCAACACCGGATGGCTTTGTGATAGATGGTCAGGAAAGAAAGGTGTGTAGGTTGCTGAAATCTTTATATGGCCTGAAGCAAGCACCTAAGCAATGGCATGATAAGTTTAATACAACTCTGACATCTGTTGGCTTTGTTGTTAATGAAGCTGACAAATGTGTATACTATCGCCATGGTGGGGGCGAAGGAGTTATACTGTGTCTGTATGTTGATGACATACTGATATTCGGAACAAACCTCAAAGTCATTGAGGAGGCCAAATCATTTCTGTCTCAAAACTTTGAGATGAAGGACCTTGGTGTGGCTGATGTTATCTTGAACATCAAGCTACTGAGAGACAATGAGGGTGGGATCACACTTCTGCAATCCCATTATGTTGAGAAGGTGTTGAGTCGCTTTGGATATTCGGACTACACACCATCTCAAACACCATATGATCCTAGCGTGTTGATTCGAAAGTCCAAAGGCATGGCTAAAGATCAATTGAGATATTCTCAAATTATTGGTTCACTGATGTACCTAGCGAGCGCAACGAGGCCTGACATCGCGTTTGCTGTGAGCAAACTGAGCCGGTTTGTTTCCAAACCGGGTGATGTACATTGGCATGCTGTTGAAAGAGTTATGCGCTATCTGAAAGGTACTATGAATCATGGACTTCACTATACCGAAACCTGTCGATACTTGAAGGGTATAGTGATGCGAATTGGATCTCGATCTTGATGAGATGAAGGCCTGGCGGGTATATGTTTACTCTTGGAGGTGGCGTTGTTTCTGGAAGTCTTGCAAGCAAACGATCTTAACGAGATCGACAATGGAAGCAGAATTAACAGCATTAGACACTTACGGTGTTGAAGCGGGATGGCTTGAGATCTTTTGATGGACTTGCCTTTGGTTGATAAACCGGTTCCGCTATCCTTATGAACTGTGATAATCGATTGTCATCACGAAGGTGAAGAGTTCAAAGGACAACATGAAGTCCAACAAACACATAAGAATGAGATTAAAAGCTGTCGAGAAAATTAAGAAACTCCGGAGTGATAGCGTTGGACTATGTCCATACGGCTAAGAATCTGGCGAGATCCTTTTCTGAAAGGGCTATCACGTGTAGTGATAGATAGTGCATCGAGGAGATGGGTATGAGACCCACATGAGTTGCCATGGTGGTAACCCAACCTATGTGATCGGAGATCCCGTGAAGTAGGACCAGGAAAACAAGCCGGTGGAAGCGAGGAGAGTAACTTTACTAACCCACTCCGTTGGAGATGCAATACTCTCGAAAGCTGTATGGAAGGATGACTCTTGTCTTAATGTGTTCCAATGCTTATATGTATAAGCAAGATGCTATCCTCTGAGCGATCTTTGGAGGAACACACCTATGTGAGCCCGATTGCTAGTCACAGTCTATGAGATTGGGGTGATCTCTAGTAAACTCATGAATAGGCCAGAGTGTGACTTATATGCTCCACCGAGGGGTCAGACCTTGCAGCCCAGTACTAGTAAGACATGTGGTGAAACTTCTACGCGTAAACCGACAATTCAAGGCATAGTCCATTGTTGGGTTGTGAAGGAATGTAGCTACTTGCTCTAGGTGAAGCTCAACCTTAACAGGTCTTCTTTGAAACACTAGTATATCAAAACAGATTTGGAGCAGAGGACACTATGGGCCCTCGAGATCTGGTGGGGATTGCTGAAATCGAGATGGGCTCTAGGCCCATATTGCAATTCTGAAAAATCTCTAAGGGCCCATGTGGGATATATGGCACTAGGTGTGGTGGGAAGTTTAGTCCCACCTTGGAAGTGGAAGGAGAGTTGGAGTGGTTTATAAGGGTTTCTCTCCTACATGCTATTGGAGCTTGAGAAGAGAAGAGGCCTCGCGCGCTCCTCCTCCGCCGCCCGCCCACCACGCCTCGCCTCGTCACGCAGCCGCGGGTTGCGGGAATGAGCCGAGCCGAGCTCACACCTACGCGCTTATTTTTGCAGTCACTAACAAAGAGGTTTCGGCAGTGGGCCACGATCCGAGACGCCGGATCGTGGGCTGTCACGGACTCGGACGTGGGTCAAGCCCACGTCTCTCCACGCGGCTGCGCCTATATAAGCGTGCGGTGTCTCCTAACCCTAGCCGCCACGAACAGATCACATCTGCTCACGCGCACACCCACCGTCGTTCCTTTGCTGCTGCGCGTACACGGTCGACGGGAGAGCAGGTCTCCGAAACCACGCCCTTCTGGTTCCTGTACGGGGTGAGGGGCGAATAGGTTTTTGGGAAGCGACTATCATCGCCGCCTCCGATCCACTACTTCCTCTACGTCCGCGCCGTCTCCATCATCACCATGTGAAGCGACGCCGAACGTGCCGCCGCCGAGAAGACCGAGGCCGACAAGAAGGCCGCCGAGGACGCTTCTGCTGCTGCTGTCACCACAGCAGTGGCTTCTGCATGGCCTATTGGAGGGTATCTGCGTTTATCCCTCTCCGATAATTTCAGTATTACAGTGCTAGCATCATGTGTAGATTTGTCTACTATTTGCGTAGTGCGTGCTTGTTTAGATCAGTACCAATATGTTCCTAGTTCATCAATGCCATGCTAGTTGTCTACTTATGGATTAAATTAGTCGAAAAATTGCCTATTTACTCAGCAATCCAAAAACCTATTATGTGTAGGAATTTTTGGCAAGTGGCTTTATTGCCTTTGAAACCGGATAAGTTTACCGCACGCATTTTAAGCGTTGGCGGACAAAGACCACTTTATGGCTCACGGCTATGAGCGTGTTCGGTAGCCGGTGTGTCCACGGAACGATTGCTCTGAGCAGAGAAGGCGTTCAGGAGGCAACCTTGTGTTTATCGGAGCTGTTCTTACCGTGATCGGAGATAAACTGGTCGACGATATTTACATGTGCATGTCGCCAAGGACTTGTGGGGCGCTTCGAATCTAAGTTCGGGCCGCCGATGCAGGAGCGAGATGTATATTATAGAGCAGTTCCACGATTACAAGATGGTTGAGAACCGTCTGTCTTGGAGCAGGCTCACGAGATAATATGCATTGTTAAGGAGCTTGAGCTTCGAAGCGCGAGTTACGGGCAAGTTTGTCGCGGGCTGCATAATCGCTAAGCTCCCCAATTCTGGAGGAACTTTGCCACCACTCTGAAACATCGAGGCGTGAATTCTCTGTGGAGGATGTCATTGGGCATCTGGGTGTTGAGCAGAATTTGAGGGCAAAGGACTGCAGACGGAAAAGGGGTCGAAGGGACTTCATCGCCAACATGGTGAACCGGAGGAACTTCAACTCCCACAAGTTCAAGGGAAAGAACGGTGTCCAACAGAATACCGACTTCAAGAAGAAGGGTAAGAAGACCTTCAAGAAGAACAAGAAGGATGAGGGCTGCTTTACTTGTGGTTCGATGAACATTGGGCCAACAAGTGCCCAAACAAGTTTAAGAAGTCGGGGACAGGACTCCAAGTCTGTCAACATGATTGTGGGCA
The DNA here is from genome assembly GCA_021437245.1 of Aegilops speltoides. Lineage (NCBI taxonomy): Eukaryota > Viridiplantae > Streptophyta > Magnoliopsida > Poales > Poaceae > Aegilops > Aegilops speltoides. Next base: position 411,254,423 of record CM038141.1, on the reverse strand, counting down.
ACAATGAGAATGGTGCATCCGGTGCGGTAATTTATTTACTGTTTTTCAGATTTCAGCCTACCGATTGGTGGGTGGATACAGCGCAGTGTTCATGTGTGTGCTTGACATTTCATTGTTCTCTTCTTACCAGTCACAGCCACGGGTCCGTATTAATGGGGAATGGTGCGAGTGCTTTGTTCATGGTGTTGGCACGGTCGATCTGAAGTTTACTTGGGAAGGATCGTGCAGCTGAAGAACGTGCAGCATGTCCCCGCCATCAAGAAGAACCTAGTTAGTGCCTCCCTTCTATGTAGAGAAGGGTTTAAGTTGGTATTCGAGTCTAATAAATTAGTTGTTACTAAGTATGGACTATTTGTTGGAAAAGGTTATGAGGCGGAGGATGTTCCGCCTTTCCTCATGATTTCTGTAATAAAGTCGTGAACCATATTCATTCGAGTATTAATGAATCTGAGGTTTGGCATTCACGTCTTTGTCACATAAGTTTCGGTGTTATGACGCGGCTAGCCAAGTTGGATTTAATCCCGAGTTTCACTTTAGCCAAAGGTTCTAAGTGCCTTTCATGTGTGCAAGCTAAGCAACCTCGCAAGCCTCATAAGGCCGCGGAGGAGAGACACCTGGCACCATTAGAACTCATACATTCTGATCTTTGTGAGATGAATGGTGTGTTGACTAAAGGTGGAAAGAGATACTTCATGACATTGATAGATGATTCCACTAGATATTGCTATGTTTATCTGTTAAATACTAAGGATGAGGCTCTACACTACTTTAAAATCTATAAGGCAGAAGTTGAGAATCAACTTGAAAAGAAAATTAAACGAGTCGGTCGGACCGTGGTGGAGAGTACTTCTCGAGTGAGTTTGACTCATACATCGAACATGGCATTATTCATGAGAGGACGCCTCCTATTCACCCCAGATCAAATGGGGTTGCCGCGGAAAAATCGTACTCTAAGCGATTTGGTTAACGCCATGTTAGATACATCGGGTTTATCCAAGGCATGGTGGGGGGAGGCTATATTGACGGCATGTCATGTCCTGAATAAAGTTCCGACAAAGGATAATGAGATCACTCCCTATGAGAAATGGGCAAATAGAAGGACGACACTCTCGTACTTGCGCACTTGGGGCTGTTTGGCGAAAGTCAACGTGCCGATCCCCAAAAAGCGTAAGCTTGGACCCAAGACTGTGGACTGCGTTAATTTGGGCTACGCTAAGAACATCGTTGGCTATAGATTTCTAGTAGTGAAATCTGAGGTACCAGACCAAAAGGTCGGTACAATTACGGAGTCTAAGGATGCTACATTCTTCGAGGATATTTTTCCTATGAGAGATATGCAAAGCACTTCTAGACAGAATCGAGGAGACTCTGAACCTGCCATCCCTATGGAATATTATGAACAAACACATGATGAAAATCCTGAGGAGGATGACGAGGAAACCCTTGGTAGGGGCAAGAGACAAAGGACTGCAAAGACCTTTGGTGATGATTTCTTCGTGTACCTCGTGGATGATACTCCCACTTCTATTTCGAGCGTATGCCTCTCCGAAGCTAACTCTTTGGAAGGATGCGGTCCGAAGCGAGATGGATTCCATCATGGCTAACGGGCATGGGAGATCACCGACCGTCCCTATGGTTGCAAACCATTGGGATGTAAGTGGTTGTTCAAAAAGAAGCTTAGGCCCGATGGTACGATTGAAAAGTACAAGGCTAGGCTTGTGGCCAAGGGCTATGACCAGAAAGAAGAGGAAGATTTCTTCGATACTTATTCACCTGTGGCTAGACTGACCACCATTCGAGTATTACTCTCGTTGGCGGCCTCACATGGTCTTCTCATCCATCAAATGGATGTCAAGACGGCTTTTCTGAATGGAGAGCTAAATGAGGAAATCTACATGCAACAGCCAGATGGCTTTGTGATAGATGGTCAGGAAAGAAAGGTGTGTAGGTTGCTGAAATCTTTATATGGCTCAAGCAAGCACCTAAGCAATGGCATGATAAGTTTAATACAACTCGACATCTGTTGGCCGTTGTTAATGAAGTCGACAAATGTGTATACTATCGCCATGGTGGGGGCGAAGGAGTTATACTGTGTCTGTATGTTGATGACATACTGATATTCGGAACAAACCTCAAAGTCATTGAGGAGGTCAAATTGTTTCTGTCTCAAAACTTTGAGATGAAGGACCTTGGTGTGGCTGATGTTATCTTGAACATCAAGCTACTGAGAGACAATGAGGGTGGGATCACATACGCAATCCCATTATGTTGAGAAGGTGTTGAGTCGCTTTGGATATTCGGACTGCACACCATCTCAAACACCATATGATCCTAGCGTGTTGATTCGAAAGTCCAAAGGCATGGCTAAAGATCAATTGAGATATTCTCAAATTATTGGTTCACTGATGTACCTAGCGAGCGCAACGAGGCCTGACATCGCGTTTGCTGTGAGCAAACTGAGCCGGTTTGTTTCCAAACCGGGTGATGTACATTGGCATGCTGTTGAAAGAGTTATGCGCTATCTGAAAGGTACTATGAATCATGGACTTCACTATACCGAAACTCGTCGATTACTTGAAGGGTATAGTGATGCGAATTGGATCTCTGATGCTGATGAGATGAAGGCCACAACTGGGTATATGTTTACTCTTGGAGGTGGCGCTGTTTCCTGGAAGTCTTGCAAGCAAACGATCTTAACGAGATCGACAATGGAAGCAGAATTAACAGCATTAGACACTTCTGGTGTTGAAGCAGGATGGCTTCGAGATCTTTTGATGGACTTGCCATGGTTGATAAACGGTTCCGCTATCCTTATGAACTGTGATAATCGATTGTCATCACCAAGGTGAAGAGTTCAAAGGACAACATGAAGTCCAACAAACACATAAGAATGAGATTAAAAGCTGTCGAAAATTAAGAAACTCGGAGTGATAGCGTTGGACTATGTCCATACGGCTAAGAATCTGGCGAGATCCCTTCTGAAAGGGCTATCACGTGTAGTGATAGATAGTGCATCGAGGAGATGGGTATGAGACCCACATGAGTTGCCATGGTGGTAACCCAACCTATGTGATCGGAGATCCCGTGAAGTAGGACACAGGAAAACAAGCGGTGGTGAGCGAGGAGAGTAACTTTACTAACCCACTCCGTTGGAGATGCAATACTCTCGAAGCTGTATGGAAGGATGACTACTGTCTTAATGTGTTCCAAGGCTTATATGTATAAGCAAGATGCTATCCTACAGAGCGATCTTTGGAGGAACACACCTATGTGAGCCCGACTGCTAGTCACAGTCTATGAGATTGGGGTGATCTCTAGTAAACTCATGAATAGGCCAGGAGTGTGACTTATATGCTCCACCCGAGGGGTCAGCCTTCGGCAGCCCAGTACTAGTAAGACATGTGGTGAAACTTTTACGCATAAACCGACAATTCAAGGCATAGTCCATTGTTGGTTGTGAAGGAATGTAGCTACTTGCTCTAGGTGAAGCTCAACCTAATGGTCTTCTTTGAAACACTAGTATATCAAAACAGTATTTGGAACAGAGGACACTATGGGCCCTCGAGATCTGGTGGGGGATTGCTGAAATCTGAGATGGGCTCTAGGCCCATATTGCAATTTCTGAAAAATCTCTAAGGGCCCATGTGGGATATATGGCACTAGGCGTGGTGGGAAGTTTAGTCCCACCTTGGAAGTGGAAGGAGAGTTGGAGTGGTTTATAAGGGTTTCTCTCCTACATTCTATTGGAGCTTGAGAAGAGAAGAGGCCCTCGCGCGCTCCTCCTCCGCCGCCCGCCTCGCCACGCCTCGCCTCGTCACGACGCGACGCGGGTTGCGGGAATGAGCCGAGCCAAGCTCACACCTACGCGCTTATTTTTGCCAGTCACTAACGGAGAGGTTCTGACAGCAGGGCCACGATCTGAGACGTCGGATCGTGGGCTGTCACGGACTCGGACGTGGGTCAAGCCCACGTCTCTCCACGCGGCTGCGCCTATATAAGCGTGCGGTGTCTCCTAACACTAGCCGCCACGAACAGATCACATCTGCTCACGCGCACACCCACCGTCGTTCCTTTGCTGCTGCTGCCGCCGGTGACTCCATCCCGTCCGCCGCGTACACGGTCGACGGGAGAGCAGGTCTCCGAAACCACGCCTTCGGTTCTGTGACGGGGAGAGGCGAATAGGTTTTGGGAAGCGACTACGATTGCTCGCCTCCGATCCACTACTTCCTCTACGTCCGCGCCGTCTCCATCATCACCATGTCAGCGGCGCCGAGCGTGCCGCCGCCAAGAAGACCGAGGCCGACAAGAAGGCCGCCGAGGACGCTCTGCTGCTGCTTGTCACCGCAGCGAATGGCTTCATATGGCCTATTGGAGGGTATCTGCGTTTATCCTCTCCGATAATTTCTGTATTAGCAGTGCTAGCATCATGTGTAGATTTGTCTACTATTTGCGTAGTACGTGCTTGTTTAGATCAGTACCAATATGTTCCTAGTTACTGTCAATGCCATGCTAGTTGTCTACTTATGGATTAAATTAGTCGAAAAATTGCCTATTTACTCAGCAATCCAAAACCTATTATGTGTAGGAATTTTTTGGCAAGTGGCTTAGCTGCTGACTGAAACCGGATAAGTTTACCGCACGCATTTTAAGCATTGGCGGACAAAGACCACTTTATGGCTCACGGCTATGAACGTGTTCAGGTAGCCGGTGTGTCCACGGAACGATTGCTCTGAGCAGGAGAAGGCGTTCAGGAGGCAACCACCTTGTGTTTATCGGAGCTGTTCTTACCGTGATCGGAGATAAACTGGTCGACGATATTTACATGTGCATGTCGCCAAGGACTTGTGGGGGCTCGAATCTAAGTTCGGGGCCGCCGATGCAGGGAGCGAGATGTATATTATAGAGCAGTTCCACGATTACAAGATGGTTGAGAACCGTCCTGTACTGGAGCAGGCTCACGAGATAATATGCATTGTTAAGGAGCTTGAGCTTCTGAAGTGCGAGTTACCGGGCAAGTTTGTCGCGGGCTGCATAATCGCTAAGCTCCCCAATTCCTGGAGGAACTTTGCCACCACTCTGAAACATCAGAGGCGTGAATTCTCTGTGGAGGATGTCATTGGGCATCTGGGTGTTGAGCAGAATTCGAGGGCAAAGGACTCGCACGGAAAAGGGGTCGAAGGGACTTCTGTCGCCAACATGGTGAACCAGAGGAACTTCAACTCCCACAAGTTCAAGGGAAAGAACGGTGTCCAACAGAATACCGACTTCAAGAAGAAGGGTAAGAAGACCTTCAAGAAGAACAAGAAGGATGAGGGCTGCTTTACTTGTGGTTCGACTGAACATTGGGCCAACAAGTGCCCAAACAAGTTTAAGAAGTCAGGACAGGACTCCAAGTCTGTCAACATGATTGTGGGCAACAATGAGAATGGTGCATCTGGGTACGGTAATTTATTTACTGTTTTTTCAGTATTTCAGCCTACCGATTGGTGGGTGGATACAGGTGCAGGTGTTCATGTGTGTGCTGACATTTCATTGTTCTCTTCTTACCAGGTCACAGGCCACGGGTCCGTATTAATGGGGAATGGCGCGAGTGCTTCTGTTCATGGTGTTGGCACGGTCGATCTGAAGTTTACTTCGGGAAGGATCGTGCAGCTGAAGAACGTGCAGCATGTCCCCGCCATCAAGAAGAACCTAGTTAGTGGCTCCCTTCTATGTAGAGAAGGGTTTAAGTTGGTATTCGAGTCTAATAAATTAGTTGTTACTAAGTATGGACTATTTGTTGGAAAAGGTTATGAGAGCGGAGGGATGTTCCGCCTTTCCTCGCAGATTTTTGTAATAAAGTCGTGAACCATATTCATTCGAGTATTAATGAATCGAGGTTTGGCATTCACGTCTTTGTCACATAAGTTTGGGTGTTATGACGCGGCTAGCCAAGTTGGATTTAATCCCGAGTTTCACTTTAGCCAAAGGTTCTAAGTGCCTTTCATGTGTGCAAGCTAAGCAACCTCGCAAGCCTCATAAGGCCGCGGAGGAGAGACACCTGGCACCATTAGAACTCATACATTCGATCTTTGTGAGATGAATGGTGTGTTGACTAAAGGTGGAAAGAGATACTTCATGACATTGATAGATGATTCCACTAGATATTGCTATGTTTATCTGTTAAATACTAAGGATGAGGCTCTACACTACTTTAAAATCTATAAGGCGAAGTTGAGAATCAACTTGAAAAGAAAATTAAACGAGTCCGGTCGGATCGTGGTGGAGAGTACTTCTCGAGTGAGTTTGACTCATTCATTCGAACATGGCATTATTCATGAGAGGACGCCTCCTATTCACCCCGATCAAATGGGGTTGCCGAGCGGAAAAATCGTACTCTAACTGATTTGGTTAACGCCATGTTAGATACATCGGGTTTATCCAAGGCATGGTGGGGAGGCTATATTGACGGCATGTCATGTCCTGAATAAAGTTCGACAAAGGATAATGAGATCACTCCCTATGAGAAATGGGCAAATAGAAGGACGACACTCTCGTGCTTGCGCACTTGGGGCTGTTTGGCGAAAGTCAACGTGCGATCCCCAAAAAGCGTAAGCTTGGACCCAAGGCGTGGATCTGCGTTAATTTGGGCTACGCTAAGAACAACATTGGCTATAGATTTCTAGTAGTGAAATCTGAGGTACTGACCGGAAGGTCGGTACAATTATGGAGTCTAAGGATGCTACATTCTTGAGGATATTTTTCCTATGAGAGATATGCAAAGCACTTCTAGACAGGAATCTGAGGAGACTCCTGAACCTGCCATCCCTATGGAATATTATGAACAAACACATGATGAAAATCCTGAGGAGGATGACGAGGAAACCCTTGGTAGGGGCAAGAGACAAAGGACTGCAAAGACCTTTGGTGATGATTTCTTCGTGTACCTCGTGGATGATACTCCCACTTCTATTTCAGAAGCGTATGCCTCTCCAGAAGCTAACTACTGGAAGGATGCGGTCCGTAGCGAGATGGATTCCATCATGGCTAACGGGGCATGGGAGATCACCGACCGTCCCTATGGTTGCAAACCACTGGGATGTAAGTGGGTGTTCAAGAAAAAGCTTAGGCCCGATGGTACGATTGAAAAGTACAAGGCTAGGCTTGTGGCCAAGGGCTATGACCAGAAAGAAGAGGAAGATTTCTTGATACTTATTCACTGTGGCTAGACCGACCACCATTCGAGTATTACTCTCGTTGGCGGCCTCACATGGTCTTCTCATCCATCAAATGGATGTCAAGGCGGCTTTTACGAATGGAGAGCTAAATGAGGAAATCTACATGCAACAGCCAGATGGCTTTGTGATAGATGGTCGAGGAAAGAAAGGTGTGTAGGTTGCTGAAATCTTTATATGGCTCAAGCAAGCACCTAAGCAATGGCATGATAAGTTTAATACAACTCGACATCTGTTGGCCGTTGTTAATGAAGTCGACAAATGTGTATACTATCGCCATGGTGGGGGCGAAGGAGTTATCTTGTGTGCGTATGTTGATGACATATCGATATTGGAACAAACCTCAAAGTCATTGAGGAGGTCAAATCGTTTCGTCTCAAAACTTTGAGATGAAGGACCTTGGTGTGGCTGATGTTATCTTGAACATCAAGCTCGAGAGACAATGAGGTGGGATCACATACGCAATCCCATTATGTTGAGAAGGTGTTGAGTCGCTTTGGATATTCGGACTGCACACCATCTCAAACACCATATGATCCTAGCGTGTTGATTCGAAAGTCCAAAGGCATGGCTAAAGATCAATTGAGATATTCTCAAATTATTGGTTCATCGATGTACCTAGCGAGCTTAACGAGGTTCGACATCGCGTTTGCTGAGCAAATCGAGCCGGTTTGTTTCAAACCGGGTGATGTACATTGGCATCTGTTGAAAGAGTTATGCGCTATCCGAAAGGTACTATGAATCATGGACTTCACTATACCGAAACTCGTCGAGACTTGAAGGGTATAGTGATGCTAATTGGATCTCGATCTTGATGAGATGAAGGCCTGGCGGGTATATGTTTACTCTTGGAGGTGGCGCTGTTTCTGGAAGTCTTGCAAGCAAACGATCTTAACGAGATCGACAATGGAAGCAGAATTAACAGCATTAGACACTTACGGTGTTGAAGCGGGATGGCTTGAGATCTTTTGATGGACTTGCCCATGGTTGATAAACCGTTCCGCTATCCTTATGAACTGTGATAATCAGACTGTCATCACCAAGGTGAAGAGTTCAAAGGACAACATGAAGTCCAACAAACACATAAGAATGAGATTAAAAGCTGTCAGAAAATTAAGAAACTCCGGAGTGATAGCGTTGGACTATGTCCATACGGCTAAGAATCTGGCGAGATCCCTTTACTGAAAGGGCTATCACGTGTAGTGATAGATAGTGCATCGAGGGAGATGGGTATGAGACCCACGTGAGTTGCCATGGTGGTAACCCAACCTTTGTGATCGGAGATCCCGTGAAGTAGGACCTGGGGAAAACAAGCCAGTGGTGAACCGAGGAGAGTAACCTTACTAACCCACTCCGTTGGAGATGCAATACTCTCGAAAGCTGTATGGAAGGATGACTCTTGTCTTAATGTGTTCCAAGGCTTATATGTATAAGCAAGATGCTATCCTACAGAGCGATCTTTGGAGGAACACACCTATGTGAGCCCGATCGCTAGTCACAGTCTATGAGATTGGGGTGATCTCTAGTAAACTCATGAATAGTCCAGGAGTGTGACTTATATGCTCCACCGAGGGGTCACCTTGACAGCCCAGTACTAGTAAGACATGTGGTGAAACTTCTTTACATCAAACCGACAATTCAAGGCATAGTCCATTGTTGGTTGTGAAGGAATGTAGCTACTTGCTCTAGGTGAAGCTCAACCTTAACAGGTCTTCCTTTGAAACACTAGTATATCAAAACAGATTTGGAGCAGAGGACACTATGGGCCCTCGAGATCTGGTGGGGATTGCTGAAATCGAGATGGGCTCTAGGCCCATATTGCAATTCTGAAAAATCTCTAAGGGCCCATGTGGGATATATGGCACTAGGTGTGGTGGGAAGTTTAGTCCCACCTTGGAAGTGGAAGGACAGTTGGAGTGGTTTATAAGGGTTTCTCTCCTACATGCTATTGGATCTTGAGAAGAGAAGAGGCCCGCGCGCTCCTCCTCCGCCGCCCACCTCGCCACGCCGCGCCCACGACGCTACCGCTGGTTGCGGGAATGAGCCGAGCCGAGCTCACACCCACGCGCTTATTTTTGCGGTCACTAACGGAGAGGTTCGACAGCAGGGCCACGATCTGAGACGTCGGATCGTGGGCTGTCACGGACTCGGACGTGGGTCAAGCTCACGTCTCTCCACGCGGCTGCGCCTATATAAGCGTGTGGTGTCTCCTAACCCTAGCCGCCACGAACAGATCACATCTGCTCACGCGCACACCCACCGTCGTTCCTTTGCTGTTGCTGCCGCCGGTGACTCCATCCCTTTCGCCGCGTACACGGTCGACGGGAGAGCAGGTCTCCGAAACCACGCCCTTACGGTTCTGACGGGTGGGTGAGGCGAATAGGTTTTGGGAAGCGACTACTGCGATTGCTCGCCTCCGATCCACTACTTCCTCTACGTCCGCGCCGTCTCCATCATCACCATGTCAGCGGCGCCGAACGTGCCGCCGCCGAGAAGACCGAGGCCGACAAGAAGGCCGCCGAGGACGCTCTGCTGCTGCTGTCACCAAAGCGCGGACCAGATGGCCTATTGGAGGGTATACTGCGTTTATCCCTCTCCGATAATTTCTGTATTACGATTGCTAGCATCATGTGTAGATTTGTCTACTATTTGCGTAGTACGTGCTTGTTTAGATCAGTACCAATATGTTCCTAGTTCTGTCAATGCCATGCTAGTTGTCTACTTATGGATTAAATTAGTCGAAAAAGTGCCTATTTACTCAGCAATCCAAAACCTATTATGTGTAGGAATTTTTGGCAAGTGGCTTAGCTGCTTGCTGCTGAAAACGGATAAGTTTACCGATGCACGCATTTTAAGCGTTGGCACAAAGACCACTTTATGGCTCACGGCTATGAGCGTGTTACGGGTAGCCGGTGTGTCCACGGAACGATTGCTCCTGAACAGGAGAAGGCGTTCAGGGAGGCAACCACTGTGTTTATCGGAGCTGTTCTTACCGTGATCGGAGATAAACTGGTCAACGCATATTTACATGTGCATGTCGCCAAGGACTTGTGGGAGGCGCTCGAATCTAAGTTCGGGGCCGCCGATGCGGGGAGCGAGATGTATATTATAGAGCAGTTCCACGATTACAAGATGGTTGAGAACCGTCCTGTACTGGAGCAGGCTCACGAGATAATATGCATTGTTAAGGAGCTTGAGCTTCTGAAGTGCGAGTTACCGGGCAAGTTTGTCGCGGGCTGCATAATCGCTAAGCTCCCCAATTCCTGGAGGAACTTTGCCACCACTCTGAAACATCAGAGGCGTGAATTCTCTGTGGAGGATGTCATTGGGCATCCGGGTGTTGAGCAGAATTCGAGGGCAAAGGACTCTTACGGAAAAGGGGTCGAAGGGACTTCATCGCCAACATGGTGAACCGGAGGAACTTCAACTCCCACAAGTTCAAGGGAAAGAACGGTGTCCAACAGAATACCGACTTCAAGAAGAAGGGTAAGAAGACCTTCAAGAAGAACAAGAAGGATGAGGGCTGCTTTACTTGTGGTTCGATGAACATTGGGCCAACAAGTGCCCAAACAAGTTTAAGAAGTCGGGACAGGACTCCAAGTCTGTCAACATGATTGTGGGCAACAATGAGAATGGTGCATCCGGTGCAGTAATTTATTTACTGTTTTTTCAGTATTTCAGCCTACCGATTGGTGGGTGGATACAGTAGCAGTGTTCATGTGTGTCTGACATTTCATTGTTCTCTTCTTACCAGGTCACAGAGCCACGGGTCCGTATTAATGGGGAATGGCGCGAGTGCTTCATTCATGGTGTTGGCACGGTCGATCTGAAGTTTACTTCGGGAAGGATCGTGCAGCTGAAGAACGTGCAGCATGTCCCCGCCATCAAGAAGAACCTAGTTAGTGGCTCCCTTCTATGTAGAGAAGGGTTTAAGTTGGTATTCGAGTCTAATAAATTAGTTGTTACTAAGTATGGACTATTTGTTGGAAAAGGTTATGAGAGCGGAGGATGTTCCGCCTTTCCTCGCAGATTTACGTAATAAAGTCGTGAACCATATTCATTCGAGTATTAATGAATCTGAGGTTTGGCATTCACGTCTTTGTCACATAAGTTTCGTGTTATGACGCGGCTAGCCAAGTTGGATTTAATCCGAGTTTCACTTTAGCCAAAGGTTCTAAGTGCCTTTCATGTGTGCAAGCTAAGCAACCTCGCAAGCCTCATAAGGCGCGGAGGAGAGACACTGGCACCATTAGAACTCATACATTCGATCTTTGTGAGATGAATGGTGTGTTGACTAAAGGTGGAAAGAGATACTTCATGACATTGATAGATGATTCCACTAGATATTGCTATGTTTATCTGTTAAATACTAAGGATGAGGCTCTACACTACTTTAAAATCTATAAGGCGAAGTTGAGAATCAACTTGAAAAGAAAATTAAACGAGTCCGGTCGGACCGTGGTGGAGAGTACTTCTCGAGTGAGTTTGACTCATACATTCGAACATGGCATTATTCATGAGAGGACGCCTCCTATTCACCCCAGTCAAATGGGGTTGCCGAGCGGAAAAATCGTACTCTAACTGATTTGGTTAACGCCATGTTAGATACATCGGGTTTATCCAAGGCATGGTGGGGGGAGGCTATATTGACGGCATGTCATGTCCTGAATAAAGTTCCGACAAAGGATAATGAGATCACTCCCTATGAGAAATGGGCAAATAGAAGGACGACACTCTCGTACTTGCGCACTTGGGGCTGTTTGGCGAAAGTCAACGTGCCGATCCCCAAAAAGCGTAAGCTTGGACCCAAGACTGTGGACTGCATTAATTTGGGCTACGCTAAGAACAGCGTTGGCTATAGATTTCTAGTAGTGAAATCTGAGGTACCTGACCAGAAGGTCGGTACAATTATGGAGTCTAAGGGTGCTACATTCTTCGAGGATATTTTTCCTATGAGAGATATGCAAAGCACTTCTAGACAGGAATCTGAGGAGACTCCTGAACCTGCCATCCCTATGGAATATTATGAACAAACACATGATGAAAATCCTGAGGAGGATGACGAGGAAACCCTTGGTAGGGGCAAGAGACAAAGGACTGCAAAGACGTTTGGTGATGATTTCTTCGTGTACCTCGTGGATGATACTCCCACTTCTATTTCAGAAGCATATGCCTCTCCGTGTGACTCTTTGGAAGGATGCGGTCCGTAGCGAGATGGATTCCATCATGGCTAACGGGACATGGGAGATCACCGACCGTCCCTATGGTTGCAAACCATTGGGATGTAAGTGGGTGTTCAAGAAAAGCTTAGGCCCGATGGTACGATTGAAAAGTACAAGGCTAGGCTTGTGGCCAAGGGCTATGACCGTAAAGAAGAGGAAGATTTCTTGATACTTATTCACTGTGGCTAGATCGACCACCATTCGAGTATTACTCTCGTTGGCGGCCTCACATGGTCTTCTCGTCCATCAAATGGATGTCAAGACGACTTTTCTGAATGGAGAGCTAAATGAGGAAATCTACATGCAACAGCCAGATGGCTTTGTGATAGATGGTCAGGAAAGAAAGGTGTGTAGGTTGCTGAAATCTTTATATGGCCTGAAGCAAGCACCTAAGCAATGGCATGATAAGTTTAATACAACTCTGACATCTGTTGGCTTCGTTGTTAATGAAGCTGACAAATGTGTATACTATCGCCATGGTGGGGGCGAAGGAGTTATACTGTGTCTGTATGTTGATGACATACTGATATTCGGATTAAACCTCAAAGTCATTGAGGAGGTCAAATCGTTTCTGTCTCAAAACTTTGAGATGAAGGACCTTGGTGTGGCTGATGTTATCTTGAACATCAAGCTACTGAGAGACAATGAGGGTGGGATCACACTTCTGCAATCCCATTATGTTGAGAAGGTGTTGAGTCGCTTTGGATATTCGGACTGCACACCATCTCAAACACCATATGATCCTAGCGTGTTGATTCGAAAGTCCAAAGGCATGGCTAAAGATCAATTGAGATATTCTCAAATTATTGGTTCACTGATGTACCTAGCGAGCGCAACGAGGCCTGACATCGCGTTTTCTGTGAGCAAACTGAGCCGGTTTGTTTCCAAACCGGGTGATGTACATTGGCATGCTGTTGAAAGAGTTATGCGCTATCTGAAAGGTACTATGAATCATGGACTTCACTATACCGGAAACCCGTCATTACTTGAAGGGTATAGTGATGCGAATTGGATCTCTGATGCTGATGAGATGAAGGCCACAACTGGGTATATGTTTACTCTTGGAGGTGGCGCTGTTTCCTGGAAGTCTTGCAAGCAAACGATCTTAACGAGATCGACAATGGAAGCAGAATTAACAGCATTAGACACTGTAGGATCGAAAGTATGTCTAGAGGGGGGGTGATTAGACTACTTGACAATATAAAAATTCAGCCTTTTGATAAAGACAAGTTTTTGGCAGATTCACAATGATGATCAAGTCAAGTATCACCCTACACATGCAATTCTAGAGTATAGGCAGCGGAAAGTAAATTGCACATGTAGTAAAGAGAGGTGGAGAAGAGCAAACGCAATTTGGAGAGACGGAGATTTTTCTCGTGGTTCCGATAGGTGGTGCTATCGTCAATCCACGTTGATGGAGACTTCAACCCACGGAGGGTAACGGCTGCGAGAGTCCACGGAGGGCTCCACCCACGAAGGGTCCACGAAGAAGCAACCTTGTCTATGCCATCATGGCTCACGCCCACGGAGGCTAGCCTTACTCGGGGTAGATCTTCACGAAGTAGGCGATCTCCTTGCCCTTACAAACTTCTTGGTTCAACTCCACATCTCGACGGAGGCTCCCAAGCGACACCTAACCAATCTAGGAGGCACCACCTCCAAAAGGTAATAGATGGTGTTGGTGATGATGAACTCCTTGCTCTTGTGCTTCAAATGATAATCTCCCCAACACTCAACTCTCCTCACTGATTTGGCTGTGGTGGAAGAAAGGATTGAGTGGAAAGCAACTTGGGAAGGCTAGAGATCAAGCTTCATATGGTGGGAGTGGAGCAACTTGATCTCAACACAAGGGTAGGTAGTTTTCTTCTCGAAATGTAAGGTAGGAGTGGTAGTTCTTTCGATGGCTCTCTCCACGAATGAAGAGGGGTGGAGGGGTATTTATAGCCTCCACACAAAATCCAACCGTTACACACATTTGACCAATCTCGATCAGACCGAAGTTGACAACTCGGTGAGACCGAAAGTTCAAATCATGTGAACGTTGGGATTTTCGGTGGGACCGAAAATACAGACTCGGTTAGTCCGATTCGTCCAAAGACATGAGCTTGCCAATCTCGATGGGACCGACTTCATCATCTCGGTGACACCGATTTGATGACAGAAGGTTACAGAAGCTTGGCAACTCAAGTTTCGGTGACACCGAGTTCAGAATCGGAAAATCCGAGATTTCTAGGGTTTGGCTATATGGCTGAGGTGGTTCATCTCGGTGTGACTGAGTTTAGGAAATCGGTGGGACCGAGATTACTTATGAGTGTATAATGGAAGTGAAAGTTGCTGATAGTTTAGGAGATGTATCACTAAGCACTTTGAGCAACCAGATCATTATCATAACCTCATCCCCTTTTAATAGTATTAGCTTTCCTATGGACTCAATGTGATCTTGGATCACTAAACCAAAAAATGGAGTCTTGAGCTTTTGCCAATGCTTGCCTTAGCATTTTGAGGGTCCACTCTTCAGTCCTTGCCATACCCATATCCTTGAACTTTCTGAAATGATTCTCAAGAAACTATTAGTTCAATGATATATATGTTGTTATTAATTACCAAAACCACCCGGGATTAGTTGCACTTTCAATCTCCCCTTTTGGTAATTGATGACAACATATAGATCAAAACTTCGACATAGGATATAATCAATGAATAATATAAATCGCTTTGAGAAGTATGTGATAAGCAAGAGCTCCCCTAAATTTGTGCATTATTTAAGATTTGCGTTTGAATGCAAATGCACAATCGATTAGGATCATGGGTCACTCTTCCATGTCACATACATCTTGGTGGAGCGCACAAAATGATAAGAATGAATAGCATGCACCCAATCACCAAGACATGAGTAAATGGTCATACAAGATAGGAATAGCATATGATAAGCATTAAGCACACATTAAGGCATAGTGCGACCAAGCACTCATTAAGGTAGGATGAAACGTAGTATCAAACACACGAATGTCTCGAAAAACAAAAGTATCTCAAAAGACCGCAAATGAACGAAAGAGCAAAAGCGCAAAGACAAAAGCACTCTCTCTCGAAGTCCTATGATCTATACAATTTCTCCCCTTTGGCAACAAGTTACCAAAAGTTCGAAAAGGCATAGAGCTAAGCGCCACTTGGGGACTCTGCTGGCGGCTCTATGCAGGTTGATGGAGTTGATATGGCAGCATCTGCGAAGACTTCTGGCGATGTCTCGTGGAGCTGGAGGAGTGGTCACTTTGGAGCTGAGCTGGAGCTGGAGCAACCGATGGAGCTGTGGGAGGTCTTTGGAGCTGTAGTCCTGGTGTCGATCCTTTGGAATAGCAGGTGATCGGGTCTGTGGGAACCGGAGCGATCTGTTCATAAGCATCTGGACTAGGTCATCCTGCATCTCACGCATAAGCTCTTCCTTCTCCTCTTTGCTTCCTCAATATCTGCCTCAAGCTTGTTGTGATTACTTGCACTTGATCGACTTCACATCCAAAGCATGGATCTTGTCTTCAACAATCCTCTCAAGGCTCTCCGAGGCTGTACAATGCTTGCCAGGCGTTGCTCAATCCTTTGGGTAGCTTCAAGGAGCTGTTCTCCAACACTCTTTGGTTTAGCTACTGCTACTGCTGCTTCCTTCTCAGCTTTGGCTTTCTTGGCAGCCTCAATCTTTGCTTGACCTTCAACTGACGTTGGATCCTCCTCATCCATCACAACATCATTGTCCTCATGCTCAGGCTGCAGTGGTAAATGTTCTCTATCCAACAAGAATGTGCCCGTGCCAAACTTGGCATTGATAAGCATCTGAATATGCGGGGCAAATCCACATGACCTCTTCTGGTCAGCTGCAGTCCTCTTAATAGTCTCAACTATCAAGTCCATCACCTTGAAAGGTGCCTTCTCATCAAGTATATGCAGCATGTTGATAGAGTATCCTCTGATCATGCAATGATCTCCAGACTTGGGCATCAAGGTATGCCTCAGAATAGTGTTTGTGGTAGGAAGACCTGCCTGGAGATAATACACTGAGCCAAGCTTCCAGATTCCTACATCCTTAGCTGGAACCTCTTTATACATGTTCTTCATATATTCATGGTTCTTCTTGGGAATACCATACACATCAACATCATCCTCTCTTGGCACTGGAGCATTCAGCAGTTCTGCCCATTCTTCAACAGTTGAAGAGAATCTTTGGCCTTCAGTCATCCATGTGATCTTTCCATCTGGATAGAAATGAGCTGTGGCATAGAATTGCATAATCATTTCATCATTCCAACTGGTCAACTTCTGACCCACAAAGTCTGCAACACCACATGCAGTGAAGCTCTCATGCACATGTGGAAAGAAGTCTCTGTGCTCTTCACTGTCAATGTATTTCCAGTCAACAAATCTTGTGTCTGCCACTATGGGCTTCTTGTCCATTAGCACTGTCTCATAGAAGTCCTGCTGCTCTCTAGTGTGGAATCTTGGATCAACAGCAGTTCTTCTCCTCACAGCATATGGATCAGACTGTCTCCATAGCCTGAGTCCTCTGTCTTTCCTTTCCTTCATGTTTTCAACTTGAGGATGAGCATCATTGTGAAGTGGCAGTTTCTGTCGAAGTTTCAGCAAGACTGGTGCCTCATCATCTGACACAGCTGGTGGCACATCATCTTTCTTCTTCTCGATGCTGGAATGTTCTGACTGTTTTCTTGGGCTTGGCAGCGAGGCTTTTTTGGAGCTGCCTTTCTTTGGAGCAGATGGCTTGGACTTTGAAGTAGCTCCTGCCTCGATGGCATCACCCATGAGCTTAGGCTTCGAGGAGGCTGGGGTGCTTCCTCATCATCATCTTCCTCTCTTTGCTTCATCATGCACTATCCTCTTCCTCTTGGAAGTTTTCTTCACCTTGCTTGTAGCTTCTTCCATATTCAGTTTCTTGGCAACAGTGGATTCCTTCACTTTTCTGGTGCCCTTCTTTGTTTGCTGACCTTGAGCCTCTTTGGCAACAACTTTCCTCTTGGGCTTTGAGGAGACCTCTTCCTCAACCACAAAATCTGAATCCTCTTCATCTGAGTTTCTCTTCTTTCTGGCCCTGGTGGCTGCAGGAGGCAAACCACTTGGTGTGCTCCTCTCACCATCATCTGATGAGCTGCTGGGATCAGGACTAGTGCATGCCTCTGGAATTTCTTCAATAGGAGACTCTGACCTGTTCTGGCTGTCACTGGCATCTAACATGGCTGACAACCTGTGAATAGATAAGGTGTAGGCAGAGTAGAAGAGTTATCACAAACTGCAGAAGTTTTTGCAAACAAAATGAGTTCAAATTTCAGTTTTAGGTTTTCACAGAAGACATTTCGGTCAGACCGAGTTTAAAATTCGGTGAATCCGAAGTGTTCAAACAGAAGCTTTCACACCACTTTCGGTTGGACCAAAGTGGGTTTCGGTCCTGCCGAAATCACTAGGGTTTCACTAAATCCTCATTTCGGTCACATCGATTTGCACAACTCGGTTGGACCGAAAGGTGCAGTGCAATGGCCAGAGGCCAAATCGGTCATACCGAGAATGTAAAATCGGTCTCACCAAGATGTGTTCGGCGGAAACCTAACCCTAAAACTTTTACTCGAATTTAGTTCTAAGGAACTAATCTGGTGTACAGGAAGATCTCAATCGTGGCAAGATTACAGGAAAACCAAACGTGCATTGAATCGGAGATGGGAGCACGAGTGGGATCGAAACTCACCCTAACTTGGTGGAGTTCTCTCTGGCGCAACGGCGCGGAGAAGATGTCCGCTGACGGCGACGGAGACTGCGGCGAGGGCGCCAAAGCGACGACGGAGACGATCCGGAGACCACGGCGGCGGCGGCGGCAAGAAGGTGCGGGGCGAAACGTTTGAAGTAGAAATCAACGCGCGGCCCTCGGAGTATATATACCCCTTTGCTGTCGGTGGGACCGAGTTGTAAAACTCGGTGGCACCGAGATGGATAACTGCAGGGCAGTTACACACTTCGGTCACGCCGAAATTCACAACTCGGTTTCACCGAGGTGAAAACCTAGATCAATCTAAACGTTTTCGGTTTGACCGATGAGTGAGTTGGTCTGACCGAAAGCACTTAGAAGGTTTTGGAAGTTTAGCCTTTGTCGGATCGGTGGCTCCGAGTGCTCCTCACTCGGTGGGTCCGAAAATGACTTGTTCAAAGTTTGTGATATAAGCATGAATAGAATTTGAGACAAGAAAGCATAGATAGCTAGGGGATGAACTTAGGCATTCTTGTCCATCCATTTGGTCAGAAAAATCAAGAAGACCAAAGCAACAAATGGATGTCCTTGAATGGATAAAATCATGCATCCAACATGCTCACACAATAAGATAGCAAATGAAATATGTGTCAAACATGCACAATCAAACTCTAGCTACTATCACACAATTTGTCGATGACTAGGTCATCTATATATGAGTATATTGACTTAGGAGTCAAATGAGAACATTTGATCATAGGTCATACTCATCGCTTAAGCACAAGTGGGGTTACCACTTTTACATAAAGCATTGATGTGTTCACATCATTTGAAGATGCTTTAGCTCAATTCTTTAGAGCAAAGCTCCCCTAGATGTGAGAACCCTTTTAAAGGGTCAAACTAACCTTGGGTTGTCGAGAAGACTTCATGTAGATGTTGAAGATGTGGATGCTCAATGTTGATGAAGATCATCAAGAGTTGGGAGCAATCCTTTGGATTGGGCACTTTCAATACCTACATGGGTTAGTCCCACAAGGAACAAACAAGGATATCCATGGACATAGATTGAAGTTCACAAAGATGATGTCCATGAAAGCAATGATTACCTTGTCCCTTGACTTACCAACAAGAGGGTTTGTGACTCCATGAACTAGTGCAAGATGTGGAAGTTGATTGCACAAGTTCTTGCCAAAATGAATGTGAGTGAAGTATGTTGGCGGAGTCACCCTCAAGAACTCTCTAGTTCTTCTTCTTCGGGACCCACATCATCTTGATGGGAATCCTTGGGGTTGTAGTTGAGCTTGACGAAGTAGAACTTGACGTTTCCTTGGGAACCCACTTGACCATGGCTTGAGGTGCTTCAATAAATGCATCAATCTCCTCTTGAAGCTTGTCCTTGCCTTTTAGCTTGTGGTCTTGTGGTGGAAGATCATCTTGAGCTTGTTCCACATTGGAAGAAGTAGGATTGTACTTCTCCTTTTGAGAAACAAACTTTGGAGTGGGATATTGACCTTCTTCCCATTCAACACCCTCGGCGTTGAACTTTCGCTCAAAACCAATTCCTTGATTCTTCCGGTGCCTTCCTTGCTTGCGAACAATTTCCTCAAAGTTCTTGCTTCCGCAAGGCTCTTGTAGACACCTTTTCTATAATCCCTTTCAATAAACTATTTTCTTGCTCAAGTGTAACTTGGCTTGAAACATTGTTAGTGGAATCAAGAGAACTACTAGAAGCAACAATATTGGATTTAGCATGGTTATTGTTACTACTAGATGAAGAATTTTTCTTATGCTTGTCATGCTTTGTTTTAATAGGTGGCAAGAAATTAGACAAGAGAAGTCGTTTGGCAAGATATGAAGAACTCTTCTTTCGAAGATCGTCATTGATTGCTTTTAGGAACTCATGTTCTTGCTCTAGATTGAGCTTCTCGAAGCGTAGCTTCTCATGAGATCTTAGGAGCTCTCTATGATCTTCTTGAGTTGTTTCATGAGCTAACTTGAGAGTGTTTAGTTCTTTAGTTAGATGCTCAATCTCCTTCATAGCATTGTCATTCGACTCTTCTCGACTATAAAGACTACTAGCATGTTCATCATTACTAGGCTCACTAGATTTATCATGTAAGAGCTCATCTTCACCAAGCAAGTCATCCTCATCACTATCAAAGTCAATGAATTCAGGGTGTGATACCTTGGGGCCTTTAGCCATGAAGCATCTTCCAATTCCCTCATTTGGTGAATCAAATAAGTCATAGGAGTTGGAGTTGGAGGACACGAGAGCAAGACCGGCACCACCTTCATCTTGGTGTAGTCGGAGTTGGAGTGATAGCTTCTCTCGGATTGATTGTCGGAGTCGGAGCCGGAGACCCATTCACCTACATGAGCTTGATGTTTTCTTCTTGTGTAGCTCCTTGATGACTTGTCTTTCCTCTCCGAATCCTTGCTTCTCCGAGAGGGTCTTCGTTCATAACGATCATCTCTACTCCTTCTCTCTTTCCGAGGTGACTCATCTCTTGAGCTTCTTCTTCTTGGAGATTCTTCTCTTCTCTTGTGGGGAGCCGAACACTCATTTGAGTAGTGTCTGGGTCTTCCACAATTGTAGCAGTTTCGATCACGGCTAGAAGATCTCTTTTCATCATATGATCTAGACTTTGAGCTTCTCTCTTTGCTTCTACTCTTGTAGAATTTGTTGAAGTTCTTCACCATTAGGCTTATCTCTTCATTGGAAACTAGCTTGTCACTTGAGGTTGTGGGAGCATCAATTGTAGCTTTGTAAGCACCACTTGACTTGTTGTGAAGCTCTTCCTTATCTTTAAGTGTCATCTCATGAGCAACAATTCTTCCAATGACTTCGGTTGGCTTGAGATTCTTGTAGTTTGGCATCATTTGGATCAAAGTGCACACGGTGTCATACTTTCCATCCAAAGCTCTGAGAATCTTCTTGATGATGAATCGGTCGGTCATTTCTTCGCTTCCTAAGCCGGCAATCTCATTGGTGATGAGAGCAAGCCTAGAGTACATTTCAGCGACTCCTTCACATTCCTTCATCTTGAACTTGTCAAGTTGACCTTGAAGAACATCTAGCTTTGATTCCTTCACGGACTCGGTACCTTCGTGCATTTCGACCAAAGTATCCCAAATCTCTTTTGCATTCTCAAGACGGCTGATTTTGTTGAACTCCTCGGGACACAAAGCATTGAAGAGAATGTCACAAGCTTGAGCATTGTTTTGCAACATCCGCAATTCATCCGTTGTAGCTTCACGATCCGGAACTTTTCCTTCCTCGAAGAATTCACCTTGCAAACCAACACAAATAATGCCCCATGCGGCTGGGTTATGGCCAAGAATATGCATTTTCATTTTATGCTTCCAACTAGCAAAATTTGAACCATCAAAGTAAGGACCTCTATGAAAATTACCCTCACTAGACGCCATACTCTCCTAGGTTGTGAAACCAAGCTTATGGAGTCCAATGCAATGGAGACCAATACAATGGAGACCAAAGCTCGATACCACTTGTAGGATCGAAAGTATGTCTAGAGGGGGTGATTAGACTACTTGACAATATAAAAATTCAGCCTTTTGATAAAGACAAGTTTTGGCAGATTCACAATGATGATCAAGTCAAGTATCACCCTACACATGCAATTCTAGAGTATAGGCAGCGGAAAGTAAATTGCATGTAGTAAAGAGAGGTGGAGAAGAGCAAACGCAATTTGGAGACACGGAGATTTTTCTCGTGGTTCCGATAGGTGGTGCTATCGTCAATCCATGTTGATGGAGACTTCAACCCACTGAGGGTAACTGCGAGAGTCCACGGAGGGCTCCACCCACGAAGGGTCCACGAAGAAGCAACCTTGTCTATGCCATCATGGCTCACGCCCACGGAGGGCTAGCCTTACTCGGGGTAGATCTTCACGAAGTAAGGCGATCTCCTTGCCCTTACAAACTTCTTGGTTCAACTCCACATCTCGACGGAGGCTCCCAAGCGACACCTAACCAATCTAGGAGGCACCACCCTCCAAAAGGTAATAGATGGTGTTGGTGATGATGAACTCCTTGCTCTTGTGCTTCAAATGATAATCTCCCCAACACTCAACTCTCCTCACTGATTTGGCTGTGGTGGAAGAAAGGATTGAGTGGAAAGCAACTTGGGAAGGCTAGAGATCAAGCTTCATATGGTGGGAGTGGAGCAACCTGATCTCAACACAAGGGTAGGTAGTTTTCTTCTCAGAAATGTAAGGTAGGAGTGGTAGTTCTTTCTGATGGCTCTCTCCACGAATGAAGAGGGGGTGGAGGGGTATTTATAGCCTCCACACGAAATCCAACCGTTACACACATTTGACCAATCTCGGTCAGACCGAAGTTGACAACTCGGTGAGACCGAAAGTTCAAATCATGTGAACGTTGGGATTTTCAGTGGGACCGAAAATACATACTCGGTTAGTCCGATTCGTCCAAAGACATGAGCTTGCCAATCTCGGTGGGACCGACTTCATCATCTCGGTGACACCGATTTGATGATGTATGTTCTGAAGCTTGGCAACTCAAGTTTCGGTGAGACCGAGTTCAGAATCGGAAAATCCGAGATTTCTAGGGTTTGGCTATATGGCTGAGGTGGTTCATCTCGGTGTGACTGAGTTTAGGAAATCGGTGGGACCGAGATTACTTATGAGTGTATAATGGAAGTGAAAGTTGCTGATAGTTTAGGAGATGTATCACTAAGCACTTTGAGCAACCAGATCATTATCATAACCTCATCCCCTTTTAATAGTATTGGCTTTCCTATGGACTCAATGTGATCTTGGATCACTAAACCAAAAAATGGAGTCTTGAGCTTTTGCCAATGCTTGCCTTAGCATTTTGAGGGGTCCACTCTTTAGTCCTTGCCATACCCATATCACTGAACTTTCTAAAATGATTCTCAAGAAACTATTAGTTCAATGATATATATGTTGTTATTAATTACCAAAACCACCCGGGGATTAGTTGCACTTTCAGACACTTCTGGTGTTGAAGCAGGATGGCTTCGAGATCTTTTGATGGACTTGCCACTGGTTGATAAACCGGTTCTGGCTATCCTTATGAACTGTGATAATCAGACTGTCATCACCAAGGTGAAGAGTTCAAAGGACAACATGAAGTCCAACAAACACATAAGAATGAGATTAAAAGCTGTCAGAAAATTAAGAAACTCCGGAGTGATAGCGCTGGACTATGTCCATACGGCTAAGAATCTGGCGAGATCCTTTCTGAAAGGGCTATCACGTGTAGTGATAGATAGTGCATCGAGGAGATGGGTATGAGACCCACATGAGTTGCCATGGTGGTAACCCAACCTATGTGATCGGAGATCCCGTGAAGTAGGACCAGGAAAACAAGCGGTGGTGAACTGAGGAGAGTAACTTTACTAACCCACTCCGTTGGAGATGCAATACTCTCGAAAACTGTATGGAAGGATGACTACTGTCTTAATGTGATCCAAGGCTTATATGTATAAGCAAGATGCTATCCTACAGAGCGATCTTTGGAGGAACACACCTATGTGAGCCCGACTGCTAGTCACAGTCTATGAGATTGGGGTGATCTCTAGTAAACTCATGAATAGGCCAGGAGTGTGACTTATATGCTCCACCGAGGGGTCACCTTGCAGCCCAAGACTAGTAAGACATGTGGTGAAACTTTTACGCCAAACCGACAATTCAAGGCATAGTCCATTGTTGGTTGTGAAGGAATGTAGCTACTTGCTCTAGGTGAAGCTCAACCGTAATGGTCTTCACCAAACACTAGTATATCAAAACAAGATTTGGAGCAGAGGACACTATGGGCCCTCGAGATCTGGTGGGGGATTGCTGAAATCTGAGATGGGCTCTAGGCCCATATTGCAATTTCTGAAAAATCTCTAAGGGCCCATGTGGGATATATGGCACTAGGTGTGGTGGGAAGTTTAGTCCCACCTCGGAAGTGGAAGGAGAGTTGGAGTGGTTTATAAGGGTTTCTCTCCTACATGCTATTGGAGCTTGAGAAGAGAAGAGGCCCTCGCGCGCTCCTCCTCCGCCACCCGCCTCGCCACGCCTCGCCTCGTCACAACGCGCCGCGGGTTGCGGGAATGAGCCGAGCCAAGCTCACACCTACGCGCTTATTTTTGCCAGTCACTAACGGAGAGGTTCTGACAGCAGGGCCACGATCTGAGACGTCGGATCGTGGGCTGTCACGACTTCGGACGTGGGTCAAGCCCACGTCTCTCCACGCTGCTGCGCCTATATAAGCGCAGCGGTGTCTCCTAACCCTAGCCGCCACGAACAGATCACATCTGCCACGCGCACACCCACCGTCGTTCCTTTGCTGCTGCCGCCGGTGACTCCATCCCGTCCGCCGCAGACACGGTCGACGGAGAGCAGGTCTCAAACCACGCCCGGTTCGGTTCTGTGACGGGTGAGGGGCGAATAGGTTTTGGGAAGCGACTACGCGATCGCCGCCTCCGATCCACTACTTCCTCTACGTCCGCCGTCTCCATCATCACCATGTCAAGCGACGCCGAACGTGCCGCCGGGCGAGAAGACCGAGGCCGCCAAGAAGGCCGCCGAGGACGCTTCGCTGCTTCTCTTGTCACCGCAGCAGCGGCTTCAGATGGCCTATTGGAGGGTATCTGCGTTTATCCCTCTCCGATAATTCTGTATTACAGTGCTAGCATCATGTGTAGATTTGTCTACTATTTGCGTAGTGCGTGCTTGTTTAGATCAGTACCAATATGTTCCTAGTTCTGTCAATGCCATGCTAGTTGTCTACTTATGGATTAAATTAGTCAAAAATTGCCTATTTACTCAGCAATCCAAAACCTATTATGTGTAGGAATTTTTCGCAAGTGGCTTAGCCGCTGACTGAAACCGGATAAGTTTACCGCATGCGCATTTTAAGCGTTGGCGCATAAAGACCACTTTATGGCTCACGGCTATGAACGTGTTTCGGTAGCAGTGTGTCCACGGAACGATTGCTCTGAACAGAGAAGGCGTTCAGGAGGCAACCACCGTGTTTATCGGAGCTGTTCTTACCGTGATCGGAGATAAACTGGTCGACGATATTTACATGTGCATGTCGCCAAGGACTTGTGGGAGGCGCGAATCTAAGTTCGGGCCGCCGATGCAGGAGCGAGATGTATATTATAGAGCAGTTCCACGATTACAAGATGGTTGAGAACCGTCTGTCATTGGAGCAGCTCACGAGATAATATGCATTGTTAAGGAGCTTGAGCTTCGAAGTCGCGAAGTTACCGGGCAAGTTTGTCGCGGGCTGCATAATCGCTAAGCTCCCCAATTCTGGAGGAACTTTGCCACCACTCAAACATCGAGGCGTGAATTCTCTGTGGAGGATGTCATTGGCCATCTGGGTGTTGAGCAGAATTCGAGGGCAAAGGACTCAGACGGAAAAGGGGTCGAAGGGACTTTGTCGCCAACATGGTGAACCGAGGAACTTCAACTCCCACAAGTTCAAGGGAAAGAACGGTGTCCAACAGAATACCGACTTCAAGAAGAAGGGTAAGAAGACCTTCAAGAAGAACAAGAAGGATGAGGGCTGCTTTACTTGTGGTTCGACTGAACATTGGGCCAACAAGTGCCCAAACAAGTTTAAGAAGTCAGGACAGGACTCCAAGTCTGTCAACATGATTGTGGGCAACAATGAGAATGGTGCATCTGGGTACGGTAATTTATTTACTATTTTTTCAGTATTTCAGCCTACCGATTGGTGGGTGGATACAGGCGCAGGTGTTCATGTGTGTGCTGACATTTCATTGTTCTCTTCTTACCAGGTCACAGGCCACGGGTCCGTATTAATGGGGAATGGCGCGAGTGCTTCTGTTCATGGTGTTGGCACGGTCGATCTGAAGTTTACCGGGAAGGATCGTCTGGTGAAGAACGTGCAGCATGTCCCCGCCATCAAGAAGAACCTAGTTAGTGGCTCCCTTCTATGTAGAGAAGGGTTTAAGTTGGTATTCGAGTCTAATAAATTAGTTGTTACTAAGTATGGCCTATTTGTTGGAAAAGGTTATGAGAGCGGAGGATGTTCCGCCTTTCCTCGCAGATTTACGTAATAAAGTCGTGAACCATATTCATTCGAGTATTAATGAATCGAGGTTTGGCATTCACGCCTTTGTCACATAAGTTTCGTGTTATGACGCTGCTAGCAAGTTGGATTTAATCCGAGTTTCACTTTAGCCAAAGGTTCTAAGTGCCTTTCATGTGTGCAAGCTAAGCAACCTCGCAAGCCTCATAAGGCCGCGGAGGAGAGACACCGCACCATTAGAACTCATACATTTCGATCTTTGTGAGATGAATGGTGTGTTGACTAAAGGTGGAAAGAGATACTTCATGACATTGATAGATGATTCCACTAGATATTGCTATGTTTATCTGTTAAATACTAAGGATGAGGCTCTACACTACTTTAAAATCTATAAGGCGAAGTTGAGAATCAACTTGAAAAGAAAATTAAACGAGTCGGTCGGACCGTGGTGGAGAGTACTTCTCGAGTGAGTTTGACTCATACATTCGAACATGGCATTATTCATGAGAGGACGCCTCCCTATTCACCCCAGTCAAATGGGGTTGCCGAGCGGAAAAATCATACTCTAACTGATTTGGTTAACGCCATGTTAGATACATCGGGTTTATCCAAGGCATGGTGGGGGGAGGCTATATTGACGGCATGTCATGTCCTGAATAAAGTTCCGACAAAGGATAATGAGATCACTCCCTATGAGAAATGGGCAAATAGAAGGACGACACTCTCGTACTTGCGCACTTGGGGCTGTTTGGTGAAAGTCAACGTGCCGATCCCCAAAAAGCGTAAGCTTGGACCCAAGACTGTGGACTGCGTTAATTTGGGCTACGCTAAGAACAGCGTTGGCTATAGATTTCTAGTAGTGAAATCTGAGGTACCTGACCAGAAGGTCGGTACAATTATGGAGTCTAAGGATGCTACATTCTTCGAGGATATTTTTCCTATGAGAGATATGCAAAGCACTTCTAGACAGGAATCTGAGGAGACTCCTGAACCTGCCATCCCTATGGAATATTATGAACAAACACATGATGAAAATCCTGAGGAGGATGACGAGGAAACCCTTGGTAGGGGCAAGAGACAAAGGACTGCAAAGACCTTTGGTGATGATTTCTTCGTGTACCTCGTGGATGATACTCCCACTTCTATTTCAGAAGCGTATGCCTCTCCAGAAGCTGACTACTGGAAGGATGCGGTCCGTAGCGAGATGGATTCCATCATGGCTAACGGGACATGGGAGATCACCGACCGTCCCTATGGTTGCAAACCATTGGGATGTAAGTGGGTGTTCAAGAAAAGCTTAGGCCCGATGGTACGATTGAAAAGTACAAGGCTAGGCTTGTGGCCAAGGGCTATGACCGTAAAGAAGAGGAAGATTTCTTCGATACTTATTCACTGTGGCTAGGACCGACCACCATTCGAGTATTACTCTCGTTGGCGGCCTCACATGGTCTTCTCGCCCATCAAATGGATGTCAAGACGGCTTTTCCGAATGGAGAGCTAAATGAGGAAATCTACATGCAACACCCAGATGGCTTTGTGATAGATGGTCGGGAAAGAAAGGTGTGTAGGTTGCTGAAATCTTTATATGGCTCAAGCAAGCACCTAAGCAATGGCATGATAAGTTTAATACAACTCGACATCTGTTGGCCGTTGTTAATGAAGGCGACAAATGTGTATACTATCGCCATGGTGGGGGCAAAGGAGTTATCTTGTATGCGTATGTTGATGACATATCGATATTCGAACAAACCTCAAAGTCATTGAGGAGGTCAAATCGTTTCGTCTCAAAACTTTGAGATGAAGGACCTTGGTGTGGCTGATGTTATCTTGAACATCAAGCTACCGAGAGACAATGAGGTGGGATCACATACGCAATCCCATTATGTTGAGAAGGTGTTGAGTCGCTTTGGATATTCGGACTGCACACCATCTCAAACACCATATGATCCTAGCGTGTTGATTCGAAAGTCCAAAGGCATGGCTAAAGATCAATTGAGATATTCTCAAATTATTGGTTCAGCGATGTACCTAGCGAAGCTTAACGAGGTTCGACATCGCGTTTGCTGTGAGACAAATCGAGCCGGTTTGTTTCAAACCGGGTGATGTACATTGCCATGCTGTTGAAAGAGTTATGCGCTATCCGAAAGGTACTATGAATCATGGACTTCACTATACCGAAACCCGTCGATTACTTGAAGGGTATAGTGATGCTAATTGGATCTCGATGTTGATGAGATGAAGGCCTGGCGGGTATATGTTTACTCTTGGAGGTGGCACTGTTTCTGGAAGTCTTGCAAGCAAACGATCTTAACGAGATTGACAATGGAAGCAGAATTAACAGCATTAGACACTTCGATGTTGAAGCGGGATGGCCGAGATCTTTTGATGGACTTGCCATGGTTGATAAACCGGTTCCGCTATCCTTATGAACTGTGATAATCGATTGTCATCACCAAGGTGAAGAGTTCAAAGGACAACATGAAGTCCAACAAACACATAAGAATGAGATTAAAAGCTGTCGAAAATTAAGAAACTCCGAGTGATAGCGTTGGACTATGTCCATCTGGCTAAGAATCGCGATCCCTTTATTTAAAGGGCTATCACGTGTAGTGATAGATAGTGCATCGAGGAGATGGGTATGAGACCCACATGAGTTGCCATGGTGGTAACCCAACCTATGTGATCGGAGATCCCGTGAAGTAGGACACAGGAAAACAAGCCGGTGGTGAACCGAGGAGAGTAACTTTACTAACCCACTCCGTTGGAGATGCAATACTCTCGAAGCTGTATGGAAGGATGACTACTGTCTTAATGTGTTCCAAGGCTTATATGTATAAGCAAGATGCTATCCTACAGAGCGATCTTTGGAGGAACACACCTATGTGAGCCCGATGCTAGTCACATCTATGAGATTGGGGTGATCTCTAGTAAACTCATGAATAGGCCAGAGTGTGACTTATATGCTCCACCGAGGGGTCAGCCTTGCAGCCCAAGACTAGTAAGACATGTGGTGAAACTTCTTTACGCCAAACTGACAATTCAAGGCATAGTCCATTATTCAGTTGTGAAGGAATGTAGCTACTTGCTCTAGGTGAAGCTCAACCTTAACAGGTCTTCACTGAAACACTATGTCGGTGTACTAAGGTAGGGGTACCTCAGTACCCCAACTTGTGCACGGGCAGTCGCAGCTTCCCGTGGCTGGATCCACCAAATGCTTGCCGGAGACCATTCCTGCTCCATACCAAGCCATTCAAGAACAAAGTGTACAAGACCGAAGGTTAAGACCCCGCAAGAGGAGCTTGCCGGAAGGCCGCTCCTGTGCTCAAGACTACATCGCTCATGCAAGACCCCGCGAGAGGAGCTCGCCGGGAGACTAGAAGATCACATCACGAAGACACGCCTCGGCGCTTATACGCGTCCGGCGAGGGCCCGGAGCGACAAGTCACAAGCCCGACAAGCTCCGGGCCGGCAAGATCAAGACCCGGCAAGGTACTTGCCGGGCGAATCGCTGCGCGTTCGCACTCCAGCTCATTCGCCCACGACGCCTTCACTTTCTCCAGAGGCGCGTGGCGGGTGGGCTGTGCTGCATGAGGGGTGCGGTGGCACTCCACGGTGGTGGCTTCATCGCCGTGGCAAACGGAGACGCAAGGGCGGGAGCTTTTGGGGCGACGGCGACGGGCATTAAATGCTCTTGTCCCCCTCTGTCAAAAGTAGGTAGAGTCCTTTGTTCAAGCAATCGTAGCTGCACTTGTTCCCGCTTGCTCCAACTACCACCTCTTTACATTTTTACCCCTCTACCTTACGTTGACACCTGTCGGTGACCCCTTGCCCTATAAAAGGAGGCCCATGCACAACGTAGAGGAGGTTCGACTCATTTGCAACTCTCACGGGGGTTCGACTCTTTCGCAACTCTCACGCTCGGTGTAGCTGCTCTCCGGGCTCCCGAGCGCAATACAACACAAAGCAGCAGTAGGGTTTTACGCGACCATCGCGGCCCGAAGCTGGGTAAAAATCCCCTCGCCCGCGCGCATCGCCTCGATCTGCTCTCTGTGCATCCTCCGCCCTCGTACCGAACACACGAAGGGGCCGTCCCCGGCCCCATAGGTGTCGTCCTCCCATCGCGCACGACATCTTTGGCGCGCCAGGTAGGGGGCGTCGAGGTTGTGCGGACCTGATCCGGCGTTCGCGCGGCCGCGTTCTTCATCAACCTCTCCAGTTTCGTCAGCGACTTCGTCGACAACCGCGCCATGGCCCCGAAGACGAGGGCCTCAAGGGTCGCAGACCCGTCTGCGTCTCACCCACCACCACCGGAGCCAACGGTGGGCGGGGGAGACGCCGGTGGGAGAGTGGACGCCGGCGAGGGCACTCGCGGCGCCACCAGATCCAGGGACAGGACGGATGACCGCGCCTCGGTCTCCGTAGATCCACGTCCATCTCAGCACACGGCTGCCCAGCAGCGCCATACCACGAGAGGTGGTATCCGCCTGCTGGGGCAAGAATAGGCCGGAGGCTCGCGGGATGCTCCGGACTGCTGTCCGGACATGAGCAAAGCGAAAGTGCCGGAGCAGGGCCTTGCTCCTCCTATCGCTACTAGGAGTCCGAGCATGTCTGTTCCTCGCGCCGCTCGCTCCCGCTCCCCTCGCGCCGCAAGCGTGTCTCCTTGGAACGCCACGCTGTCGTCGAGGACGCGCCATCGAGCTCTAAGTCCGGCGAGGACGGCTCTGGCGCTCACTCCGACAAGCACGGCTCCTCGGAACGCTATAAGCCCGGCAAAGACAACACTGGTGCTCGTTCCGGCAAACGCACCTCCCCGGAGTGCTGCGCTGTCGTCGAGGACGCGCCATTGAGTTCCACCAGCAAGTGCAAAGAAGCAAGAAAAAGAAAAGCTAAGTCGCTCGAGCCTTCGTGCAGAGCACTCCTTAATTCCACGCTTTTATTCGTTATATCCTCTCGCGTCGCCGCTTGTGCACAAAACCTGTGCGCCGAGGAGAACTGCTTGTGAATAGCCGCACCTTACTTTGCTTGAACACACTCAACGAGTAAAAAGTGAGCGCGACCAACCTTCGCCCTTGTTTCGTTTCGAGTCCGCTCGGCAAGTTAAGTGCGTCGCGAGCTAGACGCGGCAAGGTTGCTTGCCGGAAGCGACGCCAGCCAGCGGGCTGCTGATGTCCCGTACTCAGCAAGCGCGTTAAGCGCCGGCAAGTTCCCTAGAAGCGTAGGGTGAAAGCGCACAAAGGGCGTAAAGTAGAGGGTGTAACATGGCAAGCCCTACCGTGAGGTGTCCTTCGTATGAGAGGCTTGTGCGCGAGAGGAGCCAAGTCGTGGTCCAGTTGCGTGCTTGTTTTGTTTCCGAGTCCGCTCAACAAACACAAGTGTGGTGCTGCACCCTTATCTTGCTTCCGAGCCAGCTCAGCAAGTTAAGCGTCGCAACTGGCCCGGCGAGGTTGTTTGCCGGAAGCAACACCGCCAGCGGGCTGTCCCGCGGCAAGCGTGTTCGCCCCGACAAGCTCCCCGAGAGCGTAGAGTACAAACATACGAAGGGCAAGACACGGCATCGTATTGCATAGTCAAGATCTACATACACATACATATACATGAAGCAATTGCATATCTACCTCAGCTGTTTTCATGACTGAAATTGCAGCAACAAGGAGGAACCGAAAGATCACACCAGCACCTGGGGCCCGGCAAGCCAGGGTCGCCGGGGGCTGCGGGTGCCAAGGTTCTTCCTCGGCGAGCCCGCCTCGCTGGGGGCTGCGAGCACCAAGTTTCGCCTCCGGCAAGCCAGAGTTGCTGGGGGCTGCCGTATCAGATAAGTTTTCCATCCCTCGTCATGCATCCTCTTATGGACCGGGAGATGCGGGGCTGCGTCTTTGAACGAGCGTGTCTTGTAAAAACCGTGACGTGGAGGAACCGAGTCGCGGCCCGATTCGCGTGCATTTGGTTTGTTTCGAGTCCGCTCAACAAACACAAGTGTGCCGCTGCACCTTATCTTGCTTTCGAGCCTGCTCAGCAAGTTAAGCGTCATGAATCGCCCGGCAAGGTTGCTTGCGGAAGCGACACCGCCCGGTGGGCTGTCCGTGATCGGCAAGCGTGTTCGCCCGGCAAGCTCCCGATAGCGTAAGAACACACAAGGCACGCATCAAGTAAAAGACTCAGTCCGGCAAGCTTTCCCCTCTTTTCATTAAAAACGTCCAGTTTAGCACAAGTCCATAGAGGATGAAAAACATGATAGAGAGGATTACAAGTTCTTAAATGCAGCTAATGCCCGAGGGCTTACAATTTAAAAAGATAAGGTGCCCGTGATCCCTCTCCTGTTTCTCTGTTCAGGAGTTCAGGAGGTAGGTCAAGGAGCCCCCGGCAAGATAAGCCTGCCGGGGAGAGGAGGCCCCGGCAAGAGGAGCTTGTCGGAGAAGAACGAAAGAAACAACGGAGGAGATGCAGAGGCGGAGCGCAAAGAGGGTTTCCTGGAGGAAGAAGGAGAAGCAATGAAAGCGATGGAGGGGAACCGTGCCTGCTTCCTCTGTTTTTATGGGGAAGTGGGGGGCGTTCCGCTCTTCTCATTAAGGGACGTGGGCACGTCCTATCCCACGACGCCAAGAATCGACGCTTTGTTGACGGGAGGCGGCAGAGACGGAAGTGGATTCGACGCGCCATGGGCTTCGCGTGTGCCCGTGCACTGTCTTGGGCCTGGCCCAACAGCGCTCGGCACCGTGTATGGCCCAGGGCCGGGGGCTCCTGTCGGTGTACTAAGGTAGGGGTACCTCAGTACCCCAACTTGTGCACGGGCAGTCGCAGCTTCCCGTGGCTGGATCCACCAAATGCTTGCCGGAGACCATTCCTGCTCCATACCAAGCCATTCAAGAACAAAGTGTACAAGACCGAAGGTTAAGACCCCGGCAAGAGGAGCTTGCCGGGAAGGCCGTTCCAGGCTCAAGACTACATCGCTCATGCAAGACCCCGGCGAGAGGAGCTCGCCGGGGAGACTAGAAGATCACATCACAGAAGACACGCCTCGGCGCTATACGCGTCCCGGCGAGGGCCCGGGGAGCGACAAGTCACAAGCCCGACAAGCTCCCGGGCCCGGCAAGATCAAGACCCCGGCAAGGTACTTGCCGGGCGAGGCACGCTGCGTGTGCCGCCTCCAGCTCATCGCCCACGTCGCCTTCAGCTTTCTCCGGAGGCGCGTGGCGGGTGGTCTGTGTTGCATGAGGGTGCGGTGGCACTCCACGGTGGTGGCTTCATCGCCGTGGCAAACGGAGACGCAAGGGCGGGAGCTTTTGGGGCGACGGCGACGGGCATTAAATGCTCTTGTCCCCTCTGTCAAAAGTAGGTAGAGTCCATTGTTCAAGCAATTGAGCTGCACTGCTCCCGCACTGTTCCAACTACCACCTCTTTTACATTTTTACCCCTCTACCTTACGTTGACACCTGTCGGTGACCCCTTGCCCTATAAAAGGAGGCCCATGCACAACGTAGAGGAGGTTCGACTCATTTGCAACTCTCACGGGGGTTCGACTCTTTCGCAACTCTCACGCTCGGTGTAGCTGCTCTCCGGGCTCCCGAGCGCAATACAACACAAAGCAGCAGTAGGGTTTTACGCGACCATCGCGCCCAAGCCGGGTAAAATCCTCGCCTGCCAAGCATCGCCTCGATCTGCTCTCTGTGCATCCTCCGCCCTCGTACCGAACACACGAAGGGGCCGTCCCCGGCCCCATAGGTGTCGTCCTCCCATCGCGCACGACACACTAGTATATCAAAACAGTATTTGGAACAGAGGACACTATGGGCCCTCGAGATCTGGTGGGGGATTGCCGAAATCTGAGATGGGCTCTAGGCCCATATTGCAATTTCTGAAAAATCTCTAAGGGCCCATGTGGGATATATGGCACTACGTGTGGTGGGAAGTTTAGTCCCACCTTGGAAGTGGAAGGAGAGTTGGAATGGTTTATAAGGGTTTCTCTCCTACATGCTATTGGAGCTTGAGAAGAGAAGAGGCCCTCGCGCGCTCCTCCTCCGCCGCCCGCCTCGCCACGCCTCGCCTCGCCTCGTCACGACGCGCCGCGGGTTGCGGGAATGAGCCGAGCCGAGCTCACACCTACGCGCTTATTTTTGCCAGTCACTAACGGAGAGGTTCTGACAGCAGGGCCACGATCTGAGACGTCGGATCGTGGGCTGTCACGACTTCGGACGTGGGTCAAGCCCACGTCTCTCCATGCGGCTGCGCCTATATAAGCGTGCGGTGTCTCCTAACCCTAGCCGCCACGAACAGATCACATCGCTCACGCGCACACCCACCGTCGTTCCTTTGCTGCTGCTGCGCGGTGACTCCATCCCGCCCACGCGACACGGTCGACGGAGAGCAGGTCTCGAAACCACGCCCTTCGGTTCTGTGACGGGGTGAGGCGAATAGGTTTTGGGAAGCGACTACGCGATCGCCGCCCCGATCCACTACTTCCTCTACGTCCGCGCCGTCTCCATCATCACCATGTCAAGCGACGCCGAACGTGGCGCCGCCGAGAAGACCGAGGCCGACAAGAAGGCCGCCAAGGACGCTTCTGCTGCTGCTATCACCGCAGCAGCGGCTTCTGCATGGCCTATTGGAGGGTATACTGCGTTTATCCCTCTCCTGATAATTTCTGTATTACCAGTGCTAGCATCATGTGTAGATTTTTCTACTATTTGTGTAGTACGTGCTTGTTTAGATCAGTTCCAATATGTTCCTAGTTCTGTCAATGCCATGCTAGTTGTCTACTTATGGATTAAATTAGTCGAAAAATTGCCTATTTACTCAGCACTGGGGGGATGGTACGGGACTGCCAGAGCATCCCGAACTGGCAGTTTTGGTGGTATCGGTGGCCTTCCTTCCTCGTCTACCGCCGGCCTGTGCAAGATCATAACTTGCATGACATGTCAGTTCATTACCGAGCTCACATGTAGCTCATGAGACCGTGAAAAGTGGAGACGACAACGCACGGTGACTTTGATTTGCTGGTGCTTCTCGAGCACCATCTCACGAAGCTCCGGTGTGAAAATCCTAAGTCTGACACTAATTGGTTATGCCTAGCAATGACCATGTTGCGTAGTAACCTTATTGGAGCTTTTGCCCGTACCTGATCCTCAGGGTGGAAACCATTGATCTAGCCTTTGGTGGTTGGATCCGGCCATGTGGCACTTGTGCATCATTCCTTTCCTGGAGGCGTTGGTTCTGGAGAACCTTTCTCGTAGTCTTTTTGTTGTCATGACATCGTTGTTGCCAATGATTTTTGTTTTATTTCATCGATTGCCGTTCTGACTGCTTTGATTTTTTTTCCGTCCAGGCAAAGCTTCAGTCCTGTATGATTTTTTGCTTTATCGTCGTGATTATCTGTGTGTGCATCTGTATTGGTTGTGTGCATCTTATACATGGATAGGCCGTATCCACTTGATGCTAAATTACAAGCCAATAAATAAACAGCGTTTATCGGAAAATCTCTTGACTTCTTGAGTACTCCTATGTTTTTCTTTTTCTTTTTAAGGAAGACTAGTTCTAGAGATGTTAGCATAGAAAAAAGGGAGTGTGTTTTGGGCATAGGTTCCGCATTGGGACTATATGAAACTAGAAGCGTAGGCGCGCCTTGACGTAACTAGAAGCGTAGGCGCGCCTTGATGTGGCGCATGCGTCAAATTGTCTCTTCAGTAGTTGTTTATTTCTGACACTGTCACTATTGTTCTTTGCCACCCCCACAACATCCACAACCGAAAACATTCTCGAAACAAAGGGGGAAACACACCAAGCCCTAAGATGAAGCCGACATGGCGCGGGGACAGACTACCACCGGGCGAAGTAGGGCCCCCTCGAAGCCCTCGCATCAACGTCGCAGCCTCAGGTCACACCCATAGTAGAAACAATGCACATTACACTGACCACAGTGACCAACACGTGTGAGAAGTAGTGGCAGAGCGTGAAGGGAGTGGCAAATGAGTGTATACCGTAGAAAAAGATATAGTGATAAGAGACGCTCGAGAATTAGTAGAGTGAATAACAAAAATACAAGCTTATTTGGCAAAAAAACTATCTAGGAAAGGGGGGGAGGGGAGGCCCGGGTTTGTCCCGCTAACGCTTCGACACTGGTGAGAAGGGCAAAAGAGTTAAGAATGGCACGGGAACAAGAGAGGATCTAGTGGGGGGCAGAGGGGGGGTTCAAGACTTGGCACACCCCTCTAAAACTGCAAAATAACATGTAATATGCACTTAACACCAATGATTTAGCAGTTTAGTGCTATTTTGTGACTATTATTTGCAACTATGAGGATTTTAACCAATTTATATTATTTATAGTGTTATTTTCACAAATTTTGAATTGATATGCAGCAATTATGTTCGGTATACACGATATATGTAAACCGTGGCACCCCAGCGTTAAGATTCTATGTCCACTACTGAGACCTCACACATGCCAGGCGTACAAGTGTTTCCACCAAGTGAAGGGCTGTGAGCCTTGTTGAGATTTCTAGGATCAAATCCTGACGGCAGGCGCGATCTATACTTCCGCCTCAACACCTCCTGCGACGCACTCTGGTCGAGCATGAGTTTGTAAGCTTGTGCATCTAAAGCGGCCCGCTCTGCGGCCATACGCTCCTTCTCTGCCGCCAGATCCGCTTTGGCTTGCGTGATCTGCTCTTTCACCTTTGCAATTTCTGCATTATGAGCCTCCTGATCTGCTGGGTTGTCCTCCGCCATAAGCGCTGCTAGTGCATCAAACAGATCTGACAGAATTTGAACCGGCGGGCGCACCGGGCCTCCTGCCCTCTGCCATTCTTTGAACCGGAAAGCATTGTTGCTGCGGTTGAAGAGAGGTTGCTGCTGCGTCAGCATCGCCATGAATACTCCAACCCGGTTTAACTGGCTTGGGGGGCCCGGAATACTGTCACCGTCGGAACCGCCCCTGATCATATCATCCTGCAGCTGGTATAATGACTCGGTCTCTCCTGTTTGAAGATTCATCGCCCGAATAAACGACGGTCTCACTATCGTGTTCTGAACCGGCGTCGTACTCCCCTCCATGGGTGACTCCGACGAAGACATGCCTTACGGCCGGTTTAACCTGGGCTGGTCGCGCACGCTGAGCCGTCTCGACGAGGTCGGCGCAGATGTCCGGCTCAGGCCCAGGCTCCCCGATCTTGCCGATGAAAACGTGTATGCCGCCGAAGGGGACCCGGTATCCATACTCGATTGAATCGGCCTCGGGACCCCATCCGGCGTCGTCGATGTAGATCCGGCCGCGACGACTCTTGGTCATCCGGCCCACGACGTAGCCTTCGAGTCCTTTGAGCTTGCCCTCCAAGATCGTCAAACCATCGTGCGATAGCCCCACGGTGGGCGCCAACTGTCGTGGATTTGTCACGGCAGATGTCCTAGCATAAGGACTTAGTCGTGGAGCCATCGCTACGGGTTTACTTGCAGGGGTTAAAGCGGACACAAAGACACGAGGGTTTTATACTAGTTCGGCCCCTTCGATGAAGGTAAAAGCCTACGTCTAGTTGTGATGGAATTGATGTAGTCTCGATGGCTAGGAGCAAATAAGCCGCCTAGGCTCGAGTTGTGGTTGTCGTCCTTGAACCGCCGCCGAGTCGCCCCTTATATACACAGTGGCGCCCGTCGGTTCAGAGAGTCCCAACGGTTCATACTCGTATCCCGGTTGGTATCTCTCTATTCCTAACTTACAATACAAGTCATACATCAGGCCGGTTTACGGCTACAAGCTCTAAACCGACTATAGGCCTTGGGCCTTTCTCTGATTACACCCCTAACGGAGCTAACCCGGCCCAAGCTGGCCGGTTTACACCTAGTGGTAATATCCCCAACATTAGGCCCCAGATTGATTTGAACTGGTTCATGTCAATCCTTCACAAAGCCTGTATCTTGGACATCTTCTTTTGTTTAATAAACCGCCACGTCGTCGTTGCTTCTAATCTCTGTAAACCGGCATGACGTCGTTGCTTCTGGTCACTGTAAACCGGCATGACGTCGTTGCTTCTGGTCACTGTAAACCGGCATGACGTCATCTTGAAATTTTATCCTTTATAACGCCTTCCTTAATAGCAGTCCCTGGATTCACGCGCTTGACCTAGCTTTACTGCCTTATAAATAGGACCGAAGGGTCATTCTTTTCCTCCCTTCGCTTCCTCTTCTTCGCTTCCTCTTCTTCGTCTTCCTCGCGCCGCTGCCCTTGGAGCTCCGCCATCGTCATCAACTTCTGCTTCATCCTAGGCCGCTGCATCAACCTGGACGTACCAGAACACTGCAGCCTCTTTCCGCATCTCCTCCATTCCCGGTAAGCTTCTTCCCCTTCTTCAATCTGTTTCTGCACTTAGATCTGTTTCTAGGGTTCGAGCTTCATACCATGTTCTTCGTGCGTTTTCATCTTTTTAGCCTTGAACCATGCTATGAATCTTGTTACGTCAGATAGCGACTCCTGCGTATCCGCTGTACTTTCTCATTTTTAATCTCACGGATCTTCTGCATATATACATATGCCTTATGGTCCACTTGTTTCCTCCCGCGAAATATTTCCTGTTTTCTGAAAACCCGCGTTTGATCCATAGCAATCATGAGATCTTGTGAAACTTGTTTCTGTAAACTGTCCATGACTTCCATTATCTCCAAGGCCTAGATTAGGCGGTTTAACTCACCATAATAAAAGCTGCTAAACCGGCATAGGTACACCATTAGTCCCCTTGTTGAACCGCCAGAACGCATCTGACATCATATCACAATGAACTGATTTATAAAAACTGTCTCCGGTTTATCATAACTTGGATCAATCTCTCTGTAATAAACACGCTCTTAAACCGGATCCTTTCCTTTGTAGATCTTATCATGGCCAAACAGGTGTATGAATGCAACTGGGTTCCTTCCCGCTTCGAGAGACAGCTTGAATGAACTGGTGTCGATTGGCGCTTTAGATGACCAAAACACAGTCCATTGGAGGGTTCCTGGAGAGGAATGTCCTCCCACACCTCAGGAAGGGGAAGTTATAGTTTTCACAGATCACCTGGCCCGGGGTTTCAAACCGCCCGGGTCAAAATTTTACCGGGACGTGATGGCCAATTTTCAGCTCCGTCCCCAAGACATTGGCCCCAACTCCGTCACCAACCTGTGCCACTTTCAAGTGCTATCCGAAGCATATCTGCAAGAGAAACCTTCTGTTGAACTGTTCAGAGATCTCTTCCATCTAAACCGTCGCACTGAATTCACCGACGGCCCCAATACGTAATTAGGCGGTATGGCTATCCGTAAAAGGAAGGAGATCACCTATCCCCACGCCAAACTCCATACTCACCCCAAAGAGTGGAATGCGACTTGGTTCTCTGCAAAGATACTTCTCACGAAGGTGAAAATCCTTTACGGCTTTCGTCGAGCGGCTAAGCAATACTCATCCCTTTCCTCAAAGATTGACCGCCAAAGAGAGAAGCAAATATGCCCCACTGTTGTCCAAGCTCCGAGCCTTTATGGCCAACGGTTTGATGGAATTGATCTTGCACGCTGCTGGTTATCTTGGGGCATCTCGCCTTTGAGCGGTGTTCGGTTTGATGTGCCAAGATACCGCAGCGCCGATGACCCACTCCGACACACCAAACTTGAACTTTCTGAGGATGAAGTTACGGATTCAGTAAGGAGAATGTTGAATGAACCGGAGCATCTCTGTGCTCAAACCGGCTTGGCTCCTTACTGCACCACCAACGCACCACCTGCGGTAAGTCTCTGACTGTGTCATCATTAAAACCCGTTATTACTTTCATATATCCAACTCTTAATTATTTCTGATCCAGGGCGATAATCCGTTTTGGAGCAAGAAACTTTCTCAAGACAAAGCGGACAAAGCTGGGCGGCCAAATCGGCCCAAAACAAAAGTTGTCAAGAAATCCGCCCACAAGAGAAAGACTATCGCTTCGTCGACCCGCCATTGACGATGATGTGGGTAATCCGAACTTGATTCTCTTGGCTTGCTTTTTACACGCCTTATTGATGATGATGCTTGTCGGGATGACGCTTGAAGCCAAGAACGCAGGATTTGCCGAGGTAACCATTCTTTCTTCCGATTCAACAAATTTGCCTTCACCAAAATTTCGCGGCAACCCGAAAGTTAACTTTTCTCACCCTCTTGCTTACTTGGATCCCAAACTTGTTATGAAGACACAAGCAACATGAAGCTCGCCGCGACAACCCAAGACAATGGACGGTAGTTACCTCTGCCGGTTTGCCAAACAGCCCGCTCGAAAGCGCCGCACCGAGGTTTCGACCTATTTATTGCTTTAAATTCCAAAGCGGGTTTGTTCCACAACCTCTTAATCCGTCCGACCGATTATCAGGTTACTTCCCATTCATCCTCTGGCGAATCCTCAGCCACTCAACTACCACCGTTGAAGATAGCCGCCGGGTAGGTCAAAACGGCCATATACTTTTCGATATCTTCTGTAATGTGTACGCCTTGTTCCTGACTCGTTGCTTTTTCAGAACCAAACCGAAGCCCAGCAAGAAGGCTCGCTTGGACAAAACAGTTGAAGAGGCTGCCGCTTCAGATCATGAAAGAGCGCCGGATCTTGAAAACTTTGCCTCTGAAGATATTCCCAATGACCCTCCGGTTCAAGAAGAGGTTATTCCTGAAGAGAGGCCTGTGAATATTTCAATATCTGTTGATCCACCTGCCAGCACTGTCCGGTTTGAGAAGCCTCGCAGTCCTACTGAAACAGCCGTGCCCACACAATCCGTCGAGTCGAAAGATGATGACGTTGTGATTCTTGGAATGGGCCGCCCGAGCCGGGAATCTGCAACTTTAACCCGGCATACTGTGAAAGAGGACTCTTCCACTTTTAATAAAGGAAAATGGGATGTGGAACTGGAAACATATGCCGCTTTGAGCGCCCAAGACCTTCATTCTGGATATTTGAACCGGCTTTACAGTAGCCGTGACTATGAAGCTGGCTTGGTGAAATTAATGAGGGACAATTTTGAGGTAACACTCCTTTCCTTATTATCAGTATATTAGTCCTTGAAGCCCCCAAGGGCCGGTTTGTAATCTTGATCAAACCGGGACTTGATCCTTTTCTTTGATCCATTTTGCAATCTTTTCGCATAACCACCAGGGCCGGTTTAACTCTGCATACTTAAACCGGTACTTCAATAAAACTTCCGACAAAACATTGGTAGAATCAAATAGTCATTAGCCCCCAAGTGCCAAGTTGAATACTCGTATTGAGCTTGGGACTTCGCCATGTATTAATAGTAGAAAATTGAAGGTACATTAGCCCCAAGTGTCAAGCATATAACCTGTTGTTGTGTGGTTGAGACTTTAACTTGAATTGCTGGCTGAACGTACTATCAATGCGCGGTGAGGTGAAAATCAAGGATGACCGGATTGCCGATTCTGGTGACTTTGAAAACCCAAAGAGCAAATAGAGAAGGCCAAGAAAGAGTTAACCGATTGCCTTGACCGCTGCGGAACAGTGAAGGAAACTATGAAGAAAGAACAGCGATCGGAGCTCTTGAAAAGGCCAATTTGCTCAAACGGGCGTAAAATCTCAAGCTGCCCTTAAACGGTGGTGGATGATCGACAACCGTGAAGCGGCAAGTACATTCTATGACCGCAGCCATCTTCGTAAGCTCCTCGTGAATAAGTGTGATATGTTATTCCTGCTGCATCATTAATCCGGTTTAAAACTACCCGTTATTGTATGTAGGCACACGTGTTGGGCACTTGGGAAATGACGTGCGGAAGAAAGCAAGGCTGTCTACACTTTAGTTGAGCGTTATATACGGAGCCCAGTAGCGTTATCACCACAATGTCACATAACAATCTGGCGCCTTCCCGATTCAAGATACTCGAACCGGCTATCAATCCTTCCTTCCCGGATTGAAGAGGTGAAGAAATCTGCTGCACGAACCGGAGCCATCAACGCCTTGATCCGAGCCAAGGCATGGGTACCAGATTTTGATCCGTGGAAGCAGCTCAAGGCTATCCCAGCGTGAAAGAAGATGGCTCGATTTCAGCGAAGAGGACTTATGAGGCGATAAACCGTGCGGTACGCCTACGGCTTGTCAATTGGTCAAGAAGCCGACTTGGAGCATTACCAAGCCCAATATAATGATCGTAACAAGCGAAAGTGTCCGCTCCAACCTTTGAACCGAAAACTGATCCCTCCAATCCGTAAGCATACTTACGCACCCGACATTGAACCGTCGTCTTTGATTCACGAAGAGGCTGTTTTTCCAAGCGCTAATGGGAATCGATCGACTATCAGGATTTCACCAATGGCTAGGGATGAAGATGCTGAAGCGGCGGAAGACGAAGAACAGTCTTGAACCGGTAGCCGGGTTAAACATCTGTAATGGGCGGTTTGCCCAAAGAACAATGATCTCATTTGGGCACTGTGTTGCCTTGTAATAGCCTTAGTTAAAACTTGCTGCCTGGATATGCCTTCGTGCATAGGTGAAACTTTTGTTTGATTCATACTCCCTGCAACCAAAAAGTTGAACCTCGGCGGCGGTGACACCGCCAGCCGGTTTATGGTATCCAATATATATACATATCGAAAATCAATAAGTATGTGATACAAATACCTGCCGTATCTGGGCATGAAGCTGGCGTAGCCAACCTTGAAGCGGAGGCCTTAAAAACCATGACCGTCTGGGGAGATAATAACTCCCATATAGTCGTGCTGAAGCAGCACAAGCCCCCGTGTTATTCCATGAGGATGAACCGGAAGAAGGTAAACCGGGCAGATAAAAACTCCGGTGTAATACCAAACCGTGTCCTGTCAGTTTGTTACTGACAGCTAAACCGGAGAAAAATATTCGTCGGGTTGAAAACGCAACAAAAACTGAATACCAATTATGTGAAAATACGGCAACAAAGGCAATAACTCTTTGCAAAAGTAAAGCTTCATGGAGCTGGTCAGATGGCATTACCATGGTCAGACGCAACCAAGCCCCCCGAAGGCGTAGCGATGGTGCTAGTCGGCCAGGTCCCCAAAAGACTCTTGGCGAGTACGCCGGCCAAGTGGCATGACATTGGTTCGGGTTCGACCAAGCCCCCAAATGACGCTGGCCCTATTGGCCGACCAAGAGGCGTGACCGGTTCAGACGTGACCGTGTCCCCAAATGATCTGGTGGCTTTCGCCTATCAAGAGGTATTGCATTGGTTCGGACACGACCAAGCCCCAAGTGATAAATATAACTGTCAAGGGGTAAACCGGAGGCCGCTTTAAAAACAGAAACACTCCATGTAACCACACATGAGAAGAAAGACAGAGACCCCGCTTTAGCTGAGGTTCCGATTTTTATTATATCGAAGATAATATATACATTGTCATGCTATGTACATAAACTGAGCCGATGACTCAAGTGTAGTAAGGTCGAAGATGAGCTATATTCCACGGCCTATTGGTCTCCTCCTCTGATGTACGTGAGTCTTTACGCTCTCGAATATCAACCAGATAGTAGGAACCGTTGTGTAGATTCTTGCTGACCACAAAGGGTCCTTCCCAAGGCGGGATAACTTGTG
This sequence comes from Aegilops speltoides, assembly GCA_021437245.1. Taxonomy (NCBI): domain Eukaryota; kingdom Viridiplantae; phylum Streptophyta; class Magnoliopsida; order Poales; family Poaceae; genus Aegilops; species Aegilops speltoides. Next base: position 411,210,653 of record CM038141.1, on the reverse strand, counting down.
CATATCTCATCGGTCTTGGATGAGACGAAGCACCAAATCTCCTTCCGAAAGGCTCGTCTTAACCCGGCGGCTGTGATAACGACGAAGATCTTCTTTGGTAAATCGCCGAACGAGCGGCTGCGGATCACGCTCCTCATCCAATAGGTCCAAAGCGCCCTGTCGCGCCACCTCGTTGTCCGCTTCAACATAAGCCGCTACACGGGCGAATCGTGCTCGATATCACCGGGAGAAGCGCCTGCGCTCCGTAAACCATGAAGAAAGGTGTATATCCGATGAGCCGATTTGGCGTAGTATTGATACTCCATAGCACCGATGGGAGCTCTTCAACCCAAACATCACGGTGTTCTCTATGAACGGAACCGAAGTCGGGTTTGATGCCTCGTAAGATTTCTTGATTAGCACGCTCGCCTGCCCGTTGGATGGGGATGCGCCATCGACGACACGTCAAGCGAATATGCTCACGTTCACGAGAACTCTTTCATAGCCCCTTGGACAGATTAGTGCCATTGTCGGTAATGATCTTTGTGTGGAAAGCCAAACCGAAAATCACCTTTTGATGAATCGCACCATTGTTGCGCATCACACTTGCGGCGTGTTCCGCTTCAACCCACTTGGTGAACTTGTCCACTGCCACCAACAGGTGGGTCTTCTTATCTTTGGATCGTTTAAAGGGTCCAACCATATCCAGCCCCCAGGTCGCAAACGGCCACGTTATTGGGATCATCCTCAATTCTTGAGCCGGTACATGAGCACGCCTTGAAAATTTCTGACATCCATCACACCGTTTAACTAAATCCTCCGCATCAGCATGGGCATCAACGGTAAAATCCATGACGGGCGCCGCCACTGGGACTTTGAACCGGCGTGATGTCCACAATCCCCTTCATGGATTTCCTTTAAAATTTCACAGCCTTCCTCGGGAGAAACACAACGTTGAAATGCCCCTGACACACTACAATGATGTAGCTCACCATTAAGAATCGTCATAGATTTGGGCGCGGATTATCTGTGCGGCGTAACCTCATCTTCCGCAACTCCTTGAGTCATATCGCAAGGTGCGGAATCGTCAATCCGGAATAGCATGTAATGCTGCCACCAACTGAGCCTCCGGATCAGGAATAGCCAAATCCGCTTCACCAGGGAGCTGGACCGACGGGTTGTGCAAGACGTCCAGAAAGACATTAGGCGGGACCGGTTTACGCGAGAACCCAACCGCTTAAAGCGTCTGCCGCCGTTCTTCGGCAATCCACATGATCCACTTGATAGCCCTTGAAGCAACCTGCGATATTATCCACTTCTCGACGATATGCGGCCATGAGGGGGTCCTTAGAATCCCAAGTGCCAGATACTTGCTGAGCTACCAGGTCCGAGTCACCAAAACACTTAACCCGGCTTAAGTTCATCTCCTTAGCCATCCGGAGACCATGGAGCAAGGCTTCATACTCAGCTGCATTATTAGTACAAGGGAACATTAAACGGAGAACGTAACAAAACTTATCACCTCGTGGGGAAGTTAAAACGACTCCAGCCCCCGAGCCTTCCAATTGCCTGGATCCGTCAAAATGAATAGTCCAGTACGTGTGATCCGGCTTCTCCTCTGGTGCTTGTAACTCCGTCCAGTCATTAATGAAATCAACAAGTGCTTGTGATTTCACTGTTGTGCGCGGTATATACTTTAGCCCACCAAGCTCGATGGCCCATTTTGCAATCCGCCGATCGCCTCCTCGTTTCATATGATATCACCCAAAGGAGCTGAACTAACCATCGTGATAGGGTGCCCTTGGAAATATTGCTTCGATTTCCGGTCGCCATAAAAACACCATAGACTAGCTTACGCCAATGCGGATATCTCGCTTGGACTCAATAAGCACCTCATCGATATAATAAACCGGCCGTTGAACGGATACTCCTTGCTCGCCTCCTTGCGCTCTACCACAATGGCCACGCCTTCGCTCGAGCATTGGCTGCTATATATAACAACAACGGCTCCTTATCAACCGGAGCCGCAAGAACAAGCGGATTGGCCAATTGCGCTTTAGATCCTCAAATGCTTCGTCGGCGGACTCGAGACAAAATTATCATCTTCCTTAGCATCGGTATAAAGGAATGGCCTTCTCGAGGCGGCCGATAAACCGCTCAACGCTGCGATCCTGCCCGCCAGACGCTGAACATCATTGACACACCGGTTTAGCCAAGGAAGTGATAGCCTTAATTTTCTCGGATTAGCTTCAATTCCTCTGTTAGACACGGGAACCCCAATAACTTGCGGTAGGAACACCAAAAACGCACTTGGCGGATTAAGCATCATCTTATAAATGCTAAGTTGTCAAAGGTTTCCTTCAAATCTTCCACCAGGGTCTCCTTGTGTCTTGATTTCACCACAATATCATCTACATAAGCATGCACATTGCGGCCGATCTGCGTATGCAAGCAATTCTGTACACACCGCTGGTAAGTAGCCTGGGCACTCTTGAGCCCAAAAGGCATAGATACATAGCAGAAGGCTCCAAAGGGAGTTATAAACGTTGTCTTCTCCTAGTCCTTAACCGCCATTTTGATCTGGTGATATCCAGAGTATGCGTCCAAAAACTTAAACGCTCACATCCTGCCGTGGCATCAATAATCTGATCAATGCGGGGGAGAGCAAAGGATCTCTTGGACAAGCCTTGTTAAGATCTGTGTAGTCCACACACATCGCCAGTGCCATTTTTCTTAAGGACTAGCACCGGATTAGCAAGCCACTCTGGATGAAACACCTCAATGATAAAGCTAGCCGCTAGAAGCCTGGCTACTTCTTCTCCAATGGCCTTGCGCCTCTCTTCATTAAACCGGCGGAGAAACTGTTTCACCGGTTTATACTTAGGATCCACATTAAGTGTGTGCTCAACGAGTTCCTCGGTACACCGGCATGTCGATGGCTTCCATGCAAAGATATCCGGTTCTCACGGATGAACTTCGATGAGCGCTTTCCTATTTGGGATCCAGGTTTGCACTGACAGTAAACTGCTTGGACGAATCGCCTGGCACGAAGTCCACAAGCTTAGTCTCAGCTGCCGATTTAAACTTTAGATCCGATTCATGCTCTGTAGTGGGTTTCTTCAAAGGGGTCATATCCGCCGGGTCAACGTTGTCCTTATAGAATTTCAACTCCTCCGTGGCACAGACCACCTCTGCATAAGCTGCATCTCCTTCCTCACATTCCAAAGCGACTCGGCGGCTTCCATGCACCGTTATCGTTCCTTTGTAACCCGGCATTTTGAGCTGCAAGTAAATATAACAAGGTCGTGCCATGAACTTAGCATAAGCCGGCCGTCCAAACAAGGCATGATATGGACTCCGGATTTTCACCACTTCAAAAGTTAGCTTTTCAGACCGGGAATCATGCTCATCTCCAAAAGCCACATCCAGGGCTATCTTACCAACAGGATAAGCAGATTTGCCTGGTACTACACCATGGAACACCGTATTGGACGGTCTGAGATCTTTGTCTGTGAGACCCATGCGACGGAAAGTTTCATAGTATAATATATTGATACTGCTTCCTCCATCCATAAGCACCTTAGTAAACTTATAGCCCCCCACCTGAGGGTCTACCACTAATGCCAGCTGACCCGGATTATCAACCCGGGGGGGATGGTCCTCTCTGCTCCATACGATAGGCTGCTCTGACCAACGCAAATACCGCGGCAAAGCCGATTCAACAGAGTTTACTGCCCGTTTGTGAAGCTTCCGATCCCGTTTGTCCGAACTGGTTGTGAAAACATGATATCGCCCACTATTCATTTGCTTTGGTTGGCTCGATAACTTGTTGTTGTTCTTGCTTTGCCGCCACCTCGATTACTCGATTATTGTGATTGCCTGGTTAGGCCCTCGAACGAAGCTCCGTCTGACCCGCCCATGGAAACCGGATCTGAACCACCACGACCCTGGTCATATCGAAAGCATCGGAGTTTTGAACTCCTGCATAATATAACATCTTTCCAAAGATGATTCGATGGGGACTCTTCGTCCCGTGCTTGGGACAAGGCTGATTCAACAAGTAATTCAAGCGGCTTGTACTAGGATTTGGACCCGATTCGCCTTGCCTCTGCGCCGCTGGCCCTCATCTGCGCATTAGTGTTGGCTACGAAATCCGGATTGCCATCAGCCTTGCGCTTGCCCCGTTCCATGACCCGCCGATTTGAAATGCTGCCTTGAGTTGCCGTTCTTCTTTCCCTTCCTGCTTCATCATCGTCGACGGGATCCTTGGTCTTTGTCTCGAATCGGCATATTTTACCAAAGCGCCATGAGGGTTCCCATATCATTGCGTAAACGCTTCATCGTCCCAACTTCAATTTCAAAGGCTCAAACCGGCGGTTGCCTTCTAATGTTATGATCGCCGAGTCGGCATTGATCCGGTCGAGGAGTGCAAAATCTCGGACACGGCGTATCCAACGGGTTGTTGACTCCTTCTTCTTGAACACAAGCCGCCCGGTCTACTATGGACTTGGGTTGCTTACATGTATCCTTGAAGTTACGGATAAACCGGCCCGTGAATCGACCCCATGAATCGATAGAATTGGGCGGCAAGCTTTTCAACCATGTACGGCTGTGCCCTCGGCATCATGGTGAAGTACTTTGCACATGCGGCTTCATCAACATCTAGCATCTCCATGGCCATCTCATAACTTTCAACCCACGCCTCGGGGACAGATCTGCGGTGTAATTTGGCACCTTGCGCGGGCCCTTAAAATCCTTAGGCGGGCGCACATTGCGTGAAGGCGGATTAAACAGGCACCCTAAAGCGGATGCGACTCTGGCCAGTGAAGGTGGTAGGGCGAACGGTGTGTGTTGATCCGCATCATCTGTCTTCGCTAACTCGGCCTCCCCTCGTGCGGGCCCGATGCACTACCTCCGAGCATCACGAATACCACCCGTCTGGTGATTGCCTCGGGCCGCTTCACGGTCACGCGCGTTGCTTGATATGGCCGGTTCATCCATGCGCCTGCTGTAACTCCGGCTTGGACGGGGCATAGAGTGAATCCGATCACGGCTGTATGAATATGCCTCTGCTATATCGCCATGATCCGAAGAAGTTCCTTAACCGGCGTGTCTCAAGCGCTTGTGGGGAATCTCCTTCGATCGATCGCCTCAATCGTCGCGGCTGCAACAAGGTTGTCCATGGGATTAGAATAATGACACAGGGGTGTTATGATCGGCGTGGGAACCACCATGTTCTGCTGCGGAGGCTCCATCAGGCGCGGTTGGACCGTCGCTCCTGCTCCTGGTGCCTCAATCCGGTTTATTTCCTGTCTTTGGGGCGGGTTCTTCGGGTCCGGCCCCGGTCCGAAAGAGATTTCTAGGATCAAATCCTGACGGCAGGCGCGATCTATACTTCCGCCTCAACACCTCCTGCGACGCACTCTGGTCGAGCATGAGTTTGTAAGCTTGTGCATCTAAAGCGGCCCGCTCTGCGGCCATACGCTCCTTCTCTGCCGCCAGATCCGCTTTGGCTTGCGTGATCTGCTCTTTCACCTTTGCAATTTTCGCATTATGAGCCTCTGATCTGCTGGGTTGTCCTCCGCCATAAGCGTTGCTAGTGCATCAAACAGATCGGCGACAATTTGAACCGGCGGGCGACCGGGCCTCTCTGCCCCGCCGCCGCTGAACCGGAAAGCATTTTCTCGCCGCGGTTGAAGAGAGGTTCTTTGCGTCGTGCATCGCCATGAATACTCCAACCGGTTTAAGCGGCTTGGGGGCCGGAATATCGTCACCGTCGAACCGCCCCGATCATATCATCCTGCGGTGGTACAATGACTCGGTCTCTCTGTTTGAAGATTCATCGCCCGAATAAGCGACGGTCTCACTACCGTGTTCTGAACGGCGTCGTACTCCCCTCCATGGGTGACTCCGACGAAGACATGCCTTACGGCGGTTTAACCTGGGCTGGTCGCGCACGCTGAGCCGTCTCGACGAGGTCGGCGCAGATGTCCGGCTCAGGCCCAGGCTCCCCGATCTTGCCGATGAAAACGTGTATGCCGCCGAAGGGGACCCGGTATCCATACTCGATTGAATCGGCCTCGGGACCCCATCCGGCGTCGTCGATGTAGATCCGGCCGCGACGACTCTTGGTCATCCGGCCCACGACGTAGCCTTCGAGTCCTTTGAGCTTGCCCTCCAAGATCGTCAAACCATCGTGCGATAGCCCCACGGTGGGCGCCAACCGTCGATGGATTTGTCACGGCGGATGTCCTAGCATAAGGACTTAGTCGTGGAGCCATCGCTACGGGTTTACTTGCGGGGTTAAAGCGGACACAAAGACACGAGGGTTTTATACTAGTTCGCCCCTTCGATGAAGGTAAAGCCTACGTCTAGTTGTGATGGAATTGATGTAGTCTCGATGGCTAGGGAGCAAATAAGCCGCCTAGGCTCGAGTTGTGGTTATCGTCCTTGAACCGCCGCCGGTCGCCCCTTATATACACAGTGGCGCCCGTCGGTTCAGAGAGTCCCAACCGTTCATACTCGTATCCCGGTTGGTATCTCTCTTTCTAACTTACAATACAAGTCATACATCAGGCCGGTTTACGGCTACAAGCTCTAAACCGACTATAGGCCTTGGGCCTTTCTCTGATTACACCCCTAACGGAGCTAACCCGGCCCAAGCTGGCCGGTTTACACCTAGTGGTAATATCCCCAACAGTCGGTAAAGAACCCAAATCCACCGTAGATGTTACAAATTAGTACATCATGAGCCGAGCTCCCACATCTACTACTCCTGGAGGAGGAAACCCTATGACTACTACTCGCGTCGCGCCCACCTAGCTAACTCCACGGCTACTCCGTTCCAATCTCCCTTGATCAGGCCGGCCATACACCAAGCGTTTCCCTCTTCCACGATCTTCATAGTGAGCCCACCCAGCGAGGGGGAAGCACCATCGAAGACGATGGCATTGTGGTGCTTCCACAGCTCCCAAAGGACTAGGGTGATGATGACGCGCATGTTTTTTGGCTTGTCCGCGCACCAATCCACCAAAGTGTCGTGGCCCTCGGGAGTCCAGGACGGTTTGCCAATCGTGGTGCATAGTGTTCTCCAAATAGTCTGAGCAAAAGCACATGTTAGCTCGATGTGGTCCCGTCTCTCCTGCTGGTCACAGAACGGGCAGGCGTCCGGGTGCGGTAGGCCTCACCTAGCAAGGCGATCCGCCGTCTAGCATCTGTTTTTCATGGCTAGCCAGAGGAAGAAGTGACATCGCAGCGGCGCCTTAGATTTCCACGTGAAGTGTGTTGCGGCTGACACCACCCTCCCCGCAAACATTGCCGCATAGGCAGACGTGGCTGAGAACATTCCATTACTCGCCCAAGACCAAGCTATGGCATCCGGCACTCCCTCTTGCAAATTGACCTCCTGAAACCGTAGCCACACGCGCAGATACTGTCTGAGAGCTTCAAGTCCTAGATCTGGGTTTATATCCGTTGCCCAGATTCCCGTAGAGACAGCTTCTTTAAGTGATCTCAACTTCCTTCTGCGCGGCGGGACGGCTGCATATACTAACGGTGCGAAGAGGGTCATATTCCCGTCCCCGATTGTTATCTTGGTCGCGGCGTTGCATAGGGCAATCGAGTCTTTGGGGACCTTTATGTTGAACTCGCTCCACGGCCTATGTTGATCCACACGCTGCAACCGTCCATCCATCGATCCTCTCACGTGAAGCACGTTTAATCACAGTCGTCAAACTTACTTAATCATAAGATATTTTGTAAGAGTTTATAGCATAATCCTTTTCTCCTGTATTGTGATTTCAGCATATAATAATAGATGGTAGAAGTCAAGTTTTAGCCGATACCATACAATCAAGATTTCGTCTATTCTTCTCAGATATTTTTTCTTCTAAAAACAGAGTCCAGAAAATATTTATTGTGATCTGTAAAGAAAAAGAAAGGTGTCTCGTGTAGTTTGTGTTTATATACAACGAAAAATTGATTTACAGAGTCGTGATCTACTCCACATAACACGTTCTGGGAGGAAGAGGACGCACAATCACAGCAGCTTCGGCGGCGGGGGCCCTGAGAAATCCGGTGGGCTATATGAGAGCTTCAGGATCCAGTTGGCAAGCCTGTTCTTGTTTTGCTCCTGAGCTGCTTCCTGGCAGCTGGGGCTTGGGGTCTTCTCAATGGTTCCATCTCTATCAAGAGTCGTCTTGAGATTTTCAAGGGTTTTAACTATCTGAGTAAACTCGGGCCTCTTCTCGGGTTGAGCGGACCAGCATTGCTCCATCAATTGTTGCAATGGTGTCGGGCAGCTCGAAGGAACAACCGGTCTCAAGTTCTGAAATTTGAATTCCGTTAACAAACAGTTCATGTGCAGAATTGTCAAGTGAGTAAACTGAATGTTTCTTTGGGAAATCTCCTCACTACAGCGGAAACAAATTGGAAGATAAGTGAATTAGAAGAGCGAATACCTTATTAACAACTGCATAAGCTGCTTGGAGCGGAGTCATCTCTTCATAAGGGATGGAACCACTAACCAGTTCCCACAAGACGAGCCCAAAACTATAAACATCGACTTTCGGACCATATGGCTTGCGCTTACACATCTCCGGCGCCATCCATCTGTATGTGCCTGGGTCATCTTCCATCGTGTTGCAGTAAACGTCTTCAAAAGCTACTCCAAAATCAACGACCTTTGCACAACATTCTGCGTCGAATAGAATGTTCTCAGGCTTCACGTCACGGTGGATTACTCCTTGCGAATGAACGTATTCCAAACCACGTGCAATGTCCAGGGCAACGGAGATGATCTTCTCCAAAGGAAGTTGCTTGCCCTTCAGCTTGCGCAGATAAGCTCTCAAAGAGCCCCCAGGCAGGAACTCAGTGATGACACAGAAGACAGGTGCAGAGCTACATGCCCCAACCAGCTGCACAAAATATTGTGGACGGATTAAAAACAACTCCTTGTTACAGTATGTAATGAAACCTAGAGAACCAATATGATGAGATGTAGCTACAGTCCAATAATACTGCCTTTCTTATGCTAGCAGTGGTGTTTAAAAAAAAACCTGATACAAATACAGCTGCGGTGGTCCAGGTAGTCTAATCCCAAGTGAAGGAAATTATTGTTCTTTTTTTTTTTTTGGTGAAACAGGCTATTAGCTTGACAACTATGACAACATTGATTACACTGATGGGTACGGGAGCAGTTAGTAGATAGTTATGTCCAAGGCAAAGACATTGACTAGTATCCTACTCGTGTACTTGTCATCTCCAGGAGAAGATATTTCTTCTTTTTTTAGTGGCAGGGGGGGAAGATACTTGGCATTGCAGTGAGCATATTCCTTGTATATGTCATTAGGGAGAAATACCCTGGATTATCTACTGTCAGCAAAGTCATGCTTGCAGAAACACTACTAAAAGAAATACAAGAAATACAGAAGAGCAAAGTTAAGGCCCTACGGAAGATAATTCATGTTGCAGCTGTCAATGATTTGAGCTGTGCTGCATACTGACTCAACAACGCAAAATACCCAAATTCAAGTATGGGCAGTTCCATGAATACATAGAAAGGCAAAATGACATAGTGGTTACTGCACTGTTTTCTAATGAAGAAATAGATGCTACTCACGGGCAATGGATAGCCAGAAAACATCAAAAGAAAATTTATACAGAAATTCATTTCATTACCTCAATGACATTACGATGCTGGAGCCGAGCCAAAATGGTAACTTCGACAGTGAACTGCTTCTCAAGCCGGGCAGCCAGTTCTGGGTCTTCACCGTCATCAGGTAGCCTGATAAACTTGACAGCAACAGGCTGCTCCTTGTAGATTCCGTGGAACAGACGACTATACGCTCCTGATGCAAATCTGTGGCCAATGAGTAACTGTGAGCGGTCGACCGTCCATTTCTCAAGTACATCCAGCGCAGCGACCTTTGCAACTCTAGCTTCGGAGTTCCTTGGCCAGGAAGAGGCCCTTTTGGTTACCAATTTGGTCGCTGCTCTTGTCGAAGAGAAGGCAAAAGGGGGACTATCATCCAGCAACCGAACAGAGCTAGATTTCCTTTGCCGCTGTGGAGAGGAGAACCTCTTGCTGGCAGCTTTTGCCTCCCTAAAAACGTCGGAGATGACGCGCGTCGGGATGGGGGATTTCGCTCTCTTCTTCGGCTTTGATCCATCTCCAGCGACCTTGAAGGATACACTCCGTGGATTGGAATCGCTGGCTAGCCCTGCATCCTTTGCAAAGTAAGGACCTGGGCTAGAGCACACCCTCTGCAACCTCAAGCTTTGCTCCTCGGAGTGGAACGAGAACTCCAGCGTGTTGCCTGAGCTTCCATCATTCAAACCCCGGACAATACGCCGATTAGGAATATCCAGTGATTTCAGGCTCAGGCCGTTTCCCTTCGGCCCAACCTCGCGCCGATCTTGCATCATCGACGTTTCTTTCAGTGAGCCATCACCAACAGCACCATGCTGTTTCAGCTGAACATCTGAAAACACAACATCTTTCGGCTTGCGGTCTGCCTGACCGGCTGCCGATTTTGCCCTGGGAATCGCCGGCCTCGCCGGGTTCGAGACCGCCCCTTTGGCCCTCGGCTGCAGGCTCTTGAGCTCTGAATCAAACTCTTTCTGCATGGACACGGCGCGGCGGCTGAACTGCTCGTCGAAGGAGCACCTGCCGGAGCTAGACCTGACGATGGAGTGCGAGAACTTGGTGCGCCGCACCCACGAGTACTCGTCCTCGTCCATCTCCTCCGCGAAATCTCAAGCAAACCAGATCCGAGAATACCGCAGGGTCGTCACGAAGTTGCAGCAAGAACTGGATCAGAGAGGACTCAGATGGGAACCTGGCGCTAGAAGAGGATCTGCATTTGATCCCTCCCCGCCGGCGCTGTGACCCCGGAGTGCGTGCTGCTCCATCGCGGTCGACTCCGGCGCGCCATTCCACCAGATTAAACCGCCAACCGCCGCCTCCTCCTCGTTGGCCTGAACCTGAATCAGTTTGTTGGATTGAAACGCTCAGAAACAAGACAGCAAATCAAATCAAGAAGAAGGAGAAAAATCCGGCCTTGTGCGGGTCGGGGGCACTACCAGATTCCTTGTGGGCGTGGGGCACCACGGAATCAATCAATCTACCGAACGCAGGAGGGAGAGAAGGCGGGCCAACCGGTCGGTTCGGGAAAGGCCAGGGCATGGACCGAACAGTTGGCCGTACGTGCGTGGGCGAATGAGGGGAGCGCGGCGGCGGACCGGGACACGCCGCTCGCAGGGTGGGAAAGGCAGGGGAGGGAAAGCGACGAGATGCGTCGCCCCGAAGCAGACGGTGGCGAGTGGAGTAGGAGTAGGAGTATTGTTTTTGTGGCGGGATTCAAAGGCCGTTGGTCTCACGTTTCTCCCCCGCCGTCCCCTCCCGTGACGCCATGGGAAGACGCACGCGCCCAGATCGAATCTAACCCGGCGAAAGGGAATGGAATGAAGCAGCCGCCGGAGGCAGCGGATTGGCGGAGGCGACGGTCGGGCCGAATCGGGATCACGCGGGGCGGAGGAAAAGCGGGGCGAAAAGCGGGGGGAAGAATGTTAACGCTGCACGGGAAAGGCGAGGACGCCGTGACGCGTGAGCTGCGGGGCGGAGGAGGCTTACCGTATGCAGAGAGGATGGAGGAGAAGCTTCTACTCCTTGGCCGCCGTCGTTGCGGGTGCAGGGAGGGAAGACGCGCCTCGTCGTCCGTCCGTCCGTCCTCGCTCGCCGGTGGCCAGTGTCGGGGGTCGCGCGTGGAAAACTGGAGCTCCTCCGGTCTGGATGTGGCCGGGAAGGTAGACAAGTACGTAGAGTACAAGAGTACACTTGGAAGCTGTACGGTGTGAGGGCCCTGGATGAATGACGACGACGACGACGACGGGCTGCGTGAGTGGGAGGTCGTCTACTGGGGCTACAGAAAAATGAGAAGTTTACTCCCACTCGACACCATTATTTGAGGCGGGCTTTGTTCGCTTGCGGAGGGAGATGGCGCTAGCTAGCTTTGTTATCGGAGCTCCTTTTCCTTTTCTTTTCTGAGTGGATGGTGGCTTATCGATCGGAGCTGGAAGGAAGGCGGGGTGGGTTGGGTGCGGGGTGATGTGGCGTGCGTGGTGTTGGTTCTTCTTCTTCCTCCTCCTCCTTGTCGCGTCCCCGTTGCGTGAGTTGTTGTTACGTGGACGTCGGCGAGCGTGGACTGGGGTGGGTGTCTGATTGGCATGGCGTATTGGCATGGGGCCCCGGCCGGGGAGCGGTGACCTCACACGCTTGACCGTGGAACGGAGCAGGCCCTACCTGCGATAGCGGCGGCATCAACCACTGCGGTTGCGGGGCGGGTCATCGGATGCCGTCTCCCGCCCGCCGCGGCGTGTGTCTCGCCTGGTCGGCTGCGCGAGCTGGGGCTGGGCTTCCGGCTCCAGCCGCCCCTCGCGTGCGCGCGCGCCGGGGGACATGCGTGTGCCGACCCACGTTGCAGCCCCGGTGCTGGCGCCCGCGCCCGTGCCGGCCGGAAGGAACCTGAGTATTTTTCAAAGACATGAAAAAGCCATCGCATGTATGTATATCTGGTAAGAAAAGTACCAAGCCCCCTTCAAAAAACCAGTGCCAAGGAGTATGATGGAAAGGCAACAAAATACTCCCTCCGTTTCAAAATAGATGACCCAACTTTATACTAAAGTTAGTATAAAATTGGGTCATCTATTCTGAAACGGAGTGAGTACAAAACAACTATAGAAAAATAAATAAAATTACCGAAAAAGGGTCTCCCCCCGCTTTGTATTCCAAAGCACCAAGCAACAGTACAAATGCGATCTTTGGGCATGACGAAAGACAACAAGCCCAAAGAAGAAAGGAAGAAGAAACAAATGCCAACAACGGCTATTTCGACTAAGCGGACGGCCCGCCACCACTACGCCTCGAGAGACACACCACAGCCCGAGGCTCGAGTGCAGCGTACCAAGCAAAGACACCTCCAAGAAGGTATCTGACGTCGGCACGACTTCTTTGCCCGGACGAGTCCTAGGGTTTCCCCCGGTACGCGGAGGGAAATGGAGAATGGCTACCACCGACTGTTGGAAATATGCCCTAGAGGCAATAATAAAAGTATTATTATATTTCATTGTTCATGATAATTGGTTTTTGTTCATGCTATAACTGTATTATCCGAAAATCGTAATACACGTGTGAACACATAGACCACAATATGTCCCTGGTGAGCCTCTAGTTGACTAGCTCGTTGTGATCAACAGATAGTCATGGTTTCCTGACTATGGACATTGGATGTCGTTGATAACGGGATCACATCATTGGACAAGACCCAATCCTAAGCATAGCATAAAGATCGTGTAGTTCATCTGCTAGAGCTTTGCCAATGTCAAGTATCTCTTCCTTCGACCATGAGATCGTGTAACTCCGGATCACCGTAGGAGTGCCTTGGGTGTATCAAGCGTCACAACGAATCGGGTGACTATAAAGGTGCATTATAGGTATCTCGAAAGTATCATTGGGTTGACACGGATCGAGGCTGGGATTTGTCACTCCGTATGACGGGAGGTATCTCTGGGCCCACTCGGTAATGCATCATCATAATGAGCTCAAGGTGACCAAGGTGTTGTACGGGATCATGCATTACAGTGCGAATAAAGTGACTTGCGATGTGAGGTGAACAAGGTATTGGGATGCCGGCGATCGAGTCTCGGGCAAGTAACGCACCGATTGACAAAGGAATTGTATCTGAGGTTTTGATCGAATCCTCGACATCGTGGTTCAACCGATGAAATCATCAAGGAGCATGTAGGAGCCAACATGGGTATCCAGATCCGCTGTTGGTTATTGCCGAGAGTCGTCTCGGTCATGTCTGCGTGTCTCCGAACCCGTAGGGTCTACACACTTAAGGTTCGGTGGCGCTAGGGTTGTATGAATATGAGTATGCAGCATATCGAATGTTGTACGAGTCCGGATGAGATCCCGGACGTCACAAGGAGTTTGGAATGGTCCGGAGGTAAAGAATAATATATAGGAAGTGGTATTTCGCCATCGGGAAAGTTTGGGGTCTCCGTAATGTCTGGGACCACCGGAAGGGTCGGGGTCCACCGGTGGGGCCACCCATCCGGAGGGCCCCATGGGCTGAAGTGGGAGGAACCAGCCCATAGTGGGCTGGTGCGCCCCTAGGCCCACCCTGCGCCTAGGGTTGAAACCCTAGGGGTGAAGCGCCCACTTGGCTTGGGGGCTCCTCCCCCTGGCCGCCGCCCCTTGGAGATTGGATCTCGGGGCGGCGCCCCTAGAGGCCTATATAAAGGGGAGGGAGGGGGCAGCCGCACCTTGTGCTTGGCGCCTCCCTCCCCGCTACAAATCCTCCTCCGTAGTCGCTTGGTGAAGCCTGGGAGATCTGCTGCATCCACCACCACGCCCGTCGTCTTCTTTGGATCATCATCAACCTCTCCTTCCCCTTGCTAGATCAAGAAGGAGGAGACGTCTCCCGTCCGTCGTGTGTTGAGCGCGGAGGTGCTGTCCGTTCGACACTTGGACATCGGTGATCTGAATCACGTCGAGTACGACTCCATCATCACCTTGCAAGCTTCCGCACGCGATCTACAAGTGGTATGTAGATGCAAACTCTCACTCGTTACTCGTTGCTTAGATGAACTCATAGATGGATCTTGGTGAAACCGTAGGAAAAGTTTTAATTTTCGCAGCGTTCCCCAACAGTGGCATCATGAGCTAGGTCTATCGTAGTTCTCTAATGCACGAGTAGAACACAATTTTGTTGTGGGCGTGGATCTTGTCAACTTACTTGCCTCTACTAGTCTTTTCTTGCTTCAGCGGTATTGTGGGATGAAGCGGCCGGACCAACCTTACGTGCGCTTACGTGAGACCGGTTCCACCGATTGACATGCACTAGTTGCATAAGGTGGGTGGCGGTGTCATCTCTCCCACTTTAGTTGGGCGGATTCGATGAACAGGGCCCTTATGAAGGGTAAATAGAAGTTGACAAAATCACGTTGTGGTTATTCGTAGGTAAGAAAAGCGTTCTTGCTAGAACCCAATTGCAGCCACGTAAAAGATGCAACAACAATTAGAAGGCGTCTAACTTGTTTTTGCAGCGATTGATCACGTGATGTGATATGGCTAGAAGTTGTGATGAATGATGAATTGTGATGTATGAGATCATGTTCTTGTAATAGGATTCACGACTTGCATGTCGATGAGTATGACAACGGCAGGAGCCATAGGAGTTGTCTTTATTTTTTGTATGACTGCGTGTCATTGAAGAGCGCCATGTAAACTACTTTGCTTTATTGCTAAACGCGTTAGCCATAGAAGTAGAAGTAGTCGTTGGCGTGACAATTTCATGAAGACACGATGATGGAGATCATGATGATGGAGATCATGGTGTCAAGCCGGTGACAAGATGATCATGGAGCCCCAAGATGGAGATCAATGGAGCTATATGATATTGGCCATATCATGTCACAACTATATAATTGCATGTGATGTTTATTATGTTTATGCATCTTGTTTACTTAGGACGACGGTAGTAAATAAGATGATCCTTACAAAAAATTCAAGAAGTGTTCTCCCTAGCGTGCACCGTTGCTACGGTTCGTAAGCTTCTAAGCACCACGTGATGATCGGGTGTGATGGATTCTTACGTTCACATACAGCGGGTGTAAGACAGTTTTACACAGCAAAAACACTTAGGGTTAACTTGCGAGCCTAGCATGTACGGACATGGCCTCGAACACGGAGACCGAAAGGTCGAACACGAGTCGTATGGAAGATCGATCAACATGAAGATGTTCACCGGCGATGACTAGTCCGTCTCACGTGATGATCGGACACGGGCTAGTCGACTCGGATCGTGTAACACTTAGATGACTAGAGGATGTCTAATCTAAGTGGGAGTTCATAATTTTGATTAGAACTTTATTATCATGACCTTAGTCTAAAACCTCTGCGAATATGTCTTGTAGATCAATGGCCGGCGCTAATGTCAACATGAACTTCAACGCGTTCCTAGAAAACCAAGCTGAAAGATGATGGCAGCAACTATACGGACTGGGTCGGAACACGAGATCATCCTCATAGCTGCCAAGAAACAATATGTCCTAGAAGCACCATTAGGTGACCCACTGTTCTCCAAAGCCTTGCAAGGCGATTTGAGCGTTTGGCGGACTCGTCTTGATGATTACTCCCTCGTTCGATGCGGCATGCTTTACAGCTTAGAACCGGGGCTCAAAAGCGTTTTGAGCATCACGGAGCATATGAGATGTTGAAGAGCTGAAACTAGTTTTCCAAGCTCATGCCCGGTCAAGAGATATGATGTCTCCGACAAGTTCTCTGATTGTAAGATGGAGGAAAACAGTTACATTAGTGAGCACATCACGAAGATGTGCAGGTTGCACAACCGTATGACCCGGTGAACATTAACCTCCCGGATGAGGCGGTCATTGGACAGAATCCTCGATCGCTCCCACCAAGCTACAAGAGCTTTGTGATGAACTACAACATGCGAGGGATGGTGAAGACCATTCTGAAGTGTTCTCGATCTTTGAAGTCGCAGAGGCTGAAATCAGAAAGAACATCAAGTGTTGATGGTCAATAAGACCACTAAGTTCAAGAAGGGCAAGGGTAAGAAGAACTTCAAGAAGGGCGGCAAAGATGTTGCCGCGCCGTAAGCCGATTCTTGGGAAGAAGTCAAAGAATGGACCCAAGCACGAGACCGAGTGCTTTTATTGCAAGGGAAGGGTCCTTTGGAAGCGGAACTGCCCCAAATACTTAGCGGATAAGAAGGCGGCAACACCAAAGGTATATTTGATATACATGTAATTGATGTGTACCTTACCATTACTCGTAGTAACTCACAGGTATTTGATACGGTGCCGTTGCTCATATTTGTAACTCACAGCAGAGCTGCGGAATAAGCGGAGATGGCGAAGGATGAGGTGACGATCTTGGCGTCGGGAATGGTTCGAGTCGATGTGATCGCCGTCGACGCTGCCTCTACATTTACCCACGGGATTAGTTTTGAACCTTAATAATTGTTATTTAGTGCCAAGTTTGAGCATGAACATTGTATCTAGATCTCGTTTAATCTGAGATGACTACCCATTAAGTCTGAGAATAATGGTTGTTCGATTTATATGAGAGATATGTTTTATGGTCATGCTCCGATGGTCAATGGTTTATTCTTAATGAATCTCGGCGTAATATTACACATGTTCATAGTGTGGATGCAAAAGATGTAAAGTTGACAACGATAGTCCCACATACTTGTGGTAATTGCCGCCTTTGGTCACATTGGTGTCAAGCGCATGAAGAAGCTCCATCTTGATGGACTTTTAGAGTCTCTTGATTATGGATCGTTTGACACATGCGAACCATGCCTCTTAGGCAAAAGACCAAGACTCCGTTCTCGGAACAATGGGCGAGCAACCAACTTGTTGGAAATCATACATACCGATGTGTGCGGTCCAATGGCGTTGAGGCTCATGGAGGATATCCTTATGTTCTCACTCTCATGATGACTTGAGTAGATATGGGTATGTCTACTTAATGAAACACAAGTCGAGACCTTTGAAAAGTTCAAGGAATTTCAGAATGAGGTGGAGAATCAGCGTGACGGAAAGATAAAGTTCCTACGATCGGATCGTGGAGGAGAATACTTAAGTCACGAATTTGGTACACACTTAAGGAAATGTGGAATCATTTCACAACTCACGCCACTGGAACACCTCGGTAAAGCGGTGTGTCCGAGCGTCGTGTCGCACTCTATTGGATATGGTGCGGTCTATGATGTCTCTTACCGATTTACGCTTTCATTTTGGGGATACGCTCTAGAGACAGCTACATTCACTTTAAATAGGGCACCGTCTAAATCCGTTGAGATGACACCGTATGAATTATGGTTTGGGAAGAAACCTAAAGTATCGTTTCTAAAAGTTTGGGGATGCGATGCTTATGTCAAAAACTTCAACTGAAAAGCTCGAACCCAAGTCGGAAAAATGCGTATTCATAGGATACCCTAAGGAAGCTGTCGGGTATACCTTCTACTTAAGATCGAAGGCAAGATCTTTGTTGCCAAGAACGGATGCTTTACGGAAAAGAGTTTCTCTCGAAAGAAGTAAGTGGGAGGAAAGTAGAACTTCGATGAAGTACTACCTCTCGAGCGGGAAAGTGGTGCGGTAGCAGAAACCGTTCTGTGATGCCCACACCAAGCAAGAGGAAAACAATGATGATGATCAAGGTACTTGGATCAAGTTGCTCTTGAACCGTGAGGTCCACAAGGACACGTTCCGCACAGTGGTACCTTGAACTATGAAGAAGCGATGGCGGGCCCGATTCCAACAAATGGCTTGAAGCCATGAAATCCGAGATAGAATCCATGTATGAAAACAAAGTATGGACTTTGACAGACTTGCCCGATGATCGTGAGCGATAGAAAACAAATGGATTTTTAAGAAGAAGGCGGACGCGGATGGTAATGTTACCATCTATAAAGCTCGACTTGTCGCTAAGGGTTATCGACAAGTTCAAGGGATTGACTTCTGACGAGACTTTCTCTCCGTGGCGAAGTGAAGTCCGTCCGAATCATGTTAGCAATTGCCGCATACTATGATTATG
Source organism: Aegilops speltoides (assembly GCA_021437245.1). Taxonomy (NCBI): domain Eukaryota; kingdom Viridiplantae; phylum Streptophyta; class Magnoliopsida; order Poales; family Poaceae; genus Aegilops; species Aegilops speltoides. The sequence goes on along the minus strand of CM038141.1, from coordinate 411,192,046 downwards.
AGATATGGCAGATGGACGTCAAAACAGCATTCCTTAACGGACATCTTAAGGAAGAGCTGTATATGATGCAGCGGAAGGTTTTATCGATCCTAAAACGCTAACAAAGTATGCAAGCTCCGGCGATCCATTTATGGTGGTGCAAGCATCTCGAGTTGGAACATTCGCTTTGATGAGATGATCAAAGCGTTTGGGTTTATCTGAGACTTATGGAGAAGCCTGCGTTTACAAGAAAGTGAGTGGGAGCTCTGTAGCATTTCTCATATTATATGTAGATGACATACTCTTGATGGGAAATAATATAGAACTTCTGGACAGCATTAAGGCCTACTTGAATAAATGTTTTTCAATGAAGGACCTTGGAGAAGCTGCTTATATATTAGGCATCAAGTGAAGGAAATATGCCCTAGAGGCAATAATAAAGTTATTATTTATTTCCTTATTTCATGATAAATGTTTATTATTCATGCTAGAATTGTATTAACCGGAAACATGATACATGTGTGAATGCATAGACAAAACAACATGTCACTAGTATGCCTCTACTAGACTAGCTTGTTAATCAAAGATGGTTATGTTTCCTAACCATGAACAAAGAGTTGTTATTTGATTAACAAGGTCACATCATTAGTAGAATGATCGATTGACATGACCCATTCCCTTAGCTTAGCACACGATCGTTGAGTATGTTGCTCTTGCTTTTATCCATGACATATACATGTTCACTGTAACTATGAGATTATGCAACTCCGTTTACGGAGGAACACTTTGGTGCTACCAAGCGTCTGGCGTGGCGGGTGATTATAAAGGAGTACTACAGGTGTCTCCAAAGGTAGATGTTGGGTTGGCGTATTTGAGATTAGGTTTTGTCACTCGATTGTCGGAGAGGTATCTCTGGGCCCTCTCGGTAATGCACATCATGAAGCCTTGCAAGCACTACAACTAATGAGTTAGTTGTGAGATGATGTATTACAGAACGAGTAAAGAGACTTGCGTAGCGAGATTGAACTAGGTATTGGATACCGACGATCGAATCTCGGGCAAGTAACATACCGATGACAAAGGGAACAACGTATGTTGTTATGCGGTCTCGACCGATAAAGATCTTAAGTAGAATGTGTAGGAACCAATATGGGCATCCAGGTCCGCTATTGGTTATTGACCGAGAATAGTTCTAGGTCATGTCTACATTGTTCTCGAACCGTAGGGTCCGCACGCAAGGTTTCGATGGCGGTTATTATGAGTTTATGTATTTTGATGTACCGAAGAAGTTGAGTCCCGGATGTGATCACGGACATGACGAGGAGTCTCGAAATGGTCGAGACATAAAGATTGATATATTGGTAGCCTATGTTTGGAGTTGGAATGGTTCGGTAAAACAGAATTCTGCGAGTCAGGAGGTTACGGAACCCCGGGGTAAATGGGCCTCGATGGGCCTCGAGGGAGAAGAGGAGGGCAGGCCGGGAGGTGGCGCGCCTCCCCCAGTCCGAATAGGACAAGGAGGAGGCGCCTCTCCTCTTTCCCTCCCCCAATCCTATTCCAACTAGGAAGGGGAGTCCTACTCGGTGGGAGTAGGACTCCTCCAGCGCCCTAGCTAGGCGGCCGGCCTCCCCCTCCCTCCTTTATATCACGGGGCAGGGGGCACCCTAGAACACACAAGTTTGATCTTTAGATCGTTCCTTAGCCGTGCGGTGCCCCCTCCACCATATTCCACCTCGGTTATACTGTGTGAAGCTTAGGCGAAGCCCTGCGCCGTGAAACATCAAGATCGTCACCACGCCGTCGTCTTGTGAAACTCTCCCTCAACACTCGGCTGGATCGAGTCTGAGGGGCGTCATCGAGCTGTACGTGTGTCAAGAACTTCGGGCGTCGGATGCTTGGCGCCGGATCGGTCGGATCGCGAGGAGAGCGTCGACTACTTCCTCTACGTTGTGATCGCTTCGCCGGGTCTACAAGGGTATGTGGACAACACTCTCCCTCTCGTTGCTATTCATCACCATGATCTTGCGTGTGCGTAGGAAATTTTTTGAAATTACTACGTTCCCCAACATCAAGATCTATAGAGATAGATCGAGACGCCTCATAGGTCTTTCACAAAGCACATACCTTGATAAGATTTTGAAGAGGTTCAAAATGGATCAGTCCAAGAAGGGGTTCTTGCCCATGTTACAAGGTGTGAGATTGAGCTCGGCTCAGTCACCGACCACGGCAAAAGATAAAGAAGAGATGAGGTCATCCCTATGCTTGACCATAGGATCTATTATGTATGCCATCTTTGTGTGCAGACCGATGTAAACCTTGCCATAAGTTTGGTAGCAAGATACCAAAGTAATCCCGGCAAGGAACACTGGATAGCGGTCAAGAATATCCTGAAGTACCAGAAAAGGACGAAGGACATGTTTCTCGTTTATGGAGGAGCGAAGAGCTCGTCATAAAGGGTTACGTCGGCGCTTAACCGACTCGGATCTGGATGACTCTAAGTCACAAGCTGGATATGTGTATATGTTAAATGGTGGAGCGATGGCTAGTGCAGGTGCAAGCAGAGAAGCGTCGTGGCGGGATCTACGTGTGAAGCGGAGTACATGGCAGCCTCGGAGGCAGCGCATGAAGCGATTTGGGTGAAGGAGTTCATCACCGACCTAGGAGTCATACCCAATGCGTCGGGGCCGATCAAACTCTTACGTGACAACATGGAGCTATTGCCCTTGCCAAGGAGCCTAGGTTTCACAAGAAGACCAGGCACATCAAGCGTCGTTTCAACTCCATCGTGAAAATGTTCAAGATGGAGACATAGAGATTTGCAAAGTGCACACGGATCTGAATGTCGCAGATCCGTTGACTAAACTCTCTCTCGCGTGCAAAACATGATCAACACCGAACTCTATGGGTGTTCGATTCATCACAATGTAACTTGATTAGTGACTCTAGTGCAAGTGGGAGACTGTTGGAAATATGCCCTAGAGGCAATAATAAAAGTATTATTATATTTCATTGTTCATGATAATTGGTTTTGTTCATGCTATAAGCTGTATTATCCGAAATCGTAATACTGCGTGTGAACACATAGACCACAATATGTCCCTGGTGAGCCTCTAGTTGACTAGCTCGTTGTGATCAACAGATAGTCATGGTTTTCGACTATGGACATTGGATGTCGTTGATAACGGGATCACATCATTAGGAGAATGATGTGATGGACAAGACAATCCTAAGCATAGCATAAAGATCGTGTAGTTAAATGCGCTAGAGCTTAGCCAATGTCAAGTATCTCTTCCTTCGACCATGAGATCATGTAACTCCCGGATACCATAGGAGTGCCTTGGGTGTATCAAAGCGTCACAATGTAGCGGGTGACTATAAAGGTGCATTACTGGTATCTCGAAAGTATCTGTTGGGTTGACACGGATCGAGGCGGGATTTGTCACTCCGTATGACGGAGAGGTATCTCTGGGCCCACTCGGTAATGCATCATCATAATGAGCTCAAGGTGACCAAGGTGTTGCCACGGGATCATGCATTACGGTGCGAGTAAAGTGACTTGCGATACGAGACTGAACAAGGTATTGGGATACCGGCGATCGAGTCTCGGGCAAATAACGTACCGATTGACAAAGGGAATTGTATACGGTTTTGATCGAATCCTCGACATCGTGGTTCAACCGATGAAATCATCGAGGAGCATGTAGGAGCCAACATGGGTATCCAGATCCGCTGTTGGTTATTGCCCGAGAGTCGTCTCGGTCATGTCTGCGTGTCTCCCGAACCCGTAGGGTCTACACATAAGGTTCGGTGGCGCTTAGGGTTGTATGAATATGAGTATGCAGCATATCGAATGTTGTTGAGTCCGGATGAGATCCCGGACGTCACGAGGAGTTTCGGAATGGTCCGGAGGTAAAGAATAATATATAGGAAGTGGTATTTCGCCATCGGGAAAGTTTGGGGTCTCTGGTAATGTCTGGGACCACGGAAGGGTCCCGAGGTCCACGGGTGGGGCCACCCGTCGGGGAGGGCCCCATGGGCTGAAGTGGGAGGAACCAGCCCATAGTGGGCTGGTGCGCCCCTAGGCCCACCCCTGCGCCTAGGGTTGAAACCCTAGGGGTGGGGCGCCCACTTGGCTTGGGGGCACTCCACCCCTTGGCCGCCCCCCTTGGAGATTGGATCTCAGGGCGGCGCCCCGAGGCCTATATAAAGGGGAGGGAGGGGCAGCCGCACCTTGTGCTTGCGCTCCCTCCCCTGCTACACCTCGTCCTCCTCCTATAGTCGCTTGGCGAAGCCCTGCCGGAGATCTGCTGCATCCACCACCACGCCGTCGTGTTGCTGGATCATCATCAACCTCTCCTTCCCCCTTGCTGGATCAAGAAGGAGGAGACGTCTCCCGTCCCGTACGTGTGTTGAACGTGGAGGTGCTGTCCGTTCTACACTTGGACATCGGTGATCTGAATCACATCGAGTACGACTCCATCATCACCTTGCAAGCTTCCGCACGCGATCTACATGTGGTATGTAGATGCAAACTCTCACCCGTTACTCGTTGCTTAGATGAACTCATAGATGGATCTTGGTGAAACCGTAGGAAAAATTTTAATTTTCTGCAACGTTCCCCAACACCGACACCCTTCAAGAAGGAATGGTGGCACCCGCCGGTGTCACCGCATCGGAGCCGGACGAGCCGGCAATGATTTCTCCCGCATGCCAAACACCACCGCCCATCCGGAGCCTACCAACCAAACCACCGTCCAGTGCGCCATCGAGGTTGCGCCGCCACCCACGCCGTCTTGCTACGAGCACCAACACGAGGCCGAGAAGACCGAAGAGAAGCGCCACACGCCGAGAGCAGCAGCACCATGGCCGAGCGGGAGGGAACCACCTCCACCGCCGTCATGCGAGAAGCCCACGCCTCTAGCACCGTCGCGGTAGCCGACCGGACACGGTAGCGGGGCAAACCAGGCCACCCCTGGCCCGACCGGGCCCGAAACGAGCCCGCTAAGCCCCGCCGCTTGATCTTTGCGGCCGGTTGGCCGGCACCGCCATTGTCGGTGTCAAACCGGCGGATCTCGGGTAGGGGGTCCCGGCTGTGCATCTAGGCGGATGGTAACAGGAGACGAGGACACAATGTTTTTACCAGTGTTGAGGCCCTCTCGATGGAGGTAATACCCTACGTCTGCTTGATTAATATTGATGATATGGGTAGTACAAGAGTAGATCTACCACGAGATCAATGAGGCTAAACCCTAGAAGCTAGCCTATGGTATGATTGTTGAGATGTAATTTTGTGTCCCTACGGACTAAAGCCCTCCGGTTTATATAGACACGGAGAGGCTAGGGTTACAAAGAGTCGGTTACAATGGTAGGAGATCTACATATCCGTATTGCCAAGCTTGCCTTCCACGCCAAGTAAAGTACCTTCGGACACGAGCCGAGTCTTCAATCTTCTATCTTCGTGATGCAGGAGTCCGGCGGATATTGATAGTCCGGCTATCCGGACACCCCTAGTCGAGACTCCTCGGTAGCCCCTGAACCAGTCTTCAATGACGATAAGTCCGGCGTGCATAATGTTCGGCATTGCAAGGCGGGTTCCTCCTTGAATAATCCGGAGAAGATAATGAACACCAGGATAGTGTCCGGCTCTGCAAAATAATTTCCACATTCAAACGTAGAGAGAATAAAACATATACACCGATCCAATCTGCTGATGTATTATGCGGCATGACATCACGCCGGCACCAAGCCTTTGTTTGAATCGTTTTTATTGTTCCGCCTCAGCACGTTTAGCGAAGCGGCTTCCTTGGCACGTCCTGTCGAAGCAGAGATCGTGTTCCCTTTTATTCCGGGATCCTCATCAATACGTGCGTGGGTAACCTAACCGTTCCCGTCGCCACGCCTCCTCTATCGAAGGGGAATCTCAAACGGTCACGGAGACGGCCCTTGGTATTGTTTCCCCTTTATAAGAGGACCAAGACCTGTCCTTGTCTTTTAACCTCGCATTGAATCTTTCCTCTGCTCCTAGTTCCAACACCAAGAGCTTCAGACTCGAGCGCTTCGGATCCACAGCAATGTCCGACTCTGACCTCCAGGGTCGGTGGATGCCCTCCTCCGTCACGGAGGACATATTGAAGTTGCGTGAGGCCAAGTGCCTGGCCTACGAAGTTTCGCACAGGTTGCCTGCCCCTGGGCAGGCCGCGCCAGCCCCCGAGTCCGGCGAATGTGTCGTTTTCGCACCTCACCTCCGTCGGGGATTAGGCTTCCCGACGAACCCTTTTGTGAGGGGGCTTCTGTTCTTCTACGGGCTGGACTTCCACGACTTGGCTCCGGAGTCCATCCTCCATATCTCCGCATTCATTATTGTCTGCGAAGCCTTCCTCCACGTCATCCCCCACTTCGGCCTGTGGCTGCAAACATTCAAGGTGGAGCCGAAGATGATCGGGGGGCGTCGAGCGGAGTGTGGCGGGGCGACCATAAGCAAGAAGGTCGATGCCCCATGGCTCTAAGGTTCCTTCCAAGAGGAGCAGGGATTGTGGCAGCAGAGGTGGTTCTACATCACCGCTCCAAGGGGCGACAAGCGAAGCCGCCGCCCTCCTTCCTTGGGACCTCCACAACAATCGATGTCGTGGGTCGACCAAGGGCTCAGCGGGGACCGTCCAGGGCGTGCCCACACCGCAGAGGCGGATTCGGGACCTCCAAACAAGGGAGATCGATCTGGTCAAGGTGATGCAGTCATGCTAACTAGGCACCTCCTACCACGCAAGCGTCGTCCTCTCCGTTTATGGGAGTTTAATCCGGAGGGACCTCGTATCCTCCGGCATTTCATGGGTGCGACACCCTTGGAGATGTCTGAGCTGTTCTTGGACCGCAAGTGGCGTGTCCGGATTCGGCCGAGGATGCGGGTCTAAGCGCGATCGTCCGGATACTCGAGTAAATATCTCAAAGCCGGACATCCCGCTTTTATGCGCCTTTAAAGAGATCGTCTCCTTACCCTTTGTTCTTTTACAGGAATGGGTGGCGCGATCGAAGGCGATAAGGTGTCGGCCCCCTCCCAGAGACCGCACTTGGAGCCCGTCTGGTCGAGAATGTTGGAGGTTGCGCCCGAGAAGGGGCGGGGAGATAAAGGAGCTAATACTTCGTCCAAAGGCGATCAAGAGGAGGGAACCAAGGATCCCTCCCTTCAGGGGGAGAAGAGGACCGCCTCTGAAGATCCAGAGGCCCCAGCCCCTAAGCGTGGGAAGAAATCCCCACCGGGGGGTCCGGCGTCCGGAGAGAATCCGGACGCGCAATCATCGCCCAAGGACCTGCCCTCCAACGAGCCGTGAGTATGAAAGAGGAAGTTTAATAAAAAAGTACCTTCGTTTATGCTTCTGTAGGTAACCGAAATATTTATATCGTAGTTCGGATCTGCAGCCGTCTCAGATGAGTTCGTCCTCGGGGGATCTTCTTCCGGAGATGATGGAAGCGTCGCCTCCGTCCGACGCTGCCAGATGAGGCAAAGCGAGCCGAAGTGTCGTCATGGAGGGCGTCCCGAGTCGGAGGGGTCAAAGAGTTCAACACCCACGAGCCCGGCGGGAAGGCGAAGAGTTTGCTTGAGAGGCGTCCATTTGAGAAGATCACCGTGCGTTAATGCGTATGGTGATTGGAAGGATTCGCCCGCTGAAAGCGGGTTGCGTGATCTGCCATGAGCTTGCTAGCGGGATTTGAGGTATGCGAAAATAAGCGTACCTTTGTTTTTAATAGTTGTGCATATAAAAATGTGCCTGTATAGATAGATAGTAGCCACGAGACTCGGTAGGTTGTCGAAGGCGACAGCGCGTCGAGGATCGAAAATCTAAATATCTCGGGTAATAAATATCGCCGTTACGATACGGTGGCGGATAGTCCGGGGCCAGCCGGATTGATCGGTTGCGAACTAAGTCGACAAGCTGGACATGGCGGATCTTGACATAGCACTTGTCAATCAGCGACTTGACGAGTCGCAAGGTAAATAAATTCTCCATAGCCGCTTTATTGAGTGGGTTAAAGCCCTCCTCGATAAGTTATATGCTGTTTATCTGAGCAGTCTTGCTGCTGTGGAGAGACTTGGGCCGAGCTTGCACAAACCAAGGAGCAAGCCCGAAGGAGTGATGCGGTTGCCTTGCTGGCGGCCGAGGAGTTGAAGGCGAAAAGGCTGCGACTTGCCTAAGTAGAGGCGGAGGTGGCGGATTGGCCAAGAAATTAAAGGATGCTACCGACCGTAGCGAGGCTCTTGAAAAGGAGCGCCTATCGGAGCGGGAAGACCTGAAGAAGGCCACCGCTGAGACCAAGGATGCCCGCTCTGCAATGCGGGCTATGAAGGAGGAGCTGCGCCAAGCCGGAGAAATCACGGCTGGCAGGCCGTTTCTTATGCGTCGCCGGTTTATGGATGCGGTATGCCCAATTTGAAAGCGATGGAGTTCGGAGGATCCTTACATGGACTTGGCTGCGAGTGCGGTGGCGACGTTAAGCACTTCCGGAGCCGGGGGATCACGAGGTGGAAGAGTTATATTGGACTCAATTCCACAGTCCGGATCGCCCTCTTCATTGTCGGACAGAGTTGGCCAAATGGGCGAACTGAATAGACTGTCCGGGCTGGCTATGATCGACATCGTGGCCCATGTGTGGCGAGAGAGGTCCAAGGCGGCGAGCTATTTTGGCCTCTGCAGCAGTTCCTTGGGGCGGTGCCGCATATCAAGGAGATGAATCGGTCGGCAAAGCATCGAGGGCGCGGATGGCTCGCCCGTGTAAAAGCGCGATGTCCGGAGATGGATGCCCGCTGTTGCTGCCCGAGGTTCGGATGGGAACGGCTTCTGCCGAACATTATTTCGGGAAGTTATGCGTGGCGCTTCGTATAATAGAGTCGCGATGCTCGAAAAATGTAACGTTCAATTGAGCGCATTAACTTGTTTATGAATGATTATAGTATGAATGCTTTTTATACTTGTGCTTCCAAGTAGTAATACTTCTCCTTGCGGTCGTTTAAGTATACTTGTGTATAACCGAAAGATGCGGTCTTGACTTGACCCCTTGCACAAGGTGTTGGGGTGTTCGCAAAATAGCGCTTTTCACACTTTAATCCGACGTCTCGGTCTGTTATAAGGAGGTGGTAGCGAGCTTAACGAGGCAATCCGGACTATAATGCTTTATCTCTTTCACTTAGCCAATGGAGCTCGAGGGTGGGGCTACGATATAGCCCCTAATGGCACCGCACATCTCCGGATTAAAGTGCGTATGTGCTGACCGAAGCGGCCCTTCGTCAGCGAAATTCTAAACATTACGTAGTCGATCAAGTGGTGACGGACTCTCGCTATATCATGACGATCGGTTTTCGGCTTTCTCTCTTGAGGTGCTCGCCAAATTAGGCGGGGCACAATCGCGATAGTTCTCCTGGTGCCGTGTTAGCGGGTGATCGGAGCGTAAGGCAGCAAAACACGGGAGGGCAAACCCAACATTTGACCAAAGACATGATTCGAGCTGATGCATATAGTGCCCAACTTGAGACGCCGAACACTCCACGAGGTGTTCGGACTTTATGATAACGGGCAGAATTATACCCTAAGCCCCTTGTGTCCGATGCGGGCATTGTCTTGACGCGGCCAATGCCAAATCGTCGAGCTCCGCCTCGGCTATAGGAAGAAGCCGAGGCCGATTTAGCAACAAGAGCGATAATAAAAAGGTCTACGAGGGTCTTAATCGAAAAGAATCCTTGCGACGGGTCCCTACCGCGTCTGCGCTGTGTCTCCGTTGTGCCGTTATCACGGGCCGGTGCGCACGTTGCTCATCTGTAGAAAAGAGAGGAACATTTCAAAAACAGTTAGATGCGAAAATAATGCAAAAGAATAAGCGTAAATAATTAAGGCTAGGTTTATATGAAACCGATGTTAGTTGTCTTGCGCAGCCCTTGTGAAAGGGTATGCGGCTAGGGAGCCCCTAACTCGCTGAGTCGGATTCGTCTATCTGAATCCGGGGTCTTTAAGTGACCCTCGACTGAAATGGTGCCATGCGGACCGGGCATCTTAAGTGTGAGAGGCAGCGAATGCGGTATGGCATTGAAGCGGACAAAAGCCTTTCGTCCTAATAGTGCTTGATGTTCACTTTTAAATGGGGCGATATGGAAAATTAACTTTCTCGTCGGAAATTGTTCGGTGATCCGAACACGACTTGATAATATCGAGCCTGTGCACTTGGCGTAAGGGCGGGCGTAACTCCTTTGAAGGAAGTGCGGCTGTGTCGAATTTTGGTAGGGTCTATCCCCATCCGACGGATTGTGTTTGAATATAGCAGTTTAAGTCACTGCCTCCGTCCATTAGGGCGTTTGTGAATTGTAGTCCGTATATTATCGGATTCAATATCGGGAGTCCGCCCCATGGTTCGAACACTTTTGGAATAATCTCGGTGGTCGAAAGTGATTGGTTTTGATATCCAATCTCTATGGTTTCTTGGGGCGGACCGTGCGAGGCTCTTTTAGAAAGTGCCGCCTTGTTTTCCATGTCTTCACATGAAGTGAGTTTATTGCTTTCACCCCTGTGGGAAAGTCTTTTGTTTTCGGTGCCTGCTGTGCAGGGTTTATCTTCTTCGCTGACGCGTCGAGCCCCTTGCGTTCGGCGTTTAGTCGGCGGACTGTTTGAAAACCCAACAATCCTGTGGGTGTGATTTGCGAGCTTTAAAGTACTGTGGATTTGTGAGATCCGACCGAGATTTTATGTAGGTTAGACAGTTCGTCATTGTCGTCCTTGATGGGTTGAGCTTTATTATTCGCCGTGAGCTTTTAAATCCGGCGTTGACTGCCGTGCTCTTTGGGCTTTTCTCTTTATTCCGGCGCTGATCCTTTCTGCGCCGTGATTTTCCGTTTCCATCTCTTATCTTGGATGTACTTGCGTCGGTGCTGCTTCTTGCCAACCAGCTGTCTTCTCGCAAAGCGGGTCATGAGGCTTGTTAATGCGGTCATTGTCCTCGGTTTCTCTTGACCGAGGTGTCTGGCGAGCCATTCGTCTCGGACATTGTGCTTAAAAGCTGCTAAGGCTTGGCGTCCGGACGATCGACTATTTGGTTCTTTTTGGTAAGGAGCCTGTTCGGAATTTCATGCTGACTCTCCGGGCTGTTGAGTTATGTGACTTAGATAAATCGCATCCGGAGGCGGACATAAGTCCCTTGAAAATTTGCTCTAAACGCTTCCTCGAGCTCTTCCCAACTTCCAACAGTGAGTTTTCGGGAGGCTTTTGAGCCAATGACGAGCTGGCCCTTTGAGCTTGAGGGTAGATATTTTGTGGCATGGAGATCGTCTCCTCCGCCATATGTATATGCGATATATAGTCTTCTATCCGGACTCTGAGTCTGTTGTTCCATCGTAGGCTTCTATGTTGATGGGTTTAAACCCTGCTGGAATTCATGTTCCAAAGACTTCGTCTGCTGTGAAGCATAGTGGGTGTCTGGCGCCCTGTGCTTATGCGTGCCGCTATCGTCGGACACTTGATGTGTTCCTTTGCTTATTGGGGCTTTCCTTTTGGGTCCGTAGATGGACCTGGCTGGGCCATTTGACGGTGGAGGCTTTATGGCCTCTTCGTCGAATTCTGGGAGCAGCTTGCGCTTCGGGTAGCTCTTCGGTTGGTGGTTGTTGCCTTGTTTGTCTGCAGTTTTGAGCACTTTGCTCCGTCTTATCCGGAGCGCGTCTTCCGCTGTGTTGAGCTTCCGCTTTTCCTCCTTCAGGCTTCTTGCTGTAGTGATGAGCCTGCGTTTGCGAAGATCTTGTTCGACGGGCTCTTGAGTTAAATCGTCATCGGGCTTGATTCGTCCTCGGAGGGAGGTACATAGTTGTGATCCTCAACCTTTTCTTACGCCGCCCTTTCGTGAGGGCTTGCTTCTACATCCTCCTTCGCTGAGTCTTGCTGGAGGGGTTTGTCGTCGGCACTCTTGGTGTTATTATCTCGTGCGGATTCTCCATTCTTGTTGTGGCGGGATTTAGAGCGGCGCCGTCGGTGTTTGGGTTGCTTCTTTAGAGAATCTTCCTCCGCTGCTTTCGCCATCCCTTCTTTTGGGGTATCCACCATGTAGGCGTCGTATGACGAGGTGGCCTTCCGGTGTCCCGTGGGCGCTGGGTCTGATCGTCTCGGCATCATCGTCCATAGTGTCGATGTCCTCGAGTCGTAGTCTAGCATGTCGGTTAGATCCTCGGCAGTGGCTACAAAGTGGGTGGTGGGTGGGCTCGAATTTCTTCGTCGTCCGAACTCCAACCGCCCCGCCATAGTCCGGCAGATTTTCTGATAGCGAGAGATGCTTGAGAATTCAGGATATCGCCAAAAGGCGAGTGTTGAAAGATGTCATGGCGGTGAATTCCATAACCGCGCCTAATCCGCTTAATTGGCGAGGGCGGGAGGCTCGGAGTCCGGCGAGGAGTCCGGCGTCTCGGGATCACGAGTTTCGCAAGGGACAAAATCGGTATTCGGCTCCATCGCCGTAGATGTTGAAGCCCCCGGGGCGGCGTCTATCCACCGACCCTCGTCATGGGCAATCGGCTCCGGGCAAGTGGCGGGGATTTAAGTCGCGCCACCAAAGCCTTGTCCGCGGCAGAGGTAGATCATGCCCATCGTCGCGGTCTTGCGCGCTTGCAGCAGCTGCTCGAGTCCGTCGAAGATCAAGTCTCCGATCATTGGCCGTGAAGTTTAAGCTTCGAATCGACTGACGGCCGTGGGCGTAGCTTTTGATCTGCTCGGATGGCGAGAGAATTGGCCCGCATACAAAGCCGCCGAATCTGAAGATCTGTCCGGGGAGAAAAGTCTCACCCTGGACAGCGTTGGAGATTGAAGATGCCATCGAGCCTATTGGTGACGACACAGAGGAACTCTCAATGAAAGCACCAATGTCGGTGTCAAACCGGCGGATCTCGGGTAGGGGTCCCGAAGCTGTGCGTCTAGGCGGATGGTAACAGGAGACGAGGACACAATGTTTTTACCTGTGTTCAGGCCCTCTCGATGGAGGTAATACCCTCGTCTGCTTGATTAATATTGATGATATGGGTAGTACAAGAGTAGATCTACCACGAGATCAATGAGGCTAAACCCTAGAAGCTAGCCTATGGTATGATTGTTGAGATGTAATGTTGTGTCCTACGGACTAAAGCCCTCCGGTTTATATAGACACCGGAGAGGCTAGGGTTACAAAGAGTCGGTTACAATGGTAGGAGATCTACATATCCGTATTGCCAAGCTTGCCTTCCACGCCAAGTAAAGTACCTTCGGACACGAGCCGAGTCTTCAATCTTCTTTCTTCGTGATGCAGGAGTCCGGCGGATATTGATAGTCGGCTATCCGGACACCCCCTAGTCCAGGACTCCCTCACCAGCCCCCGTCGCGCAATGCCGCTCCCCCGCCGCTCGGGAATCACGCCGCCGACCCGCCCCGCCGCCGGCCCGGCCAAGACCAGATGGGCCCCGTAGGGCCTAGATCTGGGCCGAACTCTACCACCAGGACGTGCTGCAACGCCACCCCGCCGCCAACGACGCCGCCGCCGTCCAGCCGCTCGCCCACCCTGCGACGAGGCACCCCGCCGCCAACAAGACCGTCGCCACCGAGGAGCACCCGGCGCAGCTCCGCCCACGGAGAGCCTTTGGGAGGAAAAGGGGGGCCGCCACCAGATGACCCGGGCCGGGCGGGCTGGCGCCAATGACGGCGGCGGGAGAAAGGAGAGGGGGCTGGAGGGGAGATTGACGACCGCCACGCCCATGGGCGGCGCGGTCGCGAGAGTGGGAGCCGAAAAGTCCGTGGATTTAACCGATTAAGCTAGCTTGACAAGTAGATTCACTATCCTTCTCAATAAATAAAATTACAGTGAAAGCTATTTTGGTTACCCATTTATCTCGGTTATATGCCACCCGCGGGACCTTGAAGATCTGCTGAACAAGCAGTAGGAGCAACTCCAACGCGCCGATCCAAACAGACAACGCTTGTGTTCGCTTTTTGTTCGTTTGGGTCGGTCGCCTGCTTGGCGTCCACCTTGTTTATCATTTGGACCGGCAGTGCACCCAATGTGCCGATCCATATTTGCCGGTGTGGCCGGCTGGCGGTCCTTTTTCAACAAATATACACATATTTTGCATTATTTCGCATGCACATATAAAAAATAGCATACTTTCACAACCAAATAAATTAAGCATAGTTTTACAGGCCGAATAAAAATTAAGTTGTCTCAAATACATGTGAAAAAAAGAGGAGCCCAATGACAAGTGGTAGAGTAGCCCTTATAAAGATGTCTCAACTCTCCTCAACTAGCAAGGTGGGACTAAACTTCCCACCAGCTGCCATATCATACATGGGCCTCAAGATTAATTAGGAATCATTGTTCATATGGGCCTAAAGTCCATCTATGATTCAACAATCCCCCACCAGATCTCGAGGCACATAAATTTGTCAATTGTTCCAAACAATGTTTGATATATCATAAATTTCAGTGGAGACTCGGAATTAGACTTCTTCACAACTGAACAATTGACTATGCCTTGAATTGTCAGTTTGGTGTGCAGAAGTTTCGCCTATTGTCAGCTGATACGTGGTTGCCGAAGGCTAAATCCTATGGATGGAGCTTATTAGTCATACTCCGTACCTTCTCATGAGCTTCCTAGAGATTCCCCAATCTCATAGACTGTGACCAGCAGTCGGGCTCACACAGGTGTGTTCCTCCCAAGAGTGCTCTGTAGGTTAGCATCTTGCTGACATAAGCTTTGGAACACATTAAGACAAAAGTCAGCCTGGCTTACAGAATTGAGAGTATTAGTGCATCTCCAACAGAGTGGGTTAATTAAGGATACCCTCCTCAGTTGACCGCTGAATTGTTTTCCCAGGTCCTAATTCACGGGATCTCCGATCACACAGGTTGGGTTACCCCATGGCAACTTACGTGGGTCTCATACCCATCTCCCTTGATGCATTTTCTATCACAATCCATGATAGCCCTTTCGTAAAAGGGTCTGCAAGATTCTTAGCCGTCTGGATATAATCCAACGCTATTACTCTGGAGTTTCTTGACTTTCTGACAGATTTCAGTCTTCTTCTTATGTGCTTTGTGGATTTCATGTTGTCCTTTGAACTCTTAGCCTTGGCAATCACCGTTTGATTGTCACGGTTCATAAGGACAGCCGACACTGGTTTATCAACCACCGGCAAATCCATCAAAAGCTCTCGAAGTCATTCTGCTTCGACGCATGATGTGTCTAATGCTGCGAGTACTGCTTCAATAGTCGATCTAGTTAAGATCGTCTGCTTGCAAGACTTCCAGGAAACAACACCACCACCAAGTGTGAAGACATGTCCACTTGTGGTTTTCATCTCATCAGCATCAGATATCCAATTCGAATCAATATACCCCTCAAGTACCGTCGGGTACTCAGAATAGTAAATTTCGTAGTTCGCAGTACCTTGCAAGTAACGCATCACTCCTCAATAGCATGCCAATGCACATCTCCTAGATTGAAAACAAATCGGCTCAGTTTGCACACAGCAAATGAGATGTCAGGACAAGTAGCACATGCTAGGTATATTAGTGAACCAACCACTTGAGAATATCTCAATTGGTCTACAGCCGTGCCTTCGAACTTTCGAATCCGCACGCTAGGATCATATGGTGTTGCAGAAGGTTTGCAGTCTGAATATCCAAAACGGCTCAAAATCTTCTCAACATAGTGGGATTGCAAAAGTGTAATTCCACCCTCTGAATTTCTTAGTAGCTTGATGTTCAAGATAACATCAACCACTCCCAGGTCTTTCATCTCAAAATTATGAGATAGAAAAGCCTTGACCTCCTCAATGACTTTGAGGTGGATCCCAAATATCAGTATGTCATCGACATACAGACACAATATAACTCCTTTGCCCCCACCATAGAGATAGTATACACATTTGTTAGCTTCATTAACATCAAAGCCAACATATGTAAAAGTGTTATTGAACTTCTCATGACATTGCTTAGGTGCTTGTTTTAGGCCATATAAAGATTTCACTTGCTTGCTCACCTTTCTTTCCTGACCTTTTACTACAAAGCCATCTGGATGTTGCATGTAAATTTCCTCGTCTAGCTCTCCGTTAAGGAAAGTCGTCTTAATGTCCATTTGATGAACAAGAAGACCATGCGAGGCAGCCAATGCGAGTAACACTCGAATGGTTGTTAGTCTAGCCACAGGTGAGTAAGTATCGAACAAATCCTCTTCCTCTTTCTGGGTATAACCCTTGGCCACAAGCCTAGCCTTGTACTTCTCAACAGTACATTGGGCCTAAGCTTTTTTCTTGAACACCCACTTACATCCCAATGGTTGGCAACCA
The DNA here is from genome assembly GCA_021437245.1 of Aegilops speltoides. Taxonomy (NCBI): domain Eukaryota; kingdom Viridiplantae; phylum Streptophyta; class Magnoliopsida; order Poales; family Poaceae; genus Aegilops; species Aegilops speltoides. Next base: position 411,175,739 of record CM038141.1, on the reverse strand, counting down.
CAAGGACGATCAGTAATCTCCCATGTATCGTTAGCCAAGATGGAATCCATCTCGCTACGGACTGCATCCTTCCAGTAGTCAGCATCCAGAGATGCATAAGCTTCTGAAATGAAACTGAGAGTGTCATCATCCACGAGGTACATGAGGAAATTGTCACCAAAAGACTTTGCAGTCCTCTGTCTCTTGCTCCTAACAGGAGCTTCCTCGTCATCCTCCGTGGAACTCTCATCACTTTTATGTTCATAATATTCCATCAGAATGGCAGGTTCAGGAGTCTCATCAGATTCTAGTCTAGAAGTGCTTTGCATATCTCTCATGGGGAAAATATCCTCAAAGAATGTAGCATCCCTAGACTCCATGATCGTACCGACCTTCACGTCCTGTACATCAGATTTCACCACCAGAAATCTATAGCCAACGCTATGCTTGGCATAGCCAAGAAAAACGCAGTCCACGATCTTTGGTCCCAACTTGCGCTTTTTGGTTATTGACACGTTGACTTTCGCCAAACAGCCCCAAGTGCGCAAGTAAGAGAGTGTAGTTCTTTTCTTTTCCCATTGCTCATAGGGAGTAGTCTCATTATCCTTTGTGGGAACTTTATTCAGGACATGACATGATGTCAATACAGCCTCCCCCCACCATGCCTTGGATAAACCCGATGTGTCTAACATGGCATTAACCAAATCAGGTAGAGTACGGTTTTTCCGTTCGGCAACCCCATTTGACTGGGGTGAGTAGGGAGGCATCCTCTCATGAATAATACCATGTTCCGCACAAAATAAATCAAACTCATTAGCAAAGTACTCTCCACCATGATCAGAACGGACTCGTTTTATTTTCTTCTCAAGTTGGTTCTCAACTTCAGCCTTATAGACTTTAAAGTAGTGTAGAGCCTCATCCTTAGTATTTAATAAATACATATAGCAGAATCTAGTGGAATCATCACTCGGAGACATGAAGTATTTCTTTCCACCTTTAGTCAACACACCTCATCTCACATGTTGGGGAACGTAGTAATGTCAAAAAAAATCCTACGCACACGCAAGAACATGGTGATGCATAGCAACGAGAGGGGAGAGTGTTGTCCACGTACCCTCGTAGACCGAAAGCGGAAGGGTTAGCACAACGCGGTTGATGTAGTCGTACGTCTTCACGATCCGACCGATCAAGTACCGAACGCACGGCACCTCCGAGTTCAGCACACGTTCAGCTCGATGATGTCCCTCGAACTCCGATCCAGCCGAGCTTTGAGGGAGAGTTTTGTCAGCACAACGGCGTGGTGATGATGATGATGTTCTACCGGCGCAGGGCTTCGCCTAAGCACCGCTACGATATTATCGAGGTGGATTATGGTGGAGGGGGGAACCGCACACGGCTAAGAGATCCAAGGGATCAATTGTTGTGTCTAGAGGTGCCCCCGCCCTGTATATAAAGGACCAAGGGGACGGGCGGCCGGCCGGGAGGCGTGTTGGGAGGAGTCCTACTCCCACGGGAGTAGGACTCCCTCCTTTCCTAGTCCAAGTAGGAGAGGGGAAGGAAGGGAGAGAGGAGAGGAAGGAAAGGGGGGCACCGCCCCCCCTCCTTGTCCTATTCGGAATAGAGGGGGAGGGGGTGCGCGGCCTGCCCTGGCCGCCCCTCCTCTTCTCCACTTAGGGCCCATGAGGCCCATTAACCCCCCGGTACTCCGGTATATGTCCGAAACCACCCGAAACTATTTCGGTGTCCGAACATAGTCATCCAATATATTGATCTTCACGTCTCGACCATTTCGAGACTCCTCGTCATGTCCGTGATCACATCCGGGACACTGAACTACGTTCGGTACATCAAAACACATAAACTCATAATATAACCGTCATCGAACTTTAAGCGTGCGGACCCTACGGGTTTGAGAACTATGTAGACATGACCGAGACTCGTCTCCGGTCAATAACCAATAGCGGAACCTGGATGCTCATATTGGCTCCCACATATTCTATGAAGATCTTTATCGGTCAAACCGCATAATAACATACGTTGTTCCCTTTGTCATCGGTATGTTACTTGCCCGAGATTCGATCGTTGGTATCTCAATACCTAGTTCAATCTCGTTACCAGCAAGTCTCTTTACTCGTTATGTAATGTATCATTCTGCAAATAACTCATTAGCTACATTGCTTGCAAGGCTTATAGTGATGTACATTACCGAGAGGGCCCAGAGATACCTCCCCGACAATCGGAGTGACAAATCCTAATCTCGAAATACCCCAACTCAACATGTACCTTCAGAGACACCTGTAGAGCTCCTTTATAATCACCCAGTTACGTTCTGACGTTTGGTAGCACACAAAGTGTTCCTCCGGTAAATGGGAGTTGCATAATCTCATAGTTGTAGGAACATGTATAAGTCATGAAGAAAGCAATATCAACACACTAAACGATCAAGTGATAAGCTAACGAAATGGGTCAAGTCAATCACATCATTCTCCTAATGATGTGATCCCGTTAATCAAATGACAACTCATGTCTATGATTAGGAAACACAACCATCTTTGATCAACGAGCTAGTCAAGTAGAGGCATACTAGTGACACTATGTTTGTCTATGTATTCACACATGTATTATGTTTCAGGTTAATACAATTCTAGCTTGAATAATTAACATTTATCATGATATAAGGAAATAAATAATAACTTTATTATTGCCTCTAGGGCATATTTCCTTCAGTCTCCCACTTGCACTAGAGTCAATAATCTAGATTACACTGTAATGATTCTAACACCCATGGAGCCTTGGTGCTGATCATGTTTTGCTCGTGTAAGAGGCTTAGTCAACGGGTCTGCAACATCCAGATCCGCATGTATCTTGCAAATCTCTATGTCTCCCACCTGGACTTGGTCCCGGATGGAATTGAAGCGTCTCTTGATGTGCTTGGTTCTCTTGTGAAATCTGGATTCCTTTGCCAAGGCATTTGCACCAGTATTGTCACAAAAGATTTTCATTGGACCCGATGCACTAGGTATGACACCTAGATCGGATATGAATTCCTTGATCCAGACTCCTTCATTTGCTGCTTCCGAAGCAGCTATGTACTCCGCTTCACATGTAGATCCCGCCACGACGCTTTGTTTAGAACATCACCAACTGACAACTCCACCGTTCAATATAAACACGTATCCGGTTTGCGATTTAGAATCGTCCGTATCAGTGTCAAAGCTTGCATCGACGTAACCATTTACGACTAGCTCTTTGTCACCTCCATAAACGAGAAACATATCCTTAGTCCTTTTCGGTATTTCAGGATATTCTTGATGTTGTCGATGATCCACTCTGGATTACTTTGGTACCTCCTGCTAAACTTATTGCTAAGCATACATCAGTGCAGTACACAGCATTGCATACATGATAGAGCCTATGGCTGAAGCATAGGAACATCTTTCATTTCTCTCTATCTTCTCGTGGGTCGGGCATTGAGTCGACTCAACTTCACACCTTGTCTGAGGCAAGAACCCTTTCTTTGCTTGATCCATTTTGAACTTTTTCAAAACTTTGTCAAGGTATGTGCTTTGTGAAAGTCCAATTAAGCGTCTTGATCTATCTCTATAGATCTTGATGCCTAATATATAAGCAGCTTCACCGAGGTCTTTCATTGAAAAACTTTTATTCAAGTATCCTTTTATGCTATTCAGAAATTCTATATCATTTCCAATCAACAATATGTCGTCTACATATAATATCAGAAATGCTATAGAGCTCCCACTCACTTTCTTGTAAATACAAGCTTCTCCAAAAGTCTATATAAAACTATATGCTTTGATCACACTATCAAAGCGTTTATTCCAACTCCGAGAGGCTTGCACCAGTCCATAAATGGATCGCCGGAGCTTGCACACTTTGTTAGCACCTTTTGGATCGACAAAACCTTCTGGTTGTATCATATACAACTCTTCTTCTAAAAATCCATTCAGGAATGCAGTTTTGACATCCATTTGCCATATTTCATAATCATAAAATGCGGCAATTGCTGACATGATTCGGACAGACTTAAGCATCGCTACGGGTGAGAAAGTCTCGTCATAGTCAACCCATTGAACTTGTTGAAAACCTTTCGCAACAAGTCGAGCTTTGTAGACAGTAACATTACCATCAGCGCCAGTCTTATTCTTGTATGTCCATTTATTCTCGATGGCTTGCCGATCATCGGGCAAGTCAACCAAAGTCCATACTTTGTTCTCATACATGGATCCCATCTCAGATTTCATGGCCTCAAGCCATTTTGAGGAATCTGGGCTCATCATCGCTTCCTCATAGTTCGTAGGTTTGCCATGGTCAAGTAACATGACCTCTAGAATAGGATTACCGTACCACTCTGGTGCGGATCTTACTCTGGTTGACCTACGAGGTTCGGTAGTAACTCGATCTGAAGTTTCATGATCAATATCATTAGCTTCCTCACTAATTGGTGTAGTCGTCACAGGAACCAGTTTCTGTGATGAACTACTTTCCAATAAGGGAGAAGGTACAGTTACCTCATCAAGTTCTACTTTCCTCCCACTCACTTCTTTCGAGAGAAACTCCTTCTCTAGAAAGGATCCAAATTTAGCAACAAAAGTCTTGCCTTCAGATCTGTGATAGAAGGTGTACCCAATCATCTCCTTTGGGTATCCTATGAAGAAACATTTCTCCAATTTGGGTTCGAGCTTATCAGGTTGAAGTTTTTTCACATAAGCATCGCAGCCCCAAACTTTAAGAAATGACAACTTTGGTTTCTTGCCAAACCACAGTTCATAAGGCGTCGTCTCAACAGATTTTGATGGTGCCCTATTTAACGTGAATACGTCTGTCTCTAAAGCATAACCCCAAAACGATAGTGATAAATCAGTAAGAGACATCATAGATCGCACCATATCTAGTAAAGTACGATTACGACGTTCGGACACACCATTATGTTGTGGTGTACCGGGTGGCGTGAGTTGCGAAACTATTCCGAATTGTTTCAAATGTAAACCAAACTCGTAACTCAAATATTCTCCTCCACGATCAGATTGTAGAAACTTTATTTTCTTGTTACGATGATTTTCCACTTCACTCTAAAATTCTTTGAACTTTTCAAATGTTTCAGACTTATGTTTCATTAAGTAGATATACCCATATCTGCTCAAATCATCTGTGAAGGTGAGAAAATAACGATACCCGCCGCGAGCCTCAATGTTCATTGGACCACATACATCAGTATGTATGATTTCCAACAAATCTATTGCTCGCTCCATAGTTCCGGAGAACGGCGTTTTAGTCATCTTGCCCATGAGGCACGGTTCGCAAGTACCAAGTGATTCATAATCAAGTGATTCCAGAAGTCCATCAGTATGGAGTTTCTTCATGCGCTTTACACCAATATGACCCAAATGGTAGTGCCACAAATAAGTTGCACTATCATTATCAACTCTGCATCTTTTGGCTTCAACATTATGAATATGTGTATCACTACTATCGAGATTCAATAAAAATAGACCACTCTTCAAGGGTGCATGACCATAAAAGATATTACTCATATAAATAGAACAACCATTATTCTCTGATTTAAATGAATAACCGTCTCACATCAAACAAGATCCAGATATAATGTTCATGCTTAACGCTGGCACCAAATAACAAGTATTCAGGTCTAAAACTAATCCTAAAGGTAGATGTAGAGGTAGCTGCCGACCGCGATCACATCGACTTTGGAACCATTTCCCACACGCATCGTCACCTCGTCCTTAGCCAATCTTCGCTTAATCTGTAGTCTCTGTTTCGAGTTGCAAATATTAGCAATGAACCGTATCAAATACCAGTGCTACTGCGAGCATTAGTAAGGTACACATCAATAACATGTATATCACATATACCTTTGTTCACCTTGCCATCCTTCTTATCCGCCAAATACTTGGGGCAGTTCCGCTTCCAAGTGACAAGTCTGCTTGCGGTAGAAGCACCAGTCTCAGGCTTAGGTCTAGACTTGGGTTTCTTCTCTTGAGCAGCAACTTGTTTGCCGTTCTTCTTGAAGTTCCCCTTTTTCTTCCCTTTACCCTTTTTCTTGAAACTGGTGACCTTGTTGACCATCAACACTTGATGCTCCTTTTTGATTTCTACCTCCGCAGCTTTTAGCATTGCAAAGAGCTCGGGAATAGTCTTGTTCATCCCTTGCATATTATAGTTCATCACGAAGTTCTACTAGCTTGGTGGCAGTGATTGAAGAATTCTGTCAATGACACTATCATCAGGAAGATTAACTCCTAGTTGAGTCAAGTGATTATTATACCAGACATTTTGAGTATATGTTCACTGACAGAACTATTCTCTTCCATCTTGCAGCTATAGAACTTGTTGGAGACTTCATATCTCTCAATCCGGGCATTTGCTTGAAATATTAACTTCAACTCCTGGAACATCTCATATGCTCCATGACGTTCAAAATGTCGTTGAAGTCCCGGTTCTAAGCCGTAAAGCATGGCACACTGAACTATCGAGTAGTCATCAGCTTTGCTCTGGCAGACATTCTTAACATCGTCAGTTGCATCCGCAGCAGGCCTGGCACCCAGCGGTGCTCCCAGGACATAATTCTTCTATGCAACAATGAGGATAATCCCCAAGTTACGAACCCAGTCCGTGTAATTGCTAGCATCATCTTTCAACTTAGCTTTATCAAGGAACGCATTAAAATTCAACGGAACAACAGCACGAGCCATTGATGTCTACTACACAACCTTCTTCTAGATGTTGTTGGGCCTGCAAGTGCATAGGTTTGTAGGACAGTAGCAAATTTCCCCCAAGTGGATGACCTAAGGTTTATCAATCCGTGGGAGGCGTAGGATGAAGATGGTCTCTCTCAAGCAACCCTGTAACCAAATAACAAAGAGTCTCTTATGTCCCCAACACACCCAATACAATGGTAAATTGTATAGGTGCACTAGTTCGGCGAAGAGATGGTGATACTAGTGCAATATGGATAGTAGATATAGGTTTTTGTAATCAGAAAATATAAAAACAGCAAGGTAACTAATGGTAAAAGTGAGCGTAAATGGTAATGCAATGGTAGGAAACAAGGCATAGGGTTCATACTTTCACTAGTGCAAATTCTCTCAACAATAATAACATAGATAGATCATATAACAATCCCTCAACATGCAACAAAGAGTCACTCCAAAGCCACTAATAGCGGAGAACAAACGAAGAGATTATGGTAGGGTACGAAACCACCTCAAAGTTATTCTTTCGGATCGATCTGTTCAAGAGTTCGTACTAGAATAACACCTTAAGACACAAATCAACCAAAACCCTAATGTCACCTAGATACTCCATTGTTACCTCAAGTATCCGTGGGCATGATTATACGATATGCGTCACATAATCTCAAATTCATCCAACCAACACAAAGTACTTCAAAGAGTGCCCCAAAGTTTCTACCGGAGAGTCAAGAAAACGTGTTCCAACCCCTATGCATAGGTTCATGGGCGGAACCCGCAAGTTGGTCACCAAACACATACATCAAGTGGCAAGAGATATCCCATTGTCACCACAGATAAACACGGCAAGACATACATCAAGTGTTCTCAAATCAAAGACTCAATTCGATAAGATAACTTCAAGAGGGAAACTCAATTCATCACAAGAGAGTAGAGGGGGGGGGACATCATAAGATCCAACTATAATAGCAAAGCTCGCGATACATCAAGATCATGCCATAGAGAGAACACGAGAGAGAGATCAAACACATAGCCACTGGTACATAACCTCAGCCCCGAGGGTGAACTACTCCCTCCTCGTCATGGATAGCGCCGGGATGATGAAGATGGCCACCGGTGATGGGTTCCCCCTTGTGGTGTCTTTGGAATGGGCTCGAGAGGTTTTGGTGGTTACAGAGGCTTGCGGCGGCGGAACTCCCGATCTATCTTCTCCGTGGACGTTTTTAGGGTACGTGGGACTATATAGGCGAAATAAGTCGGTCGGGGGGTGCTCAAGGGGCCCACAAGACAGGAGTGCGCGCCCAGTAGGGGGGGCTATCTCCCAGCCTCCTCGAGGATCTTCTGACGTGAACTCCAAGTCTCCAGGATCATATTCTTCCAAAAAATCATGCTGCCAAAGGTTTCATTCCGTTTGGACTCCGTTTGATATTCCTTTTCCTCGAAATACTGAAACAGGCAATAAAACAGCAATATGGGCTAGGCCTCCGGTTAATAGGTTAGTCCAAAAAGTAATATAAAAGTGTATAATAAAGCCCGTAATCACTCAAAATAGATAATAAAATAGCATGAATGCTTCATAAATTATAGATACGTTGGATACATATCAACATCCCCAAGCTTAATTCCTACTCGTCCTCGAGTAGGTAAATGATAAAAGAAAGAATTCATGAAGTGTGAATGCTAGAAGGTGCACAAGTTTGATCAATGATAATTTCAATCACCTTTTCTAGCATGATAATATGTCATAACAGTAGTTCAACTCATAAAACTTCTCACGATAAAGTAACAAGCAATTCACATGTCAAAGCATAGACCATAAACTTTCTTGGAAACTAGCAAACTTCATTCTCAGTCATCAAACAATTGCAATTCATCTTATTTTCAGGAATAGCAAACTCCACATACTCAACTATCATATAGTCTTCTACAATTGCTAACACTCATGCAATACTAATGGTTATGGAGTTTTAATCGGACACTGAAAAAGATAGGGGCTTATAGTGTTGCCTCCCAACGTATTCACCTTTGGGTGATGTCAAAAATAATAGTTCATGCTAACTTACATCTAGTTGGATATATATATCAGGATCTTCCCAACACGAGGTGCTTGCCAAAGGATAAATTGAAAAAGGGAAAGGTGAAGATCACCTTGACTCTTGCATAAAGTAAAAGACATAAGGTAAAAGATAGGCCCTTCGCAGAGGGAAGCAGAGGTTGTCATGCGCTTTTAGGGTTGGATACACAAAATCTTAATGTGAAAGAACGTCACTTTATATTGCCCCTTGTATATGGACCTTTATTATGCAGTCTATCACTTTTATTGCTTCCATAACAAGATCGTATAAAGCTTATTTTCTCCACACTAATAAGTCATGAATATTTAGAGAGCAATTTTTATTTCTTGCACCGATGAAAACTTACTTGAAGGATCTTACTCAATCCATAGGTAGGTATGGTGGACTCTCATGGCAAAACTGGGTTTAAGATATTTGGAAGCACAAGTAGTATCTCTACTTGGTGCAAGGAATTTTGGCTAGCATGAGGGGGAAAGGTGTAGGACCTTGAAGTATGTCTAGAGGGGGGGTGATTAGACTACTTGACCAATTAAAAACTTAACCTTTTCCAAATTTTAGAGTTTGGCAGATTTTAGCTATCTTAGGACAAGTCAAGCAATCATCACACGAATCAAGCAAGCATGCAAAGAGTATATAGGCAGCAGAAATTAAAGCATGCAACTTGCAAGAAAGTAAAGGGAAGGGTTTTGGAGGATTCAAACGCAATTGGAGACACGGATGTTTTTGGCGTGGTTCTGATAGGTGGTGCTATCGTACATCCATGTTGATGGAGACTTCAACCCACGAAGGGTAGCAGTTCTTGTGAGTCCTTGAGGGCTCCACCCACGAAGGGTCCACAAAGAAGCAACCTTATCTATCCCACCATGGCCGTCGCCCACGAAGGACTTGCCTCACTAGTGGTAGATCTTCACGAAGTAGGCGATCTCCTTGCCCTTACAAACTCCTTAGTTCAACTCCACAGTCTTGTCAGAGGCTCCCAAGTGACACCTAGCCAATCTAGGAGACACCACTCTCCAAGAAGTAACAAATGGTGCGTTGATGATGAACTCCTTGCTCTTGTGCTTCAAATGATAGTCTCCCCAACACTCAACTCTCTCTCATAGGATTTGGATCTGGTGGAAAGAAGATTTGAGTGGAAAGCAACTTGGGGAAGGCTAGAGATCAAGATTCATATGGTAGGAATGGAATATCTTGGCCTCAACACATGAGTAGGTGGTTCTCTCTCAGAAATGGTAAGTTGGAAGTGTAGGTTTGTTCTGATGGCTCTCTCCACAAATGAAGAGGAGGTGGAGGGGATATATAGCCTCCACACAAAATCTAACCGTTACACACAATTTACCAAACTCGGTGGGACCGATTCAACAGACTCGGTCGGACCAATTTAGTAAACCTAGTGACCGTTAGGATTTTCGGTGGGACTGACATGCAACTCGGTAGGACCGATTCGGTTAGGGTTAGGGCATAACGTAATCTTGGTAAGACCGATTCATAAACTTCGGTGAGACCGATTTTGGTAATAAGCTTTCGAGAGAGTTGGTCGTAAACTAGGTGGGACCGATTTGCTCTTTTCGATGAGGCGAAATGTTACAAAAGGGAAACAGAGAGTTTATATTGCAATCTCGGTGGGACCGATCGCTCACTTCGGTTAGACCGAAACGTTACGAAGGGAAACAGAGAGATTACAATCCCATCTCGGTGAGACCAAGATCCCTATCAGTAAGACCGATTTGCCTAGGGTTTGTGGCAGTGGCTATGACATTTGAACTCGGTGGCGCCGGGTAGAAAGAATCGGTGTGACCGATTTTGGCTTTAGGTTTAGGTCATTTGTGGATGTGAGAAAGTAGCTGAGGGTTTTTGGAGCATATCACCAAGCACATGAAGCAAGAGGCTCATTAAGCAACACCTCATCCCTCCTTGATAGTATTGGCTTTTCCTATAGACTCAATGTGATCTTGGATTGTTGGAGAACATTGCAGAAAATTAAAATTTTTCCTACGGTTTCACCAAGATCCATCTATGAGTTCATCTAAGCAACGAGTGATAGGAGTGCATCTACATACCCTTGTAGATCACGAGCAGAAGCGTCCAAGAGAACGGGGATGATGGAGTCGTACTCGCCGTGATCCAAATCACCGATGACCAAGTCTTTGAGCGGACAGCACCTCCGCGTTCAACACACGTGACGGAGGCGGATGGCGTCTCCTCCTTCTTGATCCAGCAAGGGGACGGAGAGGTTGAGGAAGAAGGCTCTAGCAGAAGACACGGCGTGGTGGTGGTGGAGATGCTGATACTCGGCAGGGCTTCGCCAAGCAGCTGCGGGAGGAGGAAGAGGTGTAGCAGGGGAGGGGCGCCAAGACTCGGGGTGCAGCTGCCTCCCCCCCTCCTTATATAGGCCCCAGGGGGCCTAGAGATGGGATCTCTAGGGGGCGGCGGCCAAGGGGGGTGGAGTGCCCCCCAAGGCAAGTGGAGGCGCCCCCTCCCCTAGGGTTCCCAACCCTAGGCGCAGAGGGGGGCCCTGGGGGGGCACCAGCCCACCAGGGGCTAGTCCCCTCCCCACTTCAGCCCACGGGGCCCTCCGAGATAGGTGGCCCCACCCGATGGACCCCCGGGACCCTTCCGGTGGTCCCGGTACAATATCGGGTGACCCCGAAACTTTCCCGATGGCCGAAACAACACTTCCTATATATAAATCTTCACCTCCGGACTATTCCGGAACTCCTTGTGACGTCCGAGATGTCATCCGGGACTCCGAACAACATTCAGTAATCACATACAAGTCTTCCTAATAACCTTAGCGTCACTGAACCTTAAGTGTGTAGACCCTACGGGTTCGGGAATCATGCATACATGACCGAGACAGCTCTCCGGCCAATAACCAACAGCAGGATCTGGATACCCATGTTGGCTCCCACATGTTCCACGATGATTTTATCGGATGAACCATGATGTCGAGGATTCAATCAACCCCGTATACAATTCCCTTTGTCAAATGGTACGTTACTTGCCCGAAACTCGATCGTCGGTATCCCAATACCTTGTTCAGTCTCGTTACTGGCAAGTCACTTTACTCGTACCGTAATGCATGATCCCGTGACCAAACACTTGGTCACTTTGAGCTCATTATGATGATGCATTACTGAGTGGGCCCAGAGATACCTCTCCGTCATACGGAGTGACAAATCCCAGTCTCGATCCATGTCAACCCAGCAGACACTTTCGGAGATACCTGTAGTGCACCTTTATAGTCACCCGATTCGTTGACGCGTTTGGTACACCCAAAGCACTCGTGACGGTATCCGGGATTTACACGATCTCATGGTCTAAGGAAAAGATACTTGACATTGGAAAAGCTCTGGCAAAACGAACCACACGATCTTGTGCTATGCTTAGGATTGGGTCTTGTCCATCACATCATTCTCCTAATGATGTGATCCCGTTATCAACGTCATCTAATGTCCATAGTCAGGAAACCATGACTATCTGTTGATCAACGAGCTAGTCAACTAGAGGCTTACTAGGGACATATTATGGTCTATGTATTCACACGTGTATTACGATTTCCTGATAATACAGTTATAGCATGAATAAAGACAATTATCATGAACAAGGAAATATAATAATCTTTTATTATTGCCTCTAGGGCATATTTCCCACATGGATCACTAAAATATAAAATGAAAAGTCTTGAGCTTTTGAGCTTGAGCCAATCCTTTGTCATTAGTATTTTGAGGGATCCACTTTCATCATCCATGCCATGCCATTCATTGAGCTTTCCTGAAATAATAGTCTTGGAATAGCATTAGCTCAATGAGCTATATGTTGTTATGAATTACCAAAACCACCTAGGGATAGTTGCACTTTCAATTTCCCCATTTTTGGTAATTGATGACAACATATAGATCAAAGCTTCGACAAATGATAATAAGATTGAACAACATCGTCGCTTTGAGAAGTATGTGATAAGCAAGAGCTCCCCCTAAATTTGTGCATAGTTTAGGATTTGCTTTGGACTGCAAATGCACAAGGAATTAGGCTCATGGGTTACTCTTCCATGTCACATACATCTTGGTGGAGCGCTCAAAATGATAAAGATTGAATACATGCACTCATCACCAAGCAAAGTGAATGATCACATATGGATAGGTAAGATAATATCATCAAACATGCATAAGTGTAGCTTATGATCAAACACATGATCATCAATGTCTCACAAAACAGCATAATATCTCAAGCAATCAAAAGCAAACAAAGTTTAACCACCAAAGCAAGAGAGAACAAAAGCAACACTCTCTCTCTCTCGAAGCCTATAATCTATACATTTTTCTCCCCCTTTGGCAACAAGTTACCAAAAAGTTCATAGAAAATGCGTAGTACTAGATCGACTCTTAGGCTTGATCTTCAGGTGGTGGTGTCCGGATAACTCCAAGAACGAAGGCTTCAGTTGAAGTGGATGGAGCTGGAGGAGTTGATGCTGGAGCTGGTTGCACTGGAGCTGTAGGAGCTATAGCTGGTGCAGATGATGTGGCTTTGGTGTCTGTCACAGGCACAACAGTTGACCTCTAAGCTCTAGGCACTCTGGCAAATACATTATTGGTAGTCTTGCCCTGCCTCTCCTGCATGTCATCCTGTAGCTGCTCCACAACTGACTGAATCTCAGTTACTTTGACATCTAGATCATGGAATTTTAGTTCCATGATTCTTTCCAATCTCTCCTTATTTCGAGTGAGGGTGGCCAATCCCTTCTCAATCCTCAGAGTTGATGCTATCAAGTAACCAAGCTGCTCTTGCTTGTTCTTCAAAAAGTACTCAGATGCCTCCTCTTGAGTTGGCATCTTGGCAGCCTTCTCTTTCCTTGCCTTCTCCTTCTTCTCTTGAGCTTGTACTGATGATGGTTCATTCTCATTCATGACAACCTAATTGTCCTCAAAGTCTGGATAGAGAGGAAAATGTTCCTTATCCAATTGATATTTGCATGTGCCCATCTTTGAGTTAATCAACTCCACGAATCTGAGGGCATATCCCCAACTCCTCTTTTGATGCCTACAGTCCTCTTAATGGTCTCTACCATAAGGCTCATGACCTTGAATTTCGTGGCACATCAAACAAATGCAACATGTTGATTGCATGCCCTCTAATCATGTTGTGGTCACGGACTTAGGCAACAGAGTGTGCCTTAGGATCCGATTGATTGTTGGCAGCCCTGCGGAATAAAGTGGGTGACCCAAACTTATGTGTCTCAATGGCTTTGTGCTGGGATCTCCTTATACATGTGTGCCATGGAATTGTGGTCCATCTTCTTCTTGGCATAGATATCCAAGTCATCTTCATTTTCCTTTGGGGCATTGATCAGTTTTGCCCATTCCTCAACAGTTGACTGGTACCTCGTACCTTCAGACATCCAAACTATCCTCCCATCTGGATAGAAGTGTGATGTGGAGTAGAATTGCATAATGAGTTCATCATTCCAGTTGGTGAGCTTTTGCCCAACAAAATCTGCAACTCCACAAGCAACAAAACTGTCTTGCACTCCAGGATAGTGTTCTTCATTGTCTTTCATGTAGGTCCAGTCGACCCACCTCATATCACACACTATGGGCTTCTTGTCCAACAAGATTGTCTCATAGAAGTCCTGTTGTTCCTTTGTATGGAACCTATAATCAACAGCAGTCCTTCTCCTTGTGGCATATGGATCTGTCATCCTCCATAGCCTCAACCCTGAGTCTCTTCTGATCTTCATGTCCTCAGCCACAGGATGGGCATCATTGTGGTCTGGTATCTTGGGCTTGAGCTTCCTCAGGACTTGTCCTTCTTCATCTTCCTCATCAGCAACATCAGACACTGGGGCCTTGTTCTTCTCAACAGCTGGAATACTCCTGGTATTCCTCTTTGGTGCAAGCTTGGGCTTGGGGGCAGCTTTGGGTGCTTCCTTGGGCTTTGATGTTGCAGCCCCTGATCTAATAGCATCACCCATAAGCTTTGGTGCCTTTGGTGCTGGTGCAGCAACCTCTTCTTCCTCTTCATCTCCTCATTGAGGGATTTCCAAGAACCTGGGCAGTAGTGGTTCTGGCTCTCCTCTTCTTCTTATCCTGAGCAGCTTCATCTTCTGATTCAATGGAAAACTTCATAGTTTCTCTAGTGGGAACTTTCTTGGGTTTGGAAGTTGTGACTCTCTTTGCAGGTGCCTCTTTGGGTGTAGACTTTTCAGGCACTTGAGTAGATCCTCTGACCTTTAGCATAGGTGTCCTCTTGGCAGGAACCTTCCTATTGAGTCTAGGTTTAGTGTTATGTGCTGAGGCATACTCCTTTTTGAGCACTACCTTCTTGGAGGTAGCCTCATCCTCTTCAGCTCTATAATCCTCATCCTCAGAATCTGAGGTTCTCTTCTTCCTTGTCCTAGTGGCAGCTTTAGGCAGATTGCTTGGGGTGCTCCTGCTGCCATCATCTGAGGAACTGGAGGGACTAGTGCCGTCACTCATGTGAATCTGCTCTTCTTCCCTGTTCTGGCTGTCACTTTGGTCTGACATGCTGCAAACACTGACTGCTGACCCTGTGAAGAGTTATAGATGAGATAGAGTGGATGAGCATCACAAAATGCAAAGATTTTTGCAAAAGAATGATTCAAAAATTCAGTTTTAGTTTTCCACAGAAAGCATTTAGGATCAACCGATTTTCAAACTCGGTGATACCGAAGCAGTTTTGGAACCTAAACTGATGAACTCGGTTGGACCGAGTCACAGTTTGGTGGCACCGAGACTGCTAGGGTTTCACAAAGTCCTAAAATCAGTCTCACCGATTAGCAATTCTCGGTCAGACCGAGAGTTACTAGTGCAATGGCGTTAGCCAAATCGGTGGGACCAAGTTTTTCAACTCGGTGGGTCCGAGATGGTTTCGGCGGAAACCTAACCCTAAATTTTCGAATCTCATCTAATCTAAGGATTGCATTGACTGGATAGGAGTATTTCAATCGTGGCAAGAATCATTAAGAACACAATGTGCTAGGAATTAGATGATGATAGCACAGTGATCGAGTCCATACCCTAGCTTGGCGATGAACTCGCTACGGCGGCAACGGCGGGGGTGAAATCCGTTGATGGCGGAGACCAGCTGCGAGGAGGTGGTGGCGGAGGAGACGATCCGGAGACCACGGAGGCAAAGCGAGCTATTTGCGCGGGCGAAGAGGTTCGGAGAAATTTACAAATTTTGCCCGTGACTATATATAGCCCGACCACTCGCCGGTGTGACCAAGTGGAAAAACTTCGGTGGCACCGAGATGCATAGCGTATGCGATTCTGACAACTCGGTGTGACCGAAAAGTTCAAATCGGTTGCACCGAGATTGAAAACCTAGATCGACTTAGTGATCTCGGTAGGACCGAAATGGAGGAATCGGTCAGACCGAGAATCACAAAGAAGTTTTGGAAGTTTAAGTCTATGATGAATCGGGGACTCCGAGTGCTCCTCACACAGAGTGGTTCGAATCTGACTTGATCAAATTTTGTGATGTAGCATGAATAGAGTTTGAGACGAGAAAAGCATAGATAGCTAGAGAAGGTTCTTAGGCATTCTTGTCCATCCACTTGGCAAAAAGAAAAAGAAGCCAATCAATCAAAACAATAAGTGGATGTCCTTGAATGAGTAAAATATGCACCAACATGCTCACACAATAAGATGGCAAATGAAATATGTGGCAAAACATGCACAACCAATTCTAGCATCTATCAAACAATTGGCGATGACTAGGTCATCTATATATGAGTATATTGACTTAGGAGTCAAATGAAAACATTTGATCATAGGTCATACTCATCGTTTAAGCTCAAGTGGGGTTACCACTTTTACATAATGCATTGATGTGTTCACACCATTAGAGTTGCTTTGACTCAATTCTTAGAGTTAAGCTCCCCCTAGATGTGAGATCCCCTTTTTGAGGGATGAACTAACCTTGGGTTTTGTCGATGATGACTTCATGTAGGTGTTGAAGATGTGGATGCTCAAGGTTGATGTAGATCATTTGGAGCAATCCTTTGGAGTGAGTTGCACTTTCAACTTACCTACATGGGTTAGTCCCACAAGGAACAAACAAGAATATCCATAGACATAGAGTGATGCACACACAAGATGATGTCCATGAAAACATTAGGTTACCTTGTCCCTTGCCTTACCAACATGAGGGTTTGTGACTCCTTGAACTAGTGCAAGATGTGGAAGTTGATTGCACTTGTTCTTGCCATAATGATATGTTGGCGGAGTCACCCTCAAGAACTCTCTAGTTCTTCTTCTTCAGGATCCACATCATCTTGATGGGAATCCTTGGAGTTGTAGTTGTACTTGATGAAGTAGAACTTGACGTAGTCTTGGGAACCCACTTGACCGAGACCTTAGGTGCTTCTTCAAATGTATCAATCTCTTCTTGAAGCTTGTCCTTGCCTTTGTTCTTGTGGTCTTGTGGTGGAAGATCATCTTGTGCTTGTGTTCCTTTGAAGGAAGTAGGATCATACTTCTCTTGTTGAGGAACAAACTTCGTCTTGGGGTATTGATCTTCTTCCCACTCAACTCCATTGGCATTGAACTTTCGTTCAAAACCAACACCTTGATTCTTCCGGTGCCTTCCTTGCTTGCGTACAATTTCCTCGAATTGCTTACTCCCGGCAAGGCTCTTGTAAACACCTTTCTCTATAATTCCCTTCAATAAGCTATTTTCTTGCTCAAGTGTAACTTGGCTAAGAGAATCATTAGTGGAATCAAGAGAACTACTAGAAGCAACAATATTGGATTTGACATTATTATTGTTATTACTAGAGGAAGGATCTTTCTTGTACTTGTTACTAGACTTGACTTGAGGCATGTAAGTAGATAAGAGTAAACGCTTGGCAATGTAAGAAGAACTTTTCTTACGGAGATCATCATTGATTGCTTTTAAGAACTCATGCCCTTTCTCAAGATTGAGCTTTTCAAAGCGTAACTTCTCATGAGCCCTTAAAAGTTCTCGATGATCTTTGAAGATAGTTTCATGAGCTAACTTAAGAGTGTTTAGTTCTTTAGTTAGAATCTCAATCTTCTCCTTATCATTGTCATTCGTTTTATCTTGATTAGCATGATTAATTGATGTTTCATCATAGTATCCATCACTAGAGTTGTCAACAAGTAAATCATCATCCACAAGTAAGTCATCTTCATCACTATCGAAATCAACATACTCAGGATGTGTTACCTTTGGACCTTTGGCCATGAAGCATCTTCCAATTCCTTCATTTGGTGAATCAAATATGTCGTAGGAGTTGGTTGACACAAGTGCTAGACCGGCAACACCTTCATCTTGAGTATATTCGGAGTCGGAGTGATAGCTTCTCTCGGAGTGATTGTCGGAGTCGGAGCCGGATACCCATTCACCAACATGAGCTTGATGTCTTCGTTTTGTGTAGCTCCTTGATGACTTGTCCTTCCTTTCCGAATCCTTGCTTCTCCGTGAGGGTCTTCGTTCATAACGATCATCTCTACTCCTCCTCTCTCTCGATGGTGATTCTTCTCTTTTGCTTCTTCTTTTTGGAGAATCTTCTCTTCTTTTGTAGGGTGCCGTACACTCATTGGAATAGTGTCCGAGTGTCCCACAATTGTAGCAGTTTCGCTCTCTACTAGAAGATCTTTTGTCATTGTAAGACCTTGACTTTGAGCTTCTTTCTTTGCTTCTACTCTTGTAGAATTTGTTGAAGTTCTTCACCATTAAGCTCAATTCTTCATTGAAGGTTTGTTTCTCACTTGATGATGTGGGGGCTTCACTTGAGGCTTTGTAAGCACCACTTGACTTGTTATGAAGTTCCTCCTTATCCTTGAGTGACATCTCATGAGCAACAATTCTTCCAATGACTTCGGTTGGCTTGAGATCTTTGTAGTTTGGCATCATTTGGATCAGTGTGCACACGGTATAATACTTTCCATCCAATGCTCTTAGGATCTTCTTGATGATGAATCTGTCGGTCATCTCTTCACTCCCTGAGCCGGCAATCTCATTTGTGATAAGTGCAAGCCTAGAGTACATTTCAGTGACACCTTCACCATCCTTCATTTTGAACTTGTCAAGCTGACTTTGGAGCACATCCAACTTGGATTCCTTGACGGAGTCGGTACCTTCATGCATATCAATCAAAGCATCCCAAATTTCCTTTGCATTCTCAAGACGGCTGATTTTGTTGAATTCTTTGGGGCACAATCCGTTGAAGATGATATCACAAGCTTGAGCGTTGTATTGCAGCATCTTCAATTCTTTCGCATTAGCTTCACGGTTCGGCTCTCTCCCATCAAAGAATTCACCTTGCAAGCCAATACAAATAATTGCCCAAACGGCGGGGTTATGTCCGAGAATATGCATTTTCATCTTATGCTTCCAACTAGCAAAATTAGTACCATCAAAGTAAGGACCTCTACAGTGATAATTTCCCTCACTAGACGCCATACTCTCCTAGGTTGTGAAACCAAGGCTATGACCACCAAAAGCTATGGAAATCAAAGCAAATGGAAACCAAAGCTCTGATTCCACTTGTAGGACCTTGAAGTATGTCTAGAGGGGGGGGGGTGATTAGACTACTTGAACAATTAAAAACTTAACCTTTTCCCAATTTTAGAGTTTGGCAGATTTTAGCTATCTTAGGACAAGTCAAGCAATCATCACACGAATAAAGCAAGCATGCAAAGAGTATATAGGCAGTGGAAATTAAAGCATGCAACTTGCAAGAAAGTAAAGGGAAGGGTTTTGGAGGATTCAAACGCAGTTGGAGACACGGATGTTTTTGGCGTGGTTCCGATAGGTGGTGCTATCGTACATCCACGTTGATGGAGACTTCAACCCACGAAGGGTAACGGTTGCGCGAGTCCACGGAGGGCTCCACCCACGAAGGGTCCATGAAGAAGCAACCTTGTCTATCCCACCATGGCTGTCACCCACTGTTGGTGTCAAATCCAGCGGATCTCGGGTAGGGGGTCCCGCACTGTGCGTCTAGGCGGATGGTAACAGGAGACAAGGGACACGATGTTTTACCTGTGTTGGGCCCTCTTGATGGAGGTAAAACCCTACTCCTGCTTGATTGATATTGATGATATGGGTAGTACAAGAGTGGATCTACCATGAGATCAAGGAGGCTAACCCTAGAAGCTAGCCTATGGTATGATCGTTGTAATGGTTATGTCGTCCTACGGACTAAAACCCTCCGGTTTATATAGACACCGGGGAGGGCTAGGGTTACACAGAGTCGGTTACAATGGTAGGAGATCTACATATCCATATCGCCAAGCTTGCCTTCCACACCAAGGAAAGTCCCATCCGGACACGGGACGAAGTCTTCAATCTTGTATCTTCATAGTCTTGGAGTCCGGCTGACGATGATAGTCCGGCTGTCCGGACACCCCCTAGTCCAGGACTCCCTCAGTAGCCCCTGAACCAGGCTTCAATGACGATGAGTCCGGCGCGCATATTGTTCGGCATTGCAAGGCGGGTTCCTCCTCCGAATAATTCATAGAAGATTGTGAACACCAGGATAGTGTCCGGCTCTGCAAAATAAATTCCACATACCACCGTAGAGAGAATATTATGTACACGAGTTCAATCTGCTGACGTGTTTTGTGGCATGACGTCACACCACCACCAAGCCTTTACTGGAATCTTTTTTTATTATACCACCTCAGCGCGTTTAGCGAAGCAGTTTCCTTGGCACGTCTTGTCAAAGCAGAGATCATGTTCCCCTTATTCCGGGATTCTACGGACGTGGGTAACCCAACCGCGCCATTGATGGTGGCGCTTGGGAGATAAGCGAGTTTTACCAGGCCGGTAGGGACGCATAGTTTTCGTCCGCCCATATATAAGGGGATAAGGATCCACCCTCTTTTCCTCCTTTGCTTATCCATCTCCGTGCACTCTTGAGCTCCAGCGCCCAAGTCCGTGCATCTCGTCTCGACCTTCTCCGACCATGTCCGGAGCGGGAGGCAAATGGTTAGCCTCCTCCATTGCGGAGGAGCACAACGCAAAACTGCGCAGCGCCGGATACCTTTCGGCGACATCAGCATGACCGGCTGCCCGACAAGGGCAGCTCATCCCACCCCAGCCCCATGAGAGGGTCGATTCCTTCCCCACTTCCTCCGCGGACTGGGCTTCCCACTGCATCCCTTTGTCCGGGGGCTCATGTACTATTACGGCCTGGATTTCCACGATCTGGCGCCAAACTTCA
Organism: Aegilops speltoides; assembly: GCA_021437245.1. Classification (NCBI taxonomy): domain Eukaryota; kingdom Viridiplantae; phylum Streptophyta; class Magnoliopsida; order Poales; family Poaceae; genus Aegilops; species Aegilops speltoides. Next base: position 411,154,746 of record CM038141.1, on the reverse strand, counting down.
TACTCAACATCTCGGCGTTTATCGTCGTGTGTGAGGCCTTCCTCTGCATCCAGCCCCACTTCGGCTTGTGGCTCAAGACCTTCAACGTCAAGCCGAAGGTAGTGAAGGGCGTCCAAGTGGAGTGCGGAGGCGCCATGCTGGGCAAGATGCCCAACATCATCTGGCTCGAAGGGGCCTTTGTGGAGTCCATCAAGGGATGGCAATCGGGGTGGTTCTACATCACCGAGCCGCGTGACCCAAAATGGGCGGCGGCCCCCGAGTTTAGATCTGGTATCCCGATGCAGCTCACCTCCTGGAAAGAGAAGGTGAGGGAGTCCTGGACTAGGGGGTGCCCGGACAGCCGGACTATCATCTTCAGCCGGACTCCAAGACTATGAAGATACAAGATTGGAGACTTCGTCCCGTGTCCGGATGGGACTTTCCTTGGCGTGGAAGGCAAGCTTGGCAATACGGATATGTAGATCTCCTACCATTGTAACCGACTCTGTGTAACCCTAGCCCTCTCCGGTGTCTATACAAACCGGAGGGTTTTAGTCCGTAGGACAACATAACCATTACAACAATCATACCATAGGCTAGCTTCTAGGGTTTAGCCTCCTTGATCTCATGGTAGATCCACTCTTGTACTACCCATATCATCAATATCAATCAAGCAGGAGTAGGGTTTTACCTCCATCGAGAGGGCCCGAACCTGGGTAAAAACATCGTGTCCCTTGTCTCCTGTTACCATCCGCCTAGACGCACAGTTCGGGACCCCCTACCCGAGATCCGCCAGTTTTGACACCGACATTGGTGCTTTCATTGAGAGTTCCTCTGTGTCGTCGCCGATAGGCTTGATGGCTTATTCAATCAACAACAACTCAGTCCAGGGTGAGACTTTCCTCCCCGGACAGATCTTCGTATTCGGCGGCTTCGCACTGCGCGCCAATTCACTTGGCCATCTGGAGCAGATCGAAAGCTACGCCCCTGGCCATCAGGTCAGGTTTGGAAGCCTAAACTTCACGGCAGACATTTCGCGGAGACTTGATCTTCGATGGATCCGAGCCACAACCAAGCGCTCCGTGCTGCCATGATGGGCACGATCTAACTCTGCCACCGGACAGCGCTTTGGAGGCCGCACATGGATCTTCTCCGACCTATAGTCCGGAGCCAATCGTGCAGATCGAGGATGGATGGCTGGACACCGCCTCGGGAGCTGCAACCGCTACGGTGATGGAGCCGAATACTGACCTTGTCCCTTATAAAGCTCGTGACTCCGAGGCGCCGGACTCCTGCCGGACTCGAACCTCCTGCGCATACTCGCCAATCGAATCCGATTGAGGCGTCGATCATGGAGTTTCTTGCCGCGGACATCTTCAGCACTCACCCTTTGGCGACATCCTAAATTATTTGAAGCATCTCTCGCTATCCGGAGTGCCGGCGGACTACGGCCGGGATGGTTGGGATACGGACGACGAAGAAATTCAAAGCCCACCCACCACCCACTTTATAGCCCGCGCCGACAACTTAACCGACATGCTAGACTCGACTCGAAGACATCGACGGTATGGGCGGCGATGCGGAGACGATCAAGAACCAGCGCCCACGAGGCAATGGAAGACCACCTCATCATCGACATATACATGGTGGACACCCCAAAAGAAGGGGACGACGAAGAAGCAGCGGAGGCAGATTCCCTAAAGAAACAGCCCAAGCGCTGACGCCAGTGACGCCGCTCTAAATCCCGCCACAGGAATAATGGAGATTCCGGCACCGGAGATAATAACACACCAGAAAGTGCCGAAGACAACCCCCTCCAGCAAGATTCAGTGCAGGAGGATGTAGAAGCAAGCCCTCACGAGAGAGCGGCAGACGAAGAGGTCAAGGATGATAATTACATACCTCCCTCCGGAGACGAGGCAAGCCTCGGCGGCACTTAATTTCGTCATGCCTGAGGATCCCGTCGAACAAGAGCGTTTCAAACGCAGGCTAATGGCCACAGCAAATAGCCTAAAGAAAAAGAAGCAGCAGCTTCAAGCTGATCAAGACCTGCTGGCCGACAGATGGACCGACATCCTCGCGGCTGAAGAGTATGAAATCGAACGCCCCTCCAAGAGCTACCCAAAACGCAAGTTGCTCCCCCGACTAGAGGAGGAAGCATACATACCTTCATCACCAGCGCACAATACGGCCGACCGACCATCCCGTGGTCGCGACAGAGAGGTATCCAGGCCCTCCATCAAGACCGTACCCCGGCACCGCTCAAAAAGTACGAAGCCACGAGGGAACGCGCCGGACTTGCGGGATATATTGGAGGACAAGGCAAGACAATCCAGATCTATCTACGGATCACGTGGGCACCCCACGACCCATGACGAATACCGTCGCGCTGGATACAACAACTCCGGCCGGGCCGAACACAGCAGACAACACTCTCTCGAGCTACGTCGTGATATTGCTCAATATAGAGGCACCGCACACCCACTATGCTTCACACTCTCTCGACAGATGAAGTAATGGATCATCAAATCCCCGAGGGGTTCAAACCCGTCAACATTGAATCCTACGATGGCACAACAGACCCCGCGGTTTGGATCGAGGATTATCTCCTTCATATCCATATGGCCCGCGGCGATGATCTCCACGCCATCAAATATCTCACGCTCAAGCTTAAAGGACCAGCTCAGCATTGACTTAACAGCCTGCCCGCAGAGTCAATTGGGTGTTGGGAGGACCTGGAAGCCGCATTCCTTGACAACTTCCAGGGCACATATGTGCGACCACCAAGCGCCGATGACCTAAGCCACATAATTCAAGTAGCAGACGAATCGGCGGACAATTACGGACATGGTTCTTAACAAAGAAAAATCAAATCGTCATTGTCCGGGATGCAGAGGCCCTCGTAGCCTTCAAACATAACATCCATGACGAGTGGTTGGCCGGCACCTCGGACGGGAAAAGCGAAATCCATGGCAGCCCTCACATCACTCATGACCCGCTTCTGCGCGGGAGAGGACAGCTGGCTAGCTCGTAGCAACAACCTTAGCAAAAATGCTGGCAGTCCGGATACTAAGGGCCACAATGGCAGGTCGCGTCGAAAAAAACAAACGCCGCGTTAACGGCGACAACAATGAGGATACGGCAGTCAACGCCGGATTCCGAGGCTCTAAACCCAGTCAGCGGAAGAAGCCATTCAAAAGAACCACTCCGGGTCCATCCAATTTGGACCGAATACTCGACCGCTCTTGCTAGATACATGGCGCCCCCGAAAAGCCAGCTAACCACACCAACAGAGATTGTTGGGTATTCAAGCAGGCAGGCAAGTTAATTGCCGAAAGCAATGACAAGGGGCTGCACAGTGATGACGAGGAAGAGACCCGGCCGCCGAATAGTAGAGGACAGAAGGGCTTCCCCCCACAAGTGCGGACGGTAAACATGATATATGCAACCCATATACCCAAGAGGGAGCAGGCGTGCACTAAGGGCGTATATGCGATGGAGCGATCGCCCGAAATTCAATCCATGGTCCTCTTGCCCGATCACTTTCGATCAAAGAGACCATCCGACCGATATCCGCCATGGCGGATTCTCCGCATGGTTTTAGACCCAATCGTCGATGGATTTCACCTCACGAGAGTCGATGGGCGGCGGCAAGTAGCTGAACCTGCTTTATCGGGATACAAAGGCGCAAGATGGGCATAGACCCTCAAGGATTAAACCTACAAAGGCGACCTTCAAAGGCGTCATACCAGTGTTGAGGCCAATTATGCAGCTCGATCCACACCGAAGTGGTCTTCGGATCCCGGATAATTTCGGGCGAGGAGTTAATCTTCGACATAGTCCCGTTCGCGATGGCTATCACGCTCTGCCGGGCGAACCGCGTTCGCAAAGTTCAACGCAGTTCCGCATTATGCATACCTCAAGCTCAAGATGCCAGCCCTCGTGGAGTCATCACGGTCAGCGGAAATACGGGCGCTCCTCGAGCGGAGGAACACTGGCTGGCTCTCATGGCGAAACTGAGCAGCCTTCTAAGGCAATTTTCGAGTCCGGCCGTTAAACGACCGGACACGGCCAAACGCGCCCGGAGCAACATCAACCAAGACCACCCGGCACGTTCCGAGCATGCGTAGCAATGCGGCCGCAACCCCAGCCCTCGCATGATTGCAAGACCAGCTCTCCGCGTACATTGTTACGCTCTGGAGATACCATGGGCATAGGGGGAGGGGCACGACCACAACAGACCCAGAGTGCGGCTCAACTACACCAGGGGCTCCCAAGTGCGTTGCTCATTTTATTTTTTATTTTCCTTCTTTTTATACACAGGACTCCGTTCACCAGAGGCCCTGTCCGGAGGCGAGCTGCCGAACTCACGACGCAACAGCCAGGGAGGGACAAAGGCTGCAACGAACAATCAGGTGGTCTCCATTATGAGCATTAAATTTGTTAAATCCACCATTCCGCAGCCTACCCCTGGAAGGAGACACGTCTAATTAGTCCACTCATTTGCTTACTGCACTATTTGTATCATTCCGCACTCATAGCAGAATCACTTGAATAAATAATGCAGCACCTTTTGCCTATAATTGCATTACTTTACATATATGTTCATTAATGACATCTTGCACCCGTATATTTTGGTATGGCCGAATACACCAGGGGCTTATGTTCCCCGCATCATGGTGTGATAAGTCCGAACACTTTCACAAGTGCGGCACCCCGATCTTATAGCATTATATGAATTGGCTCTGAATCATGTCTTGGGTCAATAGTTGGGTTTGCCCGGCTCCCATGTTTTGGTACCTTATGTTCTGTTCTGTCGGCTAAGGTAGCACTGGAGAACCATCGCGATTGCGCCCGGTTGAGCTGGGCGGCGCCTCGATGGAAAGCTAAAACCGCTGTCATGATAAGGCGAGAGACTGGTCGCTGTTCGAGGCGTCTTTTCGAGTCCCTAAAGACTTACGCCGCTTGACGAAGAACGGATAATGTCCGCCAAGGCGTGGATAGCGCCCCAAACTCGGTCTTCGAATACTAGGGCTTCACGAAATTTAAAATTATAGAATTCTATGGCTAAGTGAGAGTGTTCAAGCATTATAAGTCCGGTTGCCTTGTTCGTCGTGTTGGCGCCTCCTAGAAGGACCCAAAAGTGGGAACAAGAGCGCTCAAGTTTATCCCGAACACCCCAAAGACTTTCGTGGCATGGGGGCTGAAGCCGACGACTTGCCATCTCTCAGATTTAATAAACGGCCGCACAGAAGGTAATATTTTAAATTAGTAAGCGTTGCTTAGCGCATATGAACTAAGTTTTCAGCGCACAGGATAACACATAGCGAGTTTACTCAAAAATTACATCTCTGGGGCACTCATCCACAATCTTGCGGGCACCCTTCAGGACAGTCTTATAGTACATCTCGGGTGTACGATACTCCTTGCCCGCTGGCGGCGCGTCAGTGATAAGCTTCTCCGCATCCAGCCTGCCCCAATGCACCTTTGCGGGGGCAAGGGCCCGACGAGCACCTTCAATACAGGCGGAGCGCTTGATGACCTCCACCCAGGGGCACGCATCCACCAGCCGCCGCACGAGGCCGAAGTAGCTCCCAGGCATGGCCTCTCCAGGCCACAGCCGTACTATGAGGCCCTTCATGGCCTGCTCGGCTACCTTGTGGAGCTCGACCAGCTGCTTTAGTTGGTCGCTAGGGGGCACCGGATGGCCGGCCTCAGCGTACTGAGACCAGAAGACCTTCTCCGTTGAGCTCCCCTCCTCGGCTCGGTAAAACGCGGCGGCATCGGATACACTGCGAGGCAGATCTGCAAACGCCCCTGGAGAGCTCCGAATTCGGGTAGGTAATAGGTAATTTACATTAACATGCTTGCTTTGCATGAAAAATGCCTTACCCGCTGCTATCTTCTTCACCGCCTCAATCTTCTGGAGGGCCTTATGGGCCTCGGCCTTAGCGGCTTTGGCACTTTCAAGAGCCGAGACAAGCTCGGACTCTCGAGTCTTCGAGTCACGTTCCAAACTCTCATGTTTTTCCATGAGAGCCTGGAGCTCTTGCCGCACCTCCGCCACCCGCGCCTCCTATTTCTCTCGCTCCGTCCGTTCCGCGGCCGCATTGCGTTCGGCCACGGATGCGGCCTCCTTCAGGGTTGCCACCTCTTTCGTGGCCCCTGCAGTACCCACGTTATCCTTGTTATTTTAATTGCAACCAAAATCCTTTTATATAAGGTACAAATTCAAAGATGGTATTACTCACCTTCTTTGTCCTCGAGCTGCTTCTTGGCAAGGTCGAGCTCTCACTCGGACCGCTCGAGGTCCTGCTTCAACGCACCAACCTCCATGATCGGTCTTGGCAGAGTTCAGCAGCGCAGCCTGCAAACCCATATTGACACAATTTTTAGCATTCCTGCGTATATCTTTTTTAGATCCTCAATCTGTTTTTTCTTTTCGAACACCGAACCGAGCATCAGGGGCTACTGTCTATGCGGTACTACATTACATATTTTTAACTTCTTACCTCAAAGCCTGTTAGAAGGCTCTGCGCAGCTTCAGTCGCACTGCTCTTGGCGAGCTGAATCTTCTGAATCACCGCACTCATGATAGTGCGGTTTTCTTCCTCGATGGAAGCGCCTTTGAGCACCTCCAACAGGTTGTCCGGCGCCTCCGGTTGGACGGAGGCCGCCGGTGTCACGGTCTTGCCCTTCTTACGAAGGGGCCGCCTGCCGGACTCCGGAACCACTGCGGGTTCCGGCGTGGAGTCCGGCGCAAAGTCCGGGAGGCTGTCTTGTGGCGCCTCCGGAGCCTCCTCCTGATGGGTCCCTTCTCGGGATCCCACCTCGGCGTCCTCAGTGTCGCGAGGGGTGGAGGCAGTCGGGATGGAATCTACATCCGACGGAGCGACGACCCGCTCGACGAAGCGGGGAGATCATCATCGGCCGGACTACAGGCAGTGTGCGGCATTAGAAGGACACTATGTGACACAAAAGAGAAATAATAAATCACTCAGGAATCCGGATACTTACGATCTGGCCGGAGGCCTGGCCCTGGAGGGCCACTCTTCGTCGCCAACATTGGCATTGGCGGAGCTGTCCGGGGGAATAATCCTTCCCCTCTTGGACCCTTCGGCCTCCCCAGTTGGGGAAGCCTTCCTCTTCCTCTCTCCTTCCTCTGGGAGAGAGTCCTCTTTCTCCTCCTCGTCTTCGAGGGAGGAGTCCGCCTTGGAGCCATCGGACGATGAGTCCGATATCACCTAGGGCCGGGAACTTTTTCGAGTTCCCGTGGCCTTCTTCTTGGCCTTCTTCTCCGGCAACACATAGAGTGTCGGGACCAGCAGCCCCGTTAAGCGGGCGTCCGCTGGGTCTTCGGGAAGGGGAGCCGGCCAGTCTACCTGTCCGGACGTCCTCTGCCAGTCCTGTCAAAGGCATTGGGAGTTTTTATATCCCACGTAGAGTCAAACTATGAAAGAAAACAACTGTCCCATAGAGGATAACGAAGCTTACCTCACCGGCCGGGCGCTTGGTGCTGAATCTGCGATCTTCCGTCGCGGACGCGGGGGCTTCTCCGCCCTTGAACAGCACTCTCCAGACGGCTTCGTACGTCGTGTCGAAGAGCCCGCTCAGAGTCCGGTGCTGCGCCGGATCGAACTCCACAAGTTGAAGGCTTTGTTGTTGGCGGGGAGAATCCGGCGGATGAGCATGACACGGATCACATTGACAAGCTGAGCTTCTCATTCACGGGTGCGGAGACGGATGGAGTCTGTCACTCGTCGAACTGCCCCATAGCAAGCCCTTCTCTTTCCAGGAGGTGAGCTGCATCGGGATACCAGATCTAAACTCGGGGGCCGCCGCCCATTTTGGGTCACGCGGCTCGGTGATGTAAAATCACCCCGATTGCCATCCCTTGATGGACTCCACGAAGGCCCCTTCGAGCCAGATGATGTTGGGCATCTTGCCCAGCATGGCGCCTCCGCACTCCGCTTGGATGCCCTTCACTACCTTCGGCTTGACGTTGAAGGTCTTGAGCCACAAGCCGAAGTGGGGCTGGATGCAGAGGAAGGCCTCGCACACGATGATAAACGCCGTGATGTTGAGAATGAAGTTTGGCGCCAGATCGTGGAAATCCAGGCCGTAATAGTACATGAGCCCCCGGACAAAGGGATGCAACGGGAAGCCCAGTCCATGGAGGAAGTGGGGAAGGAATACGACCCTCTCATGGGGCCTGGGGGTGGGGATGAGCTGCCCCTTGTCGGGCAGCCGGTGCGCGGTATCGCTGGAAAGGTATCGGCGCTGCGCAGTTTTGCGATGTGCTCCTCCGTAACGGAGGAGGCCAACCATTTGCCTCCTGCTCCGGACATGGCCGGAGAAGGTCGAGACGAGATGCACGGACTTGGGTGCTGGAGCTCGAGAGTGCGCGGAGACAGATGAGCAAAGGAGGAAGAAGGCGTAGGTAAAAAGGGTGGATCCTTATCCCCTTATATATGGGCGGACGAAAACTATGCGTCCCCACCGGCCTGGTAAAACTCGCTTATCTCCCAAGCGCCACCATCAATGGCGCGGTTGGGTTACCCACGTCCGTATTGATGAGAATCCCGGAATAAGGGGAACACGATCTCTGCTTCGACAAGATGTGTCAAGGAAACCGCTTCGCTAAACGCGCTGAGGTGGTATATTAAAAAAGATTCCAGTAAATGCTTGGTGGTGGTGTGACGTTATGCCACAAAACACGTCAGCAGATTGAACTTGTGTACATAATATTCTCTCTTCGGTGGTATGTAGAATTTATTCTGCAGAGCCGGACACTATCCTGGTGTTCACAATCTTCTATGAATTATTCGGAGGAGGAGCCCGCCTTGCAATGCCGAACAATATGCGCGCCGGACTCATCGTCATTGAAGCCTGGTTCAGGGGCTACTGAGGGAGTCCTGGACTAGGGGGTGTCCGGACAGCCGGACTATCATCGTCAGCCAGACTCCAAGACTATGAAGATACAAGATTGGAGACTTCGTCCCGTGTCCGAATGGGACTTTCCTTGGCGTGGAAGGCAAGCTTGGAGATATGGATATGTAGATCTCCTACCATTGTAACCGACTCTGTGTAACCCTAGCCCTCTCCGGTGTCTATATAAACCGGAGGGTTTTAGTCCGTAGGACAACATAACCATTACAACAATCATACCATAGGCTAGCTTCTAGGGTTTAGCCTCCTTGATCTCGTGGTAGATCCACTCTTGTACTACCCATATCATCAATATCAATCAAGCAGGAGTAGGGTTTTACCTCCATCGAGAGGGCGAACTGGGTAAAACATCGTGTCCCTTGTCTCCTGTTACCATCCGCCTAGACGCACAGTTCGGGACCCCCTACCCGAGATCCGCCGGTTTTGACTCCGACAGAAGGGCTTGCTATGGGGCAGTTCGGACGAGCTGAAAGGACTCCAGTCCTGTCTCTAGACCCTGGTGAACAAGAAGCTCAGGCTTGTCAATGTGATCCAGGTCATGCTCATCCATGGATTCTCCCCGCCAACAACGGGCCTTCAACCTGTGGGAGTTCGATCCGCACAACACCGACTCTAAGCGGGCTCTTGACCACGACATCTGAAGCCATCCGGAGGGTGCTGTTCAAGGCGGAGAAGCCCCCGCGTCCGCGATGGAAGATCGCGGATTCAGCACCAAGCGCCCGGCGGTGAGGTAAGCCGTTATCCTCTATGGGACAGTTGTTTTCATAGTTTGACTCTATGTGGGATCTAAAAACTCCCAATGCCTTTGACAGATCTGGCAGAGGACGTCCCGGACAGTGGTGTCGCCCTTCCCGAAGACCCAGCGGACGCCCGTTTAACGGGGCTGCTGGTCCCGGCACTCTATGTGGTGCCGGAGAAGAAGGCCAAGAAGAAGGCCAAGGGAACTCGAAGAAGTTCCCGGCGCTAGGTGCTATCGGACTCATCGTCCGATGGCTCAGAGGTGGACTCCTCCCCCGAAGACGAGGAGGAGAAAGAGGACTCTCCCCCAGAGGAAGGGGAGAGGAAGAGGAAGGCTTCCCCGACACGGGAGGCCGAAGGGTCCAAGAGGGGAAGGACTATTCCCCCGGACAGCTCCGCCAACGCCAACGTTGGCGCATTTAAGAGTGGCCCTCGAGGGCCAGCCTCCGCAAGATCGTAAGTATCCGGATTCCTGAATGATTTATAATTTCTCTTTTGTGTCACATAGTGTCCTTCTAATGCCGCACACTGCCTGCAGTCCGGCCGATGATGATCTCCCCGCTTCATCGAGCGGGTCGTTGGCTCCATCGGATGTTGATTCCATCCCGACCGCCTCCACCCCTCGCGACGCTGAGGACGCCGAGGTGGGATCCCGGGAAGGGAGCCATCAGGAGGAGGCTCCGGAGGCGCCACAAGGCAGCCTCCCGGACTTTGCGCCGTGTTGGGGAACGTAGCAGAAATTCAAAATTTTCCTACGTGTCACCAAGATCTATCTATGGAGAAACCAGCAATGAGGGGAAGGAGAGTGCATCTACATACCCTTGTAGATCGCTAAGCGGAAGCGTTCAAGAGAACGGGGTTGAAGGAGTCGTACTCGTCGTGATCCAAATCACCGGAGATCCTAGTGCGAGCGGACGGCACCTCCGCGTTCAACACACACGTACAGCCGGTGGCGTCTCCCATGCCTTGATCTAGCAAGGAGAGAGGGAGAGGTTGAGGAAGACTCCGTCCAGCAGCAGCACGATGGCGTGGTGGTGATGGAGGAGCGTGGCAATCCTGCAGGGCTTCGCCAAGCACCGCGGGAGAGGAGTACTTGGGAGAGGGGGAGGGCTGCGCCAGGGAGAGGTCAAAACTCTTGTGTTGGCAGCCCTCAAGACCTCCAATATATATAGGGGAGAGGGAGGGGTGCGCCCCCTCTAGGGTTTCCACCCCAAGGGGTGCGGCAGCCCCAATCCCATCTAAGGGTGGCGGCCAAGGGGGGAGAGGGGGGAAACTTGCCCCCCAAGTTAGGTGGAAGCACCCCCTCCCCAAACCCTAGGCGCCTTGGGCCTTGGTGGGGGGGCGCACCAGCCAACCTGGGGGTGGTCCCCTCCCACACTTGGCCCATGCAACCCTCTGGGGCTGGTGGCCCCACTTGGTGGACCCCGGGACCCTCCGGGTGGTCCCGGTACGTTACCGATAAAACCCGAAACTTTTCCGGTGACCAAAACAGGACTTCCCATATATAAATCTTTACCTCCGGACCATTACGGAACTCCTCGTGACGTCCGGGATCTCATCCGGGACTCCGAACAACATTCGGTAACCACATACAAACTTCGTTTATAACCCTAGCGTCATCGAACCTTAAGTGTGTAGACCCTACGTGTTCGGGAAACATGTAGACATGACCGAGACGTTCTCCGGTCAATAACCAACAGCGGGATCTGGATACCCATGTTGGCTCCCACATGTTCCACGATGATCTCATCGGATGAACCACGATGTCAAGGACTCAATCGATCCCGTATACAATTCCCTTTGTCTAACGGTATTGTACTTGCCCGAGATTCGATCGTGGGTATACCGATACCTTGTTCAATCTCGTTACCGGCAAGTCTCTTTACTCATTCCGTAACACATCATCCTGCGATCAACCCCTTGGTCACATGTGCACATTATGATGGTGTCCTACTGAGTGGGCCCAGAGATACCTCTCCGTTTACCGGAGTGACAAATCCCAGTCTCGATTCGTGCCAACCCAACAGACACTTTCAGAGATACCTGTAGTGCACCTTTATAGCCACCAGTTACGTTGTGACGTTTGGTACACCCAAAGCATTCCTACGGTATCCGGGAGTTGCACAATCTCATGGTCTAAGGAAAAGATACTTGACATTAGAAAAGCTTTAGCATACTGAACTACACGATCTACGTGCTAGGCTTAGGATTGGGTCTTGTCCATCACATCATTCTCCTAATGATGTGATCCCGTTATCAACGACATCCAATGCCCATGGTCGTGAACCGTAACCATCTATTGATCAACGAGCTAGTCAACTAGAGGCTTACTAGGGACATGGTGTTGTCTATGTATCCACACATGTATCCGAGTTTCCTATCAATACAATTATAGCATGGATAATAAACGATTATCATGAACAAGGAAATATAATAATAACCAATTTATTATTGCCTCTAGGGCATATTTCCAACAGTCTCCCACTTGCACTAGAGTCAATAATCTAGTTCACATCGCCATGTGATTAACACTCACAGGTCACATCGCCATGTGACCAACATCCAAAGAGTTTACTAGTGTCATTAAACTAGTTCACATCATCATGTGATTAAGACTCAATGGGTCTGCAACTTTCAGAACCGTATGTACTTTGCAAATCTCTAGGTCATTCTGTAAATGCTGCTTCCACGCTCCACTTGGAGCTATTCCAAATCGTTGCTCCACTATACGTATCCGGTTTGCTACTCAGAGTCACTTGGATAGGTGTTAAAGCTTGCATCGATGTAACCCTTTACGCCGAACTCTTTATCACCTCCATAATCGAGAAACATGTCCTTATTTACTCCAAGGACAATTTTTTTGACCGCTGTCGAATGATCCATTCCTGGATCATTCTTGTACCCCTTGACTGACTCATGGCAAGGCACACTTCCGGTGCAGTACACAGCATAGCAATCTATAGAGCCTACGTCTGAAGTATATTGGACGACCTTCGTCCTTTCTCTCTATTCTGCCGTGGTCGAGCTTTTAAGTCTTAACTTCATACCTTACATCTCAGGCAAGAACTCCTTCTTTGACTGATCCATCTTGAACACCTTCAAGATCATGTCAAGGTACGTGCTCATTTGAAAGTACTATTAAGCGTTTTGATCTATCCTTATAGATCTTGATGCTCAATGTTCAAGCAGCTTAATCCAGGTTTTCTATTGAAAAACACTTTTCAAATAACCCTATATGCTTTCCAGAAATTCTACATCATTTCTGATCAACAATATGTCAACAACATATACTCATCGAAATTTATAGTGCTCCCACTCACTTCTTTGGAAATACAAGTTTCTCATAAACTTTGTATAAACAAAAATCTTTGATCATCTTATCAAAGTGCATATTCCAACTCCGAGATGCTTACTCCAGTCCATGGAAGGATCGCTGGAGCTAGCATACCTTTTAGCATCCTTAGGATCGACAAAACCTTTCTGATTGTATCACATACAACCTTTCCTTACGAAGACTGGCAAGGAAACTCGTTTTGACATCCATCTGCCAGATTCCATAAATGCAGCTAATGCTAACATGATTCCGACGAACTTAAGCATCGCCACGGATGAGAAAATCTCATCGTAGTCAACTCCTTGAACTTGTGAAAAACTCTTCGCCACAAGTCGAGCTTCATAGATGGTGACATCACCGTCCATGTCCGTCTTCTTCTTAAAGATCCATTTATCTCAATGGCTTGCCGATCATCGGGCAAGTCCACCAAACTCCATGCTTTGTTCTGATACATGGATCCTACCTCGTATTTCATGGCTTCTAACCATTTGTCGGAATTTGGGCCCACCATTGCTTCTCCATATCTCGTAGGTTCATTGTTGTCTAGCAACATGACCTTCAAGACAAGATTACTGTACCACTCTGAAGCAGTACGCATCCTTGTCACCCTACGAGGTACGGTAGTGACTTGATCCGAAGTTCCATGATCACTGTCATAAGCTTCTACTTCAATTGGTGTAGGTGCCACAGGAATAACTTCATGTGCCCTGCTACACACTAGTTGTAGTGACGGTTCAATAACCATATCAAGTCTCCACCATCCTCCCACTCAACTTTTCGAGACAAACTTTTCCTCGAGAAAGGACCCGATTCAAGAAACAATCCCTATTGCTTTCGGATCTGAATTAGGAGGTATACCCAACTGTTTTAGGTGTCCTATGAAGATGCATTTTATCCGCTTTGGGTTCGAGCTTATCAACCTGAAACTTTTTCACATAAGCGTCGCAGCCCCAAACCTTTAAGAAATGACAGCTTAGGTTTCTCTAAACCATAGTTCATATGGTGTCATCTCAACGGAATTATGTGGTGCCCTATTTAAATTGAATGTGGTTGTCTCTAATGCCTAACCCATAAACGATAGTGGTAATTCGATAAGAGACATCATGGTACGCACCATATCCAATAGGGTGCAACCATGATGTTCGGACACACCATCAAACTATGGTGTTCCAAAGTGTATTAATTGTGAAACAATTTCCACAATGTCTTAATTGCGTGCCAAAGCTCAGAACTCAGATACTCATCTCTATGATCATATCATAGACATTTCATCCTCTTGTCACGATGATCTTCAACTTCACTCTGAAATTACTTGAACCATTCAATAATTCAGACTTGTGTTTCATCAAGTAAATATACTCTACATCTACTCGAATCATCTGTGAAGTAAGAATTGTTGGGGAACGTTGCAGAAAATTAAAAAATTTCTACGGTTTCACCAAGATCCATCTATGAGTTCATCTAAGCAACGAGTCATGGGAGAGAGTTTGCATCTACATACCACTTGTAGATCGCGTGCGGAAGCTTGCAAGGTGATGATGTAGTCGCATTCGACGTGATTGAATCACCGATGACCAAGTGCTGAACGGACAGCACCTCCGCGTTCAACACACGCACAAGACGGGTGACGATCCTCCGTCTTGATCCAGCAAGGAGGAAGGAGAGGTTGAGGAAGACAGCTCCACCGGCAGCACGACGGCGTGGTGATGGTGGAGAAGCAGTACTCCGACAGGGCTTCGCCGAGCACACAACGGAGGAGGAGAGGTGTTGGGGAGGGGAGGGCTGCACCTTGGCTTGTGGTGCGGCTGCCCTCCCCTCACCCCTCTATTTATAGGGGGAAGGGAGAAGGGGGGCCGGCCCCTCTAGATCCATCTAGAGGGGGGGGGCCAAGGGGAGGGGGGACTTGCCCCCCAAGCAGGGGGGCCCCTCTAGGGTTCCCCCCTCAACCCTAGGCGCAAGGGCCCAAGGGAGGGGGTGCGCCCAGCCCACCAGGGGCTGGCCAACTCCCCACGCAGCCCAAGTGGCCCCCCGGGAGGGGTGGCCCCTCCCGGTGGACCCCCGGATCCCTTCCGGTGGTCCCGGTACAATACCGGTATGCCCCCGAAACTTTCCGGTGTCCTTTTAACAACTTCCCATATATAAATCTTTACCTCCGGACCCTTCCGGAACTCCTCGTGACGTCCGGGATCTCATCCGGGACTCCGAACAACATTCGGTAGTCACATACTAGTCTTCCTAATAACCCTAGCGTCACCGAACCTTAAGTGTGTAGACCCTACGGGTTCGGGAGACACGCAGACATGACCGAGACTCTCGGGCAATAACCAACAGCGGGTCCGGATACCCATGTTGGCTCCTACATGCTCCTCGATGATTTCATCGGTTGAACCACGATGTCGAGGATTTGATCAAACCCCGTATGCAATTCCTTTGTCAATCGAGACGTTACTTGCCCGAGACTCGATCGTCGGTATCCCAATACCTTGTTCGGTCTCGTTCGGCAAATCACTTTACTCGCATCGTAATGCATGATCCCGTGACCAACACCTTGGTCACCTTGAGCTCATTATGATGATGCATTACCGAGTGGGCCCAGAGATACCTCTCCGTCATACGGAGTGACAAATCCGATCTCGATCCGTGTCAACCCAAGATACTTTCGGAGATACCTGTAATGCACCTTTATAGTCACCCAGTTACGTTGTGACATTTGATACACCCAAGGCACTCCTACGGTATCCGGGAGTTACACGATCTCATGGTCGAAGGAAGAGATACTTGACATCGGCAAAGCTCTAGCAAACGAACTACACGATCTTTCTGTTATGCTTAGGATTGGGTCTTGTCCATCACATCATTCTTCCAATGATGTGATCCCGTTATCAACGACATCTAATGTCCATAGTCAGGAAACCATGACCATCTGTTGATCACAACGAGCTAGTCAACTAGAGGCTCACTAGGGACATATTGTGGTCTATGTGTTCACACGTGTATTACGATTTCCGGATAATACAGTTATAGCATGAACAAAAGACAATTATCATGATCAATGAAATATAATAATACTTTTATTATTGCCTCTAGGGCATATTTCCAACAGTCTCCCACTTGCACTAGAGTCACTAATCTAGTTACATTGCGATGAATCGAACACCCATAGAGTTCTTGTGTTGATCATGTTTTGCACGCGAGAGAGGTTTAGTCAACGGATCTGCGACATTCAGATCCGTGTGTACTTTGCAAATCTCTATGTCTCCATCTTGAACATTTTCACGGATGGAGTTGAAACGACGCTTGATGTGCTGGTCTTCTTGTGAAACACAGGCTCCTTGGCAAGGGCAATAGCTCCAGTGTTGTCACAGAAGAGTTTGATCGGCCCCGACGCATTGGGTATGACTCCTAGGTTGGTGATGAACTCCTTCACCCAAATCGCTTCATGCGCTGGCTCCGAGGTTGCCATGTACTCCGCTTCACACGTAGATCCCGCCACGACGCTCTGCTTGCAGCTGCACCAGCTTACTGCTCCACCATTCAACATATACACATATCCGGTTTGTGACTTAGAGTCATCCAGATCTGAGTCGAAGCTAGTGTCGACGTAACCCTTTACGACGAGCTCTTCGTCTCCTCCATAAACGAGAAACATGTCCTTTGTCCTTTTCAGGTACTTCAGGATATTCTTGACCGCCGTCCAATGTTCCTTGCCGGGATTACTTTGGTATGTTGCTACCAAACTCACGGCAAGGTTTACATCGGGCCTGGTACACAGCATGGCATACATAATAGATCCTATGGCTGAAGCATAGGGGATGACACTCATCTCTTCTTATCTTTTGCCGTGGTCGGTGACTGAGCTGAGCTCAATCTCACACCTTGTAACATAGGCAAGAACCCCTTCTTGGACTGATCCATTTTGAACCTCTTCAAAATCTTATCAAGGTATGTGCTTTGTGAAAGACCTATGAGGCGTCTCGATCTATCTCTATAGATCTTGATGCCTAATATATAAGCAGCTTCTCCAAGGTCCTTCATTGAAAAAACTTATTCAAGTAGGCCTTAATGCTGTCCGAAGTTTTGTATCATTTCCCATCAAGAGTATGTCATCTACATATAATAGGAGAAATGCTACTGAGCTCCCACTCACTTTCTTGTACGCTGGCTTCTCCATAAGTGCAAGATAAACCCAAACGCTTTGATCATCTCATCAAAGCGAATGTTCCAACTCCGAGATGCTTGCACCAGTCCATAAATGGATCGCTGGAGCTTGCATACTTTGTTAGCATTTCGAGGATCGACAAAACCTTCCGCTGCATCATATACATCTCTTCCTTAAGATGTCCGTTAAGGAATGCCGTTTTGACGTCCATCGCCATATCTCATAATCATAGTATGCGGCAATTGCTAACATGATTCGGACGGACTTCAGCTTCGCCACGGAGAGAATGTCTCGTCGTAGTCAATTCCTTGAACTTGTCGATAACCCTTAGCGACAAGTCGAGCTTTATAGATGGTAACATTTCCATCCGCGTCCGTCTTCTTCTTAAAAATCCATTTGTTTTCTATCGCTCGCCGATCATCGGCAAGTCTGTCAAAGTCCATACTTTGTTTTCATACATGGATTCTATCTCGGATTTCATGGCTTCAAGCCATTTGTTGGAATCTGGGCCGCCATCGCTTCTTCATAGTTCAAGGTTCACCGTTGTCTAACAACATGATTTCCGGGACAGGGTTGCTGTACCACTCAGTGCGGAGCGTGTCCTTGTGGACCCTGAAGTTCAAGAGCAACTTGATCCAAGTACCTTGATCATCATCATTGGTTTCCTCTTGGTTGGTGTGGGCATCACAGAACATTTTCTGAGCTGCACCACTTTCCCGTTCGAGAGGTAGTACTTCATCGAGTTCTACTTTCCTCCCACTTACTTCTTTCGAGAGAAACTCTTTTCCGAAAGCATCCGTTCTTGGCAACAAAGGTCTTGCCTTAGGATCTTAAGTAGAAGGTATACCCGATAGTTTCCTTAGGGTATCCTATGAATACGCATTTTCCGACTTGGGTTCGAGCTTTTCGGGTTGAAGTTTCTTGACATAAGCATCGCATCCCCAAACTTTTAGAAACGACAGCTTAGGTTTCTTCCCAAACCATAATTCATACGGTGTCGTCTCAACGGATTTAGATGGTGCCCTATTTAAAGTGAATGTAGCTGTCTCTAGAGCGTATCCCCAAAATGATAGCGGTAAATCGGTAAGAGACATCATAGACCGCACCATATCCAATAGAGTGCGATTACGACGTTCGGACACACCGTTTCGCTGAGGTGTTCCAGGCGGCGTGAGTTGTGAAACGATTCCACATTTCTTTAAGTGTGTACCAAATTCGTGACTTAAGTATTCTCCTCCACGATCGATCGAGGAACTTTATCTTTCGGTCACGTTGATTCTCCACCTCATTCTGAAATTCCTTGAACTTTTCAAAGGTCTCAGACTTGTGTTTCATTAAGTAGACATACCCATATCTACTCAAGTCATCGGAGAGTGAGAACATAACGATATCCTCCATGAGCCTCAACGCTCATTGGACCGCACACATCGGTATGTATGATTTCCAACAAGTTGGTTGCTCGCTCCATTGTTAGGAGAACGAGTCTTGGTCATTTTGCCTAAGAGGCATGGTTCACATGTGTCAAACGATTCATAATCAAGTGACTCTAAAGTCCATCGGCATGGAGCTTCTTCATGCGCTTGACACCAATGTGACCAAGGTGGCGATGCCACAAGTATGTGGGACTATCGTTATCAACTTTACATCTTTTGGCATCCACACTATGAACATGTGTAATATTACGCTCGAGATTCATCAAGAATAAACCATTGACCATCGGAGCATGACCATAAAACATATCTCTCATATAAATCGAACAACCATTATTCTCAGACTTAAATGAGTAGCCATCTCGTATCAAACGAGATCCAGATACAATGTTCATGCTCAAACTTGGCACTAAATAACAATTGTTAAGGTTCAAAACTAATCCTGTGGGTAAATGTAGAGGCAGCGTGCCGACGGCCATCACATCGACTCTGGAACCATTCCCGACGCGCATCGTCACCTCGTCCTTCGCCAGTCTCCGTTTATTCCGCAGCTCCTGCTGTGAGTTACAAATATGAGCAACGGCACGGTATCAAATACCCGGGAGTTACTACGAGTCTTGGTAAGGTACACATCAATTACATGTATATCAAATATACCTTTGGTGTTGCCGGCCTTCTTATCCGCTAAGTATTTGGGGCAGTTCCGCTTCGGTGACCCTTCCCTTGCAATAAAAGCACTCGGTCTCGGGCTTGGGACCATTCTTTGACTTCTTCCCAAGAATCGGCTTACGGGCGCGCAACATCTTTGCCATCCTTCTTGAAGTTCTTCTTCCCTTGCCCTTCTTAAACTTAGTGGTCTTATTGACCATCAACACTTGATGTTCTTTCTTGATTTCAGCCTCTGCGACTTCAAGATCGAGTACACTTCAGAATGGTCTTCACCATCCCCGCATGTTGTAGTTCATCATAAAGCTCTTGTAGCTTGGTGGAAGCGATCGGAGGATTACATCAATGACCGCCTCATCCGGGAGGTTAATGTTCATTTGGGTCATACGGTTGTGCAACCTGGACATCTTGAGGATGTGCTCACTTGTGTAACTGTTTTCCTCCATCTTACAACTGTAGAACTTGTTGGAGACATCATATCTCTCGACCCGGGCATGAGCTTGGAAAACTAGTTTCAGCTCTTCGAACATCTCGTATGCTCCGTGAAGCTCAAAACGCTTTTGGAGCCCCGGTTCTAAGCTGTAGAGCATGCCGCACTGAACGAGGGAGTAATCATCAGAACGAGTCTGCCAAATGTTCAAATCGTCTTGCAGTGCTGGGAGAACGGGTGGGTCACCTAACGGTGCTTCTAGGACATGTTGTTTCTTGGCAGCTATGAGGATGATCCTCAGGTTCCGGACCCAGTCCGTATAGTTGCTGCCATCATCTTTCAGCTTGGTTTTCTCTAGGAACGCGTTGAAGTTCATGTTGACATTAGCGTTGGCCATTGATCTACAAGACATATTTGCAAAGGTTTTAGACTAAGTTCATGATAATAAAGTTCTAATCAAAATTATGAACTCCCACTTAGATTAGACATCCTCTAGTCATCTAAGTGTTACACGATCCGAGTCGACTAGCCCGTGTCCGATCATCACGTGAGACGGACTAGTCATCGTCGGTGAACATCTTCATGTTGATCGTATCTTCCATACGACTCGTGTTCGACCTTTCGGTCTCCGTGTTCCGAGGCCATGTCCGTACATGCTAGGCTCGTCAAGTTAACCCTAAGTGTTTTATTTGTGTAAAACTGTCTTACACCCATTGTATGTGAACGTAAGAATCCATCACACCCGATCATCACGTGGTGCTTAGAAGCGATTTAACTGTAGCAACGGTGCACGTTAGGGAGAACACTTCTTGAAATTTTGTAAGGGATCATCTTATTTACTACCGTCGTCCTAAGTAAACAAGATGCATAAACATAATAAACATCACATGCAATTATATAGTTGTGACATGATATGGCCAATATCATAAAGCTCCATTGATCTCCATCTTCGGGGCTCCATGATCATCTTGTCACCGGCTTGACACCATGATCTCCATCATCGTGTCTTCATGAAGTTGTCACGCCAACGACTACTTCTACTTCTATGACTAACGCGTTTAGCAATAAAGTAAAGTAGTTTACATGGCGTTCTTCAATGACACGCAGGTCATACAAAAAATAAAGACAACTCCTATGGCTCCTGCCGGTTTGTCATACTCATCGACATGCAAGTCGTGAATCCTATTACAAGAACATGATCTCATACATCACAATTCATCATTCATCACAACTTCTGGCCATATCACATCACATGATCAATCACTACAAAAACAAGTTAGACGTCCTCTAATTGTTGTTGCATCTTTTACGTGGTTGCGATTGGGTTCTAGCAAGAACGTTTTCTTACCTCGAAACACCACAACGTGATTTTGTCAACTTCTATTTACCCTTCATAAGGGCCTGTTCATCGAATCCGCTCCAACTAAAGTGGAGAGACAGACACCCGCCAGCCACCTTATGCAACTAGTGCATGTCAATCGGTGGAACCGGTCTCACGTAAGCGTCGTGTAAGGTTGGTCCGGCCGCTTCATCCCACAATACCGTTGAAGCAAGAAAAGACTAGTAGAGGCAAGTAAGTTGACAAGATCCACGCCCACAACAAATTGTGTTCTACTCGTGCATTAGAGAACTACGATAGACCTAGCTCATGATGCCACTGTTGGGGGGAGCGTTGCGAGAAAATTAAAATTTTTCTACGGTTTCACCATGATCCATCTATGAGTTCATCTAAGCAACGAGTCATGGGAGAGAGTTTGCATCTACATACCACTTGTAGATCGCGTGCGGAAGCTTGCAAGGTGATGATGTAGTCGTACTCGACGTGATTCGAATCACCGATGACCAAGTGCTGAACGGACAGCACCTCCGCGTTCAACACACGTACGGTACGGGTGACGTTTCCTCCATCTTGATCCAGCAAGGAGGAAGGAGAGGTTGAGGAAGACAGCTCCATCGGCAGCACGACGGCGTGGTGATGGTGGAGAAGCGATATCTCGGCGTGGCTTCGCCGAGCACACAACGGAGGAGGAGAGGTGTTGGGAGGGAGGGCTGCGCCTTGGCTTGTGGTGCGGCTGCCCTCCCCTCACCCCTCTATTTATTGGGGGAAGGGAGAGGGGCGGCCCTCTAGATCCATCTAGAGGGGGCGGCGGCCAAGGGAGGGGGACTTGCCCCCAAGCAAGGCGCCCCTCTAGGGTTCCCCTCAACCCTAGGCGCAAGGGCCCAAGGGAGGGGTGCGCCCAGCCACCAGGCTGGCCAACTCCCCACGCAGCCCAAGTGGCCCCCGGGAGGGGTGGCCCCTCCAGTGGACCCGGATCCCTTCGGTGGTCCAGACAATATACAGTATGCCCTCAAACATTCGATGTCCTTTAACAACTTCCCATATATAAATCTTTACCTACGGACCCTTAGGAACTCCTCGTGACGTCCGGATCTCATCCGGACTCAGAACAACATTCGGTAGTCACATACTAGTCTTCCTAATAACCCTAGCGTCACCGAACCTTAGTGTGTAGACCCTACGGGTTCGGGAGACACGCAGACATGACCGAGACGACTCTCGGGCAATAACCAACAGCGGGTCTGGATACCCATGTTGGCTCCCACATGCTCCTCGATGATTTCATCGGTTGAACCACGATGTCGAGGATTCGATCAAACCACGTATGCAATTCCCTTTGTCAATCGATGCGTTACTTGCCCGAGACTCGATCGTCGGTATCCCAATACCTTGTTCGGTCTCGTTATCGCAAGTCACTTTACTCGCATCGTAATGCATGATCCCGTGACCAACACCTTGGTCACCTTGAGCTCATTATGATGATGTATTACCGAGTGGGCCAGAGATACCTCTCCGTCATACGGAGTGACAAATCCAGATCTCGATCCGTGTCAACCCAACAGATACTTTCGGAGATACCTGTAATGCACCTTTATAGTCACCCGATTACGTTGTGACGTTTGATACACCCAAGGCACTCCTACGGTATCCGGAGTTACACGATCTCATGGTCGAAGGAAGAGATACTTGACATCGGCAAAGCTCTAGCAAACGAACTACACGATCTTTCTGCTATGCTTAGGATTGGGTCTTGTCCATCACATCATTCTTCCAATGATGTGATCCCGTTATCAACGACATCTAATGTCCATAGTCAGGAAACCATGACCATCTGTTGATCACAACGAGCTAGTCAACTAGAGGCTCACTAGGGACATATTGTGGTCTATGTGTTCACACGTGTATTACGATTTCCGGATAATACAGTTATAGCATGAACAAAAGACAATTATCATGAACAATGAAATATAATAATACTTTTATTATTGCTTCTAGGGCATATTTCCAACAAGAATATAACGATATTCACTGCATGCCTCAGCACTCATTGGACTGCACACATCAAAATGTGTTACTTCCAACAAGTTGCTATCTTCTTCCATTTTACTGAGAACGAGGCTTTTTAGTCATCTTGCCCATGTGGTATGATTTGCATATCTCAAGTGATTCAAAATCAAGTGAGTCCAAACGATCCATGCGTATACACCAATAGACATGGTTCGCATGTCTCAAACTTTTCAAAAAGAGTGAGTCCAAAGATCCATCAACATGGAGCTTCTTCATGCGTTTTACACCAATATGACTTACATGGCAGTGCCACAAGTAAGTGGTACTATCATTACTATATTATACCTTTTGGCATGAAAATGTGTATCACTACGATCGAGATTCAATAAACCATTCCTTTAGGTGCAAGACCATTGAAGGTATTATTCAAATAAATAGAGTAACCATTATTCTCCTTAAATAAATAACCGTATTGCGATAGACATAATCCAATCATGTCTATGCTCAACGCAAACACCAAATCTCGATGGTAGAGGGAGCGTGCGATGCTTGATCACATCAACCTTGGAAACACTTCCAACATATATCGTCAGCTCACCTTTAGCTAGTCTCCGTATATTCCGTAGCTTTTATTTCGAGTTACTAACACTTAGCAACCGAACCGGTATCTAATACCCTGGTGCTACTAGGAGTACTAGTAAAGTACACATTAACATAATGTATATCCAATATACTTCTATCGACCTTGCCAGCCTTTTCATCTACCAAGTATATAGGGTAATTCCACTCCAGTGGTTGTTCCCCTTATTACAGAAGCACTTAGTCTCGGGTTTGGGTTCAACCTTGGGTTTCTTCACTAGAGCAGCTGCTGATTTGCCGTTTCATGAAGTATCCCTTCTTGCCCTTGCCCTTCTTGAAACTAGTGGTTTCACCAACCATCAACAATTGATGCTCCTTCTTGATTTCTACTTTTGTGGTGTCAAACCACGCGAATCCCTCAAGGATCATCATATCTATCCCTGATATGTTATAGCTCATCCCGAAGCTCTAGCAGCTTGGTGGCAATGACTTTGGAGAAACATCACTATCTCATCTAGAATATCAACTCCCACTCGATTCAAGTGATTGTTGCACTCAGACAATCTGAGCACAAGCTCAACGATTGAGCTTTTCTCCCTTAGTTTGCAGGCTAAGAAAATCGTCAGAGGTCTCATACCTCTTGACGTGAGCACGAGCCTGAAATCTCAATTTCAGCCCTCGAAACATCTCATATGTTCCGCGACGTTTTGAAAACGTCTTTGGTGCCTCAACTCTAAACCGTTTAACTGAACTATCACGTAGTTATCAAAACGTGTATGTTTGATGTTCGCAACATCCACAAACGATGTTTGGGGTTCAGCACACTGAGCGGTGCATTAAGGACATAATCTTTCTACTGTCCGCATAATTGCTATTGTCAACTTTCAACTATATTTTCTCTAGGAACATATCTAAATAGTGGAACTAAAGCGCGAGCTTACGACATAATTTGCAAAGATCTTTTGACTATGTTCAGGATAATTAAGTTCATCTTATGAATTCGCACTCAGATAGACTTCCCTCTAGTCATTTAAGTGATTACATGATCCGAGTCAACTAGGCCGTGTCCGATCATCATGTGAGACGGACTAGTCATCATCGGTGAACATCTTCATGTTGATTGTATCCTCCATACGACTCATGCTCGACCTTTCGGTCTCTGTGTTCCGAGGCCATGTCTGTATATGCTAGGCTCGTCAAGTTAACCCTAAGTGTTTTGCATGTGTAAAACTGTCTTACACCCGTTGTAGTGAACGTAAGGATCTATCACACCCGATCATCATGTGGTGCTTCGAAACGACGAACTTTAGCAACGGTGCACAGTTAGGGGAGAACACTTCTTGAAATTGTTTTAAGGGATCATCTTATTTACTACCGTCGTTCTAAGTAAACAAGATGCATAAACATGATAAACATCACATGCAATCAAATAGTGACATGATATGGCCAATATCATTTTGCTCCTTTTGATCTCCATCTTCGAGGCTCCATGATCATCATCGTCACCGGCATGACACCATGATCTCCATCATCATGATCTCCATCATCGTGTCTCCATGAAGTTGTCTCGCCAACTTATTACTTCTACTACTATGGCTACCGGTTAGCAATAAAGTAAAGTAATTACATGGCGTTGTTCAATGACACATAGGTCATACAATAAATAAAGACAACTCCTATGGCTCCTGCCAGTTGTCATACTCATCGACATGCAAGTCGTGATTCCTACTACAAGAACATGATCAATCTCATACATCACATATCATTCATCACATTCTTCTTGGCCATATCACATCACATAGCATACCTCGCAAAAACAAGTTAGGCGTCCTCTAATTGTTGTTGCATGTTTTACGTGGCTGCTATGGGTTTCTAGCAAAACGTTTCTTACCTACACAAAACCACAACGTGATATGCCAATTGCTATTTACCCTTCATAAGGACCCTTTTCATCGAATCCGTTCGACTAAAGTGGAGAGGCGGCACCGCTAGCCACCTTATGCACCAAGTGCATGTCAATCGGTGGAACCTGTCTCACGAAGAAAGCGTGCAAGGTCGGTCCGGCCGCTTCATCCCACAATCTTGTCGAAACAAGATTGGAATAATAACGGTAAGCATATTGAACAAAATCAACGCCCACAACTACTTTGTGTTCTACTCGTGCAAAGAATCTATGCAATATACCTAGCTCATGATGCCACTGTTGGGGAACGTAGCAGAAATTCAAAATTTTCCTACGTGTCACCAAGATCTATCTATGGAGAAAACAGCAACGAGGGGAAGGAGAGTGCATCTACATACCCTTGTAGATCGCTAAGCGGAAGCGTTCAAGAGAACGGGGTTGAAGGAGTCGTACTCGTCATGATCCAAATCACCGGAGATCCTAGTGCCGAACGGACGACACCTCCGCGTTCAACACACGTACAACCCGGTGACGTCTCCCATGCCTTGATCCAGCAAGGATAGAGGGAGAGGTTGAGGAAGACTCCATCCAGCAGCAGCACAACGGCGTGGTGGTGGTGGAGGAGCGTGGCAATCCTGCAGGGCTTCGCCAAGCACCGCGGGAGAGGAGGAGTACATGGGAGAGGGGGAGGGCTGCGCCAGAACTTGTGGTACAGCTGCCCTCCCACCCCCCACATATATATAGGGGCAAGGGAGAGGGGGGACGGCCCCCTCAGATCCAATCTGAGGAGGGGGCGGCGGCCAAGGGGGGGGGAGGAGTGCCTCCCAAGTCAAGTGGAGGCCCTCCCCCTTAGGGTTTTCCCTCTCCCATTCGCATGGGCCTTGGGGGGGGGGCTGGTGCCCCTGGCCCATTAAGGCTAGGGCGCCCCCTTACAGCCCATGCTACTGTATTGGACATGGTGGAACATTTTCCGGACCTCCGGACCCCTCCGGAATCCTTAGGAACCTTCTGGAAGCTTCCCGGTACAATACCGAAAAAACCCGAACTTTTTCCGGAACCCGAACAACAACTTTCCATATATAAATCTTTACCTCCGGACCATTCCGGAACTCCTCGTGATGTCCGGGATCTCATCCGGGACTCCGAACAACATTCGGTAACCACATATAAACTTCCTTTATAACCCTAGCGTCATCGAACCTTAAGTGTGTAGACCGGCCGATGATGATCTCCCCGCTTCGTCGAGCGGGTCGTTGGCTCCGTCGGATGTAGATTCCATCCCGACCGCCTCCACCCCTTGCGACGCTGAGGATGCCGAGGTGGGATCCCGGGAAGGGACTCATCAGGAGGAGGCTCCGGAGGCGCCACAAGGCAGCCTCCCGTACTTTGCGCCGTACTCCACGCCGGAACCCGCAGTGGTTCCGGAGTCCGGCAGGCGGCCCCTTCGCAAGAAGGGCAAGACCGTGACACCGGCGGCCTCCGTCCAACCGGAGGCGCCGGACAACTTGTTGGAGGCGCTCAAAGGCGCTTCCATCGAGGAAGAACACCGCACTATCATGAGTGCGGTGATTGAAAAGGTTTCGGCTTCGCCAAGAGCGGGCTGACCGAAGCCTGCAGTAGCCTTCTAACACGCTTTGAGGTAAGAAGTTAAAAATATGTAATGTAATACCGCATAGACAGTAGCCCCTGATGCTCGGTTCGGTGTTCGGAAAGAAAAAACCGGATTGAGGATCTAAAAAATATATACGCAGGAGTTCTAAAAATTGTGTCAATAAGGGTTTGCAGGCTGCGCTGCTGACCTTTGCCGCACTGACTGCGGAGGTCGGTGCGTTGAAGCAGGACCTCGAACGGTCCGAGCAAGAGCTCGGCCTTGCCAAGAAGCAGCTCGAGGACAAAGAAGGTGAGTAATACTGAAAGTGCAACTAATCCCCGGGTGGTTTTGGTAATTAATAACAACATATATATCATTGAACTAATAGTTGCTTGAGAACATTTCAGAAAGTTCAGTGATATGGGTATGGCAATGGTCAAGAAGTGGACCCTCAAAATGCTAAGGAAAACATTGGCAAAAGCTCAAGACTCCATTTTTGGTTTAGTGATCCAAGATCACATTGAGTCTATAGGAAAGCCAATACTATTAAAAGGGGATGAGGTTATGTTAATGATGTGGTTGCTCAAAGTGCTTAGTGATACATCTCCCAAACCATCAGCAATCTTTCATTCCAACATACACTCATAAGTAATCTCGGTCCCACCGATTTCCTAAACTTAGTCACACCGAGATGAACCACCTCAGCCATAAAGCCAAACCCTAATAATTTCGGATTTTCCGATTCCAAACTCGGTCTCACCGAAACTAGTGTTGCCAAGCTTCTGTAACCTTCTGTCATCATATCGGTGTCACCGAGATGATAAAGTCGGTCCCACCGAGATTGGCAAACCCTAGTCTTTGGAAGAATCGAACTCACCGAGATTGTATTTTCGGTCCCACCGAAAATCCCAACGTTCACAAGATTTGAACTTTCGGTCTCACCGAGTTGTCAACTTCGGTCTGACCGAAATTGGTCAAATGTGTGTAACGGTTCGATTTTGTGTGGAGGCTATAAATACCCCTCCACCTCCTCTTCATTCGTGGAGAGAGCCATCAGAAAGAACTACCACTCCTACCTTACATTTCTGAGAAGAAAACTACCTACCCTTGTGTTGAGATCAAGTTGCTCCACTCCCACCATATGAAACTTGATTTCTAGCCTTCCCAAGTTGCTTTCCACTCAATCCTTTCTTCCACCACAGCCAAATCAGTGAGGAGAGTTGAGTGTTGGGGAGATTATCATTTGAAGCACAAGAGCAAGGAGTTCATCATCATCAACACCATCTTTTACCTTTTGGAGGTGGTGCCTCCTAGATTGGTTAGGTGTCACTTGGGAGCCTCCGTCAAGATGTGGAGTTGAACCAAGAAGTTTGTAAGGGCAAGGAGATCGCCTACTTCGTGAAGATCTACCCGAGTAAGGCTAGTCCTCCGTGGGCGTATGCCATGATGGCATAGACAAGGTTGCTTCTTCGTGGACCCTTCGTGGGTGGAGCCCTCCGTGGACTCTCGCATGGCCGTTACCCTCCGTGGGTTGAAGTCTCCATCAACGTGGATTGACGATAGCACCACCTATCGGAACCACGAGAAAAATCTCCGTGTCTCCAAATTGCGTTTGCTCTTCTCCACCTCTCTTTACTACATGTGCAATTTACTTTCCGCTGCCAATACTCTAGAATTGCATGTGTAGGGTGATACTTGACTTGTTCATTATCTTGAAATCTGCCAAAACTTGTCTAAATCAAAAGGCTGAATTTTTATATTGTCAAGTAGTCTAATCACCCCCCCTCTAGACATACTTTCGATCCTACAAGTGGTATCAGAGCTTTGGTCTCCATTGTATTGGTTTCCATTGCATTGGACTCCATAAGCTTGGTTTCACAACCTAGGAGAGTATGGCGTCTAGTGAGGGTAATTTTCGTAGAGGTCCTTACTTTGATGGTTCAAATTTTGCTAGTTGGAAGCATAAAATGAAAATGCATATTCTTGGACATAACCCTGCCGCATGGGGAAACAAAAGTTCCGGATCGTGAAGCTACAGCGGATGAATTGCGGATGTTACAAAACAATGCTCAAGCTTGTGACATTCTCTTCAATGCTTTGTGTCCCGAGGAGTTCAACAAAATCAGCCGTCTTGAGAATGCAAAAGAGATTTGGGATACTTTGGTTGAAATGCACGAAGGTACCGAGTCCGTGAAGGAATCAAAGCTAGATGTTCTTCAAGGTCAACTTGACAAGTTCAAGATGAAGGAAGGTGAAGGAGTCGCTGAAATGTACTCTAGGCTTGCTCTCATCACAAATGAGATTGCCGGCTTAGGAAGCGAAGAAATGACCGACCGATTCATCATCAAGAAGATTCTCAGAGCTTTGGATGGAAAGTATGACACCGTGTGCACTTTGATCCAAATGATGCCAAACTACAAGAATCTCAAGCCTACCGAAGTCATTGGAAGAATTGTTGCTCATGAGATGACACTTAAAGATAAGGAAGAGCTTCACAACAAGTCAATTGGTGCTTACAAAGCTACAATTGAAGCTCCTACAACCTCAAGTGACAAGCTAGTTTCCAATGAAGAGATAAGCCTAATGGTGAAGAACTTCAACAAATTCTACAAGAGTAGAAGCAAGGAAAGAAGCTCAAAGTCTAGATCATATGATGAAAAGAGATCTTCTAGTCGTGATCGAATCGATACAATTGTGGAAGACCCGGACACTAATCAAATGAGTGTTCGACTCCCACAAGAGAAGAGAAGAATCTCCAAGAAGAAGAAGCTCAAGAGAAGAGTCACCTCGAAAGAGAGAAGGAGTAGAGATGATCGTTATGAGCGAAGATCCTCTCGGAGAAGCAAGGATTCGGAAAGGAAAGACAAGTCATCAAGGAGCTACACAAGAAAAAAACATCAAGCTCATGTAGGTGAATGGGTCTCGGCTCCGACTCGACAATCACTCCGAAAGAAGCTATCACTCCAACTCCGAATCTGATCAAGATGAAGGTGTTGCCGGTCTTGCTCTCGTATCCTCCAACTCCAACTCCTATGACATATTTGATTCACCAAATGAGGGAATTGGAAGATGCTTCATGGCTACAGGCCCCAAGGTATCACACCCTGAATTTATTGACTTTGATAGTGATGAGGATGACTTGCTTGGTGAAGATGAGCTTTTACATGTCAAATCTAGTGAGCCTAGTAATGATGAACATGCTAGTAGTCTTTATAGTCGAGAAGAGTCGAATGACAATGCTATGAAGGAGATTGAGCGTTTAACTAAAGAACTAAACACTCTTAAGTTAGCTCATGAAATAACTCAAGAAGATCATAGAGAGCTCCTAAGATCTCATGAGAAGCTACACTTCGAGAAGCTCAATCTAGAGCAAGAACATGAGTTTCTAAAAGCTATCAATGACGATCTTCGAAAGAAGAGTTCTTCATATCTTGCCAAATGACTTGTCTTGTCTAATTTCTTGCCACCTATTAAAACTAAGCATGACAAGCATAAGAAAAATTCTTCATCTAGTAGTAACAATAACCATGCTAAATCCAATGTTGTTACTTCTAGTAGTTCTCTTGATTCCACTAACAATGTTTCAAGCCAAGTTACACTTGAGCAAGAAAATAGTCTATTGAAAGGGATTATAGAGAAAGGTGTCTACAAGAGCCTTGCCGGAAGCAAGAACTTTGAGGAAATTGTTCGCAAGCAAGGAAGGCACCGGAAGAATCAAGGAATTGGTTTTGAGCGAAAGTTCAACGCCGTGGGTGTTGAATGGGAAGAAGGTCAATATCCCACTCCAAAGTTTGTTTCTCAAAAGGAGAAGTATGATCCTACTTCCTCCAATGTGGAACAAGCTCAAGATGATCTTCCACCACAAGACCACAAGCTAAAAGGCAAGGACAAGCTTCAAGAGGAGATTGATGCATTTATTGCAGCACCTAAGGCCATGGTCAAGTGGGTTCCCAAGGAAACGTCAAGTTCTACTTCGACAAGCTCAACTACTACCCCAAGGATTCCCATCAAGATGATGTGGATCCCAAGAAGAAGAACTAGAGAGTTCTTGAGGGTGACTCCGCCAACATACTTCACTCACATTCATTTTGGCAAGAACTTGTGCAATCAACTTCCACATCTTGCACTAGTTCATGGAGTCACAAACCCTCTTGTTGGTAAGTCAAGGGACAAGGTAATCATTGCTTTCATGGACATCATCTTTTGTGTACTTCAATCTATGTCCATGGATATCCTTGTTTGTTCCTTGTGGGACTAACCCATGTAGGTATTGAAAGTGCCCGAATCCAAAGGATTGCTCCCAACTCTTGATGATCTTCATCAACATTGAGCATCCACATCTTCAACATCTACATGAAGTCTTCTATGACAACCCAAGGTTAGTTTAACCCTTTAAAAGGGGTTCTCACATCAAGGGGGAGCTTTGCTCTAAAGAATTGAGCTAAAGCATCTTCAAATGATGTGAACACATTAATGCTTTATGTAAAAGTGGTAACCCCACTTGTGCTTAAACGATGAGTATGACCTATGATCAAATGTTCTCATTTGACTCCTAAGTCAATATACTCATATATAGATGACCTAGTCATCGACAAATTGTGTGATAGTAGCTAGTGTTTTGTTTGTGCATGTTTGACACATATTTCATTTGCTATCTTATTGTGTGAGCATGTTGGATGCATAATTTTATCCATTCGAGGACATCCATTTGTTGCTATGATCTTTTGGATTTTCTTTTTGACCAAATGGATGGACAAGAATGCCTAAGTTCCTCCCAAGCTATCTATGCTTTCTTGTCTCAAATTCTATTCATGCTTATATCACAAACTTTGGACAAGTCATTTTCGGACCCACCGAGTGAGGGCACTCGGAGCCATCGATCCGTCTAAGACTAAAATTCCAAAACCTTCTAAGTATTTCGGTCGACCAACCCACTCAAATCGGACAGACCAAAGCACTTGGATTGATCTAGGTTTTCACCTCGGTGAAACCGAGTTACAAATTTCGGCGTGATCAAGTGAGTAATCGCTTGCGATTAACCATCTCGGTGCCACCGAAGTTTTACAACTCGGTCCCACCGACAGACTAAAGGGTATATATACCGAGGGGCAGCGTTGATTCCTTCTTCAAAACGTCTCGCCCCCAAACATTTTGCTGCCGTCGCCGTGGTCTCCGGATCGTCTCCGTCGTCGCCTGTGCGCCCTCGCCGCAGGTCTCCGTCGCCGTCAACGGACATTCTCTCCGTGCCGTTGCCGCCGTAGAGGAACTCCACCAAGTTAGGGTGAGTTTCGATCCCTCTTGTGTTTCAACCTCCGATTCAATGCACGATTGGTTTGCCTAGCATCTCGCCACGTTTGAGATCTTCCTATCCAGCAGATTAGTTCTTAGAACAAAATTCGATTAAAAGTTTTAGGGTTAGGTTTCCGCCGAACACATCTCGGTGAGACCGATTCTACATTCTCGGTATGACCGATTTGGCCTCTGGCCATTGCCATCGCACTTTTCGGTCCAACCGAAGTTGTGCAAATCGGTGCGACGAAATGAGGATTTAGTGAAACCCTAGTGTTTTCGGCGGGACCGAAACCCACATCGGTCCGACCGAAAGTGGTGTGAATGTACATTAGAACACTTGGATTCACGAAATTTAGACTCGGTCGACCAAATGCATTCTCGTGAAAACCTAAAACTGAAATTTGAACTCATTTTTTGCAAAATCTTCGCAGTTTGTGATAACTCTTCTATTCTGCCCATACCTAATCTATTCACAGGTTGTCGGCCATGTCGATGCGGTGACAGCGTAACAGTCTGAATCTCCAATTGCTGAAATTCCGAGGCGGGCACTAGTCCCGAGGCCAGCAGCTTTTCTGATGATGGTGAGAGGAGCACACCAAGTGGTTTGCCTCCTGCTGCCACCAGGGCCAGGAAGAGGAAGAATTCTGATGAAGAAGACTCTGATTTCATTGCTGAGGAAGAGATCTCATCTAAGCCTAAGAGGAAAGTGGTTGCCAAAGAGCATCAAGGGCAACAAACCAAGAAAGGCACCGAGAAAGTGAAGAAGTCCTTTGTTGCCAAGAAGCTGAGCATGGAAGAAGAAACCTCGAGCAAGGTGAAGAAAACTTCCAAGAGGAAGAGGATTGTGCATGATGAAGCAACTGTTGATGATGAGGATGAGGAAGCTCCACAGCCTCCTCCTCAGAAGCCTAAGTTCATGGGCGATGCCATCAGGGCAGGAGCACCTTCAAAGTCTAAGCCATCTGCTCCAGCAAAGGCAGCTCAAGCCAAGCCTGCTGCCAAGCCCAAGAAAACTGTTAGAAACATTCCTGCTTCAGAGAAGAAGAAAGACAATGTGCCACCAGATGAGTCGGATGATGAGGCACTGTTTTTTGAAACTTCGTCGAGATTGCCAATTCACAATGATGCTCATCCTCGAGCTGAAAACATGAAGGAAAGAAAGGATAAAGGTCTCGTGCTATGGAGACAAGCTGATCCATATCTTTGTGAGGAGAAGGACTGCTGTTGACCCAAGGTTCCACACCGTAGAGCAAAGCAAGATTTCTATGAGCGTGCTTATGGACAAGAAGCCCATTGTTGCGGACACTCGCTATGTTGATTGGGCATACATTGATAGTGAAGAGCACAGAGACTTCTTTCCACATGTGCATGAGAGCTTTCTTGCATGTGGTGTTGCTGATTTCGTTGGTCGGGTGACAGCTTGGAATGATGAGATGATCATGCAATTCTATGCCTGACACATTTCTATCCGGATGGCGAGGATTGTATGGATGGTGAAGGTCGAGATTCTCTTCAACTGTTGAAGAATGGGCAGCACTGCTGAATGCACCAGTGCAGAGAGATGATGATGTTGATGTCTATGGTATTCCCTAGAAGAACCATGAGTCTATGAAAAATATGTACAATGAGGTACCAGCTAAGGATGTAGAAATCTGGAAGCTCGGCTCGGTGTATTATCTCGAGCAGGTCTCCTACCACAAACACAATTCGAGGCATACCTTGATGCCCAAGTCCGAGATCATCGCATGATAAGAGGCTATTCTATCAACATGCTGCATATACTTGATCGAAGGCACCTTTCAAGGTGATGGACACGATAGTTGAGACTATCAAGAGGACTGCAGCAGACTGTAAGAGGTCATGTGGTTTTGCCCGCACATTCAGATGCTTATCAATGCCAAGTTTGGCACGGGCACCTACTTGTTGGATAGACCCCACTTGCCACTTTGCAGCCCTGAGCATGAGGACAATGAAGTTGTGATGTGAGGATGATCCCACGTCTGTTGAAGGTCAAGCAAAGTCTGAAGCTGCCAAACAAGCCAAAGCTGAGAAGGAAGCGAAGCAGCAGCAGCTAAACCCAAGAGTGTAGGAGAACAGCTCCTTGAAGCTACCCAGAGGATTGAACAACGCTGGCCAGCATTGTGCAGTCTCGGGAGAGTCTTGAGAGGATAGTTGAAGACAAGTTCCATGCTCGATGTGAAGTATGCGTCAAGTACAAGTCACCGTCAACAAGCTTGAAGCGGATATCGAGGAAGCTAAGAGGGAGAAGGAAGAGCTCATGAAGGAGATGCAAGATGATCTAGTCCAGATGATTATGAACAGCTGCTCCGGTTCCCACAAGACCCGATCAGCTGCTATTCCAAATGACATACACGAGACTAATGCATCAAGACCTCCCACAGCTCCATCGGGCCCAGCTCCGGCCCGGTGACCACTCCTCCGGCTCCACGACATCAGTGAAGCCTTTGCAGATGCAGCTATCTCCACTCCATCAACCTGCATAGAGCCGCCAGCAGAGTCCCTAGTGACGTTTAGCTCTATACCTTTCGAACTTTTTGGTAACTTGTTGCCAAAGGGGGAGAAATTGTATAGATCATAGGACTTCGAGAGAGAGAGAGTGCTCGCTTTTCCTCTTTCGTTTCTTTTGCGGTCTTTTTGAGATACTTTTGAGTTTTTCGAGACATTCCGTGTGTTTGATACTACGTTTGCTCTACTTTGATGAGTGCTTGATCATACTATGCCTTAATGTGTGCTTAATGCTTATCATATGCTATTCATATCTTGTATGATCATTTACTCATGTCTTGGTGATTGGGTGCATGCTATTCATTCTTATCATTTTGTGCGCTCCACCAAGATGTATGTGACATGGAAGAGTGACCCATGATCCTAATCGATTGTGCATTTGCATTCAAACACAAATCTTAAATAATGCACAAATTTAGGGGGAGCTCTTGCTTATCACATACTTCTCAAAGCGACGATATTATTCATTGATTATATCATTTGTCGAAGCTTTGATCTATATGTTGTCATCAATTACCAAAAGGGGAGATTGAAAGTGCAACTAATCCCGGGTGGTTTTGGTAATTAATAACAACATATATATCATTGAACTAATAGTTTCTTGAGAACATTTCGAAAGTTCATTGATATGGGTATGGCAATGGTGAAGAAGTGGACCCTCAAAATGCTAAGGAAAACATTCGCAAAAGCTCAAGACTCCATTTTTGGTTTAGTGATCCAAGATCACATTGAGTCTATAGGAAAGCCAATACTATTAAAAGGGGATGAGGTTATGTTAATGATCTGGTTGCTCAAAGTGCTTAGTGATACATCTCCCAAACCATCAGCAATCTTTCATTCCAACATACACTCATAAGTAATCTCGGTCCCACCGATTTCCTAAACTCAGTCACACCAAGATGAACCACCTCAGCCACAAAGCCAAATCCTAATAATTTCGGATTTTCCGATTCCAAACTCGGTCTCACCAAAACTAGTGTTGCCAAGCTTCTGTAACCTTCTGTCATCATATCGGTGTCACCGAGATGATAAAGTCGGTCCCACCGAGATTGGCAAACCCTAGTCTTTGGAAGAATCGGACTCACCGAGATTGTATTTTCGGTCCCACCGAAAATCCCAACGTTCACAAGATTTGAACTTTCGGTCTCACCGAGTTGTCAACTTCGGTCCGACCGAGATTGGTCAAATGTGTGTAACAGTTGGATTTTGTGTGGAGGCTATAAATACCCTCCACCTCCTCTTCATTCGTGGAGAGAGCCATCGAAAGAACTACCACTCCTACCTTACATTTCGAGAAGAAAACTACCTACCCTTGTGTTGAGATCAAGTTGCTCCACTCCCACCATATGAAACTTGATTTCTAGCCTTCCCAAGTTGCTTTCCACTCAATCCTTTCTTCCACCACAGCCAAATCGGTGAGGAGAGTTGAGTGTTGGGGAGATTATCATTTGAAGCACAAGAGCAAGGAGTTCATCATCATCAACACCATCTTTTACCTTTTGGAGGTGGTGCCTCCTAGATTGGTTAGGTGTCGCTTGGGAGCCTCCGTCAAGATGTGGAGTTGAACCAAGAAGTTTGTAAGGGCAAGGAGATCGCCTACTCGTGAAGATCTACCCCAGTAAGGCTAGTCCTCCGTGGGCGTATGCCATGATGGCATAGACAAGGTTGCTTCTTCGTGGACCCTTCGTGGGTGGAGCCCTCCGTGGACTCTCGCAGCCGTTACCCTCCGTGGGTTGAAGTCTCCATCAACGTGGATTGACGATAGCACCACCTATCGGAACCACGAGAAAAATCTCCGTGTCTCCAAATTGCGTTTGCTCTTCTCCACCTCTCTTTACTACATGTGCAATTTACTTTCCGCTGCCAATACTCTAGAATTGCATGTGTAGGGTGATACTTGACTTGTTCATTATCTTGAAATCTGCCAAAACTTGTCTAAATCAAAAGGCTGAATTTTTATATTGTCAAGTAGTCTAATCACCCCCCCTCTAGACATACTTTCGATCCTACAAATACCATCTTTAAATTTGTACCTTACAGAAAAGGATTTTGGTTGCAATGAAAATAACAAGGATAATGTGGGTACTGCAGGCGCCACGAACGAGGTGGCAACCCTGAAGGAGGCCGTATCTGTGGCCAAACGCAATGCGGCCGCGGAACGGACGGAGCGAGAGAAACAGGAGGCGCGGGTGGCGGAGGTGCGGCAAGAGCTCCAGGCTCTCATGGAAAAACATGAGAGTTTGGAGCGTGACTTGAAGACTCGAGAGTCCGAGCTTGCCTCGGCTCTTGAAAGTGCCAAAGCCGCTAAGGCCGAGGCCCATAAGGCCCTCCAGGAGATTGAGGCGGTGAAGAAGATAGCAGCGGGTAAGGCATTTTTCATGCAAAGCAAGCTTGTTAATGTAAATTACCTATTACTTACCCCAATTCGGAGCTCTCTAGGGGCGCTTGCAGATCTGCCTCGCAGTGTATCCGATGCCGCCGCGTTTTACCGAGCCGAGGAGGGAAGCTCAACGGAGAAGGTCTTCGGTCTCAAGATCGAGGCCGCCATCCGGCATGTGTTTCTAGCGACCAGCTGAAGCAGCTGGTCGAGCTCCACAAGGTAGCCGAGCAGGCCATGAAGGGCCTCATAGTCTGGCTGTGGCCTGGAGAGGCCATGCCTGGGAGCTAATTCGGTCTCGTGCGGCGGCTGGTGGATGCATGCCCCTGGGTGGAGGTCATCAAGCGCTCCGCCTGTATTGAAGGTGCTCGTCGGGCCCTTGCCCGCGCAAAGGTGCATTGGGGCAGGCTGGATGCAGAGAGGCTTATCACTGACGCGCCGCCAGCGGGCAAGGAGTATCGCACGCCCGAGATGTACTATAAGACTGTCCTGAAGGGTGCCCGCAAGATTGCGGATGAGTGCCCCAGAGATGTAATTTTTGAGTAAACTCACTATGTGTTATCCTGTGCGCTGAAAACTTAGTTCATATGCGCTAAGCAACGCTTATTGATTTAAAATATTACCTTCTATGCGGCCGTTAATTAAATCTGAGAGATGGCAAGTCGTCGGCTTAAACCGCCCCCATGCCACGAAAGTCTTTGGGGTGTTCGGGATAAACTTGAGCGCTCTTGTTCCCATTTTGGGTCCATCTAGGAGGCGCCAACACGATTTAACAAGGCAACCGGACTTATAATGCTTGAACACTCTCACTTAGCCATAGAATTCTATAATTTTAAATTTCGGTGAAGCCCCTAGTATTCGGAAGACCGAGTTTGGGGCGCTATCCACGCCTTGGCCGGACATTATCCGGCTCTTCGCTCGAAGCGGCGTAAGTCTTTAGGGACTCGAAAAGACCTCTCGAACAGCGACCAGTCTCTCGCCTTATCATGACAGTCAGTTTTAGCTTTATCCACTGAGGCGTTCGCCCAGCTCAACCGGGGCGCAATCGCAGTGGTTCTCCCAGTGCTACCTTAGCCGACAGAACGGAACGTAAGGTACCAAAACATGGGAGCCGGGCAAACCCAACTATTGACCCAAGACATGATTCAGAGCCGATTCATATAATGCTATAAGTTCGGGGTGCCGCACTTGTGAAAGTGTTTGGACTTATCACACCATAATGCGTGGAACATAAGCCCCTGGTGTATTCGGCCGTACCAAAAGATACGGGTGCAAGATGTCATTAATGAACATATATGTAAAGTAATGCAATTATAGGCAAAAAGTGCTGCATTGTTTATTCAAGTAATTCTGCTATGAGTGCGGAATGATACAAATAGTGCGGTAAGCAAAGGATTGGACTAATTAGACGTGTCTCCTTCCAGGGGTAGGCTGCGGAATGGTGGATTTAACAAATTTAATGCTCGTAATGGAGACCACCTGATTGTTTGTCGCAGCCTTCGTCCTTCCCTGGCTGTTGCATCGTGAGTTCGGCAGTTCGCCTCCGGACAGGGCCTCTGGTGAACGGAGTCCTGTATATAAAAAGAAGGAAAATAAAAAATAAAAAGAGCGACGCACTTGGGAGCCCCTGGTGTGGTTGAGCCGCACTCTGGGTCTGTTGTGATCGTGCCCCTCCCCCTATGCCCATGGTATCTCCAGAGCGTAATGATGTAGGCGGAGAGCTGGTCTCGCAATCATGCGAGGGCTGGGGTTGGGTCAGCATTGCTACGCGTGCTCGGAACGTGTCGGGTGGTCTTGGTTGTTGTTGCTCCGGGTGCGTTTGGCCGTGTCCGGTCGTTTAACGGCCGGACTCGAAAATTGCCTTAGAAGGCTGCTCAGATTTCGCCGCGAGAGCGCCAGTATGTTCCTCCGCTCGGAGGGAGCGCCCGTATTTCCATTGACCATGATGACTCCACGAGGGCTCGCATCTTGAGCTTGAGGTATGCATAATGCGGCACCGCGTTGAACATTGAACGCGTTCGTCCGGCAGAGCGTGATAGCCGCCATGAACGGGACTATGTCAAGATTAACTCCTCGCTTCGTAAATTATCCGGGATCCAAGACCACTTCGGTGTGATCGAGCTGCATAATTGGCCTCGACACTGGTATGACGCCTTTGAAGGTCGTCTTTGTAGGTTTAATCCTTGAGGGTCTATGCCCATCTTGCGCACCGTATCCCGATAAAGCAGGTTCAGCTCATCGTCGCCCATCCATCGGGACTCGTGAGGTGAAATCCATCGATGATTGGGTTTAAAACCAATGCGGCAAATCCGCCATGGTGGATCTTGGTCGGATGGTCTCTTCGATCGAAAGTGATCGGGCAAGAGGACCATGGATTGAACTTCGCGCGACCGCTCCATCGCATATACGCCCCTTGGTGCACGCTCGTTCCCTCTTGGGTATATGGGTTGCGATATCATGTTTACTGCTCGCACTTGTGGGGAAGCCCTTCGTCCTCTCTTGTTCGGCGGCCGGGTCTCTTCCTCGTCGTCATTGTGCAGCCCCTTGTCATTGTTTTCGCAATTAACTTGCTCGCCGCTTGAATACCCAACAATCTCTGTTGGTGTGGTTAGCTGGCTTTTTGAAGTGCCATGTATCCGCAAGAGCGGTCGAGTATTCGGTCCAAATTGGACGGACCCGAGTGTTTCTTTTGAATGGCTTCTTCCACGACCGGTTTAGAGCCTCGAATCCGGCGTTGATCGTCAGATCCTCATTGTTATCGCCATTAACGCGGCGTTTGTTTTTGTTTCGACGCGACCTGCCATTGTGGTCCTTAGTATCCGGACTTCCAGCATTTTTGCTAAGGTTGTTGCTGCAAGCTAGCCAGCTGTCCTCTCCCGCACAGAAGTGGGTCATGAGTGATGTGAGTGCTGCCATGGATTTCGGCTTTTCCTGTCCTAGGTGCCGGGCCAGCCACTCGTCGCGGATGTTATGTTTGAAGGCTGCGAGGGCCTCTGCATCCGGACAGTCGACGATTTGATTTCTCTTTCTTAAGAACCGTGTCTAGAATTGTCTGGCCGATTCGTCTGGCTGCTAAATTATGTGGCTTAGGTCATCGGCGTCTGGTGGTCGCACATATGTGCCCTGGAAGTTGTCAAGGAATGCGGCTTCCAGGTCCTCCCAACACCCAATTGACTCTGCGGGCAGGCTGTTAAGCCAATGCCGAGCTGGTCCTTTAAGCTTGAGCGGGAGATATTTGATGGCGTGGAGATCGTCGCCGCGGGCCATATGGATATGAAGGAGATAATCCTCAATCCAAACCGCAGGGTCTATTGTGCCATCGTAGGATTCAATGTTGACGGGTTTGAACCCTTCAGGGATTTGATGATCCATTACTTCGTCTGCGAAGCATAGTGGGTGTGCGGCGCCTCTGTATTGAGCAATATCATGACGTAGCTCAAGAGAGCGTTGTCTGCTGTGTTCGGCCCGGCCGGAGTTGTTGTATCCGGCGCGACGGTATTCGTCATGGGTCATGGGGCGCCCACGTGATCCATAGATAGATCTGGATTGTCTTGCCTTGTCCTCCAATATATCCCGCAAGTCCGGCGCATTCCCTCATGGCTTCGTACTCTTCGAGCGGTGCCGGGGTATGGTCTTGATGGAGGGCCTGGATGCCTCTCTGTCGCGACCACGGGGTGGTCGGTCGGCCGTATTGTGCGCTGGTGATGAAGGTATGTATGCTTCCTCCTCTAGTCGGGGGAGCAACTTGCGTTTTGGGTAGCTCTTGGAGGGGCGTTCGAGTTCATACTCTTCGGCCGCGAGGATGTCGGTCCATCCGTCGGCCAGCAGGTCTTGATCAGCTTGAAGCTATTGCTGCTTTTTCTTTAGGCTATTTGCTGTGGCCATTAGCCTGCGTTTGAAACGCTCTTGTTCGACGGGATCCTCAGGCACGACGAATTCGTCGTCATCGAGGCTTGCCTCGTCTCCGGAGGGAGGTATGTAATTATCATCCTCGACCTCTTCGTCTGCCGCTTTCTCGTGAGGGCTTGCTTCTGCATCCTCCTGCGCTGAATCTTGCTGGATGGGATTGTCTTCGGCACTTTCCGGGGTATTATTATCTCCTGTGCCGGAATCTCCATTCTTGCTGTGGCGGGATTTAGAGCGGTGCCGCTGGCGTCGGCGCTTGGGCTGTTTCTTTAAGGAATCTGCCTCCGCTGCTTCTTCGCCGTCCCCATCTTTTGGGGTGTCCACCATGTATATGTCATATGACGAGGTGGTCTTCCAGTGCCCTGTGGGCTCTGGTTCTTGATCGTCTCCGGCATCGTCGTCCATATCGTCGATGTCTTCGGAGTCATAGTCTAGCATGTCGGTTAAGTCGTCGACAGTGGCTACAAAGTGGGTGGTGCGTGGGCTTTGAATTTCTTCGTCATCCGTATCCCAACCATCCTGGCCGTAGTCTGGCCTGGGCTCTCCGGATAGCGAGAGATGCTTTAGCGAATTTAGGATGTCGCCGAAGGGTGAGTGCTGAAAGATGTCCGCGGTAGTGAACTCCATGATCGGCGCCCAATCGGATTCGATCGGCCGGGGCGCAGGAGGTTCGGAGTCCGGCAAGGAGTCCGGCGCCTCGGAGTCATGAGCTTTATAAGGGACAAGGTCAGTATTCGGCTCCATCGCCGTAGCAGTCGCAGCTCCCGAGGAGGTGTCCAGCCATCCGTCCTTGATCTGCGCGATTGGCTCCGGACTATAGGTCGGAGCGGATCCGTGTGCAGCCTCCAAAGCACTGTCCGGCGGCAGAGTTAGATCATGCCCATCGTGACAGCGCGACGCGCTCGGTTGTGGCTCGGATCCATCAAGATCAAGTCTCCGCGGATGTCCGCCGTGAAGTTTAGGCTTCCAAACTGACACGATGGCTGGGGCGAAGCTTCGATCTGCTCCGGATGGCTGCGAATTGGCGCGTAGAAAGCGGCCGCCGAATACAAAGATCTGTCCGGGGAAAGTCTCATCCTGGACTGAGTTGTTGTTAATTGAAGAAACCATCAAGCCTGTCGGCGACGACATAGAGGAACTCTCAGTGAAAGCACCAATGTCGGTGTCAAAACCGGCGGATCTCGGGTAGGGGGTCCCGAACTGTGCGTCTAGGCGGATGGTAACAGGAGACAAGGGACACGATGTTTTTACCTGTGTTGGGCCCTCTCGATGGAGGTAAAACCCTACTCCTGCTTGATTGATATTGATGATATGGGTAGTACAAGAGTGGATCTACCACGAGATCAAGGAGGCTAAACCCTGGAAGCTAGCCTATGGTATGATTGTTGTAATGGTTATGTCATCCTACGGACTAAAACCCTCCAGTTTATATAGACAACCGGGAGGGCTAGGGTTACACAGAGTCGGTTACAATGGTAGGAGATCTACATATCCGTATCACCAAGCTTGCCTTCCACGCCAAGGAAAGTCCCATCCGGACATGGGACGAAGTCTTCAATCTTGTATCTTCATAGTCTTGGAGTCCGGCTGACGATGATAGTCCGACTTTCCGGACACCCCCTAGTCCAGGACTCCCTCACCCACGAAGACTTGCCTCACTAGCGGTAGATCTTCACGAAGTAGGCGATCTCCTTGCCCTTACAAACTCCTTGGTTCAACTCCACAATCTTGTCGGAGGCTCCCAAGTGACACCTAGCCAATCTAGGAGACACCATTCTCCAAGAAGTAACAAATGGTGCATTGATGATGAACTCCTTGCTCTTGTGCTTCAAATGATAGTCTCGCCAACACTCAACTCTCTCTCATAGGATTTGGATCTGGTGGAAAGAAGATTTGAGTGGAAAGCAACTTGGGGAAGGCTAGAGATCAAGATTCATATGGTAGGAATGGAATATCTTGGCCTCAACACATGAGTAGGTGGTTCTCTCTCAGAAATGGTAAGTTGGAAGTGTAGGTTTGTTCTGATGCCTCTCTCCACGAATGAAGAGGAGGTGGAGGGGTATATATAGCCTCCACACAAAATCTAACCGTTACACACAATTTACCAAACTCAGTGGGACCGATTCAACAGACTTGGTCGGACCGATTTAGTAAACCTAGTGACTGTTAGGATTTTCGGTGGGACTGACATGCAACTCGGTAGGACCGATTCGGTTAGGGTTAGGGCATAACGTAATCTCGGTAAGACCGATTACACAAACTCGGTGAGACCGATTTTGGTAATAAGCTTTCCAGAGAGATGGTCAGATAAACTCGGTGGGACCGATTTGCTCTTTTCGGTGAGACCGAAATGTTACAAAAGGGAAACAGAGAGTTTACATTGCAATCTCGGTGGGACCGATCGCTCACTTCGGTTAGACCGAAACGTTATGAAGGGAAACAGAGAGATTACAATCCCATCTCGGTGAGACTGAGATCCCTATCGGTAAGACCGATTTGCCTAGGGTTTGTGGCAGTGGCAATGACATTTGAACTCGGTGGCGTCGGGTAGAAAGAATCGGTGTGACCGATTTTGGCTTTAGGTTTAGGTCATTTGTGGATGTGAGAAAGTAGCTGAGGGTTTTTGGAGCATATCACCAAGCACATGAAGCAAGAGGCTCATTAAGCAACACCTCATCCCTCGTTGATAGTATTGGCTTTTCCTATAGACTCAATGTGATCTTGGATCACTAAAATATAAAATGAAGAGTCTTGAGCTTTTGAGCTTGAGCCAATCCTTTGTCATTAGTTTTTTGAGGGATCCACTTTCATCATCCATGCCATGCCATTCATTGAGCTTTCCTGAAATAATAGTCTTGGAATAGTATTAGCTCAATGAGCTATATGTTGTTATGAATTACCAAAACCACCTAGGGATAGTTGCACTTTCAAAAGGAAAGCTCAACATGTTTGAATGATCCATGACAATATACTTTAACTGAGATGTCGGAAAACATAAACCATTACGTTGTATTCCTTGT
Organism: Aegilops speltoides; assembly: GCA_021437245.1. Taxonomy (NCBI): domain Eukaryota; kingdom Viridiplantae; phylum Streptophyta; class Magnoliopsida; order Poales; family Poaceae; genus Aegilops; species Aegilops speltoides. The sequence continues at coordinate 411,110,521 of CM038141.1, read as the reverse complement.
CCAACATCAACTCTTTAGCATGTCATACTTAATGAGTCCCAATTATAAAAGATGTCTAGGATAATGTATTTATATGTGAAATCTCTCTTCCTTCAATATTTTTTCATGAATTTTTCAAATGACCAATACAATGCTTGCCAACCTTCAATAAATTTACAACCTCTAGTTCTTAGATGTGAAGTCATTACTCCCCATGGGATAAGCAAATGAAACATATATAAATTCAGATTTATGACAATCAACTCATTCAACCATTTACTCATAGGATATAAGTGAAGCACACGAGTAAATGACAAACTACTCCAAAAAGATATAAGTGAAGATCAATGAGTAGCTAAATAATTATGTAACTATGTGAAGACTCTCTCTCATTTAAGAATTTCAGATCTTGGTATTGTATTCAAACAGCAAGCAAAACAAAACAAAATGACATTGCTAGGATAGCACAACTCATGTGAAGAAGCAAAAACTTAGGTTCAACCGATACTAACCGATAGTTGTTCAAGAAGAAAGGTGGGATGCCTACCGGGGCATACCCAAGCTTAGATGCTTGAGACTTCTTGAAATATTATCTTGGGGTGCCTTGGGCATCCCCAAGCTTGAACTTTTGTGTCTCCTTAATTCCTCTCATATCATGGTTTCTCTTTTTATCAAAAGCCTCATCCACACCAAACTCAACAAGAACTCGTGAGATAGGTTAGTATAAACCAATGCAAAACCTTATCATTTTTTACTGTAGCAAATCACTAAAATTATTATTCAACATTTCATACTAAATGCCTCTGCATATTTAATACTCCTATCCTCAAATAGAATCATTAAACAAGCAAACATATACAAACAATGCAAACATAACAGCAATCTGTCAAAACAGTACAGTCTGTAAAAAATGCAAGATTCATCATACTTCAATAACTCCAAAAATTATTAAATAAAATATACTCTGTAGTAAATTTACCAGAGCTCATTATGCAAAAAGTTTCAACATTATATCATGCTCTGACTTTTCTAGGGAATTTTTGCAACAGCGGTAAACTTTCTGTTCTGAAACAGCAACATGTATAGTAGCAAAATAAGCATGGTAAAGGCTATCCTTGACATTTTATTGAAATTAAAGATGCAAAACATTAATATAAATAACAGCAAGCAAATACTTACAAAAGGAAATGACGCTCCAAGCAAAACACATATCATGTGGCGAATAAAAATATAGCTCCAAGTAAAGTTACCGATGGATGAAGACGAAAGAGGGGATGCCATCCGGGGCATCCCCAAGCTTAGGCTTTTGGATATTCTTGAATTTTACCTTGGGGTGCCTTGGGCATCCCGAAGCTTAGGTTCTTGCCACTCCTTATTCCATAGTCCATTGAATCTTTACCCAAAACCTGAAAACTTCACAACATAAAACTCAACAGAAAACTCGTAAGCTCCGTTAGTATAAGAAAATAAAACCACCACTTAGGTACTGTAATGAACTCATTCTAAGTTCTTATTGGTGTAATTTATAATGTTTTCCAACTTATCTATGGTTCATACCACTGAATACTAGCCATAGATGCATCAAAATAAGCAAACAACACACAGAAAACAGAATCTGTCAAAAACACAACAGTCTGTAGTAATCTGTATCAAACATATACTTCTGGAACTCCAAAAATCCTACCAAATTAGGAAGTACTAAGAAATTTGTGTACCAATCCAAAGAAAAAAGAATCAAATCAGAAGAACGTTTCTGTGAGTTAACAAAACTAATTTACTGGGTGCAAAAGTTTCTGATTTTTAGCAGGATCAACACAACTATCACCGTAAGCTATCCTAAAGGTCTTACTTGGCACTTTATTAAAACAAAAGCTATAAAACATGATTACTACAGTAGCATAATCATGTGAACACACAAAAACAGTAAGGGTAAATATTGGGTTGTCTCCCAACAAGCGCTTTTCTTTAATGCCTTTCTAGCTAGGCATGATGATGACAATGATGCTCACATAAAAGATAAGAATTGAAACATAACGGGAGCATCATGAAGCATATGACTAGCACATTTAAGTCTAACCAAATTCCTATGCATAGGGATTTTGTGAGCAAACAACTTATGGGAACAATAATCAACTAGCATAGGAAGGTAAAACAAGCATAGCTTCAAGTTTTTCAACACATAGAGGGGAAACTTGATATTATTGCAATATGTCAGAGCACATGTTCCTCTCTCATAATAATTTTCAGTAGAATCATGAATTAATTCAACAATATAACCAGCACCTAAAGCATTCATTTCATGATCTACAAGCATAGAAATTTTACTACTCTCCACATAAGCAAATTTCTTCTCATGAATAGTAGTGGGAGCAAACTCAACAAAATAATTATCATGTGAGGCATAATCCAATTGAAAACTAAAATCATGATGACAAGTTTCATGGTTATCATTATTCATAATAGCATACAAGTCATCACAATAATCATCATAGATAGCAACTTTGTTCTCATAATCAATTGGAACATCTTCCAAAATAGTGGAATCATCACTAAATAAAGTTGACACTCTTCCAAATCCACTTTCATGTTCATCACAATAAGATTCAACATCCTCCAAAATAGTGGGATCACTACTTCCTAAAGTTGACACTCTTCCAACCCCACTTTCATCAATATAATCATCATAAATAGGAGGCATGCTATCATCATAATAAAATTGCTCATCAAAACTTGGGGGCAAAAAATATCATATTCATCAAACATAGCTTCCCCAAGCTTGTGGCTTTGCATATCGCTAGCATCATGGATATTCAAGGAATTCATACTAACAACATTGCAATCATGCTCATCATACAAAGATTTAGTACCAAGCATTTTAAGGCATTCTTCTTCTAGCATTTGAGCACAATTTTCTTTTCCATCATACTCACGAAAGATATTAAAAAGGTGAAGCGTGTGAGACAAACTTAACTCCATTTTTTTGTAGTTTTCTTTTATGAACTAAACTAGTGATAAAACAAGAAACAAAAAGATTCGATTGCAAGATCTAAAGATACACCTTCAAGAACTCACCTCCCCGGCAACGGCGCCAGAAAAGAGCTTGATGTCTACTACACAACCTTCTTCTTGTAGACGTTGTTGGGCCTGCAAGTGCACAGGTTTGTAGGACAGTAGCAAATTTCCCTCAAGTGTATGACCTAAGGTTTATCAATCCGTGGGAGGCATAGGATGAAGATGGTCTCTCTCAAGAATCCCTGCAACCAAATAACAAAGAGTTTCTTGTGTCCCCAACACACCCAATACAATGGTAAATTGTATAGGTGCACTAGTTAGGCGAAGAGATGGTGATACTAGTGTAATATGGATAGTAGATATAGGTTTTTGTAATCTGAAAATATAAAAACAGCAAGGTAACTAATGATAAAAGTGAGCGTAAACGGTATTGCAATGGTAGGAAACAAGGCATAGGGTTCATACTTTCACTAGTGCAAGTTCTCTCAACAATAATAACATAGATAGATCATATAACGGTCCCTCAACATGCAACAAAGAGTCACTCCAAAGCCACTAATAGCGGAGAACAAACAAAGAGATTATGGTAGGGTACAAAACCACCTCAAAGTTATTCTTTCGGATCGATCTGTTCAAGAGTTCATACTAGAATAACACCTTAAGACACAAATCAACCAAAACCCTAATGTCACCTAGATACTCCATTGTCACCTCAAGTATCCGTGGGCATGATTATACGATATGCGTCACACAATCTCAAATTCATCCAACCAACACAAAGTACTTCAAAGAGTGCCCCCAAGTTTCTACCGGAGAGTCAACAAAATGTGTGCCAACCCCAATGCATAGGTTCATGGGCGGAACACGGCAATACATACTTCAAGTGTTCTCAAATCAAAGACTCAATCCGATAAGATAACTTCAAGAGGGAAACTCAATTCATCACAAGAGAGTAGAGGGGGAGAAACATCATAAGATCCAACTATAATAGGAAAGCTCTCGATACATCAAGATCGTGCCATAGAGAGAACACGAGAGAGAGAGATCAAACACAGAGCTACTGGTACATACCCTCATCCCCGAGGGTGAACTACTCCCTCCTCGTCATGGATAGCACCGGGATGATGAAGATGGCCACCGGTGATGGGTTCCCCCTCCGGCAGGGTGCCGGAACGGGATCCTGAGAGGTTTTTGGTGGTTACAGAGGCTTGCGGCGGCGGAACCCCGATCTATCTTCTTCGTGGACGTTTTTAGGGTACGTGGGACTATATAGGCGAAAGAAGTCGGTCGGGGGGTGCTCGAGGGGCCCACGAGACAGGGGGCGTGCCCAGTAGGGGGGGGCGCCCCCCTATCTCCTGGCCTCCTCGAGGATCTTCTGACATGAACTCCAAGTCTCCAGGATCATATTCTTCCAAAAAATCACGCTGCCGAAGGTTTCATTCCATTTGGACTCCGTTTGATATTCCTTTTCCTCGAAATACTGAAACAGGCAATAAAACAGCAATATGGGCTGGGCCTCCGGTTAATAGGTTAGTCCCAAAAGTAATATAAAAGTGTATAATAAAGCCTGTAATCATTCAAAACAGATAATAAAATAGCATGAATGCTTCATAAATTATAGATACGTTGGAGACGTATCAGCCATCTATCTACAACAAACATAAACAAGCAAAATACTATCAGGTACTAAGTTCATGATAAATTTAAGTTCAATTAATCATATTACTTAAGAACTCCCACTTAGATAGACATCCCTCTAATCATCTAAGTGATCACGTGATCCAAATCAACTAAACCATGTCAGATCATCACGTGAGATGCAGTAGTTTTCAATGGTGAACATCACTATGTTGATCATATCTACTATATGATTCACGCCCGACCTTTCGGTCTCAGTGTTCCGAGGCCATATATGTATATGCTAGGCTCGTCAAGTTTAACCTGAGTATTCCGCGTGTGCAACTGTTTTGCACTCGTTGTATTTGAACGTAGAGCCTATCACACCCGATCATCACGTGGTGTCTCAGCACGAAGAACTTTCACAACGGTGCATACTCAGGGAGAACATTTATACCTTGAAATTTAGTGAGAGATCATCTTATAATGCTAGCGCCAATCAAAGCAAAATAAGATGCATAAAGGATAAACATCACATTTAATCAATATAAGTGATATGATATGGCCATCATCATCTTGTGCTTGTGATCTCCATCTCCGAAGCACTGATGTCTACTACGCAACCTTCTTCTTGTAGACGTTGCTGGGCCTGCAAGTGCACAGGATTGTAGGACAGTAGCAAATTTCCCTCAAGTGGATGACCTAAGGTTTATCAATCCGTGGGAGGCGTAGGATGAAGATGGTCTCTCTCAAGCAACCCTGCAACCAAATAACAAAGAGTCTCTTGTGTCCCCAACACACCCAATACAATGGTAGACTGTATAGGTGCACTAGTTCGGCGAAGAGATGGTGATACAAGTGCAATATGGATGGTAGATAAAGGTATTTGTAATCTGAAAATATAAAAACAGCAAGGTAACTAATGATAAAAGTGAGCGTAAATGGTATTGCAGTGATAGGAAACAAGGCCTAGGTGTAGGACCTTGAGAAGAGGTGTCTAGAGGGGGGGTGATTAGACACTAAGTACCAAAGTTGCAGTTTTTAAGTTTCTTTGAGTTTAAGTGGAGTTTAGGCACAATTTCAACATTCACAATACATATCAAGCAAGCATGCAAAGAGTATATGAGCAGCGGAAAGTAAAGCATGCAACTTGCAAGAAAGTAAAGGGAAGGGTTTGGAGGATTCAAACGCAATTGGAGACACGGATGTTTTTTGGCGTGGTTCCGATAGGTGGTACTATCGTACATCCACGTTGATGGGGACTTCAACCCACGAAGGGTAACGGCTGCGCGAGTCCACGGAGGGCTCCACCCATGAAGGGTCCACGAAGAAGCAACCTTGTCTATCAAACCATGGCCGTCATGCACGAAGGACTTGCCTCACTAGCGGTAGATCTTCACGAAGTAGGCGATCTCCTTGCCCTTACAAACTCCTTGGTTCAACTCCACAATCTTGTCGGAGGCTCCCAAGTGACACCTAGCCAATCTAGGAGACACCACTCTCCAAGAAGTAACAAATGGTGCGTTGATGATGAACTCCTTGCTCTTGTGCTTCAAATGATAGTCTCCTCAACACTCAACTCTCTCTCTCATAGGTTTGGATCTGGTGGAAAGAACACTTGAGTGGAAAGCAACTTGGGGAAGGCTAGAGATCAAGATTCATATGGTAGGAATGGAATATCTTGGCCTCAACACATGAGTAGGTAGTTCTCTCTCAGAAAATGTATCTTTGGAAGTGTAGGTTCAGTCGATGGCTCTCTCCACGAATGAAGAGGAGGTGGAGGGGGTATATAGCCTCCACTCAAAATCTAACTGCTACACACAATCTCGCCAAACTCGGTGGGACCAAATCGTTAAACTCGGTCGGACCAATTTAGCAAATAATGTGATCATAGGGTTTTTGGGACCGAAATGCAGCTCGGTGAGACCGATATGGTTAGGGTTAGGGCATAACGTAATCTCGGTAAGACCGATTACACAAACTCGGTGAGACCGATTTTGGTAAAAAGCTTTCCAGAGAGTTGGTCAGGCAAACTCAGTGGGACCGATTACTCAAACTCGGTGAGACCGATTTTGGTAATAAGTTTCCAGAGAGTTTGCATTGTAATCTCGGTAGTACCGATTACTCAAACTCGGTGAGACCGATTTTGATAATGGACATACACAGAGAGATTACAATTGTAATCCCATCTCGGTGGGACCGAGATCCCTATCGGTAAGACCAATTTGCTTAGGGTTTGTGGCAATGGCTATGACCTTTGGAATCTGTGGCGCCGGATAGGAAGAATCGGTGTGACCGATTTTGGCTTTGGGTTTAGGTCATTTGTGGAAGTGGGAAAGTAGCTGAGGGTTTTGGAGCATATCACAAAGGACATGAAGCAAGAGGCTCATTAACAACACCTCATCCCTCCTTGATAGTATTGGCTTTTCCTATAGACTCAATGTGATCTTGGATCACTAAAATGTAAAATGAAGAGTCTTGAGCTTGAAGCTTGAGCCAATCCTTTGTCCTTAGCATCTTGAAGGAGTTCCCACATCCTTTAGTCCATGCCACTCCATTGTTGAACTTATCTGAAACATACTAGATAAAAGTTTTAGTCCAACAAGAGATATGTTGACATTAATTACCAAAACCACCTAGGGAGCGCTTGTGCTTTCAATCTCCCCCTTTTTGGTAATTGATGACAACATACATCAAAGCTTTAGATAAGGATATAAAGAATAGCAAGTAAAGCTTTGGAAAGACATGTAACAAGCATAGGCTCCCCCTACATGTATGCAATCATGTGAATCTGGAATGTGAAGCATGTGAGAGCATAAACATGATATAGCAGGCAATGTGTTACATATATCTTGGCCATATGCATCAGAGCAAAGAATGTTGAAGAAAATACCTTCATGCTCATGAGTCCTTCTTGTAAACAATATGTACAACAACAAGAATTCCTCATACACATGATTGTGATGCATATACTTACCTTGTGGTCTTGAGTTGGCTTAGGATGGAATGAACCTGCGTAAACAAGGTTAGATAACATAGATGCATCTACTGGCCAGAGCAACCAGAAGAAACCACGAGAATACCAAGACTGGGATGACATGTAGAGAGTGAGTACTAAGTACCACATTAAATTAGACATGTCCCCAAGAGTAAAGATATGCAATGAATTTAAATGATCTCTTTCCCTTAGATGTCTTGCTCCCCCTGAATCTAACATGGGATACTAGGAGAAGATAGGGAACAGAAAAGCCGAGCTGAAAGAAAACAGAGCTGAAAGATATGAATGATGATCAGAGCCTGAAAGATATGAATGATTGTCGGCGTTCTGAGAATGGGGGTCCCCAGACTTGCCTGCCTGCGGCCTGCGGCGTGGCTCGAGGGAGGCCCAGCGCAGCCCATCTTCATCAACAGAAACTCAAGACCCTCGCGAGGGGCCAAGCCTCGCCGGGCGGACGACAAGGAGCTTCCTCAGGCACGGCCTCGTCAGGCTGGCTCACGAGGAGGCGGAGAGTTCAAGGCAGGGTACCTCGCGAGGTGCCCATGACGCAAGCCATGACGACCAAGGGCGCCAGTCGGGCGCCAGCCCGCGCCGTGTCCTCCTTTCCTCTTTAGTGCAAAGGGAGCAAGCGCAGGCGAGAGCATCAAGCAAAGGCATCCATTTCGGTGCAACAAGACCAAGACCAGCCCAACGACAGGGAAGAAGTCATTGTGGAGCCCAAGCAGGCGTCACCACCAGAGCCTTTGGCAGGCGAGGACCAACTTTAGTCAGGATAAGTGTACCCGCTGTTCACCTTCAAAATGGCCAATTGTTGGCGCCCTTCCCGCTCAATATTTGGGAAGAGGCCCAGGGCCTTTGCCTATAAATAGGACTAGCCACCCCCGGGGTAGGGCATCTGGAATCCTGAATCTGGACCTGACCTAGCTATCGAGAATCCAAGAGCCAGAACCAAGTAGCACCAGCCAAGAACAAACCCTTGCGAGGCTGTTCTTCCTTGTATTGTTCATCATCAGCCCAAGAGGCAATCCACCACACCACACACTGGAGTAGGGTATTACACCACAATGGTGGCCTGAACCAGTATAAATCTTGTGTCTCTTGTGCTGTTCTGTTTGGTAGTTTAGATCCTAGCGATTCGGCGAGGAACAGGCAGGCAGAGGGTTGAATCTCCACGCGCACCCCAGTGTTCGAACCTCAAGGGTCTGCCGGAACCCGAAATCCGACAATGATGATCAGAGCTGATACATGCTAATGCAAATAGGCACAACAGAACATATGAACATGTCTCTCCCCTCAAGAAGACATGTGGACATCTCTCCTCTTGAACACCAAGCATCTGGGATCCTTGAGAAATACTTTCTACTTAAGTATTCTCTCCCCCTGGAGATCTCTCTCTTCCCTTTGAGGGTCTCTCCCCCTAGAAGGTCATCCTCCCCCTTTAGGAGATCATATCTCTCTCCCCCTTAAGAAGGTGATAAGCTTTGATGCTCTCTCTCTCTCTTTAAACGATAAGCTTTGATGTTCTCTCTCTCCCCCTTTGACATCAATTTCCAAGAAGGGTCTTCTGGAATCTATCGAATGGGTTTAGTCCTTGAGACACAGAACAAAGCAATAAAAAATGTGATGCTTGTAGAGGACAAGATTCATTGAGTGGAGCTGGATCAGAAGAAACACAGAATTATGTGGCAAACTTGTTTTTCCTGTTATGAAATCGGTGGCACCGAGTATTATGCTTTGGTCGTACCGAAAGGATTCGGTTGGGCCGAAAATAACAAATTGGTGAAACCGAGTTTATCGCAGAGAAAACACTGGTCACCTCAGCTCACTGGACTCGTAAGATCTCACAAAGATTTGCAAGGAATTTACTGAAAGATGTGCAATGAATTGGAATGCAGAAAATGCAGAATAAACAGAAAGAAAGAAATCTAGATGAAGTTTTTTTTTTGAAAGGGGAAACAAATATGCATGAGACAAATGCAAAAACACAGAAAAGAACAGAAGAGAACTTCATCTAGAGATGGTCGGCGACAAAGTCACCTATATTAGAGTATATTGACTTAGGAGTCAAGTGAGATCACTTGATCATAGGTCATACTCATCGTTTAAGCTCAAAATGGGGTTGCCATTTTTCGTTTAAGCATCTTGATGTATTCACATCTTGTCGAGTTGCTTTAGCTCATGACTTGGAGTAAAGCTTCACTAAGATGGAATGACATACCTTGGTTGGTGGTGTTGTCCGTGTAGTTGAACTTGTGTGGGTTGCTCAAGGTTGATGTAGCTCATCAAGAATTTGGAGCATCACTTGGAATTTTAGTCCATCTACCTACATGGGTTAGTTCTTGCAAGAAAGAGCACTTGTGTATCCAAAAATGACAATCATGAACCTTAACATAGAATTTGTCAAAGGATATGTTTGAGTGGTTTCGTGCTTCCTTGTCTTCATCCACCATAGTGTAGAGACTTGGTGATGTAGAGATTGCTCAAGATATGAGTGGATCACAATCTCATGGAATTTGATTCCACCAAGTACCTATATGGGTCAGATAACATGCAAGATACAAATATATCCAAGACATAAGATATTCATCATAAGAGAAATATCAAGGATTAGTCATAAGCTCATGTCTTGCATGTATCCAATGGAGTTTCTACTCCAAGTTCGAAGCATCAATAATGTTCAATTCTCCTCTTAACCTGCAAAACACTTTCTCATCAAGAGATTTAGTAAATATATCCGCTAATTGCTTTTCGGTGCGAACATGCTTAAGATCAATGTCACCCTTAGCAACATGATCTCGAATGAAATGATGACGAACTTCAATATGCTTAGTTCGAGAATGTTGCACAAGATTATGACCAATTTTGATAGCACTTTCATTGTCACAAAGCAATGGAACTTGTCTCACATATATCCCATAATCTTTAAGAGTTTGGGTCATCCAAAGTAATTGAGCACAACATGAACCAGCGGCAATATATTCAGCTTCAAGATGGATAAGGATACCGAAGTTTTGTTTCTTGGAGGACCAAGACACAAGAGATCTACCAAGAAATTGACAAGTACCCGAAGTGGACTTTCTATCAACCTTGTCTCCGGCATAGTTCGAGTCGGAATAGCCAACAAGATCGAAAGAGGCCCTCTTAGGATACCAAATGCCAAAGTTTGGTGTATGGATTAAGTATCTCACTATCCTTTTCACGACTGAGGGAGTCCTGGACTAGGGGGTGTCCGGACAGCCGAACTATCATCGTCCGCCGGACTCCAAGACCATGAAGACACAAGATTGAAGACTTTGTCCCATGTCCGGATGGGACTTTCCTTGGCGTGGAAGGCAAGCTTGGCAATACGGATATGTAGATCTCCTACCATTGTAACCAACTCTGTGTAACCCTAGCCCTCTCCGGTGTCTATATAAATCGGAGGGTTTTAGTCCGTAGGACAACACAACAACCATTACAACAATCATACCATAGGCTAGCTTCTAGGGTTTAGCCTCCTTGATCTCGTGGTAGATCCACTCTTGTACTACCCATATCATCAATATCAATCAAGCAGGAGTAGGTTTTTACCTCCATCGAGAGGCCCCGTACCTGGGTAAAAACATCGTGTCCCTTGTCTCCTGTTACCATCCGCCTAGACGCATAGTTCGGGACCCCCTACCCGAGATTCGCGGTTTTGACATCGACATTGGTGCTTTCATTGAGAGTTCCTCGTGTCGCCACCGATAGGAAGGATGCCTCCTCCGCCTTCAAGGACGGTATTTTCGCCAAAGGAGCCTTGGCCGCCGCCAAACTATCCGCTAGGTGGTTTCTTATGACCGCCTGTCCGCCACCGCTCGACAATGACCTCTCGGTCGTCAAAGGCAATCTTCACGTCAGCTCGAATTTGCCGAGCGGCTGGATCCAATAGAGCTCTCGTCCAGAACGAAGCGCTTGATCGCATCGCCGCCTCGGGAGTCGCTACGGACTACAATCGATTGGGCTTAAAACCGATCCGAGAGATAACTCTCTCCAGTCACCCGCCACGTTGCAGTGGTAGAGGAACAACGCGCGACTCTTCTCCTCAGATTAAAACTATTCATGTCCGGACTCCGGACCCTCCATGCCGGATTTCCGTGGAGGGACGGACTTTGATCAAGCAATCAACCTAAAGTCGCATCGGATCGACTCGTTGGACAGCGCCCAGCAATCCAAGCTTCCAATTTGGAAACTTTCGCCCTTGAGCCTCGAGATGGGTAGGGTTCGGACTTAATTCCACCCACCCGCCCGGACATATGCGATCTATCTCTAATCCGCAAGAGCCCGCTGAAACAAGACATCACTATCGGGCGATTCCTCCTGGTTATGGACAGGATAAAGGACTGCCGAGAGGAAAACGCAATCTCAATTTTTGCAATAATTGCATGGACGAGGAATCTTGAACGCCGTCACCGTCGCGAAATTACACGCCACGACCAAGCGCCCATAGTACTGAAGTATCTTGTGCGATGGAGAGTTTCCAGAAAACCGAAAATAAGTTTTGGGACAATCCGGCCCCGAATACAACCCTAGTCCGCAATAAAAGGGTGCATTACACTCAGGCACCAGATACAAAAACCAAAAAGCAAAAACCCCATAAAGGGCACAGAGCCGTACTGGAGGGATGGCTTAGCGGACCCTATAAAATTCACAGTACAGAGGGCGCCATCCCAACACATAGCCTTCGAGCATGTTGGATATTACGGCAAGTGGCCAAAAGTGGCGAGGAGCTCCTATCCCCGGAAAACCACTCCAACAATACCGGTATGGTATCAACAGTCTTCGAGACTTTTGCATCAAATAATATGCGGAAACGAACAATCCGCAACCTCGCCGAAGTCTACCAAGTAGCAACAACAAATCCATGGAGCAACACAGCCATCACCTTCAACGCCAGCGACGAACCTAAATTCCGAACAGCCCGGGCACCAGCCGCACTGGTGCTTAGTCCAATAGTGGACGGCTTTCGACTTACCAAGGTCCTCATGGATGGCGGCAGCGGATTAAACCTCATCTACGAGGAAACTCTTCAAAAAATGGAAATAGACTGGAGCCGCATTGAGTGAAGCAGCACAACCTTCAGAGGAATAATCCCTAGCCGGGAAGCACGCTACACCGAAAAAATCACACTTGATGTGGTGTTCGGCTCGCCGGACAATTACAGATCCGAAGAAGTCACGTTCCAAGTGGCCCCGTTCAACAACGGATATCACGCTATATTAGGACGAGAGGCATTCACAATTTTTCAAGCCGTACCCCATTACGGGTACATGAAGCTCAAAATGCCCAGGCCCGGCGGAATAATCACTCTCGTTAGTGATCCGGACATAGCACTCGCCGAAAACAAGACAGCCGCGATTAGCCCCGAGGCACTATCTCAAGCCCTAGCGGCAGAAGAACTCAACGCGCTGCGCTCATCAGAATAGGGACGATGTGATACTCGATAAGAGATCCAAGTCCACCTCCTTTAAACCAGCGGACAAAATAGTAAAATTCCAGGTCCATCCAACGGACCCGACAAAGATGGCTTCCATCGAGGCACAGTTGAACCCTGATGTAGACGCCGCACTACGAGAATTCCTTCGGGAAAATTGGGACATTTTCGCCTGGCACCCTTCAGATATGCCCAGAATCCCACGCAGATTGGCAGAACACAGCCTAAACATCCTAAAAGGATTCAAGCAGGCTCTTCGACGATTTTCCGAACCCAAAAGACAGGCAATGGGAGAGGAGCTAGCCAAACTATTGGAAGCCGGATTCATCAGAGACATCAAACATCCGGATTGGCTAGCAAACCTGGTAATGGTACCAAAGAAGGACAAATCCTGGCGCCTATGTGTCGATTTTAAAGACCTCAACAAGGCCTGTCCAAAGGATCCCTTCCCCCTCCCCTGCATCGACCAGATAATCGACGCTACCGCAGGACACGATTCATTGTGCTTCCTTGACGCATACTCCGGCTACCATCAAATCAAGATGGCGGAAGCGGACCAAGCCGCAACGGCATTCATCACTCCATATGGACCATTCTGCTTCAACATGATGCCCTTCGGACTTAAAAACGCCGGCGCAACATATCAGCGCATGATTCAAACATGTCTGGCCACCCAGATTGGCAAAACAGTAGAGGCATACGTAGACGACGTAGTCGTCAAAACCAAACACGTCGAAACTCTAGTAGACGCCTTGAGGCTCACATTCGACAACCTCAGAGCATATGACATCAAGCTGAATCCGGAAAAATGCGTTTTGAGTACCGCCGGAAAGCTCCCGGCTTCATTGTATCCGTAGAGGAATTGAAGCAAACCCAGCTAAGATCCGAGCTCACACAACTAGATATTCCAAAAGACCTCAAACAAATACAAAATTGACAGATGTGTGGCGGCTCTAAGCCGCTTTATCTCCGCCTAGGAGAAAAGGCATTGCCCTTTATCGCCTCCTTAGGCGCACCAACACTTCGAGTGGACGGATGCTGCCACCGCCGGACTCAAGAAATAAAAGCCATATTGGCAACAAACGGTCTGGCTCCGCCTAACCTGGGCGAACCAATGTTGTTATACATCGCGCAACACATCAAGTTGTAAGCGCGGTACTCGTCGTCGAACGAGAGGCGAAGGGCATAAATTCCCTCTTCAAAACCAGTGTACTACGATCCATCGTGTTAACCCCCGCAAGTCCTGTTACCGCACTATCAAAAGATAGCGATCACGGTGTTCATGGCATCCGGAAGCTCGACACTACTTTCAAGAGTGTTCGATAACGATGGCCTCAAGTACCCTCAACGACATTATAAACAACCGCGACGTGACAGGCAGGATTGCAAAATGGGCCATTGAGCTCTTACCATTCGATATAACTTACAAACCTCGACGAGTTATAAAGTCACAAGTTTTGGCCGACTTTGTCGCTGAATGGACCGAAGCCGAACTCCCTAAAGAGTACAGGGCATACTCCAATTGGATTATGCACTTCGACGACTCTAAAATGTTAGCCGGATTGGGGGCTGGCGTCGTATTGACGTCCCCAACCGGGGACACAGTCCAATACGTACTTCAGATAATGTACACGGACTCCAACAACGCAGCCGAATACGAGGCCCTCTTACATGGCCTCCGGATGGCAATCTCCATGGGCATTCAACGCCTAGAGGTGCGCGGGGACTCAAACCTTGCAATATCCCAAGTAAATGGAGACTTTGATGCCAAGGATCCGAAAATGGCAGCCTATCGTATGCTGTCCTTAAAATGTCAGCTCGGTTCGAAGGACTCGAATTCCACCATGTAGCCAGGGATAATAACCAAGCAGCCGACGTATTGGCACGCATCGGCGCAAAACGTGACGCTATCCCTCCAAACATGTTCCTGGAACGGTTGTTTAAGCCATCCGTACTATGGGAAGAGGAGTCCAGAAATAACAAACCGGAAGCAGCCGCACCAACCGACACAGAACAATCTGACATAACCGGCGATTCAGCGATGAAATAACACCTTCAGCCCACGACATAATGGCAGTAATCGCCCCGTGGACAGAGCCATTCCTAGCCTACTTGCTTAGGCAGGAACTTCCCGAAGACCAAAATGAGGCCCGCTGCATAGTTCGGCGATCCAAAGCCTACAAGGTCCATGAGGGAGAACTCTATAAGAAAAGCACAACCGGAGTCCTTCAAAGGTGTATCATCCAAGAGGAAGGGCGAAACCTTCTCGCTGAAATTCATGCGGACTAGGCGGACACCACGCTGCAGCTCGGGCCCTTGTAGGAAAGGCATTCCAGACAGATTTTATTGGCCGACGGCCCGGCAGATGCTCGGGACTTAGTCCAAAGGTGCGTCGGTTGTCGCCTCTTTGCTAATCGAGCCATATGCCACCCACCGCCTCAAAACTATACCCATCACCGGCCGTCATGTCCGGGGCTTGACATGGTTGGACCCCTTAAAGGGGGAACCCACAAGCAAAGATACCTATTGGTCATGGTGGACAAATTCACCAAATGGATAGAGGCCAAGCCGCTTAAAACAGCAAAGTCGGACCAGTGATAGACTTCATATCCGGGTAGTACACCGTTATGGTGTCCCCACAAGATCATCACCGATAACGCACGAACTTCACGGCCGATGAGGTTAAGTTATGGTGCAAAAATATGGGCATTAAGCTCGATTACGCTTCAGTCTATCATCCTCAAACCAACGGTCAAGTGGAACGAGCAAATGGTCTAATAATGAGCGGCATCAAACCTAGACTAGTGCGGTCACTTACGAAATCTGACACGCACTGGGTAGAGGAGCTTGACTCCGTACTCTGGGGGCTGCGGACAACACCCAACCATACTACCGGATTCACACCATCGGCGTAGAGGCAGTTCTGCCCTGCGACATCATTCATGACTCACCTTGAGTGCGCATGTACGAAGAAAGAGAAGCCAAGCTGGATCGGCAGGACAGCTTGGACGCATTGGAGGAAGAACGCGACGTTGCCAAGGCTCGTTCCGCATTCTATCAGCAGCAGGCTCGAAGATATCAAAGCAGAGAAGTACGGGCCAAGACTTACAACGTTGGCGAACTAGTTCTACGCCTGCCAGACAAGAAAAAGGACAAGCTCAAGCCCAAATGGGAGGGCCCATTCATTATCGATCAAGTCCTGACAGGCGGAGCATACCGTCTATGAAATGCGTCGAACAATCGACTCGAGCCAAACCCATGGAATGCAGACCGCCTCCGAAGATTCTATGCCTAGCGCCGGACTAAGAGTTCGTCCCTTTCCCCCGTCCAAATTTTTACATTTCATCTGTCTTTTGTTTCTCTTTCTTCTCTCACCCCTTTTCCTAAAAAGCCCTTAAAGGCCTACTTGCGCATTGTTCACACACACTTGACGTGCCATCCGCACTCATTATACCTGGGGGCTTCTTTACCAGAAGCTCAATTATAAGGGCTTCATGCCCAACACATGTTTCAAACTTCCACATGTACCTTTTATTCACCATTATATGCATCGATATGACTTAAGTTTTGGCCAAGCTGGGTTGCCTGGCTCCTGTGCTTACCCCTACATTCCCGATTGTTTGGCTAGGAGGTAAAGGGAGCACCTTTGCGATTGTTACTGCCGGGTCAGCCGGATGTGCACCTCAGACTGGGTGAAGCCGAAAGCTAGCGTTCTTAAGGGAATATTCGGTCGGTGACTTGAAAGATGATTTTTTACCTACTTATTTATCTGCCCCCAGATGCTTTTCTGCTCTTTTCGCAGTCCGAACATGCACTTTAGGGCATGCCTCCCAGGGAAAGGAACCCTTAACGGAACTATTCTCCCTAGAAGATGTTTCTTACTAACCATGTAATATAACATAACTAGTTGGGCACTTTTCTGATAAAGCACTAATGACCCCTACGCCTGGTCTCCATGCATGCCCCGGTTGTTTCTTAACCGAGAAGGTATTCGGACACACTCCGGACTCTAGGGTTCCGAGGTTGAAGCGAAAAGGTCGGCAAAGACAAACGATCTACAATCCGGCTAGAAGGCATTTCACATGTCATTTTAAAATACATTGTAAAAGCTACTGACTGTATTCCTCCTCAATCCCGTCTAACAGGCTGTCTAATTTACAGTCCCGTTGGGAAAATTTAGCGGCCAACTCTACTTGGCTGTATACTAAACTCACAGGGATCTCCTTCCCATCAGGCCCCACAGGTCCGACCTCGGCCATGTGGTTGGGATCCGCCTTCTTATACCGCGTCTTCACCATGGCCCAGGCCTCCCTGGCACCTTGGCGGCAGGCCAAAATCTTCCATAAACGGAGGCGCTGTCGCACTCCCTGAAGCTTCTCCGCAAGCTCCCCAAGGCCCTCGAGTAGGGAGAGGGCTGGCCATAACGCCTGGACGACGCCGCTCATTGCCTGCCGAACTCGTTCGAGCAGTTGCAATAGCTCGGGAAGTCACCCGTTGATACGGGCATCTCCTCCGCAGGGCGACCTGTGAGTATACCTACAGACATATTTTGTCAATTGACTTCCTCGCTGAACTCTTCTTTTCAAAGGAGTTCGCTCAAGCACTTACTATAGATGCCGCGACGAAGCCGCTGATTCTCCTTAACGGAGCAAGACAGCTCGGCCCGAACACCTTTCAGCTCTTCTCCGAGCTAGGCGTGGGCATCTTGGAGCTTGTTCCTTTCCTGCTGCACCTTATTCAGCACCCTCTTGCTGGCCTTCAGCTGGCGCAGTAGTTCTTGCCTATCCGGATCTTGTCCGGCAGCACCTGCAATGTCATTATTAGACTTGCGCGCACGCCGCACACCACTTATCTTTTTAAAATAATGTGTTACTAGGGGGGTCTCTGTGTTTCCTCCTGCGGCAGCAAGTGCGGCCTCGAGTTGGGCCTTGCACTCTTGCAGCTCCTGAGACAGTTGGGTATTCTTCTCCGTAAGATCCTGCGTTTCAAGTGATCCTTAAATCAGTTAATATAACTACTTTAAGTCTCGGGGCTACCGCATATACAACTATTAAATTCTTTTACCCGTATGTCTTTTACATACTTTGCTCCGTGGCTCGTTAAACCATCTTGAGCAGCACGGAGATGCGCGTCCCGCGCTAAAGGCATTCAACGCCTCGGGGAGAAACACGCGTCACGAAAAACTGTCGGCGGCGCCTGTGGTTCATGGCGCTCCACCTCAGACTTGGTGGCGGACGATGCTGTCGGCATCCTCCGTTGGAGGAGTGTCCGCCCGCGCCTTGCGCCGCCTCCCCCTCCGCACTGGTGTTGGAGCCTGGCTGGTAGAGGTTGGATTGGCAACCTCTAGGCCCGCAGTTCGGCGGGCGCTTTTTCTCCTACAAAAAATTCATGAGCACTCAAACGCTTCCTAGGAACGTTGCTCTAAATAACAAACTGTGAGCTATACCTTTGCGGCGACGTTTCGGTCCGCACCGCACTCCTCTTCCGCCTACTGGGCCGGACTGACCCCTGTTGGTCAGCCGCCGCGGGCTCGGCTTCCTGCCTTGGAGGCGCCTCCTGCAAAGTGCCATCGTATACGGTAGTCAGAAATGAGCAAGGAAGGAATAATGGTGTCAGGACCTCGGTCACAATCACCTGGGAAGCCGGATATCGTCCGGGGTAGTCAGCCGTAATGGCGACTAAAGCATTATCCATGCAGAGCTGGTGGAACACCCCGTCGATTAGCTCCACCTTTATGTCCGGGTCCTCTTCGGAGGCCGGATCCTCGGGTTGCGGAGCTGGGCTGAGCATGCCCTCCACAATCCGACGCAGTTCCTGCGTCGAAGACATAATATAAGAAGCTTAAACTTCGAAAGCATGGGTCATACACACAGAGTGTTCGCTTACCCAACGCCGGGGATTATTCATGGAGAACCCATTCAACGGGTTCGTCTGAAGGAAGTCCTCCTTCTCCCCCTTGTACAGGCCGGACAAGATCTTCGCTAGGTCCTCGGCCGAACCCGGCCCTTTGCGGCCGTGACGGGTGGCATCGTCCTCCCCGTTGAAATCCCACATAGGAGGCCCTCAGATTGCAGCGGCTGCACTTCAAGATAATGCATGTTGCCATGACTCCAATCATGGTCAACCCGAAATGGGCCAGTAACCTTATCCGGCCCATCAAATAATGGACGCTCTTGTCTTCCTCCAGTTGGGGGCTCCGTGGGCGCCAGCTGAGGCGCTTCTTCAAAGGAGCATTACTGAACTCCGGGAGGCCGATCCGAACAGGGTCCGGTAGTGGAGCGTCTTCTATGTAAAACCATTCTGAAGGCCAGTCTTCGGACGCCTTCTTAGGGGTTCCGGATAGATATCCGGTTCCGGCGATGCGCCAAATTTCGGCACCGCCCACTTGATATATGGACCCCTCATGAGAGTGGGGCACAAGGCAGAACAACCTCTTCCACTGTGCAAAATGGGGCTCAACGCCCAGGAACAGCTCGCAAAGAGCTACGTAACCCGCGATATGCAGGATAGAGGCGGGCGTAAGGTGATGGAGCTGGAGTCCGTAGAACTCCAGGAGCCCGCGGAGGAACGGATGTATAGGAAATCCGAGTCCCCTTATCATATAGGGGACGAAGCATACCCGCTCCCCTTTGTTAGGATTTGGGGTAGCCTCCGCTTGCTTCCCACCTTGGTAGGTGGCCAACCCGGCTCGAACCGGAACCATGAAGGCCGGAGGGAGATATCCCTTCGCTTGGAGCGTCACCAGCTCGTTGTGCGGGACAGAACATCTCCTCCAATCTCCCGGGGTATCTTTTATGTTTTACCGCAAAGAGGAGCATTGGATTGATAGATATGATGATAATCCACTTGACTTGGCATTAACCATAACATATGGTGAAAATAGTTTTTCTTCATGAAGTAGCCAAGTCTCCAATGCCCTCCACACACCTATTGATCAAGTTTGAGCTTGATGGTCCCCAACCAAGTTGGGTCCTAAGAAGTTAGTAACAATAGGCTTGGCAACCCAAATGGTCTTGTCCACTTTGAAACCACTTTGGGCACCCACAAATTTGGCAAACACATTGCCAACAATATCCTTCCTTAGTGAATAATGATTATCGACTATAGGAGGCTTAGATATGTTACCATTTGGGCATGATGAAGCTATGTGTCCCTTTTGACGACAATCATAGCAACATTTCCTCCCTTTTCTCTTCTTTAATTTCTCAACTTGGGGAGCAATAACATGTTTCATCATGGATAGTGGCTGTTCTTCAACTTGAGATTGAGCTTGAGGCTGCTTCCCATGTAGCTTCTCATTATAAGCCCTTTTCTTCAATGGGCAAGATCTCACATGATGTCCAATCTTTTTGCATTTGAAGCAAGTAATGTTGGCCGAATTCTTGTAATTCCCTTGTCCCTTCTTCTTGTTCTTGGACTTCTTCTTGTTGGAGTGAAAATTATGTCCAACATCACACTTTTCCAAGTCTTTCTTCAAACTAGTGACTTGGGCCTTGAGCTCATTAGTTTCCTCTACATGGTTAGTTTCAACACTAGAAACAAGAGGATTAGTGGAAGTAGAAACTTCATGGTTAGAGCAGTAACACAAGGTGACCAATTCATCATGAGTGGATATAATATGAGAGGTGGATGAAATGCAAGGATTAGCACATGGCAATAAAGCATTTAGAGTAGATGTGCTAATGTTCACATGAGACTCACAAGATTTCACCTCGGAGACCATAGCCTCGTGAGCTAACTTTATCTTACTATGAGAGCTTAAAAGATCCTCATGAGTACCCGAGAGCTTTGCATGAATTTCTTCCAATTTCCCATAATTTCTTGTTAGCAAAGCAAGTTGAGCACATAGCTCAACATTCTCCTTCAAAATTGATGCTTCACATGAAATCGAGTTAGTAGCACAAACATCATTATCAATATGAGAGGAGCAAGTAGCACTTAGTGACTTCTCACGAGTTGATTGAAGCTCCTCATGAGACTTAGAGAGTTTTATGAGCTCTCCCTTGACACTATTGCATTCAAGGAGAAGGAGCTCAAAATCGCCTTTAAGCTTACAATGAGTAACTTTAATCTCTTCTTTGAAGACCTCAAGTCACTAAGCGTTTCATGAGCCTTAGCAAGTTCATGTTCAAGCTGTTCACTTTTAGCTTGCTCATTGAGAAATAAATCATTACGTTTTTCAAAGCAAGCAACAACATCTTGGAACCTTTCATAAGTGTTATTTTTAGCTCTATGAAGAGTTTTCCCAATCTCATAGAGATTTTGACTCAAGTCATCATCATCATCCTCATTACAACTATCATCATTATCACTAAGAGAAGATGATACCTCGTCAGTACCTCTTGCCATGAGGCACATGTGAACAAAGGGGGTTGATGATGATTCTTTTGAAGACGAGGGTTCTTCATCAATCAAGCATGCCTCATCTTTCTTTGTTTCCTCTACATGGTTAGTCATAGAACAACCAGAGGAAACCAAGGCATTTCTATCATGGAAACATGGGAGATCAAGCATATCATCACAAATGAGCTTAACACCATCATCACAAGATATTTCTTCACTCACTATGTCATTACCTTGTGGCATGCCACATGTTGGTGAAGTGCAAGATATTGAAGTGTGCAAGTAATCGGAGGTGGAAGTAATAGAGGGCTCTTCATGATTTAAAAATGTGGAGAACTCCTCCATCAACTCCCCAAATAGAATATTGTCTTCATCAAGATTGGACCCACCATATATATCTTCAAGTTTGGTCCAAGTCTCATGAGCCGACTTGCAAGTCGTGACTGCCTTAAACAATTCAAAGGTTAAAGCTTGATGAATGACAAGAGAAGTATCACAATCAAGATACATATCCTCAATAGATGGAAAATGTCCATCCTTAGCAATAGAAATTCCAATAAGAACAATTCGCAAAGCATTTGACCCATGGCCCGAAAGTGAAAAAGCATGCGAATTCTCCATAGGTGATAATTTGTGCCATCCAAATCAAAAGTGTTTTTGTGCACTAGTTCACTAGTCGACATCGTTACTCTCTAGGCGGTGAAGTCTAATAAGGAGATACCGGGCTCTGATACCAATTGAAAGGACCACGATGTCGCCTAGAGGGGGGTGAATAGGCATTTTAAAATCTTATACGGATTTGGCTATATCCTAATGCGGAAATAAACTAAGAGGATACTTTTCAAGCACAAATCCTAAATATACCAGGCTAACTAAGTGCACCAACAACTTAGGATAAACAAGATGAGAACAACGAGGATATTAGTAAGCACAAGTAAGTTACACAAACTTACTCATTGTATATCACAAGATATATAAATGAATAATACACACAACCACAAGTAAGCAATACAAGCTTACACAAATTGTATCACAATATATGGAATTGAATGATACAATGAAACTCAAGTAAGCACTACAAGCTTACACAAGTTATGTCACAAGATATGGAAATGAATGTTACAAGCTAGCAATTCACACTAAGCTCACGATAGAACAATAGTAGCAAGTATGAATTGCGGACTATAAAGTGTTGGCCTAGATAATCTCTACGATATGGTAACCAACACAATATAATGAGGACAACAAGATATAGTGAATGCAAGGTCAAGAGACCAAAGTAAACCACAAGTAGTGGCTAGGGTTAGAATTAACCGAAGACACGGAGACGAGGATGTATCCCGATGTTCACTTCCTTGGAGGGAAGCTAGTCACCGATAGAGAGGTGGATGTTACCACGAAGGCACACCAACGCCACGAAGGCTCACCCTATTCTCCTTGAGATATCACCACGAAGGCGATTCTCAACCACTAGTGGTAGACATTGAGGCGGCCTCCAAACCTTCACAAACTTTCCGGGGGACAAATCACAAGTTGATTCCTCACCGGAGCACTCCTACCGCCTAGGAGTCTCCAACCTCCAAGAGTAACAAGATCAAGGGGGAAATGCTCAAGACTTGCTCAAATCACGAATTGCTTTGCTCACAAGAGGGAGAGGGAGAGGATCTATCTTTTGATTGGAACAACTCTCAAGAACACTCACTAATCTCTCCGGATCTAAGATTTGGTGTAGGAGAAGTGAGAGGAGCCACTTGTGTTCTTGGGACGATTTGGGATGAAGTGCTCAACCCTCCCCCGGAGTGGGAGAGGGATATTTATACCCCCAAAGAAAATAGAGCCGTTTCCCGCAGTTGTTGACCTGCCCGGATGATTTGGACGCATACCCGGATGATCCGGGCAATGCCCGGATGATCCGGGAAGGTCAATATACAATGTGGTGAAGTAGATACCCGGATGTCCGGGGACATAGCCGGATGATCCGGGTGGGTAGCCGGATGATCCGGCTAGCGGAATAAGCTACTGTGATGAATTTTACGAATAACCCGGATGATCCGGGTAGGAATCGATGATTCGGGCAAAGCCCGGATGATATGGGAGAGGACCCGGATGATCCGCCAAACCAAACTGCTGCAGCCTAGAAACTGAAACAGCACAACTTTTACATCCGGACTTCGATTTTGATGATCTTGGGCTCGCTTTTGAAGCTATGAAAAAACCAGGTCATCACATAGAGAACCACCCAAGATGAACCAAAATGGAGGATGCAAAATATGCAAAGGTTTTATCATGTATTTGGGTAACCTATTTGGCTTTGGATTTTCTTTGGTATATAGGATATGAGTGGAATTGTGTAGAGAAGATGTTGACTTGAGCAAATCTATCACGAACCCCTTTGATCCCCTCTTAATAGTGCGGGATCCCTATAACTCAAGAATCATAAAAGGTCTACACTACATAGCTATCAAGAATCCATTCTTGAGTGTATGTGTTCCTTCGGTGTTCATCACTCCACAACAGTAACGTCGAAGGAACTAATACCTTTGACTCGAGCCTTTCACTTGAGCTTGAAGTTGAAATTTCTTCTTGGATCAAGTTGAATGGCAAGACATTGGTGGAGTCTTCAATTAGCTCCCCCATACACAATGTGGGAAGCTTTGCTTTGTATTTATCTTCATGTGTCCATCATGTGATCATCCACAAGCTTCAAGCATGTAATCCTTCGGGATAGTTATCTTGAACTTGCCCTTGTCAACCATGATCATCAACACTTGATGTCATCCTCTCATAGACACTTGAAATCTCTCTCTCGATGCGAGCCCATGAGAATCTCCTCTAAAAAACATAGGCAACACATAGTATGGGTTAGTACACAAAGCGCAATTGACAAGTTCTTACCATACCACAAGATCTCACGTGGTACATGATTTGCGCTTGTGTGTTGACCATCTTTGAATTCAATCTTCGATCTTCATCTTGGTCAACCTTAATCTTTGCTCCATGATTAATCTTGATGCACAACTACATGTATATGGCATTCATTCCGAATCCATTCAATATCCTTCTTGCATCACCCATGGAACAAACCTTCCTATATAACTTGATGTCATTGTTTCTTCATAGGAATTGTCATTCATTATCAAGTCTCAATGCATATATAGATGTTGATGGATTTCATCCACCAATTCATCCAATATTCTTCATGCATTGCAAATGGAACTTTCCTTCAAATGTATATCTCAGTGCAAACATTAGTCCATTAGGATTGTCATTTAATTACCAAAACCACACATGGGGACTACATGTACTTTCAATCTCCCCCATTTTGGTAATTGATGACAATCTCAACAAGAGGGTTTATATAATGAATTTTTAAACAAGGATTAAATTTATCCAAGGATAAATTGTATACTTGGGATGGTTGTAGTAACATCAATACACTACACAAGCATTTGATGATAGTACACCCATAGTATATAGAGCAAACTCCCCCATAATATATGAATTTGTGAATGAACTTTGAATGTCATTGCATATATTGGTTGACATAAACTAGGAGAAGATTTCTCCATATACAAGACTCATCCATGCAATAAGAATATATAACAAGGGTAGATATGCATGTGCGACAACAAGAACTAGAAAAGATATGAATCTTAAACCCTCTAAACTTCTCCCCCATTGGCAACAAATGCCAAAATGGAAGACAAAACATGTAGCAGACCAATATAGTATGAGTTCCTCCTTGATGTGTGCATATAACAAAATGTGAGTGAAAACAAATGCACATATTCAATGATGAACAATTATAGGAGCTCGAAATCTATAGAATGCAATCAGATACGAAGATATGAACTTTTTCATGTATAAAAATTTCTAAGTGGCCTATAATAATCATGATATGTATCCACAAAGAAACTCGTATACACAAAAAAGAAAGGTTGCAATTGATAAGAACATGATATCCACAAGTGAATCCACTATTATACAACTTGAGCCTAGTCATAATAGCAAGGCACATGGCACAAAGCACATGGCACAAATTGATCTCATTTGCATAACACAAAGTGAAGCAAGCAATCAAAAGATCCGATGAGCCAAAAGGATAAATGAATACTACGATTTGGGAACAGGAGTGTTCTAAGGAAAATAGAGAAGCTCCCCATGATTTGTGCACTATTTAGAATTTTTGTATTTGGATACAAGTACACAAAATAGGATCATCACTCCCCCAAAATCAATAGGAACACAAAACAATTGCAAGCAAGCATAGATAAGAAAAGAAGCCTAGCATTTGCAACAAACATATGGTTGAGGAACATATAAATGAGGCAACCTAAGAATAGGCACAACCAAAATGATATGTGTGAGTCACGTGCACTTGAGAAGACTAGTATAAGGATGAGAATTAAGCATCAACATAGTCTTGAGTAAATGAGATACAAGGTGCAAGACATGTCCTTCCCACACACACGAAATTAAGAGGTCACACACACATCAAGCAAATGGGTTCACAAGCTCACTAGTAGCAAATTAAAAATCAAAGCTTGTGACAACCCATGATGAAGATAGGAAATAATAGGCTTGTCAAGACAAGAACGAGGACATCAATCTTCACCAAACATGAGTGCACTAAGATGCAAAGAGGTAAGACACGCACTCATACAACAAATGCTTCCACGGAGCCACCAAAGATATAAAAAGAGAATGAAATGGTGGACATGAAAGAATAAGGATATCAACTAGGGATGTAACTTGGCTCACGTGTATAAGATTCTAGGTAGATGACAATCATGATGATATACATCCACAAAGAAGGATGTACACATGAAATAGTTACAAAAGGCAATAATAAGATATCCAAATGGGAGACATAAAATATACCAGTGAGATGTTTGCTTGAAAGTATAGCACATGGCTTAATGTAATCTTATCGTATATTAATGAACTCCAAACACACAACCATCAAAGACATCACAACTAGCAACAAAAGACTATTTTTGCGATTCTTTGAGAAAGGAAACAAGTATGACAAGAACGAGTCAAGAAATTCATGCCATGATGCAACCTACACAAGGTTGAATGCAAGAAGTGTATGCATGAAGTAGATACTTGTTACCAACATAGCATTGGAATGATGTAGTAGGTAATGGTTCGAGCTTGGCTCTAATTTCCTCATAGTGCCACCACTTTCATGAATAAGCCAAGCACCCAATGATTCTCAAATGTACTTAACGCCCCGGATCCGATGCGCCAGGTGTCTGCAAGTTATTCGCCGCTGTTGCCATGTCATTTGCTTGCGTGTTGCATTTTATCATGTCATCATGTGCATTTCATTTTGCATACGTGTTCGTCTCATGCATCGGAGCATTTTCCCCGTTGTCCGTTTTGCAATCCGGCACTCCTATGTCCTCCGACGTCCCCTTTTTGTCTCTCGTTGTGAGCGGGTATTAAACGTTCTTGGAATGGACCGAGTCTTGCCAAGCGGCCTTGGTATAGCACCGGTAGACCGCCTGTCAAGTTTCGTGCCATTTGGAGGTCGTTTGATACTCCAACGGTTAACCGGGTAACCGTAAAGGCCTCTTTTGTGTGCAGCCCAACACCCCTTCCAAAGTGGCCCAAAGCCCAGCAAACTCCCCTTCATGCTCTCGGTCGTTCGATCACGATCGTGTGGCCGAAAACCGTGCTCCATTTGGACTCTCCTAGCTCCCTCTACCTATAAACATGTCTTCCTCCCCGGATCCCACAGTCCAAACCCTAAAAATCATCCCCGTCGCCGCGCCGGACATGTCCAACCCCGGCCAGACGCATCTCCGCCGCCGTCCGCAGATAATGGCGCGCCGCCACGTGGCATCGCCGCCGCCCCTCCGCCGCCGACCACTGGCCCACGGGAGCCCGCCCGGCCGGATCGGGCCCGAGCTCCCCCTCGCTGCCGCCCTCGCCGCTGAGCCCCGCTGCCGGCCGCCGCCGCCGCCAGCAAGCGCCCAGCGCCCGCGCTGGAGCTCCTCCTCCCGCGCCCTCCCCTCAAGGCTTAAGCCGCCCGTCTCGCCGCTGGCGGAGCGCCGCCACCTCAAGGCCCGGCTGCCAGACTTCGGCCGGCCGCCACGGCCCGGTCGCCGAGCTCTGCGCCGCCCGTCGCCTTCGCCGCCGCCAGCGTCTCGGCCGCCGCCGCTGGCGACGGCGCCAGATCCGCGCCCAGCGCAGAGACGCCTGATCCGCCTCCCCGTCCAACTCGGCGACGCCAAGACTCCGGCGAGATCCCGGCCATCATCGTTTTCCGTGCAGAGGTTGACCCCCGAAATCCACCAAGTCCCTGGAATCTTGCATAATCATGCCATGTTCATCGCATTGTATCTCTGCACCCGTAGCTCCGTTTCGTGCGTGTAATATGTCAAATTGTTCGTCTCGACGAGTACTTCATTTCATTCAATTGCATCATTTTCATTTGAGCTCATATTGATACCCGAAATGCTGTTGGAAGAGTGCATGTTGATGTTAATCTGCTGAAACTGTTATAACTTGCTCATTTGTCATTTTTGCCATGATTGATGTGTGCATCCTGTGGGGTTGATGTCTACATGTGTTTTGATCTATGCCATGCCATCTTTCCAGGGGTGTATTCCATGTATTTTTGTGATCAATGTGGTGACTAGCACAAGCATGCAAACTAGGCTTCGTGATATTGCTGATTTTAGTCCCTGTTCTGCTGTTATTTTGATGCCATGTAAACTTGATGCTACAGAGAGATCCATGCATATCTTGAGATATTTCAGTAAGGGTGTTTTGAACATATGGTTATTGTCTATCCATTCATGCCCTTGTTTTCAATTATGGAGTAGTCTAGCATGTCATTTTGGTGCTCTACTTTTGCTTCAAAATGTTTCCTGGCAGATTGTTTACGTGTTATTCAATTTGGCCAAGCTTGCTATAGTTGATCCTTGCATGCTATGGACTTGTTCTTGCCTTGGTTGGTTACATAAACATGTCTTCTTGATGATGATATGCTTATCTTGTCATTCAATGACTTGTGGTGAGTGAATCGAGCTTGTTAAGTAGGGTAGTTGTTGTTGCTGTTTTCCTCACAGATTCTGTTATATTTTGTTGCTATGTTAACATGTTGCTACTAATCATTCTATGCATAATCTGGAGATGTTCTATAAACATGTTTTGATCTACATGTTATGCCCTATCCATCCATGCCCCTGGTTGCATTTATAGATTGTTGTAGATTGTTTGTTTCTTGCTCCAAAGTTGCTTGAAAATGTTGCTATCAGCCTGTTAACATTAAGTTCACTAGTTCCCTTGTGTTTTCCTAGTGATCCATGAACCCTATGACCTTGTTCTTGCCATGCTTAGCTTCATAAACATGCCTTCTTACTGTTGGTTGCCTTGCCATGCCATGTATTGCTCTGTGGTGAGTGGTTCAAGCTCACCAACATGCCTACTTATTGTTGTTTCTGCCATGTATGAATCTGTAATATAACTTGCCATGTTTACATGGGTGCCATCTTATCTTCTGATCCTTTTTGGCTCATGGTCAGTAAGGGACTTTTGATCTATGCAATTAGTAGATTCATGCCATGCCTTTGTTTTCCATGATATGTTCCTGTAACATGTTGTTTGCTTGCTCTAAACATTGCAACCTGATGTTATTTCTGCTAAAGTCTGAAACTGTTATTATTTGCAATCTTACCATGTGTTTTGGAGCATGTTCTAGTGTTTTCTGGAGATAGCTCAGTGTTCATGTTTTGTTATGCTTTACCTGTACTTCATGCCCATGCCTTTTGTTATTATGTTGGGGTGCTGTAGCATGTTGTTTTGATGCTTGCAATATGCCTAGTTGCTGTTTTGGACAGATTGTTGCTATGACTTGTATAAAGTGTATGTGTTGAACCGTTGCTCCGTTTTGAGTGTGCTCTATATGAAACTTGCTTTTTTTTGCATGTAGCTTCATATTATCATGTTGCATCCTTGTTTTGGTGTGTTTGCTTGATGTTTGGGTGCATTTTGCATCAATGCCATGTTTAACTTGTTTTGCTCATATCTTCTAGGCCGTAGCTCCGAATCTAATGAACTTTATATGTAACTTGACTAGAATTTCGTGTAGATCATCTTGGTGCATCTTAACTTGCTGTTTAACAACTTGAACATAAGGTTTAATCAGTTCAGGACCTATTTCGAAATTTGCATATTGTTATATGTTGTTTCCGGCCTCATTTAAACTTGTCGTGATGTGTTGTTCTTGTTTGCATCATCTCTTGCCATGAGTAGCTTCATGTAGCTTTGTCATGCATCATGCTTGTTGTGCATCATGTCATGTTCATGTGTGGTGTGTTTACCATGTTGTGTGCTTCTTCTTGATAGTTCCCGTTTCGTTGCGATCGTGAGGATGCGTTCGTCTATGCTTGGTTCGTCTTTGTGGCTTCATCTTCTTCATGGACTCGTTCTTCTTCCTTGCGGGATTTCAGGCAAGATGACCGCTACCCTGGATCTCACTATTATCATTGCTATGCTAGTTGCTTCGTTCTATCGCTATGCTGCGCTACCTATTACCTGTTTATCAAGCCATCCCATATTGCCATGAACCTCTAACCTTTGACACCATTCCTAGCAAACCATTGATTGGCTATGTTACCGCTTTGCTCAGCCCCTCTTATAGCGTTGCTAGCTGTAGGTGAAGTTGAAGATTTCTCCATGGTGGATAGGGTTTATGTTGGGATATCACAATATCTCTTATATATTTAATGCATCTATATACTTTGTAAAGGGTGGAAGGCTCGGCCTTATGCCTGGTGTTTTGTTCCACTCTTGCCGCCCTAGTTTCCGTCATACCGGTGTTATGTTCCCGGATTTTGCGTTCCTTACGCGATCGGGTGATTTATGGGACCCCCCTGACAGTTCGCTTTGAATAAAACTTGTCCAGCAAGGCCCAACCTTGTTTTTACCATTTGCCTCACCACCACCTATCTTTCCCTTGGGAGTCGCTCTCTTGAGGGTCATCTTTATTTTAGCCCCCCCGGGCCAATGCTTGTCTAAGTGTTGGTCCAAACCGAAGCGATGTCCGGCGCCCTGGCAACTGTGGTCTATGCCAACCCGACGCTTGGCTCATCCGTGTGCCCCGAGAACGAGATATGTGCAGCTCCTATCGGGATTGTCGGCACAGCGGGAGGTCTTGCTGGTCTTGTTTTACCATTGTCGAAATGTCTTGTAAACCGGGATTCCGAGATCGATCGGGTCTTCCGGGAGAAGGTCTATTCCTTCGTTGATCGCGAGAGCTTGTCATGGGCTGTTGGGACACCCTGCAGGTATAAACTTTTGAGAGCCGTGCTCGTGGTTATGTGGCAGATGGGAATTTGTTAATGTCCGGTTGTAGATAACTTGACACTAGATCCGAATTAAAATACATCAACCGCGTATGTAGCCATGATGGTCTCTTCTCGGCGGAGTCCGGGAAGTGAACATGGTTTCTGGGTTATGATTGTCATAAGTAGGTGTTCAGGATCACCTCTTGATCATTACTAGTTGACGACCGTTCCTTTGTTCCTCTTCTCGCTCTCATTTTCGTATGTTAGCCACCATATCTTGCTTAGTCGCTGCTGCAACCTCACCACTTTACCCCTTCCTTTCCCATTAAGCTTTGCTAGTCTTGATACCCATGGTAATGGGATTGCTGAGTCCTCGTGGCTCACAGATTACTACAACAACAGTTGCAGGTACAGGTTTATGCGTTGATCATGACGCGAGAGCGATGCTTGCTTGCGTTGAGTTTCTTCTTCTGCTTCTTCGATCAGGGGATAGGTTCCAGGTCGGCAGCCTGGGCTAGCAGAGTGGATATTGTTTGAGTTTCTGTTTATGATTCATCCGTAGTCGGATGTTGTTCTTGTATGTTGTATTGTTGTATTCATGTGGCATTGTATGCCTTTTGTATGTATCCCCATCTATTATGTAAAGTTGATGTAATGATATCCACCTTGCAAAAGCGTTTCAATATGCGGGTCTATCCTTGGTGGGACCTTCGAGTTCCTTTTGGATAGGGTCGCATATTGGGCGTGACAAGTACCTAAAACAATTTAAGTACAATATGGTCCCCAAACTTATTTGGTCCAAAGTAGTTAGCATAACTACAAAACATAGGGTAAAATCACTTAAATATGTGCATATCGATATGAATTTGAATATCATGCACATCTTAGCTATTAAGAATTTGATGGATTTACCATATATATATTGGATCAAATAAAGTAAACAAGGCATGCGAATTTACACATAGTAAATACACATGCACAAGCCTCCCAAAATCCAGGGAGATACAAATTGGACAAATGAACACATAACCATTAATACTTCCAACAACATCACTAGTCATTCATGTTGTCCAAAATGACTCAAAGTGACAAATCAACATATGATAGCACACAAAGTTCAACATATGAACCAAGGAAAAAACAATGAGCATATAAGATATGCATTGCACACGTACTCATGGGAATATCTCACTCAAGTAGATATAGGACACTATAAACAATGAGATAACAAACTACCATAACTCCATACAAACTAATAAGATGAACTCGAACAAAATGGTGTTCCAATTTGACATTTGGTGTAGAAACCAAATAAGTACATGATCATCTATACTAACACAAGCATAACATGAGAGTTTAGAAATAAACACAATGCTTGGATAGCATATTATTAACATTCCAATTAGATAGATCATCATGCAAAGCAACAATTGGAATGGATCTATTCAAATGATTTTCCAAATACGATTTTTAAGATAACCATGGGCAAAACCGCACAAGAATACCATACTCAAACAAAGCATTGCATGCCAAAGAGATATAAGATAATCTCAAATATAAATACTAAGTGGCAAACTGGCAAACCTCTATTGTTAATGTTCATAGGAGAAGTGATATGTACAAAGTATATCACTCCCCCACAATGTGATAATCCATGTATTATCCATAAGAGGCAAATGAAACCCAACTAAGGATAATTAATGGATGAGGATTTGAGTTTCAAATGAACTTTACATACCACATAGTAACTAGATAATATTGCACTAACAATACTAGGTGGTATCCTACATATATACATATTTAAGGTTTGTGATATGCGTAAATCATAGCACTCCCCCATAATATGATGATCCATTAATATCTCAAAACACCAATGAAGATTCAACTAATGAAGCAATAAAGGCTCAAACCACACACACAACTATATGATGTGCATAGCAACTTACGCATGCGAGATAACACGAATCAAGTATATTAGGAAGCACAACATATACAAGCACATGCTAGTTACAAAACTTAAACACGCAAGGGACTTAGTAACTTTCAATGTACACAATGCAAGTACAAGTTACCGCAAAGAGGAGCATTGGATTGATAGATATGATGATAATCCACTTGACTTGGCATTAACCATAACATATGGTGAAAATAGTTTTTCTTCATGAAGTAGCCAAGTCTCCAATGCCCTCCACACACCTATTGATCAAGTTTGAGTTGATGGTCCCCAACCAAGTTGGGTCCTAAGAAGTTAGTAACAATAGGCTTGGCAACCCAAATGGTCTTGTCCACTTTGAAACCACTTTGGGCACCCACAAATTTGGCAAACACATTGCCAACAATATCCTTCCTTAGTGAATAATGATTATTGACTATAGGAAGCTTAGATATGTTACCATTGGGGCATGATGAAGCTATGTGTCCCTTTTGACGACAATCATAGCAACATTTCCTCCCTTTTCTCTTCTTTAATTTCTCAACTTGGGGAGTAATAACATGTTTCATCATGGATAGTGGCTGTTCTACAACTTGAGATTGAGCTTGAGGCCGCTTCCCATGTAGCTTCTCATTATAAGCCCTTTTCTTCAATGGGCAAGATCTCACATGATGTCCAATATTTTTGCATTTGAAGCAAGTAATGTTGGCCGAATTCTTGTAATTCCCTTGTCCCTTCTTCTTGTTCTTGGACTTCTTCTTGTTGGAGTGAAAATTATGTCCAACATCACACTTTTCCAAGTCTTTCTTCAAACTAGTGACTTGGGCCTTGAGCTCATTAGTTTCCTCTACATGGTTAGTTTCAACACTAGAAACAAGAGGACTAGTGGAAGTAGAAACTTCATGGTTAGAGCAGTAAGACAAGGTGACCAATTCATCATGAGTGGATATAATATGAGAGGTGGATGAATTGCAAGGATTAGCACATGGCAATAAAGCATTTAGAGTAGATGTGCTAATGTTCACATGAGACTCACAAGATTTTACCTCAGAGACCATAGCCTCGTGAGCTAACTTTATCTTACTATAAGAGCTTAAAAGATCCTTATGAGTGCCCGAGAGCTTTGCATGACTTTCTTCCAATTTCCCATAATTTCTTGTTAGCAAAGCAAGTTGAGCACATAGCTCAACATTCTCCTTCAAAATTGATGCTTCACATGAAATCGAGTTAGTAGCACAAACATCATTATCAATATGAGAGGAGCAAGTAGCACTTAGTGACTTCTCACGAGTTGATTGAAGCTCCTCATGAGACTTAGAGAGTTTTATGAGCTCTCCCTTGACACTATTGCATTCAAGGAGAAGGAGCTCAAAATCGTCTTTAAGCTTACAATGAGTAACTTTAATCTCTTCTTTTGAAGACCTCAAGTCACTAAGCGTTTCATGAGCCTTAGCAAGTTCATGTTCAAGCTGTTCACTTTTAGCTTGCTCATTGATAAATAAATCATTACGTTTTTCAAAGCAAGCAACAACATCTTGGAACCTTTCATAAGTGTTATTTTTAGCTCTATGAAGAGTTTTCCCAATCTCATAGAGATTTTGAGTCAAGTCATCATCATCATCCTCATTACAACTATCATCATTATTACTAAGAGAAGATGATACCTCGTCATTACCTCTTGCCATGAGGCACATGTGAACAAAGGGGGTTGATGATGATTCTTTTGAAGACGAGGGTTCTTCATCAATCAAGCATGCCTCATCTTTCTTTGTTTCCTCTACATGGTTAGTCATAGAACAACTAGAGGAAACCAAGGCATTTCTATCATGGCAACATGGGAGATCAAGCATATCATCACAAATGAGCTTAACACCATCATCACAAGATATTTCTTCACTCACCATGTCATTACCTTGTGGCATGCCACATGTTGGTGAAGTGCAAGATATTGAAGTGTGCAAGTAATCGGAGGTGGAAGTAATAGAGGGCTCTTCATGATTTAAAAATGTGGAGAACTCCTCCACATACTCCCCAAATAGAATATTATCTTCATCAAGATTGGACCCACCATATATATCTTCAAGTTTGGTCCAAGTCTCATGAGCCGACTTGCAAGTCGTGACTGCCTTAAACACTTCAAAGGTTAAAGCTTGATGAATGACAAGAGAAGTATCACAATCAAGATACATATCCTCAATAGATGGAGAATGTCCATCCTTAGCAATAGAAATTCCAATAAGAACAATTCGCAAAGCATTTGGACCCATGGCCCGAAAGTGACAAAGCATGTGAATTCTCCATAGGTGATAATTTGTGCCATCCAAATCAAAAGTGTTTTTGTGCACTAGTTCACTAGTCGACATTGTTACTCTCTAGGCGGTGAAGCCTAATAAGGAGAGACCGGGCTCTGATACCAATTGAAAGGACCACGATGTCGCCTAGAGGGGGGTGAATAGGCATTTTAAAATCTTATACGGATTTGGCTATATCCTAATGCGGAAATAAACTAAGAGGATACTTTTCAAGCACAAATCCTAAATATACTAGGCTAACTAAGTGCACCAACAACTTAGGATAAACAAGATGAGAACAACGAGGATATGAGTAAGCACAAATAAGTTACACAAACTTACTCAATGTATATCACAAGATAT
Organism: Aegilops speltoides; assembly: GCA_021437245.1. Classification (NCBI taxonomy): domain Eukaryota; kingdom Viridiplantae; phylum Streptophyta; class Magnoliopsida; order Poales; family Poaceae; genus Aegilops; species Aegilops speltoides. Next base: position 411,075,231 of record CM038141.1, on the reverse strand, counting down.
ATAAATGAATAATACACACAACCACAAGTAAGCAATACAAGCTTACACAAATTGTATCACAATATATGGAATTGAATGATACAATGAAACTCAAGTAAGCACTACAAGCTTACACAAGTTATGTCACAAGATATGGAAATGAATGTTACAAGCTAGCAATTCACACTAAGCTCACGATAGAACAATAGTAGCAAGTATGAATTATGGACTATAAAGTGTTCAGCCTAGATAATCTCTACGATATGGTAACCAACACAATATAATGAGGACAACAAGATATAGTGAATGCAAGGTAAAGAGACCAAAGTAAACCACAAGTAGTGGCTAGGGTTAGAATTAACCGAAGACACGGAGACGAGGATGTATCCCGATGTTCACTTCCTTGGAGGGAAGCTAGTCACCGTTAGAGAGGTGGATGTTACCACAAAGGCACACCAACGCCACGAAGGCTCACCCTATTCTCCTTGAGATATCACCACGAAGGCGATTCTCAACCACTAGTGGTAGACATTGAGGCGGCCTCCAAACCTTCACAAACTTTCCGGGGGACAAATCACAAGTTGATTCCTCACCGGAGCACTCCTACCGCCTAGGAGTCTCCAACCTCCAAGAGTAACAAGATCAAGGGGGAAATGCTCAAGACTTGCTCAAATCACGAATTGCTTTGGTCACAAGAGGGAGAGGGAGAGGATCTATCTTTTGATTTTAACAACTCTCAAGAACACTCACTAATCTCTCTGGGATCTAAGATTTGGTGTAGGAGAAGTGAGAGGGAGCCACTTGTGTTCTTGGGACGATTTGGGATGAAGTTCTCAACTCTCCCCCGGAGTGGGAGAGGGATATTTATACCCCCAAAGAAAATAGAGCCATTTCCCGCAGTTGTTGACCTGCCCGGATGATCTGGACGCATACCCGGATGATCCGGGCAATGCCCGGATGATCCGGAAGGTCAATATACAATGTGGTGAAGTAGATACCGGATGTCCGGGACATAGCGGATGATCCGCAATTCCGGATGGTGCAGGTGGGTAGCCGGATGATCCGCTAGCGGAATAAGCTACTTGTGATGAATTTTACGAATAACCCGGATGATCCGGCAGAACTCGGATGATTCGGGCAAAGCCCGGATTATATGGGAGAGGACCCGGATGATCCGGCCAAACCAAACTGCTGCAGCCTAGAAACTGAAACAGCACAACTTTTACATCCGGACTCGATTTTGATGATCTTGGGCTCGTTTTGAAGCTATGAAAAAAAACCAGGTCATCACATAGAGAACCACCCAAGATGAACCAAAATGGAGGATGCAAAATATGCAAAGGTTTTATCATGTATTTGGGTAACCTATTTGGCTTTGGATTTCCTTTGGTATATAGGATATGAGTGGAATTGTGTAGAGAAGATGTTGACTTGAGCAAATCTATCACGAACCCTTTGATCCCTCTTAATAGTGGGATCCCTATAACTCAAGAATCATAAAAGGTCTACACTACATAGCTATCAAGAATCCATTCTTGAGTGTATGTGTTCCTTCGGTGTTCATCACTCCACAATAGTAACGTCCAAGGAACTAATACCTTTGACTCGAGCCTTTCACTTGAGCTTGAAGTTGAAGTTTCTTCTTAGATCAAGTTAAATGGCAAGACATTGGTGAAGTCTTCAAGTAGCTCCCCCATACACAATGTGGGAAGCTTTGCTTTGTATTTATCTTCATGTGTCCATCATGTGATCATCCACAAGCTTCAAGCATGTAATCCTTCGGGATAGTTATCTTGAACTTGCCCTTGTCAAACATGATCATCAACACTTGATGTCATACTCTCATAGACACTTGAAATCTCTCTCTCGATGCGAGCCCATGAGAATCTCCTCTCAAAAACATAGGCAACACATAGTATGGGTTAGTACACAAAGCGCAATTGACAAATTCTTACCATACCACAAGATCTCACGTGGTACATGATTTGCGCTTGTGTGTTGACCATCTTTGAATTCAATCTTCGATCTTCATCTTGGTCAACCTTAATCTTTGCTCCATGATTAATCTTGATGCACAACTACATGTATATGGCATTCATTCCGAATCCATTCAATATCCTTCTTGCATCACCCATGGAACAAACCTTCCTATATAACTTGATGTCATTGTTTCTTCATAGGAATTGTCATTCATTATCAAGTCTCAATGCATATATAGATGTTGATGGATTTCATCCACCAATTCATCCAATATTCTTCATGCATTGCAAATGGAACTTTCCTTCAAATGTATATCTCAGTGCAAACATTAGTCCATTAGGATTGTCATTTAATTACCAAAACCACACATGGGGACTACATGTACTTTCAACCTTGCCAATAGCCAAGTCCTGGATTGCTTCTGAAGTATCTTTGTCTCCTGCATCAATTGGCAATTGCTCTACTTGCGAGCCGTTAGATTCATCAAACTTTACATCTACCGTCTCTTCAACCTTTCGGGTGAAATTGTTGTAGACACGGTAAGTGTGAGAGTTTGAGCCATAACCTAGTAGGAAACCTTCATAAGATTTAGGAGCAAATTTAGAGCAATGACGCTTATCAAGAATGTAGCACTTTGAGCCGAATACTCGAAAGTATCCAACTTGGGGTTTGTTACCGGTGAGGAGATCATATGCCGTCTTGCCGAGTAGCTTGTGAAGATACAAGCGATTTGTTGCATGACAAGCTGTCTCAACTGCTTCTGCCCAAAAGTGCTTCGGCGTCTTGTACTCATCAAGCATCATTCTCGCCATTACGACAAGCGTCCGGTTCTTCCTCTCAACAACTCCGTTTTGTTGAGGTGTGTACGTAGCCGAGAACTCGTGTGAAATCCCTTCTTCGTCAAGAAAGGTGTCCACATTTGCGTTCTTGAACTCCATTCTGTTGTCACTGCGAACCTTCTTGATCTTCACTTCAAATTGATTTTGAGACTTCCTCGCGAAGTTTTTGAAGATCTTTTGGACCTGTGATTTATCATCGAGAAATAACACCCACGTAAATCTTGAAAAATCATCAACTATAACTAGACCAAAAGAATTTCCACCGAGACTCTTGTAAGAGTTGGGACCAAAGAGATCCATGTGAAGTAGCTCGAGTGGCCTCCTTGTAGTCATGATGTTCTTCACGGATGCCTTCCTCCAACCTGTTTACTCGCTCGACAAGCGCCGCAAAGTCTATCCTTATCAAATATGACATCATTAACTCCAAGGATATGATTTCCTTTAATAAGCTTGTCAAGATTTAGATACCAACATGACCTAGTCGTCTATGCCATAACCAACCTTTTGAGGATTTAGCAATGAAGCAAGTTTTAGGTTGAGCCTTTTTAGTGAAATCAACAATGTATAGATCACCTCTACGCACACCGGTAAAGACCATTTTATGATTATCTCGACGAAACACTTGGCAATCTACTTGAAAGAATAGAACATTGAAACCGAAATCAGCAAGTCTAGATAATGAAAGTAAGTTGTAACCAAGAGATTCAACGAGCATGACATTTTGTATGGAGCTATCATGTGATATGGCCACCTTACCGAGGCCAACCACCTTACCCTTTGAGTTGTCACCGAAAGTGACATACTTTCGAGGACTATCATTATCAGCAAGCTCACGAAACATGTCTTTATCTCCGGTCATGTGATCGGTACATCCACTATCAAGAACTCATTCCTTTCCTCCTGACATATATCCTCAAGATTTGCCATAAGACCAAAATGTCTCATTGCATCATCAAGATCAAGTCACTATCATCATCCTCATCATAGTATCCATGTTCAACATCGTCATGTGGTGGATCAAGTCCTAGAGAGGGTGATTCATTAGAATGAGTTTGATAATCTTGCTTATGAATATTTATAGCTTCGGAAATAATATCACTAATGATACCAACATTTCCTTTGGCACGCATAAGGTTTGTAAGCTCAAATAGACGATCACCAAACATAGGATCACTAGTATTCATCTTACTCAAAGCAATAGACTTATGGAGAATTTCATCAAGATTTTTAAAGGAATAATCGGGAAATCGTTCCTCAAGAAATTTCCATATGGTTTAGGCACATTTAAAAGTAGGCAAGCATCCAATCAAGTTTCTAGGCAATCCTCTAATTATAAGTTCGGCTGTTCTAAGATTCCTAATCATGTCAATTGACTCATCATGGGTAGGATGCATAGGATAAACATAAGGTGCACAAGGACTAGCAATGTACTTATTCAAATGATATTGATTGAAAATAACAAGCATCTCATTTTTTCATTCATGAAAATACTCTCCATCAAGAATAGGCACTCTATGTCTAAGACTCCCAATAGTAGACTCATCCATCTTCCTCTAATGGTGATTAAACCAAAGCAATGGAGACCAATGCTCTGATACCACTTGTAGGACCTTGAGAAGAGGTGTCTAGAGGGGGTGATTAGACACTAAGTACCGAAGTTGCAATTTTTAAGTTTCTTTGAGTTTAAGTGGAGTTTGGGCACAATTTCAACATTCACAATACATATCAAGCAAGCATGCAGAGAGTATATGAGCAGCGGAAAGTAAAGCATGCAACTTGCAAGAAAGTAAAGGGAAGAGTTTGGAGGATTCAAACGCAATTGGAGACACGGATGTTTTTGGCGTGGTTCCGATAGGTGGTGCTATCGTACATCCACGTTGGAGACTTCAACCCACGAAGGGTAACGGCTGCGTGAGTCCACGGAGGGCTCCACCCACGAAGGGTCCACGAAGAAGCAACCTTGTCTATCCCACCATGGCCGTCGCCCACGAAGGACTTGCCTCACTAGCGGTAGATCTTCACGAAGTAGGCAATCTCCTTGCCCTTACAAACTCCTTGGTTTAACTCCACAATCTTGTCGGAGGCTCCCAAGTGACACCTAGCCAATCTCGGAGACACCGCTCTCCAAGAAGTAACAAATGGTGCATTGATGATGAACTCCTTGCTCTTGTGCTTCAAATGATAGTCTCCCCAACACTCAACTCTCTCTCATAGGTTTGGATCTGGTGGAAAGAAGACTTGAGTGGAAAGCAACTTGGGGAAGGCTAGAGATCAAGATTTATATGGTAGGAATGGAATATCTTGGCCTCAACACATGAGTAGGTAGTTCTCTCTCTAAAATGTATCTTTGGAAGTGTAGGTTCAGTCTGATGGCTCTCTCCACGAATGAAGAGGAGGTGGAGGGGTATATATAGCCTCCATAAAAATCTAACCGTTACACACAATCTACCAAACTCGGTGGGACCAAACCGTTAAACTCGATCAGACCGATTTAGCAAATAATGTGACCGTTAGGGTTTTCGGTGGGACAGAAATGCAGCTCGGTGAGACCGATACGGTTAGGGTTAGGGCATAACGTAATCTCGGTAAGACCGATTACACAAACTCGGTGAGACCGATTTTGGTAAAAAGCTTTCCAGAGAGTTGGTCAGGCAAACTCGGTGGGACCGATTACTCAAACTCGGTGAGATCGATTTTGGTAATAAGTTTCCAGAGAGTTTGCATTGTAATCTCGGTAGTGCCGATTACTCAAACTCGGTGAGACCGATTTTGATAATGGACATAGACAGAGAGATTACAATCCCATCTCGGTGGGACCGAGATCCCTATCGGTAAGACCAATTTGCTTAGGGTTTGTGGCAATGGCTATGACCTTTGGAATCTATGGCGCCGGATAGGAAGAATCGGTGTGACCGATTTTGGCTTTGGGTTTAGGTCATTTGTGGAAGTGGGAAAGTAGTTGAGGGTTTTGGAGCATATCACAAAGCACATGAAGCAAGAGGCTCATTAACAACACCTCATCCCTCCTTGATAGTATTGGCTTTTCCTATAGACTCAATGTGATCTTGGATCACTAAAATGTAAAATGAAGAGTCTTGAGCTTGAAGCTTGAGCCAATCCTTTGTCCTTAGCATCTTGAAGGAGTTCCCACATCCTTTAGTCCATGCCACTCCATTGTTGACCTTATCTGAAACATACTAGATAAAAATGTTAGTCCAACAAGAGATATGTTGACATTAATTACCAAAACCACCTAGGGAGCACTTGTGCTTTCACTAGGGTTCATACTTTCACTAGTGCAAGTTCTCTCAACAAAAATAACATAGATAGATCATATAGCAATCCCTCAACATGCAACAAAGAGTCACTCCAAAGCCACTAATAGCGGAGAACAAACGTAGAGATTATGGTAGGGTATGAAACCACCTCAAAGTTATTCTTTCGGATCGATCTATAAAAGAGTTCGTACTAGAATAACACCTTAAGACACAAATCAACCAAAACCCTAATGTCACCTAGATACTCCATTGTCACCTCAAGTATCCGTGGGCATGATTATACGATATGCATCACACAATCTCAGATTCATCCAACCAACACCAAAGTACTTCAAAGAGTGCCCCAAAGTTTCTACCGGAGAGTCAAGAACGTGTGCCAACCCCTATGCATAGGTTCATGGACGGAACCCGCAAGTTGGTCACCAAAACAAACATCAAGAGGCACGTGATATCCCATTGTCACCACAGATAAACACGGCAAGACATACATCAAGTGTTCTCAAATAAAAGACTCAATCCGACAAGATAACTTCAAGCGGAGAAACTCAATTCATTACAAGAGAGTAGAGAGGGGGAGAAACATCATAAGATCCAACTATAATAGCAAAGCTCGCGATACATCAAGATCGTGTGAAGTCGAGAACACGAGAGAGAGAGATCAAACACATAGCTACTAGTACATACCCTCAGCCCCGAGGGTGAACTACTCCCTCCTCGTCATGGAGAGCGTCGGGATGATGAAGATGGCCACCGGTGATGGATTCCCCCTCCGGCAGGGTGTCGGAACGGGCTCCCGAGAGGTTTTTGACGGCTACAGAGGCTTGCGGCAGCAGAACTCCTGATCTATCTTGATTTTTGATGGTTTTAGGGTACGTAGGGTTATATAGGCGAAAGAAGTCGGTCGGGGGGTGCTTGAGGGGGCCATGAGACAGGGGGCCGCGAGGACCTTCTGGCTTGGACTCCAAGTCTCCAGGATGATAATCTTCCAAAAAATCACGATGCCGAAGGTTTCATTCCGTTTGGACTCCGTTTGATATTCCTTTTCTTCGAAATACTGAAATAGGCAATAAAACAGCAATATGGGCTGGGCCTCCGGTTAGTAGGTTAGTCCCAAAAATGATATAAATGTGTAAAATAAAGCCCATAAACATCCAAAAGGGGTAATATAATAGCATGGAACAATCAAAAATTATAGATATGTTGGAGACGTATCAAGCACCGTCATGATCACCATCGTCACCGGCGCGACACCTTGATCTCCATCGTAGCATCGTTGTCGTTTCGCCACCTATTGCTTCTACGACTATCGCTACCTCTTAGTGATAAAGTAAAGCAATTACAGGGCAATTGCATTGCATACAATAAAGAGACAACCATATGGCTCCTGCCAGTTGCCGATAACTTGGTTACAAAACATGATCATCTCATACAATAAAATATAACATCACGTCTTGACCATATCACATCACAACATGCCCTGCAAAAACAAGTTAGACGTCCTCTACTTTGTTGTTGCAAGTTTTACGTGGCTGCTACGGGCTGAGCAAGAACCGTTCTTACCTACGCATCAAAACCACAATGATAGTTCGTCAAGTTAGTGATGTTTTAACCTTCTCAAGGACCGGGCATAGCCACACTCAGTTCAACTAAAGTTGGAGAAACTGACACCCGCTAGTCACATGTGTGCAAAGCACGGCGGTAAAACCAGTCTCGCGTAAGCGTACGCGTAATGTCGGTCCGGGCCGCTTCATCCAACAATACCGCCGAACCAAAGTATGACATGCTGGTAAGCAGTATGACTTGTATCGCCCACAACTCACTTGTGTTCTACTCGTGCATATAACATCTACGCATAAAACTTGGCTCGGATGCCACTGTTGGGGAACGTAGTAATTTCAAAAAAATTCCTACGGCACACGCAAGAACATGGTGATGCATAGCAACGAGAGGGGAGAGTGTTGTCCACGTACCTTCGTAAACTGAAAGCGGAAGCATTAGCACAATGCGGTTGATGTAGTCGTACGTCTTCATGGTCCGACCGATCAAGTACCGAACTCACGACATCTCCGAGTTCAGCACACGTTCAACTCGATGACGTCCCTCAAACTCCGATCCAGCCGAGCTTTGAGGGAGAGTTTCATCAGCACGACGGCGTGGTGATGATGATGATGCTCTACCGACGCGGGGCTTCACCTAAGCACCGCTACAATATTATCGAGGTGGATTATGGTGGAGGGGGCACCGCACATGGCTAAGAGATCCAAGGGATCAATTATTGTGTCTAGAGGTGCCCCCTGCCCCGTATATAAAGGACCAAGGGGGAGGGGCGTCCGGCTAGGGGAGGGCGCGCCAGGGAGGAGTCCCACTCCCACCGGGAGTAGCCCTCCTTTCCTAGTCCAAGTAGGAGAGGGGAAGGAAGGAAGAGAGGAGAGGAAGGAAAGGGGGGGTGCCGCCCCCCTCCTTGTCCTATTCGGACTAGAGGGGGAGGGGGCGCGCGACCTGCCCTGGCCGCCCCTCCTCTTCTCCACTTAGGGCCCATGAGGCCCATTAACCCCTAGGGGGGTTCCGGTAACCCCCCGGTACTCCGATATATGTCCGAAACCACCCGAAACTATTCCGGTGTCCGAACATAGTCATCCAATATATCAATCTTTACGTATTGACCATTTCGAGACTCCTCGTCATGTCCGTGATCACATTCGGGATTCCGAACTACCATCGGTACATCAAAACACATAAACTCATAATATAACCGTCATCGAACTTTAAGCGTGCGGACCCTACGGGTTCGAGAACTATGTAGACATGACCAAGAATCATCTCCGGTCAATAACCAATAGCGGAACTTGGATGATCATATTCGCTCCCACATATTCTACGAAGATCTTTATCGGTCAAACTGCATGACAACATACGTTGTTCCCTTTGTCATCGGTATGTTACTTGCCCGAGATTCGATCGTCGGTATCTCAATACCTAGTTCAATCTCGTTACCGGCAAGTCTCTTTACTCGTTATGTAATGTATCATCCCGCAACTAACTCATTAGCGACATTGCTTGCAAGGCTTATAGTGATGTACATTACCGAGAGGGCCTAGAGATACCTCTCCGACAATCGGAGTGACAAATCCTAATCTCGAAATACGCCAACTCAACATGTACCTTCGGAGACACCTGTAGAGCTCCTTTATAATCACCCAGTTATGTTGTGACGTTTGGTAGCACACAAAGTGTTCCTCCGGTAAACGGGAGTTGCATAATCTCATAGTTGTAGGAACATGTATAAATCATGAACAAAGCAATAGCAACATACTAAACGATCAAGTGCTAAGCTAACAAAATGGGTCAAGTCAATCACATCATTCTCCTAATGATGTGATCCCATTAATCAAATGACAACTCATGTCTATGGTTAGGAAACACAACCATCTTTGATCAACGAGCTAGTCAAGTAGAGGCATACTAGTGACACTATGTTTGTCTATATGTTCACACATGTATTATGTTTCCGGTTAATACAATTCTAGCATGAATAATAAATATTTATCATGATATAAGGAAATAAATAATAACTTTATTATTGCCTCTAGGGCATATTTCGCTCCTCACATAGATCTGAATGTATGAGCTCTAATGGTGCTAGGTGTCTCTCCTTCGCAGGCTTGTGAGGCTTATGAGGTTGTTTATCTTGCACACACGCATGGCACTTAGAGCCTTTGGCTAAAGTGAAACTCGGGATTAAATCCATCTTAGCTAGCCGTGTCATACAACCGAAATTTATGTGACAAAGACGTGAATGCCAAACCTCAGATTGGTTCACATTAGAATGAATCTGGTTCACGACTTTATTACAAAAATCCTCCAGGGAAAGGCGGAACAAACCACCACAATCATATCCTTTTCCAACAAATAGTCCATACCGAGAAACGACTACTTTGTTAGACTCAAATACTAACTTAAACCCTTCTTTACATAGAAGGGAGCCATTAACGAGATTCTTCTCGATGGCGGGGACATGTTGCACGTTCTTCAGTTGCATGATCTTTCCTGAAGTAAACTTCAGAACTACCGTGCCAAGAGTTATTGAATAGAAGCATGCGAGCCATTCCCCATCAGGACGGAACAATCTCATGCAACCTGGTAGGAAGAAAACAAAGACACATCAACACACACATGAATATTGGCCCCAGTGTCAACCCACCGATCGGTGGACTGACAAACTGAAAGTATGGTAAACAGATTAGCATACCCAGATGCCGCATTATTCTTGCTCAGAGTGACATTGACAGACTTGGAGTCTTGTGCTGGCTTCTTGTACTTGTTTGGGCACTTGTTTGCCCAATGTTCCTCTGAACCACAAGTAAAGTAGCCATCTCTCTTTTTGTCTTTCTTCTTACCCTTCTTCTTAAAGGTAGTATTCTGCTGGACAGAGTTCTTTCCCTTGAACTTGTGGAAGTTCTTCTACACCACATTGGCGCTAGAAGAACCCTCTTCCCCCTTCACGTGTGAGTCCTTTGCTCCCGAGTTTGCTCAACACTGAGATGACCAATGACATCCTCAACAGAGAATTCATGTCTCAAGTGCTTGAGAGAAGTAGCAAAGTTCCTCCAACTAGGAGGGAGTTTTGCAATAATGCAACCCGCGACAAACTTGTCTGGTAACTCACACTTCAGGAGCTCCAGCTCCTTAGCAATGCACTGTATCTCATGAGCCTGGTCCAATACTGGAAGTTTATCAACCATCTTGTAATCATGGAACTGCTCCACGACATACAACTCACTACCAGCATCGGTTGCGCCGAATTTGACTTCGAGCGCATCCCACAAGTTTTTGGCAACCCGCATATGAATATATGCGTCAACCAACTTGTCTCCAATCACACTTAGAACTGCTCCCACAAAGATTGTGGTTACCTCCCTAAATGCCTTCTCCTGTTCAGGAGCAATCGTTTCTGTGGGGGGCACACCACCAACCCAAAACACGTTCATCATTGTGAGCCACAAGGTGGTCCTAGTCTACCAACACTTAAAATGCGTCCCGGTAAAATTTTCCGGTTTCAAAGTAGCAGCAAAGCCTTGAATCGAAAAGTGCCTAAAATAAGGTTTTTGGATTGTTGGAAATATTAGCACTTTTTCGATTAGACTAATCCACGAGTAAACAGTAAGCATTGCATACCGATACCTAAGCATACTAGCACGTATAGAACATAGAAGCAACCCATCTATGAGCAGCACATATACAGCTAGCACAAGTACAAGTAAACGAGAGATGAACAGTTCATACCCTCCGGTTGGCCAGGCCAACGCGGCGACGACAGAAGCAGCCTCGGCATCGTCCGTGGCTTTCTTCTTGCCAGCGGCGTCGTTGGCCATGGTGTGGATGTAGGGGAAGTAGTGAAAGTAGAGGCGGACGGAGTTGGGGACGAATCGGAGCAGTCGCGTCGAGACGCTCCCCAAAAACCTTATTGCCATTCTCCCGGGCAGGATCTCGAATGACAGGGTTCCGGAGGCACCTGTTCTCCTGACCAACCGCGCACGTGGTCGTCGGGATGGGGTCGCCGAAGGCAGCGCAGAGTGAGGAACAGTAGATGACGGCCAGGTTACGCGAGAGGGAGTGAGTTAACCGAACTAGATCACTCTGCTGGCCAGAGCGTTCTTATATAGTCTGTCGGGTAGAAAGTCGTGGGCCTGGGCGGAGGCCCACGACCGAGTCGACGCACTCCCTAGAAGGGAGTCATCATTCCCGGAGAAGCGTCGCATACCCGCGAACGGAGTCAACGAATCCTGGGAATGCAAGCCAGCCCACAATCCAACGTCTCGACAGCCCACCTGTTAGCGACTCGTTAATTAATCCTTGATTAATTAATTCGTTCGTGAGTGGCAAAAATAAGCTTTGGCTCGGCTCATTCCCGCAACCCGCGGAGCGTGCGCGTTGTGACGAGGCGAGGTGAGGCGAGGCGTGGCGGGCGATGGAGGAGGAGGAGCATGCGTGTACCACTCCTCTTCCCAAGCTCCCAATGGCAAGTGGTAGAGCAACCCTTATAAAGAGGTCTCAACTCTCCTCAACTAGCAAGGTGGGACTAAACTTCCCACCACCTGCCATATCATACATGGGCCTCAAGATTAACCAGGAATCATTGTTCATATGGGCCTAAAGCCCATCTATGATTCAACAGTAGATATGTTCCAGGCGCTCATCTTCTACGATCATATTGTGCATGATCACACAAGCAATCATCAGCTCCCACAGCTTCTTGGTGCTCCAAGTCCTAGAAGGATACCGAATGACGCCCCATCGATATTGCAAAACACCAAAGGCACACTTGACATCCTGCCTAGAACTCTACTGCTCTTGGGCAAATCTTTTCCTCTTCTCTCTGACAGGGTTGGGGATTGTCTTCACAATAGTGGTCCACTGAGGATAGATACCGTCACCTAGGTAGTATCCTCTGTTGTAGTTATGGCCGTTGATGGTAACATTCACCAGCGGATTTTGCCTTCGGCGAGCCTTGCAAACACCGACGAGCAATGAAGCACGTTGATATCATTGTGTGATCCAGCCATGCCAAAGAAAGAGTGTCAGATCCAGAGATATTGTGAGGCCACGACCTCAAGTATGGCAGTGCAAGCCCTGACATGGCCCTTATACTGCCCTTGCCAAGCAGAAGGGTTGTTCTTCCACTCCCAGTGCATGCAGTCTATGATGTCAAGCATCCCTGGGAAGCCCCTGCTAGCATTCATCGCCAACAAGCGGGCTGTATCTTGAGTAGTCGGCTCTCTCAAGTACTCAGGGCCAAACACAACAATCACAGCCTTGCAAAACTTGTACATCAAGTCTAGTCATGTAGACTTGCTCAGACGGACGTACTCATCAATGAGATCTCTGGGCACTCCGTATGCAAACATCCGGATGGCTACAGTGCATTTTTTGATAAGATGAGAAGCCAATCTTTCCAAGGGAATCCTCTTTACACTTGAAATAATTATCATATCCGACCACCCCCTCTCTAATACGGTTGAAAAGATGCCTACTCATATGCAAACGCCACTGGAATTTGTGATGTTTGAACAACGGGTTAGTTGTGTCAAAGTAGTCCTTCCAACGAAGGAAATAGCCACTCTCTCAGTCGCGATTCAACGTCGGAAGGTGCCCCGGGATCGAGCCACGGAACAACGGTCGTTGCCTATAAAGGTGGTCATGGACCAACACGTCAGCCAAGATGTCCTCCTCATCATTGGACGAGGAATCGTCGGAGTCGAAAGGAAATTATGGAAGAACTCGTCGGCGAAGTCCATTTATACCTTGGCAAACTGTCGAACAACTTGCAGGCATCGACGAAGAAGCTGACCAGCGAAGAGACGCGCGCCTCCCTTGGACCAGGTGGCTAGCCTAGCGGCGTCCGACGAGCGTGCCGGCATCAGGACCGCGGGCGTTGTCGGACGAAGGAGCTGGCCGGGACGGGGAGACGGCTTCCTGCTTCGGTGCCCCCGGTGGCGAGGGGGGTGGTGCCGACTGCGTTTGGGGGAGGTGTGTCGGCGGCGGCTGCGGGCAGAGGCACCGGAAAATGGGCGGCAGCAACGACGGGGCGGCCGGGTGAGGGCAAGGGTTTGCTGTCTAGGGGTGGGAGAGTATGACCAATGTGCCACCGACTGGCGAGCCAGGGGAAGTAATTGGCGCACGAGGCGCACGTTCGTCTCATGTCCGCGCCGACGCAAATGAGACTCAAAATTGGGCAGGGAATGGGCCTGCAAGCAGATAAAAAGCAGACCCCGTGGCCTTGTCCTATAAATACCGCCGGACCCCCCCTTGAGGAAACCTATTTCACCGGAGCGTCGCCGCTGCTCACACCGCCGCTTCTGCCCGAGGCACCTTAGTACTATTCTGACGAGACCAGACCCCCATCCACAAAACTGCCAGCACCGTCGCCTTCCACATCACCTACTGCACCTCCAGGACACCGTCCACACGCCGGAGACCACTGGAGCGTCGACTTTGTCGACACCCGAGCCGCGCCGCCACCGCCGACGTGACTTTTCGGAAAGAAAAAAAAATCTCACTCCTCTGCCTCCATCCCCTGCCGCCTTGTGCCATCCGGCCGCCTCCACCAGCAGGGATTTCCGAAAGAGTAGCGTGTTTGGCCTTAAAACAGCGGGGATTTTCGGCCGATCTCCTCTGCCCAACTGACCCCTGCCTCTTTCTCCGATTAATTCTAAGCTGCGCACGGTTGATGGTAGCAAGGCAAAAAAGGGCACGAGCAGTCACCAGCCAAGTTTGGAGTATAAAATTGTTTACAAATCAACCGAGCAAAAGCAAAAGCAAATGACACAGCCACACCATAAAAGGCAACAGTAGCGCAATACGTGTTTTACCCTCACTTATTGCAAATACAGCAGAATATGTTCTCAGACACTCGTAGAAACACTCCTTTTTTTTGGAAGATCCCGGTTCGCTGGCTTTTATGGTTCTCAGACACTCGTAGAAACACATTGGAAATTACCGGATTGCGTCTGTATCAAGCATTGCAAAGAACAAGTAGACTGCCTTGAAAGACATCGGGGCGTTATCAACGGCTAGAAAGCGTCTTCTGCCGTTCTGCGGAACCGGTAGCTATCAGCATATAAGTTTGGACTGCAGAGATGCATTTTCCCTCCTCACTGGCCTTGATGCGAGTTAACTCTCACTTGGTAATAAGCTGCATCAGGAGAAGAAGGCACTGATCAGTAAAGTGCATCGAGCGAAAATCCGTACATTTCTGAATAGGAAAATGGGGCTACAGGCTGCAATGAGAATTAAGAATTTGTCCTCGCATCTTATACAGAGTTTCAAAGTCCAGGTGTTTCGGCCAACAGAAGCATGTAGTGAGCATGATGCACAGGGTTAGAAACAAATAACCTGACAGACGTATTTAGCTAACTAAGCACGCTCTCACCCAACTTGCATCAATTTTGCGAATTTGCAATGCCCTTGGATCCTAGTCCTAGATGTACGCAGTGATAAATCGTAGTAACACAGGAAGGCAATTTGATACTGTGGCAATTAATTTCAGTATACATGTACTCACAGCTAATGTTAAAAAAACATTGAAAGCAATTATCGCTCAACTGTCCTAACGTGTTTGCTACTGTGCAAAGTGAATTCAAGCAAGCAAGAAGTAATACAGGAATGAAAGCATTTGACCATGAATCAGAAAAGTGCAAAAGATGAGGTGTTATCAGTAGGGCGCCCAACATACGCAGCTACAGACATGTTATATTGTTGTGAGTACATCAGAACCATGCAAGAACAAATGAAAAAAATCTGGGAAGGAACTAGTGTGAACTTCTGTGAGATGTAAACACACGTACCATGTGGAAAGAGAGACCCCACTCTCTTACAACTGAGTCGGAAATGAACAGGAGGGTGAAGGTCGAAGTGTAAGTGACAACATATCTGTGCCTCTGCTCACAGGCTGCTTAAGATCCTCCATCTTTGGGCAATCGTAAATGCCCACATACTTTATTTTTGCAACTGCCTTTGCTCCACCAATTGACACGAGGTTCGGACAACCCGAGATATGCAAATCACGAAGTGATTTGAGATTACTTCTGCAAGCGCCGGGTGGAATGGATGTTATACTTGGACATCCAATCAAAGCCAGATCAACCAGAGATTTGAGGTTTTGTAGGCAGCTTAAAAACCAGGAGGAAATATCCCCACATCGAACTAAGTGAAGCTTTTTTAGGGATGATGGTAACACTAGTTCCCTTGGCCATTTGAGACTAGGGCAATCACGAACCAACAGATCTTTCAGGTAAGGAAAACTCCCAGGCCTTTCACCAAAAAGGAACAGAAACTTGCCACAATTCCTAACATCAATCGTTTGAATGGCAGGCAAACATTGTTCCGTTAGGAGACCGTCCAGTGTTGTCAGGTTCTCACAATTATCAATGATTAGCAATGTAAGGGATTCGAATGCCCTGATTGGTGGTTGTCCTTGTCCAACAGATAAAAGATATCTGCAGTTTGCAACATGCAACTTTTGTAGAGCTGGAAGATTCCACATTTGGGGTTGGATGGTCGTGACATAGTCACTTGATAAATAGAACTCGATGAGGGAGCAGCACTGGATATTGTTTGTGAGATACCCAGAACTTCCCAGTTTGAGTGTCTTGAGGGAGTGCGCCACCAAACTTCTCGAGCAGATATTTGGACAACCATGCACTTCTAATCTCTCAAGGGAATGAAAATCCCCAAAAGTTTCAGTTGGTAATGATATTAACTGGTTGCAATCAACAATCCTTAATTTCTTGATGGTAGGCACATAAGCTGGACGCAGAAGTTGCTCAACGCTTCGTAGATTTTGACACTGAAGAATGATTAGCTCTTCCAAGGACGGCAAAGTACCAATCTCGTCATTATTGTTGTCAGGCATCTCATTTACGTTTCTATGCTGCTGAAACCAATTTGGGAGAGACACATCTGGATAACCGTTGAGGAACAGAGATTCCAGATTGGTGGGAGGCTGTAGGGCTTGAAGCACTTCTTTCTCGACGTCCTCAGGAGAGACCGGCAAAGACCATGTCAGTCCCAGTCGGCGAAGATACTTCTTATCCTTCAGTTTAAATTCCGCCGCATAACAATTGCTCACAGAACCAAGATTCCTTATGTTCATATGTCCATCAAATTGGTTCAAATTCTTTATCAACATCATTTCGAACCGATTGGTTGCATCAATATTCAGAGTACACCCTGCATAATATTCAAATCCTCGTGATTTAAATCTCTGTAAACTTATCAACTTACTAAAATCACAGGGCAAACTTTCTAACTTGCACTCCTTTGCGTATAATCTCTGCAGATTATAGAGGGAACAAAAGGCTGAAGAAAAGCTATTGAAAGCACAAGCCTTGGAGATTTCAAGATGCCGAAGATGCTTCAAGTTGGCAATACTGTCTGGCAACTCATTTGGAGAGGCCCAAAAAAGCACACGCAAACGCTGAAGCTCACAACACCAACGGTCCATTATAACTGCAGCTTGATTCCGAAAAGACATGTCACAAATTAGTGTACGCAGCTTTGTGTGCTTGCTTAGGCTTAACAAGTTGGGAGGGCTCAAGTCTCTGCTTGGGAGTATGTACAGATGACGAACATTCTGGGGAACCATTTGGAAGTCCCTCATATTTCTTATGGTGAAGCAGTCATGACCTGACACTAATTTTGCCATGTCATGCAGCAAGTCATGGATTATGTATGTACCACAAACTTCTTGAAAGAAGGACCTATTTACAAGGTCCTGAAAGTACTGATGGCCAATATCATCAAGTGGAATGTCGCCTTGAGGCTCCACAAAGCCTTCTGCTACCCAAATTTCAGCTAAATGGCCCTTTTCAAATTTGTGATCTTTGGCGTATAGAGCACAGAACGAGAAGCATCTCTTCAAGTGGAATGGCAAATATATGTAGCTCAACCGAAGGGCTGGCAAAATATCAGTCTTCTCTTGTTTCAACTTCCAGAGTTCACTCTCTAGTATATTATTCCAGTGTGTTGTATGAAGGTTCATTCCTAATAGACGTCCAAGAGTTTTGGCGGCCAAAGGAGAACCCTTCAACTTTGGAACTATGCCTTTTCCAATCCTCTCTAACTCAGGATCATTCCGGGAATTCACAGACCCAAACGCACAAAGTTTAAAGAAATCCCAAAACACATCCTCCTTCAAACCATCTAATGGGAAAGGCTCCATTGTGCGCACTCTATCAGCAACATCTGGAAATCTTGTTGTGACCAACATCATACTTCCCTTTACCACATTTGTTAAAGAATCATAGAAATCTTTCCAACGCTGCTCATTTTCCTTCAAGGCATCATCCCACACATCATCAACAACAATCAAGAACCTTTTATTGCTCACACTGTGAGAAAGAGCATGTTGAAGAGAAGCTAAATGATCAAGCATTGTCCATTTTCCGGAAGCGGATTGTATGGCATCTTTAATTAATCTCTTTACGTCAAAGTCATCTGCACAAATCCAGATTATTAACTCAAAATAATCTTTCACCTGTGGATGATTGCATATATATTGAGCCAAAGTGGTCTTTCCTACGCCCCCCATTCCAACTATTGGCAAAACAGGAATAGCTGGTATTCTTGATTCATTACTAATTTGGTTCCATGCTGATGTGCTTGTTGATGCATTGACTGCACTACTTTCTCTCTTCCGTTTTAACCACGCCCATCCTTTATTTTGAGGTACACCAAGAAATCCCATCACCTCCTCCAGTTCCTTGTCACGACCAAATATATTTTTTTCATTCAGGAAAGGGGTAGTGTCTGGCCTGACTGATTTGTCAAACCCTGGTGTCACTCCATACAACCCCATTTTCTCTAGCTGACCAGAAATATTATTCAACCTCTCTTGGATATCATTCACTACGTTGAAGCTGCCTTGTACGGTAGTGTGGTAGAAGTCAATAAAACCAGAATGAGTTGAATTGCCCTCCACTTCCATCTTTAGCTCATGCCATCTGAATTCATCAAGAAGGTCATCAGCATCATTCACTGCATCTTTGAGGTTGGGAAGGAGCTCAGCGACACGGCCTTCATGGATCCTCCACTCTGCTTGATCAATAAGGCCATACATTGCAGGAAGGGTATCCCTAAGACGTTGCAAGTGCAATACTTCATGCTCAATACTTTTCTGCTGTGTTACAGACCCCCGGGAGCGCATATATGAAAGAGAAGATCCAATCCATTGAAACAAATTGACACATTCATTGAGGCCACTAATGGCCCCAATAGCCCTTGATATGCTCATAGAGATTGTAGTCTGGAGATTAGTTTCTTCATTCCTGTGGACAAATAAGAGATGCATTGAGCATTTTGGAAGTATATATACGAAAAACAGCTGGTGAAGTAATCATTTTCTCCACATATGGATAGTTTCATCAGCAAGTAGGAATTTGTTCCAAATAAAAGTGTCGGGTATGTTATGACAGCAGCGAAGGGCGAATCTGCGGAGGCATTTGTCGAGGACGGACACTCTCTTCAGGCGGTAGATATATAGCTTCAGCGGCCGATGAGAGCTCTTGGTTCGTGAAGTGAGAGCGATGCAGATGTACCTAGGTTTTTGAATCGAGAGCGATGCAGACGTACCTAGGTTTTCTCCGTAGGGTCTATCCACCTAGTCGCCATCGCTGGCTCGAGGTTGCTGTTTCCTAATGGCGGCACCATCGGATGATCGGAGACGAGGTCGCCGCCTCCGGTGACCTCCCTCTCCGAGGAAAGTGGGGAGAAGACTGATGTTCCTTCGTCGGCGAGTCCTCCAATGGACCCTGCCGCCCGCGCGTCGTCGGCGAGCCCGATCGGAGTTGGGGGAGGAGGAGGCGACCGCGACGGCGGCATGGCAGCGGAGAGTTTGGCTAGCCAAGCTTGGGGTTTGGGGGTAGGAGAGACCGAGAGAGTGGGCTGGATAATGGGCCTGATCGTCTGCGACGGGGGAGGCGATCCGGGGCCGGCGCAAACAGTGGAGCCCGAAAATATATAATAGAGCACCTGCGCCCGGGCCCTCTCTAGCCGTTCGTTTTCTGCATCACGATTCGTGCAAGTACATTTTCTTTTTTCCCTCTTCCATAGAACATATCATGAAGTTCAAACCTATGCAGTGTGGCAAAGCTTTCTAACTAGAATCTAGGATAAATCTTCCAGATTTTTTTGTCAAACATAAATATACAAAATAAGTTTTGTTTAATTAAAAAAATTATATTTTTAGTATTTATGTCGGACCAAAAATTCTGAAAGATTTATCCTAAATTCTAGTTAGAAAGCTTTACCACGCTGCAAAGGTTTGAACTTCAAGACATGTTCTATATGAGAGAAACAAAAAAGAGAAAATTTCATATAGAAAGTTAGTTATGTCGCAGCAAGTTAGCAGGGCTTGGGTGCAGGTGCTCTAAAAATCCACGTCCCACTGGAGCCCCGACGATGGGAGTCCAGCTAGCCCTAGAAGTGCTGGGGGAGCGAATCGGGGACGGAGAATGGAGTGTGGTGGCTCGCCGGAGGAAGAAGACCGAGGCGGAAATCATCGAGAGTTCTGGAACGATGCGAGCTTCTCGATGCCGGCGTCGCGTTTCTAGGAAAATAGGTCGCCGACACCACTGAGAAAGACATCGAAGGAGGGATCGGAGATGGCTGGATCGGTTTGACCGCCGGAACTGGTGCCTGTGGAGCTCTCCGGCCGGAAGTCTTCGGCGTCCCCATCTTGTCTGAGGATGGCCTGTCCGCCGCGTATGGGGACATGGCGAGGTCCAGTGCCTCCTCGCATAGTGAGTGAGTGACGCTACCTCCTCTGCTTAGGCAGTTCCTCGACTCGTCCACGCGGGTTTCTTCCTCGCTGGTCGGAGGGGCTCGTCGGCGTCGGTCCAATCGCCGAGATCTGAAGCTGATCGGGAAACGTGGTCAGGGCCGATCTGCACGGTTCATGAGTATTTGAAACTAATTGGTTGCTCTTACTTTGCAAACTAATACAGGGACTGCAGAAAGCTTGTAAGTTGAGAAAAAAATAAAGTCGTGATGCATACTTTAGCTTTTGTTCAAGATTTATATTAGGATCAAATAATAGTTTTTTGTTCTGAAGTTGTGTAAAACAATATGTTTTGGGTTATGCGACTGATATTCTTATAAGTTTTAAAAAATTATTTTTCAAGGTATTGTAAGAACATGTTTTAGATTTACCACTTATATTGATGATTTATAACATTAAATGCTAGACATCTCGAGAAGACTGATAAAACCACTTGGACGTGGCATTACTTGGTTATATCGAAAAAATAATCTTCATATAGATGAAGTATTAAAGTGTTTTGATTTTAAACAAGTTAATACATAGTGATGTATTGGGTTCCGATGACCTACCCAGGCGCGATGAATTGTTATACTTTATTAATGATTTAAGTAAATATGATTTACTTGAAATGTTTGAAAGGTTCAGAGAAATTCAGAATGAAACATTTGAAAGGTTCAAATAAAATTCATAATGAAGATAAGAATCATTGTGACAAAGATAAAAGGATCTTCAATCATGAAGAAAATTATCTAAGTCATGAGTTTAGCAAAAAAAATACTTAGATAATTTTTGAATTATTCTATTATCGATCTGCTTCTATTAATCTTGGCGATATAGACTCAAAACAACAAGATATACACCAAACGGAGCACTGTCTAAAAGTCTGGCAAGACAACACCATATGAGTTATGGAGTTCATGATCCAGATAATTTGTAGGTTATCCCAAAGACATGATTGGATATTCCTTCTACTAAAAGGTTCAAAGACAAAAGTGTTTGTCACAAAGAATTAACACTTGCTAGAGAAGGAGTTTCTCGCTAAAGAAATAAGTGGGGGACCGTGCAAATTGATAATATTAATGAAAATCTGACATAAGTAAATAGAATTAACAAACCGGAAGTTGTTCCGAAAGTTGTCTGCACAACTAAGTCATAAGTTACTACACCAGCTGTAGAAACTCTAGCTTGTAACTGAACAGCGCAAACCAGGAAGAATTAATGAATCTCCTAAACCATCTCATAATGAGATATTCATCTTAGAAGAAGATATATTTGCGCACTACAAGGAAGCGATGGCAGCGCCCAGCTCAAAGGAATGGCTTATAAGTCATACACACTGAAATTGAGTTCATACACAATTTAGTTTAGAACTTGGTTGATTCTCCAAAAGGTATAACATTCATATGCAACAATTAAGTTTGGAACTTGATAGATCCTTCGAAAGGTATGAGATGGATGACAAAACTCATTTCCTGAATGGAAATGAAGTATGATTGATACAACCAAAAGTTTTATAGCTCCTTAAGAATACTGAATAAGTGTGCAAGCTTAAAAAGGTTTTGAAGTAAGAATAAAGGAGCTGGAATCAACATTTTAATAAAATTTGAGTTTGTTAAATTGATGTAGAAATTTGTGAAGTTTAGTAGGAGATCTATAACATTTCTAATCTTATATGTAAATGACATACTATAGATTATAAATAAAATAAAGCTTCTAAGCACAACAAAAAATATGGATATGTTTCCAACAAAAGTCTAAAGCAAAGCAAATTATTGGATATAATGATCTATAGAGATAGATCAAGGCGTTTGATTACACTAAGCTGTAGTAAATACATTACCAAGGTTTTAAAAGGTTTAAAATAGAGAAAGTGTTTTCTCTCATAGTCACATAACATGAAGCTTAGTAGAAATCAATGTCAGATGACAATTGATAAGCATGAACAGATGAATGCATTAATTAATTCATCATAAATGTTCTAGTATGTATAAGGGCATCTCCAATGGTTGTAAGATAGTTGTTGGTAGACTTTGCCACATAGGATTTTTGATGATGTGTCATGCAATAAATGAGGGAAGAGAAGAAGGTTGTATGTACATGAACCAACACCTCTTGCACAAGCTCCGATGTAGAATGAGAGAGCACCTTATTTATTGTCACGCATCCTATTGGGCAAACTAGATACAATCCATTGGAATTGTTGTATGTTAAGGTGTTGGTTGATGACATGGCATATTTTACCAACAAGCTAACATACAGACTATTGGAGATGCCCTAAAACCAAATGTTTTATGTACTAAATGTTAGTCACAGGTACCAATGTGATTCTAGATTGGATCATTGGGTAATTAGTGATATAATTAATTAAACTCAGAAGGACAAAAGGATTTGTCTATAGAGGACATGAAGTAGTTCGTCGTAGATCTCAGCAGAGACATGTGTGGTCGGAGTGGGAGCAGGATCCAGGGCGACAACGATAGCATCTCCATGCACATGGTGGGGTTTCGAGCATTAGTCTCGTTAGCTATAGGAGTTGACGCGTCCACCATCATATGCACGCGTGCCGGGGTGGGCACGACAATGATGGTCCTCAGGCGCGACTTGTGACTGGTGACGATGGACAACAGGCGGGCCAGGGCGTCTGGCCGCCCAGTCTACATCGAGGGCAATCTTGGGTGGGCAGAGCTGGCGCGCCTGCAGCAGAGGACAGCAAGCCATCTTCAGGTGCTCGAGATGGGCAATCTTCCTCGGGATGCTGCATCTCGGTCAAAGGGAGGGCAAGCGGTACGTGTAGCGTCATCATTGTCAAACGTTAGACCGACAGACGACGTCACAGATGGTGTCAGGAGAGGCGCTAGGGCAGCCATATCCTGGAGGTCGGGGAAGGGGTCCTCCATGCATCGTGGAGCGACCGAGGAGGCGCGACAGCGTCCATGGCAGGAGGCCTCGCCACGGCCACCAAGGCGCCGAAAGTCGGTTCCGCCTGCCCGACGCGTAGTCGCAGCCTCACCATCCACCATGTCCCAGCCCCAAGGGTACCAGCAATTGGACGGGTCCCCGTCATCGGCAAGGCTACCAGCAGACTGCCCCGTGGGTCGTGGTTGGAGGACGAGCGAGTCGAGGTGGATGATGACCTTGAAGCGCATCGTCATGGGCGAGGAGCATAGGACATGGTCCCAGGAGATGTCGTTGGTGATCTCGGCGAAGCCCGCTCGGAGGGCCAGTCCACCCAATGGCATCCCCACGTTGGTAGGCTCAAGCGCGTCGAGGTCGATGACATTGGGGATGGTGTCAGAGTTCTCTACCCCAGGCATATATAGATGACGAAGTAGGAGTAGTCCGGCTTGTCGGTGGAGGAGATGGCGATGGAGTGACGCGACGGGATGGCAACATTTTGATGATGTTGGCGCAGTTCGCCGTGGGTGGTGGGATGCCCTCGATGAACAGCCTTACGTGGTAGCGGTAGGTGACGAGCTCAGTGAGGAATCGGAGGCTCCAGGGGCAGGTGATGAGGGGCATACAAGCCAGTGGATGGTCTTGGTTACCTCAAGCTCGGAGCGCCAGCGCTCCGATAAGAAGCGTACCAGGAATGCGTCTTTGCAGAGGAGGTTGACGGAGAGCACGCCATTGGGGAGCATCGGCATCCCGTGGTGGATCTCCTCCTGGTTCCTGGCGGGATAGAAGGATTCAGAGATTGCTCCCGGCACAATCACCACTGCAACATGCTAGAGAAGTTGCAGCTCGTCAGAGAAACTTCCGACGTGTACTCGACCATGCAATGGGAGCACTCCACCGTCCTGATGCCCCCCCCCCCCCGGGTGTGCATAGAAGTGCACAAGTGGCGCGGGGATGTGGTGAGCGGTCAGGCGGGGTTGCTTCGGGGAACAGGAGGCGTGAATGGATGGAGGGGCGCGACAGCTGGTCGGGTGGTAGCCTGGTGGAGAGGGGGGTGTGAGGCAGGAGTGGGCAGGGAGGCGTGAGTTGGCTGGTGGTTTAGTCTTGATGAGGGGCGAGCAGTCACTTGGGTGAGGGGGCAGAGGGTGTTGGTGGGTGGGAAGATGGCTCGTTAAGGCTGGTCACAATGGGCAAGAACATAAGCTAGTAACTTACACACTTCCCTAGACTATGTTACTACCTCCATAGTGGGTAGGAACATCTATGTAGTGTCATGCAACGATGTATTTATTAGGTTATAGACTCATTGTTTCTTGGAGTGTGTGATGTTCCGGTAACTTAGCTAGTTACCACAAGCACCTCTCTCTTCATTAAATATGTGCCACATAAGCAAAGTTGTATTGAAGTGTGTGATGTTACTCCTAAGTTCCTCCCCATTGTGACCAGCCTAAGGGAGCTCGTTGGCGCACTCTCTAGTGATGTGACCGGCGATGAAGCAGTGGCAGCAGCGCACGGGAAACTTGCAGCTATGGACGAAGTGGAATAGCGGGAGGCAACGTAAACACAAGCCCGCAGCGTCGAATTTATGTCTATCGGGGTCGCTCCCTCCTAGCATGGACTTGCGCACCATCAATGTCGCATGGGCAGCGCGACGTGCCTTTTGCTTCTTACGGCGTGTGTTGTATGTCTGCCAGGCCTCACCATCACTAGCCATCGGAGCAGCTACCAGAGCATCCAAGGCAGCGGTGGTGAGACTATCGATAGTAAGGAGTAACTTGGACTAGTAACATGTGGAGGCACGTTGGATCCAAGCTAGTGTTTTGGTTGATGGAAGGCACATGAGATTTGTTTGGACGAAAAGAAGAGGCATGACACGAGTGTCCGTGTGTTCATGGCCAGATAGGTGATCTTTGCTGCTAAGGGTACAGACATGCACTAGCAAATACTCCCTCCGTCCCAAAATTCTTGTCTTAGACTTTTTTAGATACGGATGTATCTGATACTAAAACGTGACTTGATACATCCGTATCTAGACAAATCTAAGACAAGAATTTTGGGACGGAGGGAGTACTAACAAGAAAAATACTTGTAAAGAATTCTTCGGGTCAGGTTTGCATGGAAGTTTTTCCATCAAGATTGCTTGGATGGCTCGAAGATTATGTGAAGTGGAGGATATTGTGTCGTACCACATCATGCATACACATGGTGCCCAAGACATGCACAGATGTGTGAATGGTCATGATGCAGGGTGGAGCATGGTTGCAGTCGAACAAGTTTGGTTGGGTCGGACTGGACATTCTGACGGATCAACAGAGATGTCGGTTGATAAAGAAGACGGTGGTGGGATCGCCGACGACGACATATGATCTTGATGCTGATAGTGACTGACTTCTGTGAATTGAAACACATGGCGACAGTACAGAGGGCTTGTGTGGCTTCGACAAGACTATGGTGCGAGGTTGATTCAAGACGATGCACATGTGAGCTTGAAGTCAACGGGGCACGAGGGTGGACTGATCATCTATCATGGAGTCATGTTGAAGGTGTAGCTGGAGTCTGGGAGACTTCGCTCAATGTTGATTGAGGTGCTACGACGTAAGTGCACAGAGAGTCGAAGCCTGTTCAACGGGAAAAAGCGAGTGATAAGTGGTTCGGACTGGAGCCCAGTGGTCTGATGGAAATGTGAAACTCGTTATCGGTCGGTGATGATCGATGGTACTCTACAGTGTGGGTTTAGTGGTGTGGTTTCGCGACCCTTGAGTCTCGACCAGGGCAGTGGAGGATCGACGCGGTAATAGCGGCGAGGCGTGTGATTAGCGCGGGGCATAGAGACGGGCTAGGGCTCTGGTGGTCATACATGTGGTGAGACAACTGCGAATTTTGACTCGAGAGACTACAAGCAATGGTGAAAATCTTTCAAGTTTCAGGCAGATGGTCAAGAAAGAGCGGTGATGTTGAGTTCAGGTAACTCTTATGTGTGACACCTAATATGCAGGCTGTTCACTTTCACGCAGGTCAATGATCGGTGTGTGGCGTTGAACGGATACTCTGAAAGTTGGGAGCACGAACAAGAGCAAGGTGGACTTAATTTCGCTCGAGCGTTGACTGCGGTGAAGAAAAGGAGGGACTACAAGTTGCAGGTGGAGTCACATGAAGTCTTTGGAGTAGCAACGGTACTCATGGGATAAACTCAAGTCCAATGTACATGAAAGTTTGACGCATTGACAAATTCAAGGTGGTGGAGAATATTCGCCAAGGTGGAGTTTGTCAAAATTGTGTCGAATATTGTATACATGGTAGGTTACAGTTGGACTATGAGTTGTATTGTGTTTATAGGGTATGGAGTCGTGTCCTAGTAGAACACTTGTATCCTATGCATCTTATATATTACGAGGGTAGACGCACGATGTAACCTATGCCAACATAATAGCACGGATGCGCAGGGGGCAGCCGACGGCGTGTGTCGGCACCTGGATGGCTGGTGTGCGGTATGATTATGGTGTCACGGGGAGGAGTGCCCGTAGTCAGGCCCCGGGATGTAGCCATATGGGTAAACCTCGTTAACAAATCTCGGTGTCATGTCTGTGTGATTACTTGGTCCTCGGATGATCGCCCATACGAATCGGATTTATTCTAACAAATAGCCTAAGTGCGCATTGAAGATCTGCACCAACCACAGCAACGTAGGATGGCGCGGGCTAGCCGGTCCAGGGGAGGGCATGCCGGGGTCAGAGCTGCTCACGAAGAGGCACACATGGCCAGGCGTGCCGGAGAACCCGGAAGGGGTAGATGAGGCCGCAGAGCGCGGTGATGGAGTTGGGGTCACCGATGCCATCCCGCCGGAAGCAAGACGAGCCGCGGTGGGGCGGTGGCCACGGGCGCCGGAATGGCGTATCATTTTCATATGTATTCAGTTTGAATCTTTGTATGGTTTCCTTTCTTATTTATGAAGTTTTGCCGTGCTCGGCCTCTCATTTAAAAGAATATGCAAAAATAGGTAGAAGAGGGCTCGGGTGTTCACTATATGTACACATAAATACGGTAGAAGAGGGAAAACGTGGAGCGAGAACCTGAGGTATGGTGAACGGTGATGTCCAAGATGACTCCTACCGGTCTCGTATAGCCTGCACAGCCCGATCTACTCACCAGTTAGTCAATCATCCTGATGAAAAAGAAGGAAAGGTCAATCATCTTTATGCACGAATATGTTAGAAGGAAAGTGAAGCCAAACCATTCAAAGACTGTATTTCAATACCAGCCAAGTGATTGGTGATTTTGGAGCAGACGGTGGAGCAGAGTCCGGCACCAAAGGTTGGAGATGGATGAGAGGGAAAGGGGAACTACGATGCAGGATGGACTGTGGAGCGATAGCCTACGACGACTGCAAATTGAGGGGTGCGTGAGTGCGAGGCCGTCTGTGTACTGCAACGACAGAGAGATACTGAAATGTTCGCCCACTCCTACTCGATCTCCAATTGTTTGTAGGTCGGCTTTGTTTGTTTGTGTGGGAAAATGCTGCGAACCTGCGATAGCACTGGTACTACCTTGTTTTCCCCGAAAGGTTCTTACTAGGAGTCTCCGTCGGAAGGGAAGGCTCCAAGACGAGGTTGGTTGGGTGGGCGGGGTATACGATGTGGCTGCCGTGATATTCATTCTTCTTCTTCCAATCGCGTCACCGTTGAGTTTTTTTTTTCCCTTTTTGCGGATGTCCCCGCTGAGTCTCTACTCCTAATGGACGACTTGGTGAATAGTCGTTAGGTCAATTTTCGCTGGTTTTTTTCGTCATACTCCCATCGCCGTTTTTTTTTTCGTCATCGCACACCGGTTTATTTTCGTCATCCTATTGAAAACCCTAGGATCAATCCCTCGTTCCCACTTCCCAGATCGATCTCCGCCGCCGCCGTCCATCACTCCTCCCTCTCCCTCGATCCCGTTTCCCCGCCACCACTGCGGCAGCCGGCCCCGAAACCGTCGCCGCCGCACACCGTCGCCGCCGCTGCGAATCCCCATGGACGCCGCACGCCACCGCCGTCGCAAATCACCAGAGACGCCGCACGCCGCCGCCGCGGATCCCCAGGGATGCCACCGCCACCGCCGCGGATCCCCAAGGGCGTGGCGCCGCCGTCCTCTCCTCGTCCGACCTTGACCTCATCCCTTCGACTCCGGTGACTCCTCTATGGCCCGGGCGGCCCTGGCCGACGTCGTCACAGCCAACGCCGGCCTCACCTCTGCGGCCTCACGCACTGCCGCCGCCGAGGAGCCGGCCTGATAGGTTTGAACCATCCCTTGATCCCTCGAGTCTTCTGCATCCCTTGATGGCTCGATTCCTTGTCTTCTCCATCTATCAATCCCTCGCATCCTTGCACGCTACGAAGAGAATGGTTCCCTTTCTACAGGGTCTGGTGTGAAAGAGTTGGAGCAAGGAGGACATGTGCGGCCACTTCGCGCTTCGGCGAGATCCTCAAGGTTGTCATCGCAGACAAGGGCACTGGAAGATCCAAGGGCGGCAGATTTGTGAGTACCGCCCAAACAATTCTCTCCTCCCCTCATCATCGATTGATCTTCCTGTAGTTAATTTTCTTGCTTAATTCAGCCCTGTTAGTTGATGCTATGCCTGGATGGATGCTTGGCATGTTACATTCCAGGAAGCGGAGGCGGCCATTAGGGCGTGATTGGGTCCGTACCCGGTGATTGACGGCCGGAGGGCCAACTGCAACCTCGCCTGCCTCGAGGTCCAAGGCGCCACAACGAAAACGCCCGCCTCGATACTCAGCTTCAAGGGATGTGTCCTGCCACGGGTAGTGCCATCACACCGGCATAATGAACTAGCTCAGTTTACAGCACTGCAAATTATCTAGATAATTGTTACTTATTAAGCCTCTAATCACTAATTTCCAGCAAAGGCTTTTTTACATCAGTTTTCCAGCAAAAGTTTATGATAAATAATGTTGATTTGTTGTAACACAGTTAACATCCCTTCCTGTTTATCTGCACACCTTTTATTTTATTTTATTTTTTGATGTTGCGGGAGTCTATAGAACACATGTCATTAAAATGTTTATCCCAAACCAGTTCTTTGCAGGTTTATTAATGATGATCTATGCATCGGTTTCTTACTTTGTGAACTGAAAGATTTTGTTTGCTCCTCCTATTGAATATTTACATTGGGACTATATTTTTTGCAGCAAATCCTCATCGGAATTGTAGATTAAGGATTAGTATTATGGCTTAAGTATAATGATTCTACTCTTATATAGCAAGTATTCAAATATAGCATGTCGTACAAGAATGTAAGATGTCTGCACCTGCATTATAATGATTGGAGTTACTGTAATAATTCTTGCTGGTTAGTTACCTCTGCTCCTAGCTAGCCAAATTAGAACTGATACTTACATGTGTAGGATTGTTGTGTGAGAGTCTCATAGATTGGCACATGGATGGAAAATAAGTTTCAGTTTTAGCTTGCTGTACTGATCATGGCTATGTTGTGGAAGAGTTCTTGCAGGCAGTGTTCACAAGTACATCCACTCACGACCTCTCCCATGCTGCAGATGCAGGTTAGTAACGTCTCCGCTACATCCGTTTGGCTCCTTTTGTACATGAAGCAATGCATTTTTGTTTGTGTAGATAACAAGTTCAGTGCGTAATTAATTATTCATACAACTTTCATCCATGTTGCGAACTTGCAAGCTCAAAGGCCATGCAATGATCGGTGCAACAGCGCATCTTTCATCGCCATCAGCTTGGCATATCATCTTTCGACATGTCAATCTTTTCTTACAGAATGTTCTCAGTAGGATGTGATGGAGTTTGTTTATTTTGTTTCAGAGATTGGTCTTCATAGTTCAAGGCATCTTTGCAGTCTGATAATGCCCTTTTCCCAAAATTTCAGTGACACTTGATATTTCTCATAGTGATGTATATTATGATCTTTCTTGAAAATGAAACCGAGTCGTCGACTTGGATCAAGTGATATTTTAAAAGGTATAATGATATTATTTCAGTAAAAAAGCAAAAGCAAAATTGTTCATCATACTTGCATGTGTGTCTGCTTGCTTGTTACAAAAGCAAAATTTGTTTATAATTCCGAGGTACTGTAATAACTCTTGTTGGTTAGTTACCTCTCCTCCTAGCTAGCCAAATTAGAACTAATACTTACATGTATATATAGGACTGTTTTGTGAGAGTCTCATAGATTGGCACATGGATGGATAATAAGTTTCAGCTTTAGCTCGTTGTACTGATCAAGGCTATGTTGTGGAAGAGTTCTTGCATGCAGTGCAAGCACATCCACTCACGACCTCTCCCATGCTGCAGCTGCAGGTTAGTAATGATCCTGCTACATCCGTTTGGACCCTTTTGTGTTTAAAGCAGTGCATTTTTGTTTGTGTAGATAACAAGTTTAGTGTACGCTAATTTATTATTCTTACAACTTTGGTGTAACTAGCATTCTGAAGATTGTCTCGCTCTCGTAATCCCAGCCAATTTGGGGACCCTTTCATGGACAAGCAGATGGAGCTGTAGATTGGGGAGTTGTTCTTAAAGAACTTTAGAATTTTATAATAAAGTTTTAGCTAAAGCTTGTGAGTTTTGAACATGAAATTTTATTTCCTTCACTGAGTTCCGTGCATTTCAATACGCTGCTTGGCAAAAGGAGAAGAAAAACAAAGAAAAAACTCTTTCAGTAACGTGGATATCACAACAAAGAAAATATAAGCACGACAAGTGATTGGCGTTTTTGGAGCAGACTCTGGCAGCAAAGATTGGAAATGGATGAAAGGGAAGGAGGGGAACTGCGATGGAATGTGGAGGGTCTACGACGACTGCAATTTTGGGGTGTCGTGTGTGCGAGGCCGTCTACCTGAACAATGCTGAAATGTTCACCCACTCCTCCTACTCGAATCAATTGGTTGTAGGTGGGCTTTGTTCTTTTGTGAAGGAAAATGCTGCGAACTTACGGGATAGTACTGGCACGTTTTTTATTTTTTGAACGGCGGCTTATCGGAATTGGAAGCAAGGCGAGTTGGGTTAGGTGGGGTATGATGTGGCTGCCGTGATATTCGTTGTTCACTTCTTCTTCCTATGGTGTCCCCGTTGAGGGCTTGTTCGGTTAATCCTCCTCCCAAGAGGATTGGAGGGGATTGGCAAGGATTGAGATGTATTTTGACTTATTAGAGGTTTAAATCCCCCTCAAACCTCTTCAATCCCCTCGGTTCTACATGCAACCGAACAAGGCCTGAGTGAGTTGTTGTTACGTGGACGTTGGCGAGTGTGGCTGGGGCGTGGGGTGGGTGTCTGATTGGCATGGCATGGGGCCCTGACCGCTGACCGGGCACCGGGGAGCTGTGACCTCACGCTAGTCCTGGCCATCTCAGGCCCGGCCCTGTCGGCCCACCCAGGCCCGGCCCTAAAATCCAGGGCCTAGGCCCGATGGGCTTGCCCATGGGCCGGGCTCGGGCCTGATTTTTGAGCCCATTAGTAGGGCCTGGACGGGCTTGGGCTTGGCATATTGGCATTTTAAGGAAGAGGCCCGACCCATGGCCCTAAGCCCTAAGGGCTTTTTAGGGCTTTTTACCAGATGGGCTGGGCTTGGGCTTGAAAAGTAGGCCCAGTGATAGGGCCTGGGCCTCAGTTTTCTGACGTGGGCTTTTTCAGGCCCGGCCCAAGCCCGGCCCGGCCCGGCCCATGGCCAGATATACCTCACGCGCTTGACTGTGGAACCGGAGCCAAGACGAGAGATAGCGTAGCGGCACCACCAACAACTACGGGCCGGGGAGGGGCGCATCCACCGGCGGGCGCGCCATCGGATGCCGTCTCCTGTGCCGGCCGGTCGCAGCGTGTGTATGGTCCGCTGCGCTGCGCTGCGCCGGGGTGTGTTGCTTCAGTTTCAGGTGCAGGCTTGCAGCCGCCAGCCGCCCCCTCGCGTACGCGAGCGATGCTACACACTACAGTCACACGCAATTTATCACGGATTAGAACTTACGCGCAGAAGTGCAGTACATCATGTTTTACCCTCACTTATTCCAAATACAGAAGAGAAAAACAGTATCTGGAGTACAAATTACTAGATGGCGTCTGTTACCACGCATTACGAAGAACAAGTAAACTCGCTTCGAAGACATCGAGACGTTACGAATGGCTGTAGAGACGCCTTCTGCCGGAACGGGTAGTTATCATCACAAGTTTGGATTGGACAGATGCCAATTTTTTTCTTCTCACTGGCCTGATGCTAGTTTAACTCTCACTTGATGATAAGCTACAGCAGGAGAAGAAGAAGGCATTTGATCGGCAAACTGCATCAACCGAAAATCCATACATCTCTGAATAGGAGGAAAAAGGGACTGCAGGCTGCAATGAGAATAAAAAATTTGTCATGCAGCATATAGAGTTTCAAAGTACAGGTTTTTTTGGCGAACAGAAGCATGTAGTGCTTAGCTAGAAGGTTCGAGCATGATGCACAACGCACTTCATTATCTAGAACATTCTACTTGTACATTGTCAGAAACAAATAACCAGACAGACTGTATTAGCTAACTAAGCACGCTCACGCCCAATTTGCATCAATTTTGCGAATTTGCAACGCCCTTGGATCCTAGATATACGCAGTGATAAATCGTAGCAACACAGGATGTTATCAGTAGGTCGCCCAACATACGCAGCTACAGACGTGTTATATTGTTGTGACTACATCAGAACAATGCAAGAACAAATGAACAAAATCTGGAAAGGAACTAGTGTGAGCTTGTGTGAGATGTATACACACGTACCATGTGGAAGGAGAGACCCCACTCTCTTATAAGATTAGCGGAAGAGGCCTCTCCTCACAACTGGGACGGAAATGAAGAGAAACATGAAAGTCGAATACATGAAAGTTGAAGTCCAATTGTGCTTCTCCTCACAGGCTGCTTAAGGTCCTCCATCTTTGGGCAATTATAAATGCTCACATACTTTATTTTTGGAACTGCCTTTGCTCCACCAATCGACACGAGGTTTGGACAACCCGAGATATGCAAATCACGAAGTGATGCGAGACTACTTCTGCAAGCGCTGAGTGGAATGGATGTTATACTTGGACATCCAATCAAAGCCAGATAAACCAGAGATTTGAGGTTTTGTAGGCAGCTTGAAAACCAGGAGGAGATATCCCCGCATCGAACTAAGTGGAGCTTTTTTAGGGATGATGGTAACACCAGTTCCCTTGGCCATTTGAGACTAGGGCAATCATGAAGCAACAGATCTTCAAGGGAAGGAAAATTCCCAGGCCTTTCACCAAAAAGGAACTGTAACTTGCCACAACTCCTAACATCAATCTTTTGAACGGCAGGCAAACATTGTTCTGTTAGGAGACCATCAAGGGTTGCCAGGTTCTCACAATTGTCAATGATTAGGAATGTAAGGGATTTGAATGCCCTAATGGGTGGTTGTCCTTGTCCAACAGATGTAAGAGATCTGCAGTTTGCAATATGCAACTTTTGTAGAGCTGGAAGATTCCACATTTGGGGGTGGATGGTCGTGACATAGTCACATGATAAGTAGAACTCGGTGAGGGAGCAGCACTGGATATTGTCTGTGAGATTCCGAGAACTTCCCAATAAGAGCTTCTTGAGGGAGTGCGCTACCAAACTTGTTGAGCGGATATCTGGACAGCCATGCAGGTCTAATATCTGAAGGGAATGAAAATCCCCAAAGGTTTCAGTTGGCAATGATACTAACTCGTTGCAATCAACAATGCTTAATTTCTTGATCGCAGGCACATAAGCTGGACGCAGAAGTTGTTGGACGCTTCGTAGATAAGGACACCCGAGAATGGCTAGCTCTTCCAAGGACGACAAAGTACCAATCTCATCATTATTGTTGTCAACTAGCACAGCAGGCGTCTCATTTAGGTTTATACGCGGCTGAAACCAGTTTGGGAGAGACACATCTGGATAACCTTTTAGGACTAGAGATTCGAGACTGGTGGGTGGTTGTAGGACTTGGAGCACTTCTGTTACACCCTTCACAGGAAAAAAAGGCCTGGACCATTGCAGTGTCAGTCTGCGAAGATACTTCTTATCATTTAGTTTGAAATCTGCTGCATGGTTGCTCCTAGAACCAAGATTCCATATGTTCATATGTCCATCAAATTGGTTCAAATTCTTAAATATTTTCATTTCGAACTGATTGGTTGCATCAATCTTCTGTTCAGACCCTGCATAATATTGAAATCCTTGTGATTTAAATCCCCGTAAACTTATCAACTTACTGAAGTCACCGGATAAACTTTTTAAGTTGCACTCCTCCGCATATAACCTCTGCAGATTATAGAGGGAACGAAATGCTGAAAGACTCTTGAAAGGACAAGCCTTGGAGATTTCAAGGTACCGAAGATGCTTCAAGTTGCCAATACTGTCTGGCAACTCATTTGAAGAGGCCCAAAAAATCACACGCAAACGCTGAAGCTCACTACACCAATGGTCCATTATAGCTGCAGCTTTTTTCCCAAGAGACTTGTCACAAATTAGCGTACACAGCTTTGTGTGCTTGCTTAGACTCAACAACTTGGGAGTGCTCAAGTCTATGCTTGGGAGTATGTACAGATGACGAACATTCTGGGGAACCATTTGGAAGTCCCTCATATTTTTTATGGTGAAGCAGTCATGATCTGAAACTAGTTTTGCCATGTCATGGAGCAAGTCATGGATTACGTATGCACCACGAACTTTTTGAAAGAAGGACCTATTTACAAGGTCCTCAAAGTACTGAAGGCCAATATCTTCAAGGGGAGTATTGCCTTGAGGTTCCACAAAGCCTTCTGCCACCCAAATTTCAGCTAAACGGCCCTTTTCAAATTTGTGATCTTTGGCGTACACAGCACAGAATGAGAAGCATCTCTTCAAGTGAAATGGCAAATATATGTAGCTCAACCGAAGTGCTGGCAAAATATCAGTCTTCTCTTGTTTCAACTTCCAGAGTTCACTCTCTAGTATATTATTCCAATGTGATGTATGAAGGTTCATTCTTAATAGGCGCCCAAGAGTTTTGGCGGCCAAAGGAGAACCCTTCAACTTTTGAACTATGCTTTTTCCAATCCTCCCTAACTCAGGATCATTCTCGGAACTCTCAGACCCAAATGCACAAAGTTTGAAGAAACGCCAAAACACATCCTCCTTCAAACCAGCTAATGGAAAGGGCTCCATTGTGCGCACTCTATCAGCAACATCTGGAAATCTTGTTGTGACCAACATCATACTTCCCTGTACTACGTTTGTTAAAGAATCATAAAAGCCTTTCCACCGCTGCTCATTTTCCTTCAAGGCATCATCCCACACGTCATCAACAACAATCAAGAACCTT
Source organism: Aegilops speltoides (assembly GCA_021437245.1). Lineage (NCBI taxonomy): Eukaryota > Viridiplantae > Streptophyta > Magnoliopsida > Poales > Poaceae > Aegilops > Aegilops speltoides. The sequence goes on along the minus strand of CM038141.1, from coordinate 411,039,607 downwards.
CTACTGCTCACACATTCAGAAAGAGCACGTTGAAGAGAAGCTAAATTATCAACTGTTGTCTGTTTTCCGGAAGCGCATTGTATGGCATCTTTAATTAATCTCTTTACATCAAAGTCATCTGCACAGATCCAGATTATTAACTCAAAGTAATCTTTCACCTCTTGATGATTGCATATATGTTGAGCCAAAGTGGTCTTTCCAACGCCGCCCATTCCAACTATTGGCAAAACAGGAATAGCTGATATTCTTGATTTATTAACTTGGTTCTGTGCTGTTGTGCTTGTTGATGCATTGACTGTGCTACTTGCTCTCTTGCGTTTTGAACAGGCCCTTCCTTTACTTTGAGGTACACCGAGAAATCCCATCACCTCCTTCAGATCTTTGTCACGACCAAATATTTTTTTTTCATTCGGGAAAGGGGTAGTGTCTGGCCTGACTGATTTGTCGAACCCTGGTGTCACTCCATACAGCCCCATTTTCTCTAGCTGACCAGAAATACTATTCAACCTCTCTTGGATATCATTCACTTTGTTGAAGCTGCCTTGTAAGGTAGTCTTGTAGAAGTCAATAAAAGCAGAATGACTTGCATTGCCCTCCACCTCCATCTTTAGCTCATGCCATCTGAACTCATCAAGAAGATCATCAGCATCATTCACTGCATCTTTGAGGTTGGGAAGGAGCTCAGCGACACGGCCTTCGTGGATCCTCCACTCTGCTTTGTCAATAAGACTGTACATTGCAGGAAGAGTATCCCTAAGACGTTGTAAGCCACTCTGCAAGTGCAATACTTCATGATGGATACTTTCCTCCTGTGTTGCAGACCACCTGGAGCGCAGACACGAAATAGAAGATCCAGCCCACTGAAACAAATTGACACATTCATTGAGGCCACTAATGACCCCAATGGCCCGGGATATGCTCATAGAGATTGGAGTCTGGATATCAATTTCTTTGGTCCTGTGGACAAAGAGGGATGCATTAAGCATTCTGGAAGTATACTTGTTGAGAGCAATACTAAAAATACAGAGCAAGTATACGACAAGCAAGCTGGTGTGGTAATCATTTTCTCCACATATGTTTCCATCAGAAGGAAGTTTCCCCTGATGTTGTTTTCATGGATAGTTTCATCAGCAAGTAGGAATAAATCATAAACATGGAAATGAAGTTTAAGCACATCCTTGCAACTAATCAAATAGAGTTTTTACTTTGTTTCTACAAAGAGGTGACCATAGGAAAAACACAACATAATATGCAGATAGTGAACACAAGTATTGTGACTATTTCTTACAGCTACCTAATGCTATATAGCCTGACAAAAAAAGATAAGACTGAAACATGCGTTGTATTTTTAGAGAAGTGCATCATCTCTAATTCTTAACTTTGTACGGTATTAATCATTTCCATATGTATTCCGTTTGAATCTTTGTGTGTTCTCCTACCTTATGAAGCTTGGCAGCAATCAGCCTCAGATTTAAAAGAATGTGCAAGTAAAAAGCGCATAAATAGAGTAGAAGAGGGAAGACCCGACATACGTGGAGGTAGAGCTCGAGGTACGGTGAACGGTGATGTCCAAGATCACTCCTATCGGTCTTGGATGCCCATGATAAAGAAAAGCTGCTATCCCTTTCCGCGGTCGGCCATCATCATTTGCAGATCAATCGACTGAATGATAGCTTGCACAGCCGGATCTACTCACAGTCACCAGTATGTAGATAGTAGATCCTGAAAAATAAAGGTCAATGATATTTACTCGCAGATATTTTGAAGGAAAGTGAAGCCAAATTGTTCAAAATCCGTATTTCAGTACCAGGCAACTGATTGGCGACTCGAGATGGATGGAAGGGAAAGAGGGACTGCGATTGCGATTGACTTGATTTGACTGGATGATGTAGACACCTTTGGGTTCCTGCTAAACCATTGTGAAGACAAATTTCAGCATATTCTTGCGAATAAATCAAACTTTTTGCTCGGCACGACCATGGTACCGGTCGAGTTAACTGAGTCGGCTGCGCTTAAAATAATATAGAAACCCTAACCCACCGAGCTTATCGACGAGGCAGTATGAGGAGAAGGCCGGCCACTGGACGCAGCTCGCCTGCTCCGGTGAGAAGCTCCCTAACGGCACGAAGCCATACGCCACTAACGCAAGTACAAACCTAAGCCGGCTGTATACAAGATCGGCCCGAGCTCCCCTCCCATTCCCACTCCAGGCGGCGGCGCCGCCGGGGAGGAGGAGAGGGCAGGCGGGCTAAAGTGGTAAACCGATCTGACTCTCAAACGAAGTAGAGAGCCTCGCAATGCCCTCTCTACAACGATCCCTTAAAAAAGGAAATCGAAATCAAGATAATGTACACGCCTAAAATGTAGCTGAGCTCAGGTGGCGCTTACCGGGTGTGGCTAGATCGACGCAAGCCAAATGCGGTGGTGCTGCCTCCGGTAGTCCGGAGACGATCAGGAAAACCGCCGCCGCCGCCGCCGCCGCGCGTCGTGTTGGCTACTTCGATCGCTGTCGCACCGGCACAGCAAAGAGGAGGAATGGAGGAGGAAGCTGAGGGGAAAGTGAAAGGCAAGTTCACAAGGAGACCCACACGAGTCAAGTCGCCGTCGCCGGTCACGGACGTACTGTAGAAGACTGAATTGATTGATCTTTACCTTTTTATCTTTATCTTTATCTTTATTTTTACCTAATAATAAAGCAAATTGGGTTTCTGGTCATCCGTCGTCGCTAGCAATTTTGCAAAAAAGTCCCTCGGTTTATCAGAAATTAACCCGCAGTCCCTTTGTAATTGGATCTGGGAAAACGCTTCGTTTTTGCAAAAAAGCCCTCTAATCCACCAGACCACTCCGCCGCTCCCTCCTGCCCTCGCTCCCCTCGCATCCGCAAGCCGCCTCGCCGGCGACCCAGATACCTCCGCGCGCCCCCGCCGACCTTCCCGCCAGCCTCCGGCCGCCGCCCCGCCGCCTCTCCTCTCCTCCTTCTTCTCGATCTCCTCTCACCTCTCTCCCTCTTTCTTGCTAGACAGGGACCTCCATGGCGCCGCCGGCCCTCAATCTCGCCGGATCCGGCTGCCTCCACGCCAAATCCGCCGGAAATGGATCCGCCCCGGCCAGATCCGCCCGGATCCGACCGGGCCCCGCCGTCATCGCCACCGGAGCGCTGCCCTGCTCAACCTGCAGCGCCACCTTCCACCGGCAGGCCTTGGAGAACCTCATCTCTCTGATTTGCTCTCTATTTGTTGCAGGATGGGCAAGAACCAGATACAGTAGTTACATCTAAAGGGATGAATTTAGAGGAAGATGCAGCAAGGTAGAGGTAGTAATCTCAAAAAAAATCTGAAATACATTAGCGTGAACAGGCTCCTGCTGTCAGGTCGTGTGGATTCTTTTAATCAGTTTTGTGGGTATGTGAGTTGGTAAGCCAAGTGTGGCTGCTGCCCACCGATTCCTTCCTACTCCTCCAATTTTTCTCACAAAATGCATTTTGTGGTATGATGCGACTACAACTAAAGATAAAACATTTAAGGATCTGAATATTTGAGCAGAGACCTATTACGTGTTGCAGCTAGCTCTAACTACATTTATAATGCATAACTCAATGGACTGATGCTATTAGTAAGATAAGGTCACATGAATCCCAATTATATGGGAAGCAAAGGGTGAAAAATGGGACCCTAGAAATCACTATTTATTCTATCCTCTGTGTCTTAGCAAACCAGTTCATGTGGAGACGAACATGTTTCCTCAGTGAAAAATCAATACATTATTATTGTTACTTATCATTGCCTTGGACATAAAATTCAAACATGAGGACTTGGTTTCTTTCTTTTCTACAGTATCCAGATGCATGCTTTGTCTGTTGCCTTTTAGTTAAATGTTATTTTGTTCAGACTATTTTCATCACTCAAGTGGTTGAACTGTAAGTTCAGAATTGGCAGTAAATAGTGCAGTATCTTGATGCATGCCTTTTCTACACAGGCTTTGCGGTAAATCGTGTATTTTCCCCTTACACACAAGGTGCCCAGCTTCTAATCAGTCTTGGCATTGATCTTTTCAGAATTGATCGAGTAAAAAAGCAACTTCGGCATGCCAATGGGACCTTTTAAGTAAGTGCTTTGACTCTGTTTTTTCATGGCCATGTGTGGAATAATTGCCAATGCGATCAAAATGAAGCTCCTCCTGTGAATGAACAAGCAAATGTTCCAATTCAACTATAGATATATTTTTTCTATTTCTTGATGAAAATGTTCCAGTATCATGTACTGTCCGCGTTCACTTAATCATCCGTGTTCTGCTCCTGCCGCCGGCTGTGTGTGTGTGTGGCGTGGGTGGCATCTATTTCGCCTTTATAGGAAGTAAAGCTATGAGCGCTTTTCTTCTTTTATTAACGGCCAATTGTTTTATTACTTTGTGCAAGGAATCCAATTTCTTAGCGGTTTTATATTATTGAATGTAGAGTTGCAGTTTAACTTTTTAGCAAGCTTTTGTTCTACGTCAATCTAGCATGGTTGTATGTTGTTGAATGTTGACTTCATTACGAGTTTCTGACTATCTACTTGTTCATGTTTATATGATGAGGTGCTGTCAGGGGTGGCCGAGACCATCAAGAACTTTGTCCTGATCTACCATGTTGACATCACCAAGGTTCCTGACTTCAACACCATGTACGAGCTGTACGACCCGTCAACGGCGATGTTCTTCTTCCGCAACAAGCACATCATGATTGATCTTGGGACAAGAAACAATAACAAGATCAACTGGGCAATGAAAGACAAGGAAGAGTTTGTTGACATCGTGGAGACTGTCTATAGAGGAGCTCGTAAGGCCGTGGTTTGGTGATTGCTCCCATGGATTACTCCACCAAATACAGGTACTAAGGTATTTGTGCCTGTGTCTTCATGTGGTTTCAAGGATCCCAAATATTCCAAAGGATGAGCAAAGTCATGAAAAGCTTCCAATCGATGATTTCCTGGCAGTTTGGTGTATTCCAGTAGCACACCAAACAAATTTTTGCTGCAGGACACTGAAGTAATAGATGAGAGCAAGTTTCTGTGGCTTAGAGACACATGGGGCAGATGTCTGAATCAAGTATAGTCTTGTGTAAATTTTGACATGTGTTCAGTCTTCCGTTATGCAGTAGCCATCCAAAAAAAACATTGTTGGGCACCCTTGATGACTAAAACAGAGAGAGTGGGATCATCAATTCCTTGGTATCTCTATCCTCAACCAAACTACGGACCATCCAACCTTCGGTCAGGTTCACTATTCTTCAATCTTAGTGCTGCATATTCCTATTTGAATGATACTTGGTGCATAAAATTAGTGATTCGGAAAAATCATTTTTTTTCTTTGTTACGAACAAATCTGCAACTCTGTATCCTATTTCTTGCCACTGTTAGTCTTGGTAGGTGAAGTCAGATTGTGTACTGACATTGTTGTAATCTCTGTATCCTATTTCTTGCCACTGTTTGTGTTATTTTTCTTACACAGAATGGCCATGTTTATCTTAAATTTCCTTCTCAGTTGCCTTTAAATTAACAAATCAGGGTAACAAATAGAATGTGTCTGTTCCATTACCCACAACTTTATAGTTATCTACTATTGAATAGTTAGATCAATAAACTTTTCATAATCTTTTGTTGTAGAAGAGCAATGTTCTACTCCCTCCGTCCGGAAATACTTGTCATCAAAATGGATAAAAGGGGATGTATCTAGATGTATTTTAGTTCTAGATACATCCATTTTTATCAATTTTGATGACAAGTTTTTTCGGACGGAGGGAGTACCTGCTTATAATTATATGTCATCCTGAGTTGTTATTTGTAAGATGATGATGATTGATAAGAATTTATGCCATTCTTTCTCCTGCCCCCCTCTCTCTGTAGAATTAACTACGTGTGGATGTTTGAGGAAGAGCTCGCTGGGCAAATTTTATGCATTTGCTTTAGCCAACATATCTGAATCCCGGGTGACTTTTCAAACATGCAAATTATGTTACGGTTCATGTTTACTAGGGATAATGAGATGGGGAATAGGAAGAGAGACCGTGTGTACAGTTCATCTTGCAACGAGAGTGTCTTCTTTTTCTAAGAGCGCGCGTGTTTGTGTAGGCAAGTTGTTATGTTTGGTCCAAGCCTAAATAGTGCAAAAAACAATTACAAATAAAATATAAATTTCAAAAAGACAAAACATTCTTTAAAAAAAACATCTATTAAAAAAATTCCTTTTTAGAGAAATGTTCCAATTTACTAAAAGCGTTAACTATTCTTAAAATTTTGTTCCGATTTTTATGTAAACGTTAACTTTTATTAAAAATAAGAAAGTTTCCACGTTTAACTTTATCATCGATATTTATTAAAATCGGATATAAAAAGATGATGCACAATGGCACATGAAGCAAATTTTTTTGGCTAACCACACGCTTTATTAATTTCTCAATAATGTTGTGAGGGATATACAATTTTTGGCACATGAAGCAAGTCATGTCTTTTTTCTTGCCCGGTGCAACGCACGGGCATTTGTACTAGTTAATAAAAAAATGATTAGTTGTGCTTTTTGCATGCCTTTGAATATTCGTCGTTATCCCTCTCGGCTCTCGCAAACAACATAGGCTCCCAGCCACAATGTCATTTTACCACTCCAAATATGCCATTTCCAAAACAATTTTCTTTTTACCACTCCAAGTATGACAGTCGCTTGTAGAAATGTTAACACCTTCGCAATTAGGACCGGTTGTGTTCCTTTTTCGGACAAAAGATGCATATTCGAAGCATATACAAGCACGATGAGCACACCCAGTATATGGATATTTTGAATGCACACAGTCAATATTAATTTGCACACACAAATAAACACGCCGAAAAGAGCAAAGTCACACAATATCAAAGCTACGCCTAAGCAAGGAAAAAACAGTGATCTACAAACTACACCAACGATCATGTCCGCATCAACCATCTCTTGACACCGGTACAATAATTTTGTCCTTCCAAACAGGAGTGGTGCACGTGTCGCCCGGGAACCCTAGTCGCCGCCCAAAGCCATCCCCCGTCGCCCTCCCCTGCATCACCGCCACCAGATGGTCGGCCGACCAAGTCGTGCCGGACCCAGGATGGTGGCAACGTGGCGGATCTAACGTGTTTACATGCTCCCACTCCTCCCCCGTGGTCAATGCCCTCCTATTTTGGTAGGATTTGTGGGTGCCTTGGCCGTGCCTTACGGCCGGCTTGGGGGCCCCTCCTCGCGCCTCAGGCGGCTGCATCTCGTTCGCCACGCCCACCCCATCATGATCTGGTCGGCGTTCCCCGATCGACTACAATTTTCACGGTCGGTTGCGGATCCTCCCGTGATCAGGCATGCCCACCCGTGGTGCGGCTCCCCTCCCCCCCCTCGTGTGAGCTCCGGGTCGACTTCCCTCTGTCGGTGGCCTTGGAGGTGTGTCGTGATGCCCAGCGGCGGCTGCCTCTTGCAGCACGCTGATGACCCACAAGTACAGGGGATCAAACGTAGTCCATTCGGTAAGTAAGAGTGCCGAACTCAATGAGGAGCAGAAGGAATTGATAAGTGGTTTTCGGCAAGGTAATCTCTACAAGCGTTGTAAGATAGTTTTGATACATAGTTTGATAGCAAAATAATTGGTAACAAGTAACCAAAGTAATAAAGTGCAACAAGGTGACCCAATCCTTAATGTTGTTAAGGACAAGCCGGTGATACTTTCTTATAGTGATAAAAACACTCTTGAGGACACACATGAATTTTGTCTAGTTACTTTCACCACGATTCATCCACTTGCGTCCATTGCCTTGATAAGTTGTTATGTGGGTGGACTGCAACTAAGGTGATGTTCTTACTTGAAAAAACAACTTACTTATGATTAAACCCTCAATGCAAGCATATGCAAATGCAAGAGATGTAAATAAGATAAATATAACCATAGTATGGAACATATGGATCCAAAACAATCACTTACAGAACAATTCATAAACTGGGGTTCTGGTTTCATTCACTCCCGCAACCCATCATCTACAAACTAATTCCACAATGCCTTCCCTAGGCCCAAAGATGGTGAAGTGTCATGTAGTTGATGTTCACGCGGCACCACTAGAGGAAGAACAACATAACATATCATCAAAACATTGAACGGTGATCAACTTGACATAATTACTAATAACAAGACCTCTCTCATATCCTCAAGAACAAAAAATACTACTCACAAATCATAACTATGTTCATGATCAGAGAATATATGTGTGTGTGTTTAACAATCTAAACATATAATCTTCCACCAAGTAAACTAACTAGCATCAACTACAAAATGTAATCAACACTACTAGCACCCCCACATACTAATTTTGAGGTTTGATATAAAGATTGGGCACAAGAGATGAATTAGAGTTTGGAGATGAGATGGCGCTGATGAAGATGCTGATGGAGATCAAGCCTCCCATAATGAGAGGAACGTTGGTGATCATGATGGCTTCGATTCCCCCTCACAAAGGGAAGTATTCCTTGCAGAATCGCTACACTGGAGAGAAAAAATGCACCGCTTCTAGTTCCTCCTCTAGACAGCGGCGGCTCGTCCCGAAAGTTTTCTCTCTTTTTTCCAGAGTAAATGGCTTCATATAGTAGAAGATGGGCAACAATAGGCCTATGTGGGCCCCACGGGCCACCTAGGCAAACACTGAGGGGTAGGGCGCGCCCTCTTTGCTTGTGGGCCCACCTAGGGTCTTCTCCAGTACTTCTTTCTTCCAGTAATTTTTATATATTTCAAAATAAATCTCCATAATTTTTCACATCATTTTGAGCTCCGGAGAATTAATTACTATCTCTACAATAGCCTTTTCAGGTCAGAATTTTAGCTGCCAGTAATCTCCCTTTTGATGTATCTTGCATTTTAAGAGAGAAAATGCATTAGAATTACATCATAATATGAAATATAACTTCAAGACAATATAAATAACAGTACAAAAAACATGATGTAAAATGAACATATCATGCGCCGCACGGGACTTGGTTGCGCGTGTGCTCTCCACCACCCATCCACCCCCCGGCAAGGGCGAATCCAGCCCAATGGCCATGGACCTGTGCCCCCTTCCTGTGTTCATGGCCTCTCGGGGCGACTTCGAGCCCAGTGCGCCACGTGAGCTGCACTCCTTCGGCTGGCCGGCGCCTCAACGTCCCACCCTGTCGGTGCCTTGGTCTCCCGTCCATCCCAACACGTCTTCGATTCTGGCACACTCTAGGAGTTGCACCCGCTTTACAGCTCTTTAGGCTAGCTGGCGTCCTTGCTACTTCGGTCCTAGTGACTCGGATTTGCGCTACATCCGGATCCCCGCTCGCATGGGCCTTCGGACACCATCACATCCTCCATCGCTTCTTATTCCACCCACCTCTGTGCCATGTCTGTTCCTTCGTTGTTCGCGCTTCCGGCGGCTCCCGGTGCCTATTCGGTGATAGGCGTGGCCCCCTTTCATGCGGTCTGTTGGGGAACATAGCATGCAATTTCAAAAAGTTTCCTATGATCACGCAAGATCTATCTAGGAGATGCATAGCAACGAGAGGGGGAGAGTGTGTCCACGTACCCTCGTAGACCGAAAGCGGAAGCATTAGTTAACGCGGTTGATGTAGTTGAACGTCTTCATGATTCAACCGATCCAAGTACGGAACCTATGGCACCTCCGTGTTCAGCATAAGTTCAGCTCGAAGACGTCCCTCGGACTCTTGATCCAGTAGAGGGTCGAGGAAGAGTTCCGTCAGTACGACGGCGTGGCGACGGTGTTGATGATGTGATCCGCGCAGGGCTTCGCCTAAGCACTATGACGTTATGACCGGAGGAGTAAACTGTCGAGGGGGGCACCACACACGGCTAAGAGAATCTCTGTTGTGCCTTTGGGGTGCCCCCTGGCCACGTATATAAAGGAGGGGGAGGAGGAGGCCGGCGGCCAAGGAGGGGCACGCCAAGGGGGGAGTCTTACTTGGACTCCTAGTCCAAGTAGGATTCAGCCTCCCTCCTTCCAATCAACGAAGAGGGGAAAGGGGAAGGGAGAGAGGAGAAAGAAAGAGGGGGGTCGTGCCCCCTCCCCTTGTCCAATTTGGATTAGGGCAAGGGGCGCGCGCCACCTCCCGTGGTCTGCCTCCTCTCCTCCATTATGGACCAATAGGCCCAATAACTTTCCCAGGGGAGGGGGGGTCTGGTAACCTCCGGGTACTCTGAAAAATCCCTGATCTTCTTTGCAACCTTTCCGGTTTCCGTATGTTGGAAATATGCTCTAGAGGCAATAATAAAATGTTTATTATTATATTTCCTTGTTCATGATAATTGTCTATTGTTCATGCTATAATTGTATTAACCGGAAACCGTAATACATGTGTGAATACATAGACCACAACATGTCCCTAGTGAGCCTCTAGTTGACTAGCTCGTTGATCAATAGATGGTTATGGTTTCCTGACCATGGACATTGGATGTCGTTGATAACAGGATCACATCATTAGGAGAATGATGTGATGGACAAGACCCAATCCTAAGCATAGCACAAGATCGTGTAGTTCGTTTGCTAAGAGCTTTTCTAATGTCAAGTATCATTTTCTTAGACCATGAGATTGTGCAACTCCAGGATAAAGTAGGAATGCTTTGGGTGTACCAAACATCACAACGTAACTGGGTGGCTATAAAGGTGCACTACAGGTATCTCCGAAAGTGTCTGTTGAGTTGGCACGAATCGAGACTGGGATTTGTCACTCCGTATGACGGAGAGGTATCTCTGGGCCCACTCAATAATGCATTATCATAATGATCTCAATGTGACTAAGGAGTTAGTCACGGGATCATGCATTACGGAACGAGTAAAGAGACTTGCCAGTAACGAGATTGAACGAGGTATTGGGATACCGATGATCTAATCTCGGGCAAGTAACATACCGATGAACAAAGGGAATTGTATACGGGATTGATTAAATCCCCGACATCGTGGTTCATCCGAGGAGATCTTCGTGGAACATGTGGGAGTCAACATGGGTATCCAGATCCCGTTGTTGATTATTAGCCAGAGAGATGTCTCGGTCATGTCTGCATAATTCCCGAACCCGTAGGGTCTACACACTTAAGGTTCGGTGACGCTAGAGTTGTTATGGGAAATAGTATGTGGTTACCGAAGGATGTTCGGAGTCCCGGATAAGATCCCGGACGTCACGTGGAGTTCCGGAATGGTCCGGAGATGAAGATTTATATATGGGAAGTCCTTATTCGGTCGCCGGAAGTGTTCGGGGGTTTCCGATATTGTACCAGGACCACTGAAAGGGTTCCGGGGGTCCACCAGGAGGGTCCACCTGCCCCGGAGGGCCCTATGGGCTGAATATGGAGGGGAACCAGCCCCTAGGTGGGCTGGGCGCCAACTCCTCCCTAGGGCCCATGCGCCTAGGGTTGGGGAAAACTCTAAAGGGGGCGCCCCCTTGGCTTGGGGGGGCAAGTCTTCCCCCTTAGCCGCCCCCCTCTAGATCCATCTGGAGGGGGCCGGCCCCCCTCTCCCTTGCCCCTATAAATAGTGGGGAGGTGGGAGGGCAGCCGCACCCTTCCCTAGCGCAGCCCTCCCCCTCTCCAACACATCTTCCTCCTCCTAGTGCTTGGTGAAGCCTTGCAGGAGAACTGCAAGCTCCACCACCACGCCGTCGTGCTGCCGGAGCTCTCCCTCAACTTCTCCTCTCCCCTTGATGGATCAAGAAGGAGGAGACGTCCCCGGGCTGTACGTGTGTTGAGCATGGAGGCGCCGTCCGTTCGGCGCTAGATCGGATCTTCCGTGATTTGAATCGCCGTGAGTACGACTCTATCATCCGCGTTCTAGTAACGCTTTCGCTTAGCGATCTTCAAAGGTATGAAGATGCACATCCTCTCTCTCTCTTGTTGCTAGAATTTCCTAGATTGATCTTGGTGATACGTAGGAAAATTTTGAATTATTGCTACGTTCCCCAACAGTGGCATCATGAGCCAGGTTTATGCGTAGATTCTATGCACGAGTAGAACACAAGTAGTTGTGGGCGTTGGTTTGTTCAATATGCTTACCGTTGCTGGTCTTATCTTGATTTGGCGGCATTGTGGGATGAAGCGGCCCGGACCGACCTTACACGTATGCTTACGTGAGATAGGTACCACTGACTGACATGCACTTTTTGCATAAGGTGGCTAGCGGGTGTCTGTCTCTCCCACTGTAGTCGGATCGGATTCGATTAAAAGGGTCCTTATGAAGGGTAAATAGCAATTGGCATATCATCGTTGTGGCTTTTGCGTAGGTAAGAAATGTTCTTGCTAGAAACCCATAGCAGCCACGTAAAACATGCAACAACAATTAGAGGACGGCTAACTTAGCTTGTTTTTGCAGGGTATGCTATGTGATGTGATATGGCCAAAAGAATGTGATGAATGGTATATGTGATGTATGAGATTGATCATGTTCTTGTAATAGGAATCACGACTTGCATGTCGATGAGTATGACAACCGGCAGGAGCCATAGGAGTTGTCTTAATTTATTGTATGACCTGTGTGTCATTGAAAGACGCCATGTAATTACTTTACTTTATTTCTAACCGTTAGCCATAGTAGTAGAAGTAATAGTTGGCGAGACAACTTCATGAAGACATGATGATGGAGATCATGGTGTCGTGCCGGTGACGAAGGTGATCATGCCGCACCTCAAAAATGGAGATCAAAGGCGCAAGATGATATTGTCCATATCATGTCACTATGATTTGCATGTGATGTTTGTCATGTTTACATCCTATTTACTTAGAACGACGGTAGCATAAATAAGATGATACCTAATTAAAAATTTCAAGAAAGTGTTCCCCCTAATTGTGCTCGGTTGCGAAAGTTCGTTGTTTCGAAGCACCACGTGATGATCGGGTGTGACAGATTCTAACATTCGCATACAACAGGTGTAAGCCAGATTTACACATGCAAAACACTTAGGTTGACTTGACGAGCCTAGCATGTACAGACATGACCTCGGAACACAAGAGACTGAAAGGTTGAACATGAGTCATATAGTAGATATGATCAACATGAAGATGTTCACCGATGATGACTAGTCCGTCTCACGTGATGATCGGACACAGCCTAGTTGACTCGGATCATGTATCACTTAAATGACTAGAGGGATGTCTATCTGAGTGGGAGTTCATTAAATAATTTGATTAGATGAACTTAATTATCATGAAAATAGTCTAAAATATCTTTGCAATATGTCTTGTAGATCAAATGGCCCACGCTAATGTTGCCCTCAACTTCAACGTGTTCCTAGAGAAAACCAAGCTGAAAGACGATGGTAGCAACTATATGGACTCGGTCCGAAACTTGAGGAACATCCTCATAGCTGCCAAGAAAGCATATGTCCTTGAAGCACCGCTAGGTGAAGCACCCATTTTCCCAGCAACTCAAGACGTTATGAACGCTTGGCAGTTGCGTAGTGATGATTACTCCCTGGTTTAGTGCGGCATGCTTTACGGCTTAGAACCAGGGCTCCAAAAGCGTTTTGAGAAGCACGTAGCATATGAGACATTCCAAGAGCTGAAAATGGTTTTCCAAGCTCATGTGCGGGTTGAGAGATATAAAGTCTCCGACAAGTTCTACAGTTGTAAGATAGAGGAAAACAGTTCTGTCAGTGAGCATATACTCACTATGTCCGGGTTGCACAACCGTTTGTCTCAGCTGGGAGTTAATCTTCCAGGTGACTCAGTCATTGATAGGATCCTCCAGTCGCTCCCACCTAGCTACAAGAGCTTTGTGATGAACTACAATATGCAAGGGATGGAGAAGTCCAATCCCAAGTTATATTAAATGCTGAAATCAACGGAGGTGGAAATCAAAAAGGAACATCAAGTGTTGATGGTGAATAAGACCACTAGTTTCAAGAAAGGTAAGGGTAAAAAGAACTTCAAGAAGGACGGCAAGGGAGTTGCCACGCCCGGTAAATCAGTTGCCGGGAAGAAGCCAAACAATGGACCCAAGCCCGAGACTCGGTGCTTTTATTGTAAGGGAAATGGTCATTGGAAGCGGAGCTGCCCCAAGTACTTAGCGGATAAGAAGGCCGGCAACACCAAAGGTATATGTGATATACATGTTATTGGTGTGTACCCTATCAGTACTCGTAGTAGCTCTTGGGTATTTGATACCGGTGCGGTTGCTCATATTTGTAACTCAAAACAGGAGCTGCGGAATAAGCGGAGGCTGGCGAAGGATGAGGTGACGATGTGCGTCGGGAATGGTTCCAAGGTTGATGTGATCGCCGTCGGCACGCTACCTCTACATTTACCTAAGGGATTAGTTTTAAACCTCAATAATTGTTATTTAGTGCCAGCTTTGAGCATGAAAATTGTATCTGGATCTCGTTTAATGCGAGATGGCTACTCATTTAAATTCGAGAATAACTGTTGTTCTATTTATATGAGATATATGTTTTATGGTCATGCCCCGCTGGTCAATGGTTTATTCTTATTGAATCTCGAACATGATGTTACACATATTCATAGTGTGAATATCAAAAGATGTAAGGTTAATAATGATAGTCCCACATACTTGTGGCACCGCCGCCTTGGTCACATTGGTGTCAAACGCATGAAAAAATTCCATGTAGATGGACTTTTGGAGTCTCTTGATTATGAATCATTTTACATGTTCGAACCATGCCTCATGGGCAAGATGACCAAGACTCCGTTCTGCGGAACAATGGAGCGAGCAACCAACTTGTTGGAAATAATACATACTGATGTGTGCAGTCCAATGAGCGTTGAGGCTCACAGTGGCTATCATTATGTTCTCACCCTCACTGATGACTTAAGTAGATATGGGTATGTCTACTTAATGAAACACAAGTTTAAGACCTTTGAAAAGTTCAAGGAATTTCAGAGTGAGGTGGAGAATCAACGTGACAGGAAAATAAAGTTCTTACGATCAAATCGTGGAGGAGAATATTTGAGTCACAAGTTTGGTACGCACTTAAGGAAATGTGGAATTATTTCACAAATCACGCCGCCTGGAACACCTCAGCGTAATGGTGTGTCCGAACGTCATAATCGCACTCTATTGGATATGGTGCGATCTATGATGTCTCTTACCGATTTACTGCTATCATTTTGGGGTTATGCTTTAGAGACTGCCACATTCACTTTAAATAGGGCACCGTCTAAATCCGTTGAGACGACACCGTATGAATTATGGTTTGGGAAGAAACCTAAGCTGTCGTTTCTAAAAGTTTGGGGATGCGATGCTTATGTCAAGAAACTTCAACCTGAAAAGCTCGAACCCAAGTCGGAAAAATGCGTCTTCATAGGATACCCTAAGGAAACCATTGGGTATACCTTCTACCTCAGATCCGAAGGCAAGATCTTTGTCGCAAAGAACGGATCCTTTCTAGAGAAAGAGTTTCTCTCAAAAGAAGTAAGTGGGAGGAAATTAGAACTTGATGAAGTACTACCTCTTGAACCGGAAAGTAGCGCAACTCAGGAAGATGTTTCTGTGGTGCCTGCACCGACTAGAGAGGAAGTTAATGATGATGATCAAGGAACTCCAGATCAAGTTGCTACTGAACTTCGTAGGTCCACTAGGGCATGTTTCGCACTAGAGTGGTACGGCAACCGTGTCCTGGAAATCATGTTGTTAGACAACTGTGAACCTTCGAACTCTGAAGAAGCGATGGCGGGCCCAGATTCCAACAAATGGCTTGAAGCCATGAAATCCGAGATAGGACCCATGTATGAAAACAAAGTATGGACTTTGACAGACTTGCCTGATGATCGGCGAGCCATAGAAAATAAATGGATCTTTAAGAAGAAGACTGACACAGATGGTAATGTGACCATCTATAAAGCTCGGCTTGTCGCTAAGGGTTATCGACAAGTTCTAGGGGTTGACTACGATGAGACCTTCTCACCCGTAGCAAAGCTGAAGTCCATCCGAATCATGTTAGAAGTTGCCGCATTATATGATTATGAGATATGGCAAATGGATGTCAAAACGGCATTCCTTAATGGTATCCTTAAGGAAGAATTGTATATGATGCATCCGGAAGGTTTTGTCGATCCTAAGAATGCTAACAGGGTGTGCAAGCTCCAGTGCTCCATCTATGGGTTGGTGCAAGCATCTCGAAGTTGGAACATTCACTTTGATGAAATGATCAAAGCGTTTGGGTTTATGCAGACTTATGGAGAAGCTTGTGTTTACAAGAAAGTGAGTGGGAGCTCTGTAGCATTTCTCATATTATATGTGGATGCCATACTATTGATGGGAAATGATATAGAACTTTTGGAAAGCATAAAGGTCTACTTGAATAAGTGTTTTTCAATGAAGGACCTTGGAGAAGCTACTTACATATTAGGCATCAAGATCTATAGAGATAGATCGAGACGCCTCATCGGTCTTTCACAAAGCACATACCTTGATAAGATATTGAAGAAGTTCAATAAGGATCAGTCCAAGAAGGGGTTCTTGCCTGTATTGCAAGGTGTGAAATTGAGCACGGCTCAATACCCGACCTCGGCAGAAGATAGAGAAAATATGAGTGTCGTCCCCTATGCCTCAGCCATAGGGTCTATCATGTATGCCATGTTGTGTACCAGACCTGATGTGAACCTTGCCGTAAGTTTGGTAGGGAGGTACCAAAGTAATCCCGGCATGAAACACTAGACAGCGATCAAGAATATCCTGAAGTACCCGAAAAGGACTAAGGATGTGTTTCTCGTTTATGGAGGTGACGAAGAGCTCGTCGTCAAGGGTTACATCGATGCTAGCTTTGACACGGATCTGGATGACTCCAAGTCACAAACTGAATACGCGTATATTTTGAATGGTGGGGCAGTCAGCTGGTGCAGTTGCAAGCAAAGCGTCGTGGCGGGATCTACATGTGAAGCGGAGTACATGGCAGCCTCGGAGGCAGCACATGAAGCAATCTGGATGAAGGAGTTCATTACCGACCTAGGAGTTATTCCCAATGCGATGAATGGTATATGTGATGACTCTCTTCTGTGACAACACTAGAGCTATTGCCCTTGCCAAGGAGCCCAGCTTTCACAAGAAGACCAGGCATATCAAGCGTCGCTTCAACTCCATTCGTGAAAATGTTCAAGATGGAGACATAGGTATTTGTAAAGTGCATACGGATCTGAATGTCATGGATCCGTTGACTAAACCTCTTCCACGAGCAAAACATGATCAACACCAGAACTCTATGGGTGTTTGATTCATCACAATGTAACTAGATTATTGACTCTAGTGCAAGTGGGAGACTGTTGGAAATATTCCCTAGAGGCAATAATAAAATGGTTATTATTATTTTTCCTTGTTCATGATAATTGTCTATTGTTCATGCTATAATTGTATTAACCGGAAACCTTAATACATGTGTGAATACATAGACCACAACATGTCCCTAGTGAGCTCTAGTTGACTAGCTCATTGATCAATAGATGGCTATGGTTTCCTGACCATGGACATTGGATGTCGTTGATAACGGGAACACATCATTAGGAGAATGATGTGATGGACAAGACCCAATCCTAAGCATAGCACAAGATCCTGTAGTTTGTTTGCTAAGAGCTTTTCTAATGTCAAGTATCATTTCCTTAGACCATGAGATTGTGCAACTCCCGGATACCGTAGGAATGCTTTGAGTTTACCAAACATCACAACATAACTGGGTGGCTATAAAGGTGCAATACGGGTATCTCCGAAAGTGTCTGTTGAGTTGGCACGAATCGAGACTGGGATTTGTCACTCCGTATGACAGAGAGGTATCTCTGGGCCCACTTGGTAATGCATCATCATAATGAGCTCAATGTGACTAAGGAGTTAGTCACGGGATCATGCATTACGGAACGAGTAAAGAGACTTGCCAGTAACGAGATTGAATGAGGTATTGGGATACTGACGATCGAATCTCGGGCAAGTAACATACCGATGGACAAAGGGAATTGTATACGGGATTGATTGAATCCCCGACATTGTGGTTCATCCGATGAGATCATCATGGAACATGTGGGAGTCAACATGGGTATCCAGATCCCACTGTTGATTATTGTCCAGAGAGATGTCTCGGTCATGTCTGCATGATTCCCGAACCCGTAGGGCCTACACACTTAAGGTTCGGTGACGCTAGAGTTGTTATGAGAAATAGTATGTGGTTACCGAAGGATGTTCAGAGTCTTGGATGAGATCCCAGACGTCACGAGGAGTTCTGGAATGATCCGGAGATGAAGATTTATATATGGGAAGTACTTATTCGGTCGCTGGAAGTGTTCGGGGGTTTACGGGTATTGTACCGAGACCACCAAAAGGGTTCCAGGGGTCCACCGGGAAGGTCCACCTGCCCCGGAGGGCCCTATGGGCTGAATATGGAGGGGAACCAGCCCCTAGGTGGGCTGGGCGCCAACTCCTCCCTAGGGCCCATGCGCCTAGGGATGGGGGAAACCCTAAAGGGGGCGCCCTTCTTGGCTTGGGGGCAAGCCTCCCCCCTTGGCCGCCGCCCCCGATACGTCTCCAACGTATCTATAATTTTTGATTGTTCTAGGCTATTATATTATCCATTTCGGATGTTTAATGGGCTTTACTATACACTTTTATATTATTTTTGGGACTAACCTATTAACCGGAGGCCCAGTCCAAATTGTTGGTTTTTGCCTATTTTAGTGTTTCGCAGAAAAGGAATATCAAACGGAGTCCAAACGGAATTAAGCCTTCGGGAGAGTTATTTTTGGAACAAACGCAATCCAGGAGACTTGGAGTAGACGTCAGGGAAGCAACGAGGTGGCCACGAGGGTCCAGGGCGCGCCCTACCCCCTGGGCGCACCCCCACCCTCGTGGGCCCCTCATGGCTCGCCTGACCGACTTCTTTCACCTATATATATCCATATACCCCGAAAACATCCAGGAACACAATAGATATGGAGTTCTGCCACCGCATGCCTCTATAGCCACCAAAAACCTATCAGGACCCTGTTCTGGCACCCTGTCGGAGGGGGGGGGGATCCCTCACCGATAGCCCTCTTCATCATCCCGGTGCCATCTGAGGGAGTCTTGGATTAGGGGGTATCCGGACAGCCGGACTGTGTACAACGTCCGGACTATTGAAGCGTGAAGATACAAGACTCAAGACTTCGGCCCGTGTCCGGATGGCACTCTCCTTGGTGTGGAAGGCAAGCTTGGCGATCCGGATATTATATTTCCTTCCTTGTAACCGACTCCATGTAAACCCTAGCCCTCTCCGGTGTCTATATAAACCGGAGAGGTTGGTCCTTAGAAGGCCGATCACAATTACAATCATACCATCATAGGCTAGCTCTTAGGGTTTAGCCTCTACGATCTCATGGTAGATCTACTCTTGTACTACCCATATCATCAATATTAATCAAGCAAGAAGTAGGGTTTTACCTCCATCGAGAGGGCCCGAACCTGGATAAACATCTGTGTCCCTCGCTTCCTGTTACCATCAGCCTTGACGCACAGATCGGGACCCCCTACCCGAGATCCGCCGGTTTTGACACCGACATTGGTGCTTTCATTGAGAGTTCCTTTGTGACGTCGCCACAAGGCTCGATGGCTCGTCTCATCGTCAAGGACGACATTACCTCGGAGGGAGCTCTGGTTGTAGGCCAGACGCTCTGACTCGACGGCTTTATCATGGCCGCCTCATCGGCGGTAGCGCCGACGATGGCCTCTCGGGTCATCAATCATAACATTCACGTCAGTTTAGAACTTGCCGAATAGATGGATCCCATGGAGCTCTCCTCCCTTAATGAACTCTTGGATCGCATCGCCGCTCTAGGGGTCACCATGAACTATGACCGGATTGGGCTTAAACCCGACCGAAGGGACATCAGGTCCCCGCCGGCCACCCATGAGGTAGCGATTGTGGAGGAACCACGCGCGGATTGTCCCTCAACTTTGAGGACGAATTATGTTCGGATTGCCGAACTCCTTGAGCCGAAAACCTGCTCAAAGGGAAACATGACCCAGGCCCCGGACTTAGAATCGGGCATTGGGCCAAAGGAATTGGGTGGTATCTCGGATTCCGAGCCGTTAAGCTCGAAACCGCCCGCGCCCTTGGGCGTCAGATCGGATCCAAATCCGGATTCTGTTAAGAACACCTATCTGGACTTAAACTGTCTCTCCCGCGTCAGGGAAGAGCCCCAGGAAACGGTACACCACTACTGGGCCAGATTCCTCCTTGCGCTTAACAAGGTCAAGGACTGCCGCGAGGAGAACATCATCTCACTCTTGTGCAAAAACTGCATGGACGAAGGCCTCCTTAATGCTATAAGCCGCTGCGACATAGTATGCTTCACGGACTTGACAAACATAGTACGGAAGTGCTGTGCGATGGAGAGTGCTTGGAAGACCCAGACAGAATTTTGGGATAGTACTGCTCTCACCAAGACCTTTGTCCGAACTAAACGGACAAACTCTCGTAAGTCGTCTGATCCAATCCCTAAGAAACCAAAGCCCACCCCCGGGCGGGGATCCGTATTGGAAGAATGGCTCGACGGGCCATGTAAGCTCCACAGTACTCCGGATACAATACCAACTCATAGCCTTAGGGCATGTTGGATACTCCGGCAGGTGGCAAAAAGTGGCGAGGATCTTCTTGTAAGCGATAAACGGAACAACATCCTGCCAGCGGACACAATATGGTACTAGCGGTCTTTGAGACTTTTTCCTCGAACAACAGGCGCAAGCGAGCTCATCGGAGCTCTGCGGAAATTTGCCATGTGGCAAAGATAAATCCCTGGAATGACATTACTATAACTTTTAATGCCAGTGATGAACCTCGATTCCAGACTGTCCGGGCACCGGCCGCTCTGGTCCTTAGACCAATCGTGGACGGCTTTCAGCTCACCAAAGTACTCATGGACGGCGGAAGCAGGTTAAACTTGATCTATGAAGAAACGCTCAACAAAATGGAAATTGATAAAGGCCGCATTGAGAAAAGCGGCACCACCTTCAGGGGAATCATCCCTACTCGGGAAGCGCGGTGCGCGGGAAAAATCACACTTGATGTGGTATTCGGCACCCCGGAGAATTACAGGTCCGAAGAAATCACATTCCAAGTGGCTTCCTTTAGCAGCGGATGCCACACCCTTCTAGAGCGGGACGCGTTTACAATCTTTCAAGTTGTACCCCATTACGGATACATGAAGCTTAAAATGCCCGGACCCAACGGAATCATCACTCTAGCCAGTGATCCGGACGTCGCACTTCGTGCCAAAAATAAAACCGCAGCACTAGCCCTGGAAGCATTATCTGAAGCCCTAGCAGCCAAAGAGTTAACAACACTGCGGGCCACCATGGACAGGGACGATGTGATACTCGACAAACGACCCAAGTCCACCTCATTTAAACCTGCAGACGAGATAGTCAAATTCCAAGTCCACCCAACGGACCCCACGAAGACAACATCCATTGGGACACAGTTGAGCCCCATGATGGACGTCGCACTGCGAGATTTCTTACGCGAGAATTGGGACATTTTCGGCTGGCACCCTTCGGACATGCCAGGCATCCCACATCGGTTGGCCGAACACAGCCTCAATATACTAAAGGGATACAAACCGGTCAAACAGACCCTAAGGCGGTTTTCAGAACCCAAACGGCAGGCCATGGGGGAAGAGCTAGCCAAGCTGCTTGATGCCGGATTCATCAGAGATATTAAACATCTGGATTGGCTGGAAAATTTGGTAATGGTACCAAAAAAGGACAAATATTGGCGCTTATGCGTCGACTTCAAAGACCTCAACAAGGCTTGCCCTAAGGATCCCTTTCCCCTCCCTTGCATCGATCAAATCATCGATGCCACAGCTGGACACGACTCGCTGTGTTTTCTAGATGCATACTCCGGATACCATCAAATAAAGATGATAGAGTCTGACCAAGCTGCAACAGATTTTATAACGCCATATGGCCCTTTTTGCTTCAACACTATGCCTTTCGGGCTCAAGAATGCCGGCGTAACCTATCTACGCATGATTCAAACATGCCTGGAAAAACAAATCGGCAAAACAGTGGAAGCATATGTGGACGATGTAGTCATAAAAACTAGACACGTCGAAACCCTAATAGATGACTCGAGGCTTACATTCGATAACCTCCAGACATACGGCATCAAGTTAAATCTGGAAAAATGCAGTTTTGGTGTCCCCTCGGGGAAGCTGCTAGGCTTCATTGTTTCCAATAGAGGAATCGAAGCGAATCCAGCAAAAATCCGAGCTCTGTCGCAGTTGGCTATACCAACAGACCTCAAGCACATCCAGAAGCTAGCTGGATGTGTGTCCGCTTTGAGCCGCTTTATATCCAGGATAGGAGAAAAGGCATTGCCTCTTTACCGCCTCCTTCAGTGCACCGAACACTTTGTATGGACGGATGCGGCCGCGGCCGGACTTGATGAGATAAAGACCTTATTGGCCAGTAATCCAGTCCTAACAGCGCCAAACATCGGCGAACCTATGCTACTATACATAGCTGCAACACATCAAGTGGTAAGCGTAGTGCTCGTCGTCAAACGAGAGGTGAACGGATACAAATTCCCACTTCAAAAGCTGGTTTATTACATATCCACGGTCCTCACCCCATGCAAATCCCGATACCCACACTATCAAAAAATAGCATACGCAGTCTTCATGGCATCCCGGAAGCTAAGACACTACTTTCAAGAGTGTTCGATTACCGTTGCCTCCGAAGTACCACTCAATGACATAATTAATAACCGCGACGCTACGGGCCAGATTGCTAAATGGGCTATCGAGCTCCTCCCATTCGACATAATATACAAACCACGGCGAGCCATTAAGTCGCAAGTACTGGCTGACTTTGTCACCGAATGGACAGAAGCCGAACTCCCTAAAGAGTACGGCGCGTACTCCAACTGGATCATGCACTTTGACGGCTCCAAAATGCTGGACGGACTGGGAGCAGGGGTAGTCCTGACATCTCCCACCGGGGACACGGTCCAGTACATCCTACAAATATTATACACAGACTCCAATAATGCAGCCGAATATGAGGCTCTGTTGCATGGTCTTCGGATGGCAGTCTCTATGGGCATCCAACGCCTGGAAGTGCGCGGGGATTTGAACCTCGCAATATCACAAATAAATGGAGACTTTGATGCCAAGGATCCGAAAATGGTGGCCTATCGTAATGCCGTCCTCAAAATGTCAGCTCGGTTCGAGGGGCTCGAATTCCACCATGTGGCTCGAGAAAACAATCAAGCAGCGGACGTCCTCGCCCGCATCGGCGCCAAACGCGACCCTGTCCCACCTAATATATTCCTAGAAAGGCTGTTCAAGCCATCCGTAGTATGGGAAGTGGAGTCCGGCAATACCAGCACGGATCCGAATACACCCCTAGACTCCGAACCATCAGACACAATCGGAGGCTCTGCCACCGAAATAACATCTTCGGCCCACGAAATTATGGCCGTAATCACCCCGTGGACTAAGCCTTTCTTGGCCTACCTAAATAGGAAGGAGCTCCCGGAAGACCAAAATGAAGCACGCTGCATAGTTCGGCGTTCCAAAGCTTACAAAGTCCACGAAGGGGAACTCTACAAGAAAAGCGCGACCAGAGTGATCCAAAGGTGCATCTCCGAAGAGGAAGGGCGGCAACTCCTGGCTGAAATCCATGTCGAACTGGGCGGACACCACGCTGCAGCTCGAGCGCTAGTCAGCAAAGCCTTCCATACAGGCTTCTATTGGCCGACGGCCCGAGCAGACGCACAGGACCTTGTCCAACATTGCGTCGGCTGCCAGCTCTTCGCCAATCAGAGTCATATGCCCCCTACCGCTCTCCAAACAATCCCCATAACTTGTCCCTTCGCGGTCTGGGGGCTGGATATGGTTGGACCTCTTAAAGGGGGAAGCCATAAGAAAAAATACTTATTGGTCATGGTGGACAAATTCACCAAATGGATCGAAGCCAAACCAGTTAAAACAGCCGAAACTGGACCAGTAATAGACTTCATATCCGGGGTCGTACACCGGTACGGTGTCCCCCGTAGCATCATCACTGATAATGGCTCAAATTTCACAGCCAATGAAGTGAAAACTTGGTGCGACAAAATGGGCATTAAGCTCGACTACGCTTCCGTCTACCACCCCCAAACAAACGGCCAGGTCAAACGGGCAAATGGTCTCATCATGAGCGGCATAAAACCCAGACTAGTGCGAGCTTTAACAGAATCGGATACGCACTGGGTAGAGGAGCTAGACTCCGTACTCTGGGGGCTGCGGACCACACCGAATCGAACTACCAGATATACACCATTTTTATGGTGTACGCTGCGGAAGCAGTACTACCCTGCGATATAATACATGATTCGCCACGCGTATGCATGTACGAAGAGAAGGAAGCCGAGTTAGATCGGCAGGATAACTTGGATGCCCTGGAGGAGGAGCGCGATGTCGCAAAAGTCCGTTCCGCATTCTATCAGCAGCAGGCTCGACGATACCAAAGCAGAGAAGTGTGGGCCAAAACTTATAATATTGGCAAGCTCGTTCTATGCCTACCGGAGAAGACGAAGGACAAGCTCAAACCCAAGTGGGAAGGTCCCTTCGCCATTGACAAAGTTCTCACTGGAGGAGCGTATCGTCTATGTAATGCATCCGATAGCAGACTCGAGCCGAACCCATGGAACGCGGCTAGACTCCAGAGATTCTACGCCTAACACCGAACTCAGTGTTCGTCTCCTCACCCCTCCTATTTAATTATGCTCCACCTCTTTTTCTCTCCTTTCTCGACCCTTTTTCTCTTCACACAAAGTATTTAATACAGTGCGGACTCCCGGATCACTCCGGTCGTACTATGTGTGTAAGCTGTACCTGGGGGCTTCCTATTCGGAAGCTAGACATAATCACTTTAAATGGCTTTTTGCCCATCGCATATGCGTTCTTTTTCCATATGTGCCTTTTCTTCACCATTATATGCATCGATATGACTTAAGATGTGGCAAACCTGGGTTGCCTGGCTCTTGTGTTTATGCCCTATGTTCCCGTTAATTCGGCTAGGGCATAAGGGAGCACCTCTGCAATTGTTACTGTTGGTTAAGCTGGATGTGTACCTCAGACTGGGTGAAGCCGAAAGCTAGTTTCCTTAAGAGAATATTCGATCGGTGAACAAAGGGTGTATTTGTTGGTTACAACAAAAAAAACCAGAAGCTTTGTATCCTGCGCCATCGTTCGCAGTCCGGACATGTTCATCGACACATGCATTCCCAGGGAAAGGAACCCCTAACAGAACTATTCTCCCTGGAAGATGTTTCTTGCTATCCATGCAATATAACATAACTAGTTGGGTACTCGTCTGTTCAAGCACTTATGAGCCCTACGCCTGGTATCCACGCATACCCCGGTTCTTGTATAACCGAGCGGGTATTCGGACACACCCCGGACTATATGATCCAGGGGCTGAAGCGAAAAGGTCCGCCATGACAAATGATTTCAATCCGACTAGGGGCTAATTATGCCAATTAAATTACAAAGTCACAGAGACTGACTATACTCCTCCTCTATACCATCTAACAGGCTATCTAGCCTACAATCTTGTTGAGAATACTTAGCGGCTAACGCTACCTGGTCATATACCAGACTCACGGGAATTTCTTGCCCATCCGGCCCCGCCGGTCCTACTTCGGCCATATGGTTCGGGTCCATCTTGGTGTAGCGCGTCTTCACCATTGCCCAGGCTTCTCTTGCTCCTTGCCGGCATGCTGATATCTTCCACAGACGGAAGCGCCGCCGGGCTCCTTGAAGCAGGTCCGCAAGCTCCCCCATGCCATTCGGCAGGAGGCTTGATGGCCACAAGGCCTGAGCAACGTCGTGCATCACCTGCCAAGCACGCTCGTGCAGCTGCGCAAGTTCTTGTAGCAAATCACCTGCAGATGAGGGCATCTCCTCTTCAGGGCGACCCGTTAACATTCCTGCAGGCAAAATTTTCGTCAAAAAACTTCCTCGCCGAACTATCACACAGTTTGCTTGAGCTCTTACCATAAATGCCGCGTCGAAGCTTTTTGTTCTCCTTCACGAAGCCCGCAAGTTGAGCACGGATGTCCTTTAATTCCACGTCCAGACGAATATTGGCATCTTGTAGCTTGTTCTTCTCTCATGTCACCTGCGTAAGGACGCGCTCACTAGCCTTTAGCTGCCGTTGGAGATGCGAGTCGTCACCCATTACGCCCTCCGGATTCACCCCGGGATTGTCTGCAGAATTTTCTGTTAGACTAACCGCACCAGCCATTTACTAACTGGTACATCTATGTATAATGGAGACAAATATTACCAGAGGGGGCCTTTCGGGATCCCTCTAACTTGGCTACCGCATCAGTCAGCTGGGCCTTGCATGCTTCCAGCTCCCGCGCCAATTGTTCATTCTTGTCCACAAGGACCTGTGCATATATTGATCCTTCAAACAGTTGTCCCAACTATTCCAAGTCTCAGGGGCTACTGCTATATATACTTATCAAAATTTCTTACTCGTATATCTTTGGTGTACTGGTTCGTCGCCTGGGCCAGCCCGCCTCGAGCAGCTCGGACATATGCGTCCGCCGAATTGAAGGCATTAAAAGCCTCTTTGGAAAAGATGTTGTTCCGGAGCACAGCCCTCCGACGCCGGTGATTCATGGCTCTATCCACTTCGGAGTTCGTGGCCGAACACATATCCGCACCCTCCGTCGGGGGGCTATGCGGTGCTTGCGCCGTGTCCGCCTCCGCCCCCGAAGCCGGTTCTGGAACCCGGCTGGTGGAGGCGTGATTGGTGGGGTCCCCGGATATAGTCCGGTTATTCCTCTTCCTGCCAGACACAAAGGGCGTTGTCATATTTCAAATTCTATAAATTATAGGACAGGTCATTACTTTACCTCTGTAGCGGTGTGTCAACCCTCACCGCCTTCCTCTTGAGCCTGCCCGATCCGGACGCCCGTGGTTGACGAGTCCTTAGGGGCTCGGCCCCTTGCTCTGGCTGTCGTTTCTGCAAATAGAACGATGCCTCAAGGGTAAATTATAATACCTGGGGGGGGAGTCCTCTTCGGAGGATAGGGTTTTTTAGCTCGGCTTACACACGACGTGGGGAGCAGTCCAGGGTAGTCGGCCGTAATGGCCACTAGGGCGCCATCCCAGCTTGCCTGATAAAATACCCCGTTGACAAGCTCCACAGTAATATCTGGATCTACTTTGAGTCCTGGATCTAGGGCCCTTCTAGAATCCTCTGGTTGCGGGAAGGGGATGAAGATTCCTTCTACGACCCTCCTCAGTTCCTGCTCAGAAGCATTGATGCAAGTAATCTCAGCGGAAGAACGCTAGAGTAAGTGAAGCTGGGAAAAGAATGGCAACTTACCCACTCTGGGGGGTTGTACATGGAGAATCCGTCCCGCATTTTTATACGGAGGAATTCCTCCTCTTCCCCTTTGTACAAATCGGACAATATCCTCGCCAAAGCGGCAGTGGAATCCGGACCCTTACGGCCGCAGCGGGTGGCGTCATCTTCCCCATTGAAATGCCACATGGGCTTCCCCCGATATTGGAGTGGTTGCACTCCTCGCCTTATGCATATCGCCATGACCTCAACTATCGTCAGTCCGGATTTGGCCAGCAACTTTATCCTGTTCATCAGGAGGTATATTTCCCTTGTGTCCTCTTCTTGAGGGCCCCGGGGGCGCCAGCTTAAGCGTGCCCTCGGCGGGGCGTTGCTGAACTTGGGGAGACCCATCCGGACTGGATCCGGAAGGGGAACGTCATTTATATAGAACCACTCTGAAGGCCAGTTTTCTGGTGCCTTCTCAGGAGTGCCGGACAGGTATCCGGTCTCGGCAATGCGCCATACTTTGGCCCTGCCCACTTGATATAGGGACTCTCCCTGGGTGCGGGGGACAAGGCAGAACAACTTCCTCCATAATCTGAAGTGTGGTTCGCAGCCTAAAAACTGCTCGCAAAGTGCGACATACCCCGCTATGTGCAGAACGGAGGCTGGGGTAAGATTGTGTAACTGGAGGCCGTAGAACTCTAGGAGCCCGCAAAGAAACGGGTGGATGGGAAACCCGACGCCCCTCAGCATATGCGAGATGAGGCATATCCGCTCCTCCGTAGACGGGTTAGGAGATCCCTTAGCTTGTTCCCCTCCGTCGTAAGTGGCTATTCCAGCTCAGACGGGGACCATGAATACCGGTGGGAAAAACCCTTGGGTTTGTAACTTCACCAAACGGCTGTGAGGAACTGAGCACTCTCCCCAATCCCCCGACTTAGGGCGAGGAGGGCAAGCAGAAGAGTTGCAACGGCCGACCATGTTGGAATGGCTTTTCGTGGAGCGCTCTAGGATGCTAGCTCAAGGGAGGAGAGTGAGGTTTGGATCTGAGAATCCCTGTCCCTTCAAATAGACAGTTGGCCCGGAGGATCGAGGGTGAGAAATGCAAAAATACCTTGACGCCTCGCATTTGCATGACACGTGGAGATGGTCATTACTGAGGCGCTGAAGTCGAGGAGCACAACATTGATTGGAGGCCGGACACTATTCGTTGTAACACGTACTTTGGAGTATTCGAAGAAGGAACCCGCCTTGCAATGCCGAAGACAATACTGCACGCCGGACTCATCGTCATTGAAGCCTGGTTCAAGGGCTACTGAGGGAGTCCTAGATTAGGGGGTATCCGGACAGCCGGACTGTGTACAACGTCCGGACTATTGAAGCATGAAGATACAAGACTCAAGACTTCAGCCCATGTCCGGATGGGACTCTCCTTGGCGTGGAAGGCAAGCTTGGCGATCCGGATATTATATTTCCTTCCTTGTAATCGACTCCATGTAAACCCTAGCCCTCTCCAGTGTCTATATAAACCGTAGAGGTTGGTCCTTAGAAGGCCGATCACAATCACAATCATACCATCATAGGCTAGCTCTTAGGGTTTAGCCTCCACGATCTCGTGGTAGATCTACTCTTGTACTACCCATATCATCAATATTAATCAAGCGGGAAGTAGGGTTTTACCTCCATCGAGAGGGCCCGAACCTGGGTAAACATCTGTGTCCCTCGCTTCCTGTTACCATCAGCCTTGACGCACAGATCGGGACCCCCTATCTGAGATCCGCCGGTTTTGACGCCGACACCCTCCATGACGAGGAGGGAGTAGTTCACCCTCGGGGCTGAGGGTATGTACCAGTAGCTATGTGTTTGATCTCTATCTCTCGTGTTCTTGATTCGGCACGATCTTGATGTATCGCGAGCTTTGCTATTATAGTTGGATCTTATGATGTTTCTCCCCCTCTACTCTCTTGTAATGGATTGAGTTTGCCCTTTGAAGTTATCTTATCGGATTGAGTCTTTAAGGATTTTAGAACACTTGATGTATGTCTTGCATGTGCTTATCTGTGGTGACAATGGGATATTCACGTGATTCACTTGACGTATGTTTTGGTGATCAACTTGCGGGTTCCCTGACCTTGGGAATCTATGCATAGGGGTTGGCACACGTTTTCGTCTTGACTCTCCGGTAGAAACTTTGGGGCACTCTTTGAAGTACTTTGTGTTGGTTGAATAGATGAATCTGAGATTGTGTGATGCATATCGTATAATCATGCCCACGGATACTTGAGGTGACATTGGAGTATCTAGGTGACATTAGGGTTTTGGTTGATTTGTGTCTTAAGGTGTTATTCTAGTACAAACTCTATGATAGATCAAATGGAAAGAATAGCTTCGTGTTATTTTACTACGGACTCTTGAATAGATCGATCAGAAAGGATAACTTTGAGGTGGTCTCGTACCCTACAATAATCTCTTTGTTTGTTCTCCGCTATTAGTGACTTTGGAGTGACTCTTTGTTGCATGTTGGGGGATAGTTATATGATCCAGTTATGTTATTATTGTTGAGAGAACTTGCACTAGTGAAAGTATGAACCCTAGGCCTTGTTTCCTAGCATTGCAATACCGTTTACGCTCCCTTTTACCACTTGTTACCTTGCTGTTTTATATTTTCATATTACAAATACTCATATCTACAATCCATATTGCACTTGTATCACCATCTCTTCGCTGAACTAGTGCACCTATACAATTTGCCATTGTATTGGGTTTTTTTGGACACAAGAGACTCTTTGTTATTTGGTTGCAGGGTTTTTTGAGAGAGACCATCTTCGTCCTACACCTCCCACAGATTGATAAACCTTAGGTCATCCACTTGAGGGAAATTTGCTACTGTCCTACAAACCTCTGCACTTGGAGGCCCAACAACTTCTACAAGAAGAAGGTTGTGTAGTAGACATCAAGCTCTTTTCTGGCGTCGTTGCCGGGGAGGTGAGTGCTTGAAGGTATATCTTTAGATCTTGCAATCGAATCTTTTAGTTTCTTGTTTTATCACTAGTTTAGTTTGTAAAAGAAAACTACAAAAAAATGGAATTGAGTTTGCCTCATACGCTTCATCTTTTTAATATCTTTCGTGAGTATGACGGAAAGGAAAATTGTGCTCAAGTGCTAGAAGAAGAAATCTATAGAATGTTTGGCACTAAATCTTTGTATGATGAGCATGATTGCAATGTTGTTAGTATGAATTCTATGAATATCCATGATGCTAATGATATGCAAAGCTACAAGCTTGGGGAAGCTATGTTTGATAAAGATGATATTTTTTTGTCCCCCAAGTTTTGATGAGCAAATTTATTATGATGAAAGCATGCCTCCTATTTATGATGATTATTGTGATGACACGCATGCTATAAAAAATAAAGATAGCCATGAAACTTGTCATGTTGATTTTAATTTTCAATTGGATTATGCTTCACACTATAGTTATTTTGTTGAGTTTGCTCCCACTACTATTGATGAGAATAAATTTGCTTATGTTGAGAGTAGTAAAATTTCTATGCAAGTAGATCATGAAAAGAATGCTTTATGTGCTGGTTATATTGTTGAATTCATTCATGATTCTACTGAAAATTATTATTAGAGAGGATCATATGCTTCTACATATTGCAATAATATTAAGTTTCCTCTCTATGTGTTGAAAATTTTGAAGTTATGCTTGTTTTGCCTTCTATGCTAGTTGATTATTGTTCCCATAAGTTGTTTGCTCAAAAAATCCCCATGCATAGGAAGTGGATTAGACTTAAATGTGCTAGTCATATTCTTCATGATGCTCCCTTTATGTTCCAATTCTTATCTTTTATGTGAGCATCATTGAAATCATCATGCCTAGCTAGGGGCGTTAAACAATAGCGCTTGTTGGGAGGCAACCCAATTTTACTTTTGTCCTTTGTTTTTGCTCCTGTTTAGTAATAAATAATTCATCTAGCCTCTGTTTAGATGTGGTTTTATGTATTAGCTAGTGTTTGTGCCAAGTAGAACCTTTGGGAAGACTTGGGTGAAGTCTTTGCGATCTTGCTGTAAAAACAGAAACTTTTGCGCTCACGAGATTAGCTGCCATTTTTTACTGGAGAGTTCTTTTAGGTTGATTCTTTTTGAAGGTTATTAATAGAGAAGTTCCTCACGTCCGCAAATTTATTTAAGAATTTTTGGAGTTACAGAAATATTCTAATGATACAGATTACTACAGACTGTTCTGTTTTTGAGAGATTCTGTTTTCTATGTGTTGTTTGCTTATTTTGATGAATCTATGAGTAGTATCGGAGGGTATGAACCATAGAGAAGTTGTAATACATTAGATATTACACCAATATGAATTTTTAATGAGTTCACAACAGTACCTAAGTGGTGATTTATTTTCTTATACTAACGGAGCTTACGAGTTTTCTGTTGAGTTTTGTGTTGTGAAGTTTTCAAGTTTTGGGTAAAGATTCGATGGACTATGGAATAAGGAGTGGCAAGAGCCTAAACTTGGGGATGCCCAAGGCACCCCAAGGTAATATTTAAGGACAACCAAGAGCCTAAGCTTGGGGATGCCCCGGAAGGCATCCCCTCTTTCTTCTTCGTTCGTCGGTAACTTTACTTGGAGCTATATTTTTATTCACCACATGATATGTGTTCTGCTTGGAGCGTAATTTTATTTTGTTAGTATTTGCTTGATTTTATTTAGAATAATGTTTTGCATCTCTATTTTCAATAAAAGTGGCAATGATAGCCTTTGCCATGCTTATTTTGCAAGTATACTTGTTGCTGTTTGAAAACAGAAAGTTTATCGATGTTGCAAAAATTCCCTAGAAAAGTCAGAATGTGATAAATTGTTGAAACTTTTTTAAAAATAAGATCTGATAAATTTTCTACAGTGTATTATTTTTCTCATAATTTTTTAAGTTAGGGAAGTATGATGAATCTTGCATTTTTTACAGACTGTACTGTTTTGGCAGATTGCTGTTATGTTTGCATTGTTTGCATATGTTTGCTTGTTTAATGATTCTATTTGAGGATAGGAGTATTAAATATGCAGAGACATTTAGTATTCAATTTTGAATAATAATTTTTGTGATTTTTTACAGTAGAAAATGATAAGGTTTTTGCATTGGTTTATACTAACTTATCTCACGAGTTCTTGTTGAGTTTGGTGTGGATGAAGCTTTCGAGATTTAGGAAACCGAGATATAAAAAGAATTAAGGAGACACAAAATCTCAAGCTTGGGGATGCCCAAGGCACCCCAAGATAATATTTCAAGAAGTCTCAGGCATCCAAGCTTGGGGATGCCCCGATAGGCATCCCACCTTTCTTCTTCAACAATTATCGGTTGGTATCGGTTGAACCTAAGTTTTTGCTTTTTCACATGATGTGTGCTATCCTTGAAATGTCATTTTGTTTTGTTTTGCTTGCTGTTTGAATAAAATACCAAGATCGGAAATTCTTAAATGTTAGAGAGTCTTCACATAGTTGCACAATTATTTGACTACTCATTGATCTTCACTTATATCTTTTGGAGTAGTTTGTCATTTGCTCTAGTGCTTCACTTATATCTTTTTAGAGCACGACGGTGGTTTTATTTTATAGAAATTATTGATCTCTCATGCTTCACTTATATTATTTTGAGAGTCTTTTAGAACAGCATGGTATTTTCTTTAGTTATAAAATTAGTCCTAATATGATGGGCATCCAAGTTGGGTATAATAAAAACAATCATAGAAAGTGCATTGAATACTATGAGAGATTTGATGCTTGATAATTGTTTTGAGATATAAAGCTGGTAATGTTAGAGTCATGCTAGTTGGGTAATTATGAAATTGAGAAATACTTGTGTTAAAGTTGGCAAGTCCCGTAGCATGCAGGTATGGTAAAAGTTGTGTAACAAATTTGTAGCATGGGGTGCTCTTTGATTGCCTTCCTTATTTGTGGAGGTCGAGATCAAGCGATGGTTAACTCCTACCAACCCTTCCCCTAGGAGCATGCGTATTAGTACTTTGCTTCGAGGGCTAATTAACTTTTGCAATCACTAGTAGAAAACAACCCATTAGTCCCGGTTCGTAAGGGCCTTTAGTCCCGGTTCATGAACCGGGACTAATGGTCGCATTAATGCCACAGACATTAGTCCGGTTCAAAGACGAACCGGGACCAATGTGACTCCACGTGGCGATGTGCACCGAGCCCAGTCGGAGGTCTTTGGTCCGGTTGGCGGCTCCAACCGGGACCAAAAGTCTTTTTTAAGAAAGTGGCTGCTTTAGGGTTTTGTGGTTTATTTTAGGTTGTTATTTATAGCTAGCTAATAGAGAAGTGTCCTCTCTTATCTTCGTCCTTGGTTTATCAACGCTGCTGCTATATGTTCATTGCACCCGCAGATATATATATGACATGGCTCATGCATGCTTTGCATCATACCTCATCATATATATGTATATAATAAAGTCCTACTAATCATGCATCATCATACTACTTCTACTAGCTCGTTATTAATAATAAGTCATACGATCATCATCCTCGTATATAGTCATCGAACCCAACCCTACAGCACATGATCATCAGTACCAGGTATAGGACCTAAAACACCCTTAAGGTAAAATAGCATAAAACAATATAGACCCTGACTCTCCATTATGAAGAATGGCGATCATCCTGTCTCCAATTCTTGCCTTTCGCTGCTTATTGCTTCCAAGAAGCTCCTTACGACTGTCCATACATTTTTTTCCATTCTTTGATTGTTATGTCTCCACTTCTTTTAGAAACCCGATATGGACAGTTGAGATTCGTAGGACGACCTGGTAGTATGTTCAAAACATGAAGGCTACCACGCGTATACATCAGATGAGGGACACACTCATTCGGGATTATCTGTTGAAAAACATAGTAATAACTTCGTAATTAGCAATGATGTACTAGTTTAGAAGTGTGCAAAAAGATGCACGGATGTTGTAATAGTAAAAATAATCGTATCAAGGTATCTCCATGGTAGTTATCAGTAGTTCAACACGTGCACTAGTGGCACGTATTGACCATAATGTTGAGGAGTTTGATTGTAGATATTGTAATTCTCAAGATCTCTACAAAATCCGACTAGATGTCGCTTTCTCCCGATAAGTTAATTCGCAGCCTTCGTGTAGTATGTTACATCTACCATCTTCCGCACATTCTTTGAAGAATGAAAATAAGCTGTCAATGGAGATAAGTTGTCAACTATATATTTTGAAATAAACAATATAAATTACTTAATAACTATGTTTAGCTCACATGAGGGAAGAACTGGAGGTGTATGCACAAAGACCCAAATCGTAGGTGTCTCTTGCTCGATTGTAGGATCACCAAGATCCATGGTGATAATCATACCCTCATCAAGACCATACATCTTGCAAAATGCATCCCAATTTTGCAACCAAAATGGGTTACACTCGAGCATTGTACAGCTTTACTTGAAAATCCACATCATGTTCGGTACTTAGGACAATTTTTTTGTTTCAAATTTTCATGGTCTTCAAAATCCATCCTCTCCAAGACATAGCGCCTTGCAAAGCATGGGATAAGCTAGTCGAATTGAAAAAGATGAAAATTACACGTTAAAATAGTTGAAGTCGTGCTTAATTACGAAAAAAACTATTGTCGTGCTATGCATCGTATGAACATCGCAAGTCTCCTCGAGCTTAATGCTGAATCGCCGATCTTCCTCCAGCTCAATGAATTGTCGCACATACCTCGGTCATCGTGGCACCAATCGCACTCCCAGGCGATTTTCGTCGTCAGATGAGGACGACATTTCTGGCCTACGTTCATAATTCAAATATTAAACTAGATCATTATTATAAATCACGGGTTGACTATAGATGATCGATGTACATACGGGTTGAATATTATACCAAATTGTCCAGCACACGGGAATGAAGGAGAACTTATCCAATATGAGCATTCAATAAGCAAAACCAAATCACACGGGAACCGTAGCGCCCGACGGGTATCGACGCGGGCGGTGTCCGGATGCCTCACCACCGTCACTGGCCCACGCGACCGCCACCAAACAAGGATCGGGTCAACAACGGGTTGCCTCCTCACCAACCTACTACGTCCCCCGAAATGTAGCACCTCCCAATACCAACCCGGCGGAGCCCAGTCCCGAACATGTCCCTGATCAAGCAGGCCTCCATCGCCGACTCGGCGGCGACGAGGATGCGGGATAGGCATCGCCGACGCCGACGCTGAACTACTTCTATATATAGTTAAATAAAAGTAGTCTTATTAATTAAATCTATCTAGCTCAACTACTAAACACTTACTATAAATAAATAAGTAGTACTTACTAAAACAAACTACTTCATATATAAACTACTTTTTTTTTCCTTTTTCTAAATTACTACACATCTAATCCTACATAAAGATCTAAATTTTACAGAAAAAACTAACATAAAGAAACTAACATAAAAAAATCTTACATAATATGAACAAATCTTTTACAGAAAAAAACTAAAATCTAACATAAAGAAACTAATTTACAGAAAAAATCTAACATAAAGAAATCTAAATTACACAATATGAACAAATTTTACAGAAAAAATCTAACATAAAGAAACTAACATAAAAAATCTTACATAATATGAACAAATCTTTTACAGAAAAAAACTAAAATCTAACATAAAGAGACTAATTTACAGAAAAAATCTAACATAAAGAAATCTAAATTACACAATATGAACAAATTTTACAGAAAAAATCTAACATAAAGAAACTAACATAAAAAATCTTACATAATATGAACAAATCTTTTACAGAAAAAAAATCTAACATAAAAAATCTAACATAAAATCTAACATAAAAAACTAACTAAAAAATCTTTTACAGAAAATAAATCTAACATAAAGAAACTAACATAAAAAACTAACATAAAAATCTAACATAAAACTTACATAAAAATCTAACATAATATGAACAAATTTTACAGAAAAAAACTAACATAAAGAAACTAACAAATTAATTACACAATCTACATTAACTACATATCTAAATTACACAATCTAATCTAACAAAAATATCTATGAACTAAAAAAATCTAAAACAAATCTAAGAAAAATAAAAAGAGGCGACCTGCGGGTGACGGCGACGGCGAGGTCTTGTGTGGCGGCGACGGCCGAGGCGGGCTGAGGCAGGCGCGTCAAGGCGTCGGCGGGCGTGGTCGGTCGGGTCGGGCGGCGACGACGGTTGTCGGGGCCAAGGGTGGCAGGGACGGCGACAAGAGCAAGGCGGGCGACAGCGGCGGCAGGTAGGCGGCAGCGTCAGGCTGGGCGGGCGGCAGTGTCGGGCGGCAGGGACGGCCTGGCGAGGAGCAGGAGATCGAAGTGGGGATGCGGTTCTGAAATTTTCCTAAGTGCTACTTATATAGCAAAGCTTTTGTCGGTTCGTGGCTGCAACGGGACCAATACTCTTTTTGTCGGTTTGTGCCACCAACCGGGACCAAAGACCTCTTTTCAGTAGCCCAAAGGGCGGGAAACGAAGACCTTTGGTCCCGGTTGGTGGCACAAATCGGGACAAAAGAGGGGCATTGGTCCCGGTTGCACCCACGAACCGGGACAAAAGAGGGGCATTGGTCCCGGTTGCAGCCACGAACCGGGACCAATAGACTCTGCAGCTGTTTTTTTTTTTGATTCTTCCAGCAGCTTTCGTTTTAGTCTCACCTCGCCAAGCGAGAGGCACTCGCAGCTGTTTATAAGCCCTGAGTGCAGATACAATGACGAAGATGCTCAATGCTCCTGCACGTTGGTCGGCTTCAACCCTTGCGGGATATGGTAGACTGCACAGAGCTATGTGCAGTGCAGTTGACACTATCCCGAAAGGGTTGAAGCAGATTAACGAGCATTGCGTCTCTTATTTATTTGTAATGACTTATTATAACTCAGAAAAAATAATATAGCAGAAAAAGAAAAAACTATATAAAAAACTACTCAGAAATGAATAGAAGCAAAAAATAGTTGTGATTAACTATACTAAAAAAGGAGCATATATGCTTATTTTTAATGGCTTATTACAACACGAAATAAAAAGAAAAAATAAATATAGCAGAAAAAGAAAAACTATATAAAAACTACTCGAAACGAATAGAAGCAAAAAATAGTTGTGATTAACTATAGTTAAAAAGGAGCATATATGCTTATTTTTAATGGCTTATTACAACACGAAATAAAAAGAAAAAATAAATATAGCAGAAAAAGAAAAAACTATATAAAAACTACTCAGAAATGAATAGAAGCAAAAAATAGTTGTGATTAACTATAGTTAAAAGGAGCATATATGCTTATTTTTAATGGCTTATTACAACACGTAAATAAAAAGAAAAAATAATATAGCAGAAAAAGAAAAAACTATATAAAAAAACTACTCAGAAATGAGTACAGATGCGCTTATAGAGGTAATCCAACTTAAATTCATAACGAATTTCAACAGAAATCCGTATGAATTTATGCTAAATTACCTATATAAACGCATCTATTTTCATTATCGGAGGAGCTCAATAAAGTAGAGAGGGAGGGGCTTATAAACCAGTCCCGTTCCCCTTCGGTTGGCGAGGTGGGACTAAACTCTGGTCGCAACGGGCACCAACCATTTAGTCCCGGTTGATGGCACGAACCGGGACTAATGGGAGCCCATTGGTCCCGGTTCAAGCCACCAACCGGGACCAATGGGTTTGGGCCAGGAGCGAGGACCATTGGTCCCGGTTCGTCCCACAAACCGGGACCAATAGGTCCAGATGAACCGGGACCAATGGCCCACGTGGCCCGGCCGGCCCCCGGGGCTCACGAACCGGGTCCGATGCCCCCATTGGTCCCGGTTCTGGATTGAACCGGGACTAATGGGCCGGACCGGCCTGGACCATTGGCCCCTTTTCTACTAGTGAATAAGTATATGAGTTCTTTATGACTAATGTGAGTCCATGGATTATACACACTCTCACCCTTCCACCATTGCTAGACTCTCTTGTGCAGTGCAACTTTCACCGGTATCATACACCCCTCATATACCTTCCTCAAAACATCCACCATACCTAACTATTATGGTATTTCCATAGCCATTCCGAGATATATTGCCATGCAACTTTCCACCGTTCCGTTTATTATGACATGCTCCATCATTGTCATATTGCTTTTGCATGATCATATAGTTGACATCGTATTTGTGGCCAAGGCCACCTTCATAATTCTTTCATACATGTCGCTCTTGATTCATTTGATATCCCGGTACACCGCCGGAGGCATTCACATAGAGTCATATTTTGTCCTAAGTATTGAGTTGTAACTCTTGAGTTGTAAACAAATAAAAGTGTGATGATCTTCATTATTAGAGCATTGTCCCAAGTGAGGAAAGGATGATGGAGACTATGATTCCCCCACAAGTTGGGATGAGATTTCGGACTTTATGAAAAAATAAAAGAGGCCAAAGAAGCCCAAATAAAAAAAGATGCCAAAGAAGCCCACCAAAATAAAAAAATGAGAGAAAAAGAGAGAAGGGACAGTGTTACTATCCTTTTTCCACACTTGTGCTTCAAAGTAGCACCATGATCTTCATGATAGAGAGTCTCATATGTTGTCACTTTCATATACTAGTGGGAATTTTTTATTATAGAACTTGGCTTGTATATTCCAATGATGGGCTTCCTCAATAAGCCCAAGGTCTTCGTGAGCAAGCGAGTTGGATGCACACCCACTAAGTTTCTTTTTGAGCTTTCATACATTTATAGCTCTAGCGTATCCGTTGCATGGCAATCCCTACTCCTAGCATTGACATCAATTGATGGGCATCTCCATAGCCCGTTGATTAGCCGCGCCAATGTGAGACTTTCTCCTTTTTTGTCTTCTCCACACAACCTCCATCATCATATTCTATTCCACCCTGATACGTCTCCATCGTATCTATAATTTTTGATTGTTCCATGCTAATATTATTCAACTTTTATATATTTTTGGCAACTTTTTATACTATTTTTTGGGACTAACATATTGATCCAGTGCCCAGTGCCAGTTCCTGTCTGTTGCATGTTTTTTGTTTCACAGAAACCCAATATCAAATGGTGTCCAAACGGGATAAAAACAGACGGAGAATTATTTTTGAATATTTGTGATTTTTGGGAAGTAAAATCAACGCGGCATGGTGCCCGAGGGGGCCAGGAGATAGGGGGCGTGCCCCAGGGAGGCAGGCGCGCCCTAGAATCTCCTGCCCCCCCCCCCCGTAAAGCGGTTGACGCTCTTCTTTTGCCTCAAGAAAGCTAATTTTATGAGAAAGATCTGGGCGAAAGATTCACCCCAATCGGAGTTACGGATCTCCGGATATAAAAGAAACGGTGAAGCGGTAGAATATGAGAACGCAGAAACAGAGAGATAGATCCAATCTCGGAGGGGCTCTCGTCCCTCCCACGCCATGGGAGCCAAGGACCAGAGGGGAAACCCTTCTCCCATCTAGGTAGGAGGTCAAGGAAGAAGAAGAAGAAGGGGGACCCTCTCCCCCTTGCTTCCGGTGGCACCGAACGCTGCCGGAGGCCATCATGATCACCGCAATCCTCACCAACAACTTCACCGCCTTCATCACCAACTCTTCCCCCCTCTATGCAGCGGTGTAACCTATCTCTTACCCGCTGTAATCTCTACTTAAACATGGTGCTCAACGCTATATATTATTTCCCAATGATGTATGGCTATCTTATGATGTTTGAGTAGATCCGTTTTGTCCTATGGGTTAATTGATGATCGTGATTGGTTTGAGTTGCATGTTTTATTATTGGTGATGTCCTATTGTGCCCTCCGTGTCGCGCAAGCATGAGGGATCCCCGCTGTAGGGTTTGCAATATGTTTATGATTTGCTTATGGTGGGTGGCGTGAGTGAACATAAGCACAGACCCGAGTAAGTAGGTTGTTTGCGTATGGGATAAAGGGGACTTGATGCTTTAATGCTGTGGTTGGGTTTTACCTTAATGAATCTTTAGTATTTGCGGACGCTTGCTAGAGTTCCAATCATAAGTGCATATCATCCAAGTAGAGAAAGTATGTTAGATTATGCCTCTCCCTCAAATAGAATTGCAATAGTGATTACCGGTCTAGTTATCGATTGCCTTGGACTAATAACTTTCTCGTAACAAAAAGCTCTCAACTAATACTTACTTTATTGCATCTTTATCTAAACAGCCCCTAGTTTATATTTACGTGCTTTTTATTATCTTGCAAACCTATCCTATCACACCTACAAAGTACTTCTAGTTTCATACTTATTCTAGGTAAAGCGAACGTCAAGCGTGCGTAGAGTTGTATCGGTGGTCGATAGAACTTGAGGGAATATTTATTCTACCTTTAGCTCCTCGTTCGGTTCGACACTCTTACTTACTGAAAACTGTTGTGATCCCCTACACTTGTGGGTTATCAAGACCTTTTTCTGGCACCGTTGCCGGGGAGTCATAGCGTGGGGTGAATATTCTCGTGTGTGCTTGTTTGCTTTATCACTAAGTAATTTTTATTTGCTATTCCTACTTGTTCTCTATCTTTAGTTATGGATATGGAACACGAAATACCAAAAAAATTAGGTGTACTTGCTACTCATGGAGACGGGGTAAGTCCTAAAACCCTCGATGATCATCATGTGAGAAATATTTTGTACTACTTTGATAATCCTGAGAAAACCCAACTCAACTTTATAATGGGAGACACATTGGATAACCGTGAATACTTTAGGATTTATCACTTGACACAAAAAGGGAAACTATTATGGGATCAAATTAATATGTTGCGTTGGTATGCTCGGGACCTATGCTTGAGATATGATATTACTTGTTGCTCTAGGATGAAGGCTCCACACCTTCCCTTTTCATGCAAATCTAATGATAATGAAACCTTAGTTTCTTATGCTAATGGTATCTATGATGACTATGATGTGGAACAAATAGAAGAATTTGTTGCTTTTAAGGCTGCTTATGAAATTGAATCTTTGTTTGAAAAGTATGAAGCTTTTGATGATGATGGTGTTTATAGGCCTAAAAATCTTGCTATACTTAGATATTGCTATGAAAATTATGAATACAATTACAATATTAATGCATTTATTGAGAAAGTCTCCGCTGTCCAAGAAAGACTAATATTTTGCAGGAAGCTATGGAAGAAGAAATTGATGAAACTGTGAGCTCATTGGATGAAAAAGATGATGAGGAGAGCGAAGAACAAAAGGAGGAAGAGCGTATTGATCACCCGTGCCCACCTTCTAATGAGAGTAACTCTTCAACTCATACATTGTTTAATTCCCCTTCGTGCTTACCAAAGGATGATTGCTATGATGATTGTTATGATCCTGTTGATTCTCTTGAAATATCCCTTTTTGATTATGTTTGCTATGCTTGTGGCCAAGATGCCAATATGAATTATGCTTATGGAGATGAACTTGCTATAGTTCTTTATGTTAAAAATGAAATTGTTTCTATTGCACCCCACGCATGATAGTCCTATTATCTTTTTGAATTCTCCAAACTACACTATATCGGAGAAGTTTGTGCTTCTTAAGGATTACATTGATGGGTTGCCTTTTACCGTTGCACATGATGATTTTGATAGATATAATATGCATGTGCTTGCTGCTACTACTTGCAATTATTATGAGAGAGGAACTACATCTCCGCCTCTTTATGTTTCCAACACGATAGAATTGCAAGAAACTGCTTATACTATGCATTAGCTTTTACTTGGTGTGCATGAATTGTTCTTTTATGACATGCCGATGCATAGGAAGAGAGTTAGACTTCGTCATTGCTTGATATATGTTAATTTGTGCTCACTACTAAATTACAAATCATTGTTAATTAAAATTGGCTTTGATATACCTTGGGATCCGGGTGGATTCATTACTTGAGCACTATATGCCTAGCTTAATGGCTTTAAAGAAAGCGCTGCTAGGGAGACAACCCGGAAGTTCTAGAGAGTCATTTATTTATGTTGAGTGCTTTTATATAGTTTAAAAACAAAAAAATAAAGAGGGGAACCTAAAAACTTTTCAAAAAGGAAAGTGAAAGTGAGAGACAAGCATTGTTGAACTGAGAGAGCTCCTTGAACTTTGTTCATGCTCACGGAAACTTTGTGAATCTTGATTACAGAAAATTTTCATCAAAAATAATTATCCCCTTGTACAATTCCATTGTATTATAAAAATAATGTGCTAAGGTTTGCCTTTAGGATGTTTACAATGTTTGTTGGTTTGTACGGTGCAGGACAAAAACTTTGGCTGTAGTGCGCGATTTTACATTTTTAACTGGAACAACAATTGGTTCTGATACCTTTTGAAATGTCTTGCTATACAAATTTTTTATTTTTCCTAATTTTGGTAGAATTTTTGGAGTACCATAAGTATGGTCGATGTTCAGATTGCTACAGACTGTTCTGTTTTTGACAGATTCTGTTTTTGATGCATAGTTTGCTTGTTTTGATGAATCTATCAATTTATATTAGTGGATTAAGCCATAAAAAACTGTATTAAAGTAGACACAATGCAAAAACAAAATATGAATTGGTTTGCAACAGTACTTAGAGTGGTGATTTGCTTTATTATACTAACGGATCTTACCGAGTTTTTTGTTGAAGTTTTGTGTGGATGTAGTGTCTAATCGAGGATGTCTCGATATGAGGAAAAGGAAGAGAGGAAAGAGCTCAAGCTTGGGGATGCCCGAGGCACCCCAAGTAAATATTCAAGGAGACTCAAGCTTCTAAGCTTGGGGATGCCCCGGAAGGCATCCCCTCTTTCTTCAACAAGTATCGGTATATGTTTTCGAATTCGTTTCGTTCATGCATTATGTGCAAGTCTTGGAGCATCTTTTGCATTTAGTTTTCACTTTTCTTTTATGCACCCAACTGGTATGAGATAGTCCTTGGTTAATTTATATAGAATGCTTATTGCACTTCATTTAAATCTTTTGAGTATGGCTTTATAGAATGCTTCATGTGCTTCACTTATATCATTTGAAGTTTGGATTGCCTGTTTCTCTTCACATAGAAAACCGCCATTTATAGAATGCTCTTTTGCTTCACTTATATTTGTTAGAGCATGGGCATATATTTTGTAGAAAGAATTAAACTCTCTTGCTTCACTTATATCTATTTAGATAGATGATAGGAATTGGTCATTCACATGGTTAGTCATAAAATCCTACCTAAACTTGTAGATCGCTGAATATGATATGTTTGATTCCTTGAAATAGTTTTGCGATATAAAGATGGTGATATTAGAGTCATGCTAGTGGGTGGTTGTGGATTAGTATAAATACTTGTGTTGAGGTTTGTGATTCCCGTAGCATGCACGTATGGTGAACCGCTTTGTGATGAAGTTGGAGCACAATTTTATTTATTGATTGTCTTCCTTATGAGTGGCGGTCGGGGACGAGCGATGGTCTTTTCCTACCAATCTATCCCCATAGGAGCATGCGCGTAGTACTTTGTTTTCAATGGCTTGTAGATTTTTGCAATAAGTATATGAGTTCTTTATGACTAATGTTGAGTCCATGGATTATACACACTCTCACCCTTCCACCATTACTAGCCTCTCTTGTGCCGCGCAACTTTCACCGGTACCAGACACCCACCATATACCTTCCTCAAAACAGCCACCATACCTACCTACCATGGCATTTCCATAGCCATTCCGAGATATATAGCCATGCAACTTTCATCATCATCATCATATACATGACTTGAGCATTCATTGTCATATTGCTTTGCATGATCGTAAGATAGCTAGCATGATATTTTCATGGCTTGTCCGTTTTTTGATGTCATTGCTACGCTAGATCATTGCACATCCCGGTACACCGCCGGAAGCATTCATATATAGTCATATCTTTGTTCTAGATATTGAGTTGTAAGTAAATAAAAGTGTAATAATCATCATTATTAGAGCATTGCCCCAGTAAGGAAAGGATGATGGAGACTATGATTCCCCCACAAGTCGGGATGAGACTCCGGACTTTATGAAAATAAAATAGGCCAAATAAGCCCAAATAAAAAAAATGGAGGCCATAGAAGCCCTCCAAAAATAAAGAAAAAAATAAATAAAAATGAAAAATAAAAGAAAAAAATTGAGAAAAAGAGAGAAGTGGCAATGTTACTATCCTTTTACCACACTTGTGCTTCAGAGTAGCACCATGTTCTTCATAGAGAGAGTCTCCTATGCTTTCACTTTCATATACTAGTGGGAATTTTCATTATAGAACTTGGCTTGTATATTCCGATGATGGGATTCCTCAAATGCCCGAGGTCTTCATGAGCAAGCAAGTTGGATGCACACCCACTTAGTTTTTAGT
This sequence comes from Aegilops speltoides, assembly GCA_021437245.1. Lineage (NCBI taxonomy): Eukaryota > Viridiplantae > Streptophyta > Magnoliopsida > Poales > Poaceae > Aegilops > Aegilops speltoides. The sequence goes on along the minus strand of CM038141.1, from coordinate 410,994,936 downwards.
TTGAGCTTTCATACACTTATAGCTCTAGTGCATCCATTGCATGGCAATCCCTACTCACACACATTGATATCTATTTATGGGCATCTCCATAGCCCGTTGATATGCCTAGTCGATGTGAGACTTTCTCCTTTTTTGTCTTCTCCACATAACCCCCGCCATCATATTCTATTCCACCTATAGTGCTATGTCCATGGCTCACGCTCATGTATTGCGTGAAAGTTGGAAAATTTGAGATTATTAAAGTATGAAACAATTGCTTGGCTTGTCATCGGGGTTGTGCATGATTAAATACTTTGTGTGATGAAGATAGAGCAACAACTAGACTATATGATTTTGTAGGGAAAACTTTCTTTGGCCATGTTGTTTTGAAAAGACATGATTGCTTTATTGGTACGCTCAAAGTATTATTGATTTTATGTCAAATGATAGACTATTGCTTTGAATCACTCGTGTCTTAATATTCATGCCATGATTAGACACATGATCAAGATTATTCTAGGTAGCATTCCACATCAAAAATTATCTTTTTTTATCATTTACCTACTCGAGGACGAGCAGGAATTAAGCTTGGGGATGTTGATACGTCTCCGTCGTATCTATAATTTTTGATTGTTCCATGCCAATATTATTCAACTTTTATATACTTTTGGCAACTTTTTATACTATTTTTTGGGACTAACATATTGATCCAGTGCCCAGTGCCAGTTCCTGTCTGTTGCATGTTTTTGTTTCGCAGAAACCCAATATCAAACGGAGTCCAAACGGGATAAAAACGGACGGAGAATTATTTTGGAATATTTGTGATTTTTGGGAAGTAAAATCAACGTGAGACAGAACACGAGGGGGCCAGGAGATAGGGGGCGCGCCCCAGGTGAAAGAACATGCGGTGCCCCCATGTTTGGTTTTGGTAATTGATGACAATCTCTATGGACTAATGGTTGTCTTGAGTTATATTTTAAGGATTTGTCAATAGGCTTTTCTTGAAGTCTATGTGTTGGTTTCAAGGAGTTTATGAGTTGACCAAGGTGCTATTAAGGAATTATCCAAAGATTGGTCATGTGAGTGTTGAGCTTATTGCAAGCATGTCTTGAAGAAGAAGATTGTGTGATCATTCATGTTTACCTTCAAGACATCATCCAAATGAAGAGAGTTGGAAAGATTCAAGGTTGATCAAGACTAAGTCAAGAGTGAATAAAGTTGATCAACTCACAAAGCGTAGAAGATGTACCGAGAGGGATCAAGTGATCCCATGGTATGGTAAGCATTGTCCATTGCACTTTGTGTACTAACCCATGGTTTATGTGAGAGTTCTTTGTGGGGTTAGGTACGTGTCCATGGGCTTGCGTCAAAAGGAAGATATCATACAACCCATGGAAAGGATGGCATCAAGTGGTGATCATCATCAAGATAGCCATGTGCAAGTTTAAGTGGAGCATCATGAAGAGATCAAGTGCTTGAATCTTGCCATCCATTGTGGTGTCAATGGACTTGTGAAGATGTGCCGAAGAGTGACTCACCCATAGTGGACTATGAGGGAGCAATCATCTAGTCTTCATCGAGCCAACGCAATCAGGAAAGGTGCTCCAACTTGAGGGAGTCAAGATCGTCATCATCTAGCTCAAGTGGACCATGTGCAAGGCAAAGGATTTCCCTTGATAGGTTTTCTATTTTACCGGTCTCATGGTGGTAGTTGGGAGACCGGGTTATAGGATCATTTGCCGTACTATCAAGGGGGGCTCTCAAGTTGGTAGCTTGATCGTTCGTTAGTAGAGAGCTCAAACCAATGCATCCTTGCATCATGTTTCTTGGTTCTTGTTTGGTTCTCTTTGTGAGTCTTAGAGCTTATGGTCATCTTGATGACAAGCTTGAGTTCATCGAAAATGGAGTTCGCATGCGTTTACTATGATGTTTTCGGTGTTGGAGGTTTTACCGGTCTTATCCGAGGAAGGGTTCTCACCATTTTCGTATGGGCCTTTTATAATTTGCTTCTTATTGATATTTCTTTCAATATTGTGTTAGACCTTGTCGCTAGCTTTCCAACAAACTTGGTTTCATCGAATTCGGAGTCCGTTTGCAAAAGTTGTGGCAGTTTTGGTGTTCTGAAAAGGCTGTAGCGGTACTACCGCGAATTGGAGCGGATGTAATTTTTTACTACCGCTTGAGAGCGGTACTACCGCTCCAGAGCGGTACTACCGCGGCTCCTACAGCGGTAGTACCGCTCCGGACCAAAAAACTCGTCCCAAGTCCTGCGGAGGTAGGTACGGAAGTATTTTTTTGGTACCGCAAGCAGTAGTACCGCGATCCCTAGCGGTAGTACCGTGAGGACTAGCAGTAATACTGCTCTGTGCGGGTTGTGAGCATAACGGTTGGATTTTCCCCCACCTATAAAAGAGGGTATTCTTCCCCTTTGTACCTCATCCTTTGAGCTCGTGTTCTTCCCCCATTGTTGACCTTCTTCGAGCTTGCTAACTCTCAATCCCTCCATGGATTCTTGGTAGTTTTTGAGGGAAAATTGAGAGGAGATCTAGATCCACATTTCCACCAATCACTTTCTCCTCTATGTGAGGGGAACCCATTGGATATATATCTTGGAGTTCTTTGTGTTCTCCTTCTTGTTCTTCCTCTCATTTTCCTCCCTAGCATTAGTTGCTTTGGTGGGATTTGGGAGAGAAGGACTTGGGCACTCCGTGTGCCCTTGCCATTGCATTTGGTGCATCGGTTTGAGTTCTCCATGCGATACGTGGAAGTTACAAGTTGAGAAGCTTATTACTCTTGGGTGCTTGGTGCCCTTGAGCTTGTTCCTCTTGGGTGCTTGGGCGCCCTAGACGATTGGTGGTGTTCGGAGCTCAATCATTGTGGTGTAAAGCTCCGGCAGCGTCGGGTCTCCAATTAGGTTGTGGAGATCGCCCGAGCAATTTGACGGTACCGTGACCGCCCCAAGGGTTGCCAAAGTGTACGGGTCTGGTGACCGCCCCCAAGGGTCGCCATTTGTACGGGTTCGGTGACCGTCCTCAAGGGTCCCTTAGTGGAATCACGGCATCTTGCATTGTGCGAGGGCGTGAGGAGATTACGGTGGCCCTAGTGGCTTCTTGGGGAGCATTGTGCCTCCACACCGCTCCAAACGGAGATTAGCATCCGCAAGGGTGTGAACTTCGGGATACATCATCGTCTCCGCGTGCCTCGGTTATCTCTTACCCGAGCCCCTTTACTTATGCACTTTACTTTGTGATAGCCATATTGTTCTTTGTCATATATCTTGCTATCACATAGTTGCTTATCTTGCTTAGCATAAGTTGTTGGTGCACCTAGGTGAGCCTAGTTGTTGTAGGTTTTGTGCTTGACAAATTAACCGCTAGGTTTATGCCGCATTTGTTCAAGCCTCTACCATAATTATTTTAAAACGCCTATTCACCCCCCCCCCTCTAGGCGACATCCACGATCTTTCAATTGGTATCAGAGCCTCGTCTCTCTTTGTTAGGCTTAACCGCCTAGAGAGTAAGGATGTCGACTAGGGGCTTAGGATTCTCTGACACTCTTAGTTTCGATGGCACTAATTTTGATGTTTGGGTAATTCGCATGCTTAATCTCTTTAGGGTCATGGACCCAAATTTAGAGCGAATTGTAGATATGGGTTTTTCTCCTCCAAAGGATCCCCAAAGATTATCTTTAGAGGACGAGGAAAACTCTTATCTCAATGCTCAAGCTTCTAACGTGCTTTTCGATGCTTTAAGCAATGTAGTTATATTTCAACTCATGCCGTTCCGAGATGCTCATGAGTTGTGGGAGAAGCTTCAAGATAAATATGGTGTGTCCAAGATTTGTGGAGATGATTGTTCTCCCTCCACCTCCGGCCGTATAGTCTTCTCAACTTCTTCTACTTCACCTACATGTGGTTTGCCACAAGGTAATGATATGGTGAGTAGTGTTGGTCATTGCAATGATGATAGTATGCTTATTGTGGATGATCCTTCATCACTATATTATTGCAATGCTCCTTCTTTGGACTTTAACACTTCGAGCACTCCAAATGTTTCACATGGTTGTGTTGATAGTCCTTGCATATCCTGTAGAAATTGCGTGACTAGATCTCATGATGATATGCTTGCTATGCCTTGTTGCCATGATTAAAATGCATCTATTTCCTTGAATTGTTGTGCTAACAATGTAGAGGAAAGCCAACACTCCATGGAACAAGATGTGGTGTTTTATGGTGCTTCAAGGGATCCTACATCATCATCTATTGCATTTTGCCTTATGGCCAAGGCCTCAAAGGTATCTCCCAATTTGAATCCCAATATATCTTGTGATGATATTGATAATGGCAAGAATGATGATGATGTTGATTATGATGAAGAGAATGATAATGTTGCCTCCTTAAAAATTAAGGGGAAATGGTTTTAAAGCTCTTCATAAAAATAAAATTGCTCGTCCAACTTCATGGAAATTATGTCCATTGCCATTGAGGGCAAGAAATATATTGAGGAGTTGGAATCTCATCTCGAGGAGCATGAGGTCACCATTGAGAAAATGGAAGCTCATGGGCGTGATTACATAAATGAGATCGCGGAGCTATCTCAAGCTCTTGAACATGAAAAACCACCTCCGAATCTCTTGAGGAGACTTTTGCTCTAGAATTATCTAGAGTGAGGGAATCTCATGATAGAGCTCTTGAGGTGGCCAATGATTTCAAAACTAAAATGCTAAGCTTGAAGTTTCTCATGCTAGACTCCTTGAGGATTTTGAGCACCTCGAAAATGGCTCAAGGGTCATCAAGGGTGAGCTCATCAAACTCACCGAGTCTCATGCCCAACTTGAAGCTTCTTATTTAAAAGAGCTTGCCAAGTTGTCCTCTCCTATTGTTGTAAATGATGATGCTTGTGCTACTAACTCTATTACTTGTGAATCATCCATTTTGAAGGAGAATGTTGAGCTACGGGCTCAACTTGAGGTGCTATCTAGCAAATATGGGAAACTGGAAGAAAGTCATGAAAAGCTCTCAAGCTCTCATGATGATCTTCTAGTATCCCATAGTGTGCTAAAGATAGCTCATGAGGCCATGATTGCCAAGGTAACATCTAGTGAGCCTCATGTGGATACTAGCACTACTTCTAGTCAAAATAGTATATTGCCATGTGCTAGTCCTTGTAATTCATCTACTCACAATGTTGGTACATCTTGTGATGAATTGCTTTCCTTGCCTTGTTGCTCTAACGATGAAGCTTATACTTCCTCTAGTACTTGTGTTGAGACTAACCATGTAGAGGAAATCAAAGAGCTCAAGGCCCAAGTCACTTCTTTGAAGAAAGACTTGGAAAAGAGTCATCAAGGGAAATCCACACTCAACAATATCTTGAGTGTGCAAAAATCCCCCAATGACAAAGGTGGACTTGGATTCAACTCCAATAAGAAGAAGAAGTCCAAGATGAACAAAAAGAAGGGCCAAGAACAAGTCAAGAATTCGGCCAAGATTGTTTGATTCAAGTGCAAAGTAGAAGGGCGTCATGTTAGATCTTGCCCATTGAAGAAGAAGGCCATTAGTGTCAAGCAACAAGGGAAGAGGGCACAAGTTCAATCTCATGCTCAACATCAAGTTGAAGAAAGGCCTCTTCCCAAGAAGACTCAAGTTAATGCTTCTCAAATTGAGAAATCAAGTGAGAACAAAGTGAAGAGTAGATGTTGCTACTTATGTCGTGAGAAAGGTCACGTCGCTTCTTCCTGCACTAGTGGTAACTTATCCAACCCAATTATTATTGATGATATCTATTCTCTTGGTAAGGATAAGGTTGGCAATGTGTTTGCCAAGTTTGTTGGTACTCAAAGTGGTGTCAAGCAAAGAACCATTTGGGTAGCCAAACCTATTGTGACTAACCTCTTAGGACCCAACTTGGTTGGGGACCAACAAGCTCAAACTTGATCAATAGGTGTCGTTGGAGGGCATTGGAGACTTGGCTACATTATGAAGAATTAAGGGGACTTCATCATTCTCTTTGTCTCAAGCCAAGTCAATTGGATTATCAAGTTTCTATCTTATATCCAATGTGCCTCCTTGCGGTAACTTGTACTTAAATTGTTTACCTTGAAAGTTACTTGCCCCCTTGCATGTTTTGGTTTTGTTCCTTGCATGTGTTTGTATATGATGTGTCTCCAAATTGCCTTTGTGTATGTTGGTTTGCACACCATGTACTTTTGTGTCATTCGTTGAGCCTTAGTGCATCTTGTTTATTTCTTAGTTGGCTCTTGTGAGAGATTAACGGAATATCCATTATGGGGGAGTGGTGTGCTTTGTGCACCTCACAATCCTATAAATGTGTGCACATGAGTAATACCATCTAGTATTGATATTTCAAGATTATCTAGTCGCTAGGTGGTATATCTCTCATGAGAAATTCAAATTCTAAAAATTCCATTGATTATCTCGTGTTGGATCCTCTTATTGCCTCTTGTTAAGTTTTCTTCATTGGTATCACATTATGGGGGAGTAATATGCTATGTATATTACTAGCCTAGAAAATGTGTACATTTGAGATGTTGTCACCTAGTGTTGATATTGTATATTATCTTGTTCCTAGGTGGCATGTTAGCTCTACAAGTTGCAATTTGCTTGTGTGTGGTGTGAAGATGATGTTGGATATCCTTGCTATCTATCACCGGGAATTCTTTCCATCTACTTCTTGTCTTTTGACAATTGGTAGTCATTTATGTGTGGTAGAATTTATTGATCATCTTTACATTGGCTTTTGTTTTACTTGCCTTTTCTCTTGCCAAGGTTTGTGTCAACTCCCGTTGTCTTCCATACCACTTGTGGATCTTGTTTATTTCTTGTTCTTGTCTAGTGTTTTCTAGATATAGTGAAAGCGGTGATCCCACCCTGTGCATTTTGTATTCAAATACAAATCCTATATAATGCACAACTCGTGAGGGAGCTATTCTATTTTCTTCAGAACACTTTTCTTGTGATCCTTATCAAGTGTGTTTTGGTGGAAGGCAAGCCATTTCTTTTTGGTACTTTGTGCCATCATGAAACTTTGTTGAGAGCTTGGTTTGTTTGGAACCATCCTCTCTTTGGGAGTTTGACATCTTTAGTTTAGTGTGTATCAATGGATATCTCATTCCTTGATGTATCTTTAATGATATCTTCCAAGTGATGATTTCTCCATTTGGTATCCTTTTCACTTGGCATTTCTTTGTCTTTTGGTTTCGGGTTTTGAAAGTCTTGAGCATGCATGTTTACTTCATGTATTTTATTTGGCATGCTTTCTTTCTTTGACCCAATATATAGGGGAAACTCCACCAAGTCTCAAATTGGATGAGATGTGCATGATGTTTATTTTCATATCTATATGCACATATTTATGTGGAGTTTGTCCTACGTATTGGTGTTTGTAACTATGTGGTCCCAATGAGTTTGGGTACTGTTTAGTTTGTGTTGTTCTTCTAGGAACATTTAGAGATACATTGGATGCTCGGATCACTCACAAGGAAGGTGTTGTCACCATGTGCATATTGGAGTCAAGCTAGGATGATCAATGAACTACTATCTACCTTCAATTGGTATCTACTACATCCTTCCAATGATATCTCGGTAACAAGTATCTATTCATGCTTTCCTCTCTTGCATTCAACCTTGGGTAGGTTGCATCTTGGCATGATATTCATTTCATATCTAGTGATACTTGTTTCCTTTCTCAAAGCATCCCAACGATGATCTCTTGTTGCTAGTTGTGATGTCTTTGATGGATGTGTGATTGGAATTCATTTATATACAATAAGACCATATCTAGCCAAGTGCTATCTTGCAAGCAAATATCTTATTGGTATATTTATGACTTCCTTGTGGATATCTGGTTCCTTCGTGTTGTAACTATTTCAGGTGCACATCCTTCTTTGTAGATATATGTCATCATGATTTCGTCTACCTAGAACCTTATACACTTGAGAGAAATTACATCTCTAGTTGATTTCCTTTCCTTCACGTCCACCTTGTCTTTCTTATGCTATTTCTTTGGTGGCTCCGTGAAAGCATTTGCCTTGAGTGCGTGTCTTACTTCATTGCATCTTGATGCACTCTTTTGTGGTGAAGATCTTTTTCCTTTTGCTTGTCCTGATGAGGCATTTGCCATCTAATTGGTATCCCTCGTCTTGATGAGGCTTTCATCGTCTATCTTCACCATGGGTTGTCACAAGCATTGGTTCTTTATATGCTTATTAGTGAGCTTGTGAACCCGTTTGCAAGTTGTGTGTGGGAATGACATGCCTTGCACCGTGTATCTCTTTCTTTCAGGACTATATTGACGCTTAATGCTCATCCGTACATTAGTCTTCTCAAGTGCATTGCCTTGACTCACACACATCAGTTTTGGTTGAGCCTATTCTTAAGTTGCCTCCCTTACGTGTTGCTCAACCATGTGCTTGTTGCAAGCGCTAGGCTTTCTTTCCTATATGCTCACTTGCACTGGATGTGAGTTTCTATTGATTTTGGGGGAGCTATGATCCTATTTTGAGCACTTTGTATTCAAATACAAAATTCGTGTGCACAAATCATGGGGAGCGTCTCTAGTTTCTTTAGAACAATCCTTTGCTCATATCATAATATCTTTATTCTTGTGGCACATAGGATCATTGTTCTAGTTGGTTCAATTGATATCCGTTGATTGCTTGCTTCTTTTGGTATCTTCTGATTGCTTGTCTCTCTCTTTGTTATGTCTTTGTGGCATATCTCTCTATTGCAATCTTTGGGCCTCAATATAGTTTGTCTTCCTCCAAGTATTGACAGTTGGATATGTGTATTGCATTCCACTCTCTTGTTGAGAAATACACAATTTATGGAGGACCACAATTTATTTTGGCCTTCTAAGCTTTTCGCCCATTTTGGCAATCAATGCCAATGGGGGAGAAGTTTCAGAGAGTTTTGTGGAGAAGGTTTCAAAGTTTTCTCCTTGCTTTGGTTTTGTTCCTAAGCATTTGCATCTCATTCTCCTGCATGGGGGAGATTGAAAGAACATGCGGTGCCCCCATGTTTGGTTTTGGTAATTGATGACAATCTCTATGGACTAATGGTTGTCTTGAGTTATATTTTAAGGATTTGTCCATAGGCTTTTCTTGAAGTCCATGTGTTGGTTTCAAGGAGTTTATGAGTTGACCAAGGTGCTATTGAGGAATTATCCAAAGATTGGTCATGTGAGTGTTGAGCTTATTGCAAGCATGTCTTGAAGAAGAAGATTGTGTGATCATTCATGTTTACCTTCAAGACATCATCCAAATGAAGAGAGTTGGAAAGATTCAAGGTTGATCAAGACTAAGTCAAGAGTGAATCAAGTTGATCAACTCACAAAGCATAGAAGATGTACCGAGAGGGATCAAGTGATCCCATGGTATGGTAAGCATTGTCCATTGCAATTTGTGTACTAACCCATGGTCTATGTGAGAGTTCATTGTGGGGTTAGGTACGTGTCCATGGGCTTGCGTCAAAAGGAAGATATCATACAACCCATGGAAAGGATGGCATCAAGTGGTGATCGTCATCAAGATTGCCATGTGCAAGTTCAAGTGGAGCATCATGAAGAGATCAAGTGCTTGAATCTTGCCATCCATTGTGGTGTCAATGGACTTGTGAAGATGTGCCGAAGAGTGTCTCACCCATAGTGGACTATGGGGGAGCAATCATCTAGTCTTCATCGAGCCAACGCAATCAAGAAAGGTGGTCCAACTTGAGGGAGTCAAGATCGTCATCATCTAGCTCAAGTGGACCATGTGCAAGGCAAAGGTTTTCCCTTGATAGGTTTTCTATTTTACCGGTCTCATGGTGGTAGTTGGGAGACCGGGTTATAGGATCGTTTGCCGTACTATCAAGGGGGGCTCTCAAGTTGGTAGCTTGATCGTATCGTTAGTAGAGAGATCAAACCATTGCATCCTTGCATCATGTTTCTTGGTTCTTGTTTGGTTCTCTTTGTGAGTCTTAGAGCTTATGGTCATCTTGATGACAAGCTTGAGTTCATCGAAAACGGAGTTCGCATGCGTCTACTATGATATTTTCGGTGTTGGAGGTTTTACCGGTCTTATCCGAGGAAGGGTTCTCACCATTTTCGTACGGGCCTTTTATAATTTGCTTCTTATTGATATTTCTTTCAAGATTGTGTTAGCCCTTGTCGCTAGCTTCCCAACAAACTTGGTTTCATCGAATTCGGAGTCCGTTTGCAAAAGTTGTGGCAGTTTTGGTGTTCTGAAAAGGCTGCAGCGGTACTACCGCGAATCGGAGCGGATGTAATTTTTTACTACCACTCCAGAGCGGTACTACCGCGGCTCCTACAGCGGTAGTACCACTCCGGACCAAAAAACTCGTCCCAAGTCCTGCGGAGGTAGGTACGGAAGTATTTTTTTGTACCGCAAGCAGTAGTACCGCGATCCCTAGCGGTAGTACCATGAGGATGAGCGGTAGTTCTGCTCTGTGCTGGTTGTGAGCATAACGGTTGGATTTTCCCCCACCTATAAAAGGGGGTCTTCTTCCCCTTTGTACCTTATCCTTTGAGCTCGTGTTCTACCCCCATTGTTGACCTTCTTCGAGCTTGCTAACTCTCAATCCCTCCATGGATTCTTGCTAGTTTTTGAGGGAAAAGAGAGAGGAGATCTAGATCCACATTTCCACCAATCACTTTCTCCTTTATGTGAGGGGAACCCATTGGATCTAGATCTTGGAGTTCTTTGTGTTCTCCTTCTTGTTCTTCCTCTCATTTTCCACCCTAGCATTAGTTGCTTTGGTGGGATTTGGGAGAGAAGGACTTGCGCACTCCGTGTGACCTTGCCATTGCATTTGGTGCATCGGTTTGAGTTCTCCACGCGATACGTGGAAGTTACAAGTTGAGAAGCTTATTACTCTTGGGTGCTTGGTGCCCTTGAGCTTGTTCCTCTTGGGTGCTTGGGCGCCCTAGACGGTTGGTGGTGTTCGGAGCTCAATCATTGTGGTGTAAAGCTCCGGGCAAGCATCGGGGTCTCCAATTAGGTTGTGGAGATCGCCCCGAGCAATTTGACGGGTACCGGTGACTGCCCCCAATGGTTGCCAAAGTGTACGGGCTCGGTGACCGCCCCCAAGGGTCGCCATTTGTACGGGTTCGGTGACCGCCCTCAAGGGTCCCTTAGTGGAATCACGTCATCTTGCATTGTGCGAGGGCGTGAGGAGATTACGGTGGCCCTAGTGGCTTCTTGGGGAGCATTGTGCCTCCACACTGCTCCAAACAGAGATTAGCATCCGCAAGGGTGTGAACTTCGGGATACATCATCGTCTCCGCATGCCTCGGTTATCTCTTACCCGAGCCCCTTTACTTATGCACTTTACTTTGTGATAGCCATATTGTTCTTTGTCTTATATCTTGGTATCACATAGTTGCTTATCTTGCTTAGCATAAGTTGTTGGTGCACATAGGTGAGCCTAGTTGTTGTAGGTTTTGTGCTTGAAAAATTAACCACTAGGTTTATTCCGCATTTGTTCAAGCCTCTACCGTAACTATTTTAAAACGCCTATTCACCCCCCCCCTCTAGGCGACATCCACAATCTTTCACCAGGGAGGCAGGCGCGCCCTGGACTCTCCTGGGCTCCCCGTAAGGCGGTTTACGCTCTTCTTTTGCCGCAAGAAAGCTAATTTTATGAGAAAGATCTGGGCGAAATATTCACCCCAATCAGAGTTATGGATCTCCGGATATAAAAGAAACGGTGAAGGGGTAGAATCTGAGAACGCAGAAACGGAGGGATAGATCCAATCTCGGAGGGGCTCTCGCCCCTCCCATGCCATGGGAGCCAAGGACCAGAGGGGAAACCCTTCTCCCATCTAGGGAGGAGGTCAAGGAAGAAGAAGAAGAAGGGGGGCCCTCTCCCCCTTGCTTTCGGTGGCGCCAAACGCTGCCGGAGGCCATCATCATCACCGCAATCTTTACCAACAACTTCACCGCCTTCATCACCAACTCTTCCCCCCTCTATGCAGCGGTGTAACCTCTCTCTTACCCGCTATAATCTCTACTTAAACATGGTGCTCAATGCTATATATTATTTCCCAATGATGTATGGCTATCTTATGATGTTTGAGTAGATCCGTTTTGTCCTATGGGTTAATTGATGATCGTGATTGGTTTGAGTTGCATGTTTTATTATTGGTGCTGTCCTATTGTGCCCTCCGTGTCGCGCAAGCGTGAGGGATCCCCGCTGTAGGGTTTGCAATATGTTTATGATTTGCTTATGGTGGGTGGCGTGAGTGAACAGAAGCACAGACCCGAGTAAGTAGGTTGTTTGCGTATGGGATAAAGGGGACTTGATGCTTTAATGCTATGGTTGGGTTTTACCTTAATGAATCTTTAGTTGTTGCAGACGCTTGCTAGAGTTACAATCATAAGTGCATATCATCCAAGTAGAGAAAGTATGTTAGCTTATGCCTCTCCCTCAAATAGAATTGCAATCGTGATTATCGGTCTAGTTATCGATTGCCTTGGACAAATAACTTTCTCGTAACAAAAAACTCTCTACTAATACTTACTTTAGTGCATCTTTATCGAAACAGCCCTTTACGTGCTTTTTATTATCTTGCAAACCTATCCTATCACACCTACAAAGTACTTCTAGTTTCATACTTGTTCTAGGTAAAGCGAACGTCAAGCGTGCATAGAGTTGTATCGGTGGTCGATAGAACTTGAGGGAATATTTATTCTACCTTTAGCTCCTTGTTGGGTTCGACACTCTTACTTATCGAAAACTGTTGCGATCCCCTACACTTGTGGGTTATCACAACCATAGTGCTATATCCCTGGCTTATGCTCATTTATTGAGTGAGGGTTGAAAAAGCTGAAGCGCGTTAAAAAGTATGAACCAATTGCTTGGCTGAAACCGGGGTTGTGCATGATGGGAGTATTTTGTGTGACAAAAATGAAGCATGGCCTAACTATACGATTTTGTAGGGATAAGCTTTCTTTGGCTATGTCATTTTGATTAGACATGATTACTTTGTTAGTATGCTTGAAGTATTACTATTTTTATGTCAATATTAAACTTTTATCTTGAATCTTTTGGATCTGAACATTAATGCCACAATAAAGAAAATTACATTGAGAAATATACTAGGTAGCATTCCACATCAAAAATTCTGTTTTTATCATTTACCTACTCGAGGACGACCAGGAATTAAGCTTGGGGATGCTTGATACGTCTCCAACGTATCTATAATTTTTGATTGTTCCATGCTATTATATTATCCATTTTGGATGTTTAATGGGCTTTACAATACACTTTTATATTATTTTTGGGACTAACCTATTAACCGGAGGCCCAGTCCAAATTGCTGTTTTTTTGCCTATTTCAGTGTTTCGCAGAAAAGGAATATCAAACGGAGTCCAAACGGAATGAAACCTCCGGGAGAGTTATTTTTGGAACAAACGCAATCCAGGAGACTTGGAGTAGACGTCAGGGAAGCAACGAGGTGGCCATGAGGGTCCAGGGCGCGCCCTACCCCCTGGGCGCGCCCCCACCCTCATGGGCCCCTCATGGCTCCCCTGACCGACTTCTTTCACCTATATATATCAATATACCACGAAAACATCTAGGAGCACAATAGATCGAGAGTTCCGCCGCCGCATGCCTCTATAGCCACCAAAAACCTATCGGGACCCTGTTCCGGCACCTTGCCGGAGGGGGGATCGTCCCTCACCGGTGGCCATCTTCATCATCCCGGCGCCCTCCATGACAAGGAGGGAGTAGTTCACCCTCGGGGCTGAGGGTATGTACCAGTAGCTATGTGTTTGATCTCTGTCTCTCTTTCTCTCTCTCTCTCTCTCTCTCTCTCTCTCGTGTTCTTGATTCGGCACGATCTTGATGTATCGTGAGCTTTGCTATTGTAGTTGGACCTTATGATGTTTCTCCCCCTCTACTCTCTTGCAATGGATTGATTTTTCCCTTTGAAGTTATCTTATCAGATTGAGTCTTTAAGGATTTGAGAACACTAGATGTATGTCTTGCATGTGCTTATTTGTGGTAACAATGGGATATTCACGTGATTCACTTGACGTATGTTTTGGTGATCAACTTGCGGGTTCCGTGACCTTGGGAATCTATGCATAGGGGTTGGCACACGTTTTCGTCTTGACTCTCCGGTAGAAACTTTGGGGCACTCTTTGAAGTACTTTGTGTTGGTTGAATAGATGAATCTGAGATTGTGTGATGCATATCGTATAATCATGCCAACGGATACTTGAGGTGACATTTGGAGTATCTAGGTGACATTAGGGTTTTGCACTACAAAAAAAAAGACAAATCCGTGACATTTTGGGCCGAACGAATTTTTTTTCTGTCATACATATGACACTTCTATGACGATAATTGTGACAAAACCCGGTATCATCATAGATGTGGTGGGCTCCTACTTCTATGACAAAAAATAATGACAGAAAATGGGCTTTTCATCCTGGGCGGGCCGAAGACGCAGCTGCATGACATTCTTTGGGCCGTCCATGACGGAAAAAACCATGGTAGATGCGAGGAGGAGGAAAATTTCGGGGAGTTGCCGGTTACGGTGGGAGGTCGGGGGCTGAGCGATGCGTGTTTCTCTCGTACACGTACGCGCGTGTGTGCGAGGCGTTGGCTCTAACTAAACCCGAGCGAGGCGTTGGGCTCTAATTGAACCCGAGCGATTCCACCGAAGGCTACGCGTTACTGAACCCGAGCGATCGATCGATGGCTGTTAACTGAACCCAATCGAGCGATTCCTTCGCTACTGCTGCTAACTAAAGCCAATCGATTGGATGAACAGTGAGTGTTGGGGGGAGGGGGGTTGGATGAACAGTGAGCGGTGGTGTTGCCTCTGGATGAACAGGACCCGGTGGTGTGGAGGGCTGGATGAACAGTTGATGGTGGAGGGGTGCCCGTGGAGGGGTGGTTGAACAGGACCCCGTGGTGTGGAGGGCTGGATGAACAGTAGACGGTGGAGGGGTGGTTAAACAGTAGCCGATGGAGTAGCGCGCGGTGGAGGCTAGATGAACAGGAGCCCGAGGAGGCTGGAGGAGGTCGACGGTAGCCCGTGGAGGCTGGAGGAGGTCGACGGTGGAGATGAACAGTATCCCGTGGAGTCCCGTTTTGCGGTACGCCACACCCCTCCCGATGAACAGGACCCCCGTTTCGACCGTAGCGCTCCAACACAAGTCCGTTTCATCCGTTTTGCGGTATGCCACACCCCTCCCGATCAACATGACCCCCGTTTCGACCGTAGGAGGTCCGTTTCGTCTGTTTTGCGGTACGCCACACCCCTCCCGATCAACAGGACCCCCGTTTCGACCGTAGGAGGTCCGTTTCCTCCGTTTTGTGGTACGCGAGACCCCTCCGATCAACAGGACCCCGTTTCGAACGTGGCCGGTCGAACACAAGGTTGTTTCCTCCATTCTGCGGTACGCCAGGCCTCGTTTCCATCGCCTATTCCATCCAAGCCGGTTGGCTCCCACGCGTTCCGTTGCCTCCCGATGAACACGACGCATTTCGTTGCGTCCCCATGAACACGACGCATTCCGTTGCCTCCCCATGAACATGACGCATTCCGTTGCCTCCCCATGAACACGACGACGACGTTGTTTCTCCTTCCGACCCAGCCATATACACGAGCCCTGGCCGTACATATGCGCGAGTAGGCGTTCGAGACCCCGCCCGTATGTACGTACGTGGTCGTATTTTCTTTCTTGCACCCTGGCCGCCGTACGTATGTGTACATGCTACGTGCGCGCCTCTACTACAACACGTACGCGCCTCTACATCGACCAGTATATATGTACGTACACGTTCGCGACCAGAATGACAACGCTACGTACGCTTCGACCAGGTGGGTCCCGACTGTCAGGCACTTCCTTGCGTGCGAAGATGCACTACTAGGAAAAGGGCTATAGATGGAATTGACACTAATGGCGCACCAGACATGTGATGCGCCATTACTATATACTAATGGCGCACCATGTGTTGGTACGCCATTAGTGTCCAAATACTAATGGCGCACCACATCCACGGTGCGCCATTAGTAAAAATATTTTTTTTTAAAAAAATTCAAAACTACTAATGGCTCACCGTAGGAGTGGTGCGCCATTACTAGTTCAGTAACTTGGCCACCACTTCCACCCAATGCACCCCCCCTGGATCGCCTTTTCAGTTTAAAAAAAATAAAAGAAAATGATGAAAATGTCAAAAAAATAAAATAAAATAAGTTTCCCATGTGATATGTGGTCTAGTTGTTGGGAAAATTTGCAAATATGAATTTCGACTTCATTTGCAAAATCTCGCGAGAATTGTAAAAATGGGCATAACTTTTGCATACTAACTCGGATGAAAAAGTTTTTTATATGAAAAATCATCTACTCAAAAAGTTACATCCAAATTTAACCGGGGCAACCCCGTTAAACATTTTCAAAATCCTCAAAACCTAACAGAAAAAAGATCTTTGGGCTTTTAAGATCTGGAGAGGCAAAAAAATTCAAACTTACTAATGGCGCACCTACCCATGGTGCGCCATTACTATCTTCCCGCCTTCAAAATTCAAAATAAGTCAAAAAAATAAAAAAAAATTACTAATGGCGCACCTGCCCATGGTGCGCCATTAGTATCTTCCCTCCTTCAAAATTCAAAATAAGTCAAAAAAATAAAAAAATATACTAATGGCGTACCTGCCCATGGTGCGCCATTAGTATCTTCCCGCCTTCAAAATTCAAAATAAATCAAAAAAAAATAAAAAAAATTACTAATGGCGCACCTGGCCACGGTGCGCCATTAGTATGCCGTATATATGGCTGGTCGTGGTCCTCTCCTCCTTATCTCTTCATTCCACCTCTCCTACACTCCATCTCCTCCTCTCCTCCACTCCATCTTCCCTTCTCTCCTCCACCATACTACCCTCCTCCTCTCCAGCGACCTCCTCCTCCTCTCCGGCGACCTCCTCCTCCCTCCTCTCCTCCCCTCCCCTCCCCTCCCCTCCCCTCACGGTTTCTTCTCCCCCCTCTCCGGTGAGCTCCTCCTCCCTCGTCTCCGGTGAGCTCCTCCTCCCTTCTCTCCGGTGAGCTCCTCCTCCCTCCTCTCCGGTGAGCTCCTCCTCCCTCCTCTCCTCCCATCCCCTCATGGTTTCTCCTTCCTTCTCTCCGATGCTCCGGTGAACTCCTCTCCAGCGATCTCCTCCTCCTCCTCTCTGGCGATGTAGGCGAGCGCCTCTCCGGTGACCTCCTCCTCCTCCTCCACTCCGGTGAACTCCTCTCTGGCGAACTCCTCTCCAACAAACTCCTCTCCGGCAAAAGAACACGGCAAAAGAACGTACAAGATCCAAAAACAGGAACAAAATTTGAAATAATGTCGTGCCAAAAAACGAGCAAAAAACGAGCAAAAAATGGGCAAAAATCACGATCCGATCCAGATCCGATCCAGATTCAAAATTCAAAAATTCAAAAATACTAATGGCACACGGTGGCCTATACTAATGGCGCGACGGTGGCCTATACTAATGGCGCAGCGTGGCCTATACTAATGGCGCCATCGCACAGTGCGCCATTAGTATACCAGATACTAATGGCGCACCATCGGTGCGCCATTAGTAATAAATACTAATGGCGTGGTACTAATGGCGCACTGGTGGTGCACCATTAGTAGGCAAAACCGGTGCGCCATTAGTAGGCCTTTTTCTAGTAGTGATGTAGCTGGTGGGTCCCAGCAGTCAGGGGGGCAAATCGTTTTTTTGCCTGGACGCACTTCCTTGCGTGCGAAGATGTAGCTGGTGGGTCCCAGAAGTCAGGGGGGCGAATCGTTTTTTTCGGACACACTTCCTTGCGTGCGAAGATGTAGCTGGTGGGCCCCAGAAGACAGGGGAAACATTTTTTGCGAAATCTGATGGCTTTGTCTGGTGGGTCCCATTGTCGGTGGAGGAATAATTATTTTGCGCGTAATAAGGAGGCACTTCCTTGTTGCGACCGTGGACCCAGCTGTCAGCCTCTCCACGTATAGTCCACGTCCGATGGAAGCCATTCCTTGACCACGTTGACCATGCCGCACCGTGAGCGCCAGGGCGGTGGACGACGGCGAGGCCTAGGAAGGGGACGACGCGGATCCGGGGAAGATGCGGCAGTGGATGCCCACGCGTAGAGGAGTATGAGGGTTCACTCGCTCGGCTGCGGTGTGAGGCTGCGTCGCCTTGAGAATAACGGGGGGTGTGTGCGAGAGGGATGGGCTGGCCAGCGATGGGAGTAGTAGGGCGGTGAGGCCTCATGGCATCACAGCCGCCACGGGCGGCAGGAGCAAGCGGCACGACCGGCGCTGCTTTGGGCGGCTGGAGCAAGAAGACCAGAGGTTGAAGAAGCACTACGGCCGTTGGATGGACATCGTACGGTCACTGGAGCTAGAATCGTTCATATATTGACTAAAGTTGACAAAGGCCTCCGTCCTAGTCAACTTAGTAGGCTCACAAGTCAGCCTCCCACCAAGGTGGGTCCCAGCTAGCAGGGGGTGTTCATTTTATTGTGCGTAATAAGGAGGCACTTCCGGTGGGTCCGAGCTGACAGCGGGGGGAACGTTTTTTTTTGCGAAATATGGTGGCCTGTCCTGTGGGTCCCAGCAGTAAGGCGGAAATATTTTTTTCGCGAATAACAGGGGGTGTGGGTGAGTAGAGGGATGCCCTGGCCAGCGGTGGGGGTAGTAGGGGCGCCGAGGCTGAGACGGCAAAGACACCCGCCAGGAGGCGGAAGAAGCGGTCCCTTGGCGCTGCTTTGGCGGCTGGAGCAAGAAGATCAGAGATTGAAGAAACACGACGGCCGTTGGATTGACATCCAACGGTTACGTCTGCTAGAATCGTTTGTTGACGTATGTAATAACTAAAAAAATCTTGCATACGTGTCAACTAAACAGGCCCACAAGTCAAACCACTCCCTCTTTTTTTAATAATTTATATATAGCTCATGGCAACTTCTTATGCAATTTATTGCGATCGTTTTTAGTTGGCGGGGCCAATTTCGCATATTTCGTGGGTTCCAAACTATTTTAATACCGAAATGTCGAGCCAGATTTAAAGTACTTTGAAGATATATTTAAATTAGGTTAATGCCCAAAGTGAAATAGGAATCTGAAAATGTGAAAAATCAGAAATTATAAAGTAATTGCCAATTTGTCATCTGTTTTATATTTACAACCCATTTCATATTACTTTCAAGATTTCAGCGCCTTGAAAGAGTTGCAGCCCATCGATGTAGAAAATAAGTAGGCCTGGATTGGGTATTCTTTAGAAAAAAATAAAGCTCGGGGTCATTTTCACAAAGAAAAAATAGCTGGGCTGGTCACATGGTGAACATAAAATATAAGCTCAGGCTAGACGGCCCTGACCAGTTCAAACCCCGCTCCGTCTCAACAATACCAAACAAAAAATATCGCTCGAGTAGCTCGTCCCGTGTGTCACCGATCTTGTGCTGTTCTCTTGTCTATTGACTATATACGCTCACAATGTCGTGGGTCCCAGATGTCAGGAAAACACTAGGAGGAAGCATTTTATTTTTCCATACACTGGCGTGGTGGGCCCCTACTGTCATCCTCTCCACGTACTTCTGCCGATTCCTGTTGTTTGTTGACCATGTTGACAATGCGAGAGGGCGGCGTCACGGCGAGCGCACCAAAGCGCGCGGAGGACGTCGGCGTTAACGATTTAGGAGACGGTGGGGTGGCGATGCGTGCGCTGAGGCGCAGCCAGCCGTGGGAGGCGGAAGCAGGCGGCCCCGCCGGCGCTGGTTTGGTTTTGGCGGCTGGAGGAAGACAGGACTGAAGAAACACGAGAGACTGTAAAAGCAGTAGGAGTACTTAACAACCTTAACTGAAACCAGCAGGGGCACTTAACAACCAAAGCTGAAAGCAGTATGAGTACTTATACAGGTTCAACCGTACAAAGCACGCCTCGAACAGTGCTACTTTGCCTATAGTTAACCAAGGGTGAGGCCGCCAAGCCCCAGGACAAGGCCCAGGCACCACCCAGCGCATCCACAACCTTCTGAAAGTGGCTTCATCTCGCAACGTGGTCAATAAACAGGATACTCGCTTTAGAGCCATGGAAAAGCATGAACATAATCTTCTGTCCTATTCTCCAAGATGGACGGGCCTTCATTATTTGGGACCACCCATGAATAAGTATCTTTTCACCTCCAAGGGGAATTGAGTAGGTCGACATAAACATCATGTTGTGACCAAGCGCAAGTGTGACCCGACCATGGTCGGGCATCTGTATAGGAACAATAGAACTCGGCAGCTCCTGTTTCAAGAAGATCACAGCTATAAAACTGTGTATAAGCAATAGTTTATGAACAACATATATAACAGAAAACAGCTCGTACCATAAGTTTCTCGACACAGTTGGACCTGTTCAACGAGTGCAGCAGTGGCACACATATCCCACGTGGCCTTCCACCATTGAAACGCCCAACAAGGACCTCAAGACAATCAATAAAGTGTAGGAACTTGTGGATGTCGATCTAGTCAACTTCAGTGCCATTACTAACAACCGAGTTATTACAGAGTAACAAACGAGCAGACTGCTTAACTCTGAAAAAACCTACACGTGCCACCAATTATAAGAAAATATTAGTTAGAAGTAGCATCTTCGTGAGAGATTCATTGCTACTTCTAAAGTTAAATTGTGATTAGTTAGACAGAATAGGTGGATTAAGAAGTAATCGAGGCAACAAGCAAGAACCAGATACAAAACTAACATGGATGAACAATTGGAACGACATCGGGGTGGAAGATCGCAGTGAAGATGAGACCAGGTTCTGCTATTTCCATCAACATTCATGCGCCAACTTTCAGTCCGTAACACTTGAGAAAGTTTATCCAAGTTCGGCCGTAAAAAAGCAGTGATCTTCTTGGTTCATGAACCCAACCCGAAATTAATATCCATGGCTTGTCTTTGCTGTGACCATTAAACTAGTGTATTCAGTTATGGCAAGGCCGAGCATCTTGAGTACGTGTGTTCTGGCAGAGCAAATAATACACTTCAGGAAAAAATAATATGAGAACATAGCATGTTCAAAAAAACCCCACCCTCCCGGATAGAAAAGAGGATTCTAGGAACATACTGTGCGCGTTTCAAAATGCTGTGTTAGGATGAGAAGGAACAAGTGTGGAGTCTCACCGAGGGCGCAGAAATCTGTAGGGTACTCGCACTTTGGGCACTGCAACTGAAACACACTAGATTCAGTACGAAGAAAAATGCATCAATGGCGGCGGCTGCCATCCTAGGATTACCTGCGACCAAGGGACTTGGATTTATCGGGGATGGATGAAGAATTCGTACCTGGTTCTCCATGAGAAAACGCTATGCAATCGCCGAGCGGGGGTTTTCTCTCAACAAGCAGACGAGGGAGAAGGGGATTCAGGCCCAGTGAAATATTGCCGCTTCGTCCGTCCAACTTACTGCTAAAGCTGGAAAGGGGGGGAGGTTGTGATTTGACGGATCATTGGGCATTACTGCGGCGCTACGACCGGGGTGTGTCTATCGTGAAGTTGTACACTCTAATTTGTGCATATGGCACGTGGACCCCGTTGTCGGTTGCCCCACATATCAACTAAAGGAAGTAGAAAGACAGGAGTAACTAGTTACACATAAATATATATTTTGACAGAGAGATACTCCCTCTGTAAAGAAATATACAAATCTTTTATATCACAGGCTCACCTTGCCTAGAAATATACTCCCTCTGTAACGCACGGGCATTATGGCGGTTCACCTTTTTTATGGGGGTTCAGCTGAGAATATAATACTCAGATAGGCTCACGGTTCTGGACTTTGGGCTGCAGGCCGACCCTACATGTTTGGGGGCCCATGTGTTCTACCTCTGCGCTTTTCATATTGCAAGCGATCGGTATGGCGCTGGTTTTAGATGCTGTCGCAAGGCGAATACACAAAATTGAATAAAGCACGGCAGCTGTTGGAATGAAATCGAACAACAGTTCCTAACCAGCAATCAAAGTTGCCATTCTATCAACGATATACCATGTGATAAATAATACTGTCATACTACTTATACACACAGGACACTTGTTTCACCATGCCAGATTATTACATCAAAATCTCTCGGAGGATATATCAGTTCGGCAGTTGCGTGCTGCTACTGAAGAATTTCAAAGTTGATTTGGACCAGCTCTCCTTGCCGAGAAAGTTCGATTTTGACATCATCCCCTACCGCAAGATACGATTTAGATTTGAACCTTGACCATCCTTTAGCATCAATCATCATGCGACCATCCTTTGTACTTACGGTATATTGAGCAGGTTCATTCACACCAAGGCTGCGCATGGTAAGAGAAACTTGGCCGCGGTCGCTCGGATTGTTGAACGACTCCCTCGTTGCTCTAGGAATTCTCTGTTTGCAAACAAGAAGACATATGCAAACAGTTGGATCAACACAGTGAATCATGTGAAACAACATGGAAAGAAAAAAGAACGAAGCACTTGGGCGGCCAATGCTTACCAAGAAGGTGGACATGTCGGTTTTTGTAAGGACTTTGGTATATGAAGTGCGAACTGCATCCCAGTCTGTTGCCGGTGCAACTGCACGGGCCGGAGTAGATGTAAGTGCAAGTGTTGGTGTAGGTGCCGAAGCCGCTGCTGCTGCCGGAGATGGTACTCCTTGTAGAGCTGGTGCCGGTGTCGGAGCAGGTGCCGGTGTTGATGCCCGATTCTCTGGTAGATCAGACTGATCCGCTGACGCGGTCAGTGCCCAATCCTCAGCTGGATCAGAGTGAGCTGCTGCCACTGTCAGTGCTAGAGCAACTGCCGGTGCTCGATCTATGCGAGACAGCGGAGATCGTGTCTGGTCTGCTATGATCAGCTTTCTAACTTGACTAGGATCCGTGACCGTGATCCAGTTTTTTTCTTCATTTTTTTTAAACGCGAGAAGGACTAATTGTGGCGTTTTTGTTAAACCAAACTGCAGTTCATCATAGGGATTCAGCTTGTACTCGGACAACGATCGATCCAATTTTTCCGATAATATAAGTGATGGGCGGTGCCTTCTTTACTGACACGACATAAGAAGTGAAACCTGCAAAAATAGCCATCGTAGAGCAAACCAAACGGTTTATTCTGTGATGAATGTCACATGGCAAAAACCTGCATCATAAAATTGCAGGAAAAGAAAGAGAACATGACATTAAATCAATAAGATTTAGACAGTAAATCAATAAGATTTACTTGATATGACACGAGTGAATCCTTACCAGGAAATCACTATGTTGAAGTACTAAACAGAAGATTGATCGTCCAACTACGCGTGGCATGCAGGGGCCCCGCCTACTCCCACAAGTAGGACAGTCCAAAGGTCGTGACAAATTGTATGGACCGAACATCCATGGAACTAGAAATCCTGGTGGGTGCGATAAACCCTGCAATGCATACAGATATTGGAGTGTAACCATAATTGATAAACCGTCCTCACAAAAAATATGATCTGGATACTTCAAAATGTACAGACTGAATTGAGTGGACAGACATTAACATAGACCGTTCTCAGGATTGACCACACACCAAAAGAGGCAGTACTAATAAACAATACAGGGTTCACAAACACAAATCAAGTCTGAACAATAGTACTTACTACAGACAAGCAAAGTTGCACTAATTAAACTCTGCAGACTATTTCTTGCCACCGACCTACGAGATGAACCCAGCACTGACTAGGCCATGGACTTCGTGTGAGATGTCTACGTGCCCCATCACCATCTTGTCAATCTTGGAGAACCTAACAGTCTGGTCTTTCCACTCATAAACATGATGATGAAGACAGGCCACATCAGATTTGTTGGGAAGCTTTACAAGAACCACACCCTTTGTAATCGAAGGCACAGCCAGGAAATTATTGTGGTCAAGTACAGCCTCGAGAACACGCCTGACAACAATGCTACAGGAAAACACTAGTTCAGGACACATGGCGACAAGGACACAGCAACTGGATAGTTCAGCAGTAGAACTCATCATCAGGTCTTCCGGTTCACACGGCATGACTTTGAGAACTTCATCTCCACAGCGGACTGGTTCTAATTCAAGCGAAACCATATTTTATTACTACCTCCATTCAGAAATATAAGATGATTTTTGATATTATACTCCATATATGACTACATATACACACAGAAATGAGTGAACAAAGACACTAGAACATGTCTTCAAAGGCATGAGAGCAGAGGGATTACATGCAATATCCATAACACAAGTTACTGAGGCAAATATACCCTCTTAAAAGGTAGCATTGATGTTCATAAAGTACTCCCTTCGTCCAAAAATTCTTGTCTTAGATTTGTCTAGATACGGATGTATCAAGTCACATTTTAGTACTAGATACATCCGTATCTAGACAAATCTAAGACAAGAAATTTGGGACAGAGGGAGTAGTTGAAAGTAATCTATAAGAAATCAGTTTCAACCTCTCGCATGTTTTGGTCAAAAGAGGAATTTAGAACCGTCATTTGGCACACTAAAATCACATGCAAGATCACCCAGAAAGTTGTACTACCGGTACTAGTATTGTGTGTTAGATGAAAAAACACGATCAAGATCGAGAAAAAGATCGTCAACAAGAGACATTACCTGGACTTGCTTAATGAGGGATCCCGGAGAGGGGGGCTTGGACAGGGCGATGGCTTTGAGCTTGTCTGCAATAGTCTCGGTGGGGTGCTTGTGCTTCTTCGTACCATGGGCCTCGATGGTTTTGGCCAGAGCCATAGACATCACGTCGGCCGGTGCTCCGGCGTCCATCCAAGAGAGGAAGCTGAGAGAGAAGAGTGAAAGGAGGAACGAGATGAGGGAGAAGCAAAGCAAGTGGGGTTTTCTTCAAGAGAGGAAGCTGAGAGAGAAGAGTGAAATGATGGTTGCTTCGTTCGTCCAACTTATTGCTAGAAAGGAGGGGGTTTGTGATTTGACAGCTCATTGGGCATTACTGGCGGTTCGATCGGGGTAGTCTACTGTCACTCTACTACGGAGTAATTTAGTGCATGGCTGGTGGACCCAGGTGCCGGCTGTCCCACATGTCGGTGAAAGTGAGTAATTTAGTGCATGGCTGGAGGAGGATCCGCACGGTAGAGCGTGTCCACTGTTTTTCATTCTGAAAAAAAAATGATTACAGCAAGCATTTCCACTCTTACGACGGAGGAGTGCGAAACACGGCAGCCACTTGAACATACACAGTGCTCCTACTACTAGGCATGTGTAGTGGTTCATACGTCAGTACTACACAATCTTGTTGCTAGTGTAGTAAGATATGACGATAACAAATGATGTTGTGCGCATGTTAACTACTCCTATATGTAACATAGTACCGCTTTTTCGACTGTCCGGCCGAGAATGAATGGTGAGATCAATGTTAACAGAACTAGGTCCACAGTGCATGGAGAGTACGGTGCTACAGTACTCCACGAAACATGAACCATATGAAGCACGAATAGTGTTAGACAGGGTGTATGAAGGGTGCACGGGATGGGAGCAAAAGTTCCCTTCTCGACCCACTTTTGGGTGTTTGGCAGAGTGCATGAAGGGTGCATGAGTCCACACTAGTAGGTTGACAAAAATACACGAAGAGGAAACAACTATATTGAGATGAGAATGCAACCAAACACACCCACACGCTTTGTGCTATAGTGATTGATCTGCACCATCTGAGTTTGATCCAACGGTCATGTTCTGTCGAGACATGGACATGCCCATGCAGAGGGTGCATAAACACCACCGAAGTCCCTCTGCTTCTCGAGGCGCACGACGTTGGTGATGTAGGGTGCAACCGCCCACAGAGCCTGCTCTCGGTCGACGGGAGCCAGCTCGTCAAAGACGGTGTCCAATGGCACGAATGGATTCCGGTGACGGAGCCCTGAAAGGATTCGCCCGGCAACGGCGATGGCAGCCCGCAACCCCTCCTTTTCCAGCTCAGCCCCCACCATCGCGCGGAGACGGCTCAGCTCCTCGGAGATATAGGTGAAGAAGGAGACCAGGTCAGGAAGCCGCAGCTCGTTGAAGTCGACCGGGTGGTCGAACGGGTTTAGCCCGACGGCCAGCATCGTCGCGCTGGCACGACGGTAGGCATCGCGTAGCCGCAACACGTGTGTGGCAAGTGGCAACTTGATTCACCAAGTGGCTGAGGCGATCCTGGACCTCGTCACAATCGGCCCGCTCGCGCTCCAGCCGGCTCCCCTGATGGCCTATTGTATCTCCCGCTTTCTGCAGCAACGCCGCTGACGCCTCGAGCATCTTTGTGGTGGACGCCCGCCGCTTTTGAAGCTCCTGAACTCCCGCACATAACGGAGGAGCATGGCACTCCTCTCCTCCTTGAGCTCACGGAGCTCCACGTCCTTGGCCCTGAGCTCCGCATCCTTGGCATGGAGCTCCTGTGTCAGGCGCCTCACCTCGGACTCCGTGATCTGCTGCGCCGTCATGGCACCAGGTAGAAGCAATGGGGAGAGGAAGCAAAGGGGGCGAAACAGCCGAAAGGCAATGCAATCTACGGGAAGGCGGAGGGAGTCAGCCGAGGAGCAGGGAATCTTTTGGTTTTCACCACAGTAAAACACCAGTCGACGACTTCTCACATTAGGGAGCAGTGGGTTTTTATAGGCGGAGTCATCATGACTAATTGCTGCCGCGCCTGCTCCCGTCAATCAAAAAATTAAAAATCCTGTCGCGCCTGCTCCCGTCAATCAAAAAATTAAAAATCCTGCCGCACCCAAACACCAGAGCAACGCTGCGGTGGATATTTAAATTTACTTGCCGGCAAGTAGATAAAAGAAGGGGTGAAAAAACAAATGTGGCAGCGGCCTAGCTAATCGGTCGAACTAGCCCAACTAGCTAGCCACCGTGCTTCACTGATGTACTCGGCGGGAAAGGTGGTCTTTCGTGATTTGATGACTCATTTACTTGCTTTGGTGCTACGACCGAGGAGGACACAGAAAACACGTGGTATGGCATCCCACGTCAGGAAGAATATATGCGTGCACCACCCGGGAGGACCCCAAGACCGCGCGGTAGGGTGTGCCACGTCTCGGCACGGAGGAAAATGTGCGTAAAAAATATCAGATCGACGTAGTACCTATGGTTCGACCTCGGGACCCAGCCAGTCGGTCGAAAACACCCACTAGCCACACAGCTTCATCATGCAAACGTGGCACGGAGGATAGATGTGGTTAGCTCCGTCTCGACTAGCCACAACGTCTCTTATTCTAGGCGATTCTTCTATTTTCCAAGCTTTTTTTAGTTGAAATAACACCACGGCAAGCTAGCACCGCTCTTCATGTGTGCCCGTGCAAAGGTTAGACGATGGAGAGAAGAGAAATTGAGATTGCAGACCTGGGACCCACCAGTAAGTGAGACAACGGTCATGCACGTGTTGACGAGGCACTCCCTCTACTTTGCTCAACGCAAGTAATGTATAAAATCAAGTTATGGGACAAAGCCAACAACCGTTCGTTTTTTCAGGCTATCGACTTACACTTTGTAGTCCAGGTTGCCAGTTCGAATCTCGTCTTTCAAATTTGTTAGTTTTAGGTCCAAATTTGATTAATGACAAGTGGGACTCCCGTGTGTTGTTCTGATATTTCAGTGTAGGATGGTTTTTTTGAACAAACACTTTGCGCGGTTAGACAAGTAACAACACGAGTTACACGTATTTTGCAAGTTTACGAACAAAAATGACAGCGGCATAGAATATCACATCCACCCCGCAGCTTAGATACTATGGTGATACGAGTTTTTACACCGTTGGAAGTGAGATCCAATGGCTTGGGAGTAGTCTTTGTAATTATGCGCAATTTCCAAACTCTCCAAAGGTTTTTTTTGCAAATAAAACATTCAAGCCTCGTGTGTGCCGCTGCATCTTCGATCCAACGGCTCCCCGGTGCTCATATTAGGTGCTCCCCGTAGCTTACCCGCTACGGTGATATGAGCATCTAGGTCGTATGATCAGTGATCAGATGGCACATGCATAGTACTTGTACTTTCTGCACATTTCCCAAACTCTATGAGCCGTATATTGCAAAAACATTCAAACCTCCTACTGTGGGCCGTTAGGTCTCAGTGAACTCGTATCACCATAGAATCTACGGTGCGGAGCACCTCATACTCTCCCATGCGAGAAAACATAAGGTGCTATCGCAGCTTGGATGCTACGGTGATACGAGCTTGGAGGTCGTTTGATTTAAGATCCAATGGCATCTGAGCAGTCTTTGTGCTTGTAAGCTGTGGCCGAACTCTTTTGGGGCTTTTCTGCAAAAGACCATTCGAACCACCGAGGAGGTGTTGGGTCACAAATCCAACGCCTCCGAAGAGATTGTATCACCAAAGCATCTAAGGTGTGGTAGCACATGATATTCTTACATACAGGAGAATATGATGTCCTCCTACATCTTAGATGCTACGGTGATACGAGCTTCAAGGTCGTTGGATATGGGATCAAAGGGCATCTAAGTAGTTTTTGTACAAATTGTGTGCAATTCTCAAACTCATCAAGGTTTCTTGCAAAAAAATTAAGACACATCATGTGAGCTGCTATATCTCAGATCTACAAGCTCCAAGCAACTCGTATCGGCATATAGCATCTAAGGTATGGGGGCGCATGATATTCTCCCGGGGAGGAGGGTGGGGGTGCACAACCAATCGGTGGTTGAGAGGGTGGGGACAAATATAATCTAAACAACCCTAAACAGAGCTCCACAATTTTATCTAAGGTTGAGGAGTTGACCCCCGACAATCATAGCTCCCCCTAAACACAACATCTGCATGTACTGTAGTACTAGACTTAATATTCATGTTTCAGTTTCATGTTCATTTTAAATATTGAACTGAGGACCATGGATGTCTTACATTTTACTCCCTTCGTTCCTAAATATTAGTCTTTTTAGAGGCTTCAAATGGACTGGCACATACAGATGTATATAGACATATTTTAGAGTCTAGATTCACTCATTTTGCTCCATATGTAGTCACTTGTTGAACTCTCTAAAAGACTAATATTTAGGAATAGAAGGAGTATTTTTGAATTCGTGTCATACATGCATGGTTTGGAAAAATAGATGCACTATACTTATTGGATTGTTGTTGTGTTTGTGCGTGTGTCTCTCTCTCTCTGTGTGTGTGTGTGTGTGTGTGTGTGTGTGTGGTCATATGCTTGATACATAAAAAGTTTTCTCACCTCCATATTGTTCATCTTTTAAATTTGAATTTGCATTGGAAAACTTACTAGGGATACCATGAAATGTGAAATCCATGTTGAGATCACTATATCACAAACTCACTCTAATTCAACAACTTGTCATAAATCAATTACCACGTTGAGATTAGTATTTGCAAGGAAAATACGGGTATTGTAATACACATAGATTCGTTCGGCAATTTAAAAGGTTCCTTTCATATTCTCGAATGGTAGGACCCAACGGCATACCAGCCAGACCTTGGCCCGTGTTGATCCTAAAAAAACGGGCTCGTGTCCTTCGGTGGCGTGCGTGGTATGCACATTAGGCAACCCCAACCAGTCGAGCCTCGGCGTTTCAAGTCGAAATATCCGCGCCGAATTCCAGCCCTAGGAAATTCCCCTCATGTCCCGGTCCATAATGACTACCGAGGAACAACGGAGGATGCTTTAGTAACTAGACAACGTTACCTCATCGTGCGAGCACGGTTCAATTCCCTCGATGCGCCGCTCGTCAAGGTCACTGTCAACTGCATTGCCTAGTACTACTACTACTCGCACGGGATGAGCACGAAATTGAGCCCGTTTGTTCGTGCCTAGTACTTGAGTTAATATATCAAGCAATGCTTTGATGCGGAGGGATTATCTTTTACTCAGCATATATAACTTGTCGAAGTCTAATTAAGCAAAATGTTTGACCAAATCCTTTCTTAAGAAATACAACAGACAGATGTACGGCTTGAAAATTTATTGCATGATGCAGGTTATGATATTGTTTGAATCTCGGATCTTAAATTTCAGAAAATCCAAAAGTGAGCATAAATTCTTGAAACTGAGCATGGTCACGTGATATAGCACAAATATTACTTCGTAAGTTTTTTCTTCAATTCGAGACAAGCTGCTTATGACAAGTTGCACAAATGAAGAGCCAAGGTATTTTGGAACAAAGACACATCACGTTAAAGCGAATGCTTTCACTATTGAAACCGTGGGCGTTCACGTGCCGCCACGAGTCCCCGCTTCTCATCGGCAGGTGCCGTCCCAGCAAGCGTGTGAGTCGACGGGAGGCATACGAGCAGACCGCTGGGCCGGCTGTCAGGGAGGCGTGCGAGCAGACCACTGTGCAGACTCACCGGGAGGCGAGCCCTTTGACTAGGCTCCGCCGCCCACCGTCGTCCCAACTGCTCCCACTTTTAATGTCGCCGGCACCGCAGTTTAAAATCAACCCCGCACTACCCGATATCACTACAATCCTCTCTCTTCCTCTCCGATTCTCCTGTCATCTACCTCCAATTAGCCTGACCTAAACGTATGCCATGCCGCATCACGATGGTCTGCCCTTAGTGTTCCAGTTTCATGAGGAAGACACCCAGCCGGAGTCTCAAGAACATAAGGCGCTTTGGGACGAGTTTGAGCTGGCCTTGAGGGAAGATGTCGCGCCTGTCCCCGCTCCCGTTCCAGCTCCCGTCACCCCGACAGCGCCAGCGCCCATCCCCGTGGCATTGATGGGCTGGGAGCCGTACATTGTCTCCGAGCTTGATGCTACGAGGTTCCACGAGGTCCCCACCGACTTTCACGCGCCCGTGCACCTGCCAGTGCATGCGCCTGCGCGTGCACTGACGCGCACGCCCGTGCCGGTGACCGTGCACCTGCCAGCGCATGCGCCTACGCGTGCACTAGCGCGCGCGCCGGTGCCGGTGCCCGTGCACATGAATGTCTCCGCCGCGCCGTTGACAGCGCCTGTCCCCGCGCGGGTGCCAGTGCCCCCCTCAGCGACATGGATGGCCGCCGTCGACCGCATCCTTGCACCAACGCCAGTCGCCTCCTCCCACCAGTTGACTCGCTCCGAAGTCCAGAACATTTTGGCCTTCCTTGAAGCTAGGACAACGTCCAGGAGTACGCAAACAATGGCGCAAGACGCCACCGTCGCCGTCGGTCAGTGACCCGACGACGCACAGAGCACGGCAGAGGAGCCGCTTCCACCGCGAGACGCCCCTGCCGCCGCCGTGTAATCTAAATTTGCCATGAAAAACGTTCGGATTGCCATGCTTAAAATCTAAACGTTTATCATTTCCGTTTATTTTATATCGATTGTCGTATAATTTAAAGTCGGAGTCACGCTGAACGAAATGTATGGTTTGATCGATTGAATGTTCTGCTAGAGCCGTAGCAAATTAAATATAAAACGTCATCAAGCCACATGTATTCCTTGTCATCCAATGACCTAGACCGCTTCAATGTCGAGCGCTCAACACGTTTAGCGTGCAGTTAATTTCATGCCAAAATAGTGCCAATCACATGACAACACGTAAATAATATCCTAGTAGTTAATATCCGCATGCACTTAATATACTTCCAAATTAACGTGCATTGCACGTACACACTGACTAGTGCTGCTAGTACGTGAAACTGGTGCAGTGACTTGTGAACGCGTCCAGATATGGTCAACGGCAACATCGCCCGCGAGTTCTTCCTGTTTGCCCGTGCGTCTAAACGCAGAAGGGGAGGAGAGAGAGAGAGAGCACACATGGAACCAACCAGTAAGTGAAGGCGAATAGTACTAAAAATAATATTACATGTTATCCATTAATTAGGTTGTGGTAATATAAAAACATTATGTGAATAAAGGGAGTACAACAAACATTGCTATTCTATGTATGTTGCCTATTGACGTGCAGCTTGAAGGCCCGGTGGCATGTTCGATCCTCGTCCTTTATTTTTTTAATTTGTATATGGGTCCAAATTTGTTTCATGACATGTGGGCCCTTCGGTGTGTAGTTTGTAGCACTTTAGTTTGTGGGTCGAAATTTGTTCCATTCCAAGTGGACTATCGGTGTGTAGTTTTGTAGCTTATTTATAATAATTAAAGAGAACAACATAGTTTTTTCAATAATACCATGGTGCGACGTTGAAGGCGAGAAAGGACGTGCGAGAGAGCGATCACCGAGCCAGAGGGAAATCAACTAGGGGAGTTGCGTGGGTTGCAACGGTGTTTGGAGTAGTTGTGGGCCGAATGCTACGAAAATATAATCTAAACCGACCGGAATAAATGCCTGCACAAATTAATCCAAGGTTGGAGTGCCCCTCGCAATGTAAATAGCTCCGGCTTTGCGAGGGATGGAGAGGTAGTAGCTTCAACGCGTGGAAGATACGGTGTGATAAAGCGAGGTCAATCGAGAGACATATAGATAGAGAGACAAAGTGAGTGGTCCGACATTCATTGAACAAATATATATGCTCTGGAGAGATATTGTCCGATTGAGCTTTTTGGCAAGGGTGAGGGCTGTAAGATAGAGCTTGAGAGATGATCCAGTCACAGACGTGTAGATATATTTTGTGCGTGGGAGGAAGCAAGGTCAACCGATCACATAGGGTCGTCGTGCGATCGAAAGAGTGAGACAGGTTGGAGAGAGTGACCTAGATAGACGATGTGCGTGAGAGAGTATACAATGTGAATAGGTCGAATTGGGCTCAAACATCGTGATATATCGTTTTTGTCCGATAAAGAGCGAGGTCAATTGAGACATACGGAGAGAGAGAGAGAGAGAGAGAGAGAGATTGAGTGAGCGTGGCCCACCATGAGGTCGAAAGAGTGGCGGCGGCTTGGATGGACTGACCTAGATAGACAATCTGCGTGAGAGAGTATAGAGTGTGTCGATCGAGGCCCGAATAGGGAGATATATCATTTGTGTGTGAAAGAAAACAAGGTTAAACGAGACTCAGATAAAGAGAACGAGATTGAGCGAGTGTGGCCCGCCGTGCAGAAGAAAGAGTGAGACAGTCTCAAGGGAATGACCTAGATATACAACGTTATGTGAGAGGGAGAGGGGGAAGAGAGAGAGCTCGGCATGGGGTGCAATGGCGGGTGTGTGAGGTAAATACATTTGGCAACAGAGTGGAAAAAGGGGTTGTGTAGTTGAGAGACTTAGAGATCGAAACATGGAGAGAAAGAATGAGCGTGTGTTGGAAACCGATAGCTTCCTAAGGTGGTTAGGAGAGGAAGATTGACCGATACAAGAAGTATGTAGCGTTTGTCTTGGGGGGGCTAAAACAACATTTGAATGTACATAGTACGAGACTTAATATCGATGTTTCAATTGATTGTACATTGTAAGATTTGAACCGAGGACCAGGCATACGGGTAATTATTTCGAATTCGTGCCATACTAAGTTTCGAAAAGTTGACATTGACTCAATTTGTTGTGCTATTTTGTAGGTCATATGTTTGAATCCATCCAAAAGTTTTCTCACTACCATTGTGTTCATCATATACATATGAATTTGTATTAAAAAAGTAGCGTGGATACAGTGAAATGCGAAATCCACGTTAGAATTGGAGATCGCTACGTAACACACACTCTAATTCAAATAACTAACTACGTGACACACACTCTAATTCAAATAACTAATTATGTGACACACACTCTAATCCACGTTAGCGTGGGTACCGTTTCGATTTTTTTCAAATAACTCCTCATTAATTAATTTATAGTACTCCCTCTGTTCACTTTTATAAGACCTTGAAGACATTTCGGACAATGTGCAAAACAGTTCATTTTAAGTTATGCAAACGACTTACAAAAGTGAGCGGATGGAGTATCTCGTTTCGAATGACTAATTATTGCAAGGAAAACATGGGCATGGTAATACATACAGATTCGTTTGCAAATAAAAGAAGATTTGTTTGCATTCTCAAATGTTGAGGGATCGAAGAAGGTGAGAGTGTCTAGAGGGGGGGTGATTGGACTACTCGACAAGATAAAATTTCTGTCTTTTATCAAGGACAGATTTTGGCAGATTTTGCATAACACACAAGTCAAGTAGCACACTACACATGCAATTTTAGAGTATGGGCAGCGGAAAGTAAATTGCACAAGTAGTAAAGAGAAGTGGAGAAGATCAAACACAATTTGGAGACGCGGTGATTTTTCTCGTGGTTCCGATAGGTGGTGCTATCGTACTTCCACGTTGATGGAGACTTCAACCCACGGAGGGTAACGGCTGCGAGAGTCCACGGAGGGCTCCACTCACGAAGGGTCCACGAAGAAGCAACCTTGTCTATTCCATCATGGCCTACGCCCACGGAGGGCTAGCCTTACTCGGGGTAGATCTTCACGAAGTAGGCGATCTCCTTGCCCTTACAAACTTCTTGGTTCAACTCCACATCTCGATGACGGAGGCTCCCAAGCGACACCTAACCAATCTAGGAGGCACCACCCTCCAAAAGGTAATAGATGTTGTAGATGATGATGAACTCCTTGCTCTTGTGCTTCAAATGATAATCTCCCCAACACTCAACTCTCCTCACTGATTTGGCTGTGGTGGAAGAAAGGATTGAGTGGAAAGCAACTTGGGAAGGCTAGAGATCAAGCTTCATATGGTGGGAGTGGAGCAACTTGATCTCAACACAAGGGTAGGTAGTTCTCTTCTCGGAAATGTAAGGTAGGAGTGGTAGTTCTTTCGATGTCTCTCTCCACGAATGAAGAGGGGTGGAGGGTATAAATAGCCTCCACACAAAATCCAACCGTTACACACATTTGAGCAATCTCGGTGGGACCGAAGTGGACAACTCGGTGAGACCGATAGTTCAAATAATGTGAGCGTTAGGATTTTCGGTGGGACCGAATATACAATCTTGGTTAGTCCGATTCGTGCAATGACAAGAGCATGCCGGTTTGGTGGGACCGACTTCATCATCTCGGTGACACCGATTTGATGATGAAGGTTCTGAAGCTTGGCAACTCATGTTTTGGTGAGACCGAGTTCGAATCGGAAAATCCGAGTTTACTAGGGTTTGGCTTATGGCTGAGGTGGTTCATCTCGGTGTGGTGAGTTTGGAATATCGGTGGGACCGAGACTACTTATGAGTGTATATGGCAGTGAAAGTTGCTGATAGTTTAGGAGATGTATCACTAAGCACTTGAGAAACCAGATCATCATCATAACCTCATCCCCTTTTAATAGTATTGGCTTTTCCTATGGACTCAATGTGATCTTGGATCACTAAACCAAAAAATGGAGTCTTGAGCTTTTGCCAATGCTTGCCTTAGCATTTTGAGGGGTCCACTTCTTTAGTCCTTTTGCCATGCCAATGTGATTGAATTTCCTGAAACATACTTGATAAAAGCATTAGTCCAACCACAAAGTATGTTGTCATTAATTACCAAAACCACCCGGGGAGCAAATGTGCTTTCAAATGTAGGCGCACCAAACAGACCAGGGTCGTGTCGGGGTGGACGCTGCTTCGGTGCCTTAAAGGCAACTGCCCTTGGGTGACTGACATGTGGGCCAGCCACCTATTGGGCCCACATGTCATGGACACAAAGGCAGGTGCCTTAAGGCACCAAAGCATAGTCTTGTCGGGGTGGTCGCGTGTGTCGGACGGACGTGTAGCACCCAGCCACCCCCCCCCAAAAGGACGATGATAATATAAGTTCGCGCTTCCACATTTCGGATTGAAATATCTGGCAGCCCCAATTCCAGCCCTGCAAAATCTCTCTTCTCCACCGTCCCCTTCCGCGCCCAGATTGCTCAAATCCCTAATTCACCGCCATCCCTCGAATCGCCCCTCGTCTTGTCTCTTTCCCCACCGTTCCCCGCCTCTGTGCCGGACGATGAAGACGAAGATGACGGTCACGCTTCACCACCACACCGGAGCTACCTCATCTACACCCTCGTCCACCGCACCGGGTGGTTCACCGACAACGTCGGCCGCCGCAACCTACGTGCCTCGCAGACACCGAGTTCCACTGCATCAGGTGCGCTTCACCGACGTCGTCTCCCAGCTCACCGGGGCTACTTCACCGAGCACATCGTCGCACCTCCGCCCCCTGAGGCCCTTGGGGCTTCACTAACAGTTTTGTCCACCGCATTGTAGTGCTCCGCTGCCACTCAAGATCTGCATCCATGCGCGGCCAGCCAACAACAGCGCATCACCCTCAACGGCTCTGAAGTGACCCACACTCTAGCTAGGCGAGCATGCCCAAACGCCGGCCCGAACTAGGTATCCACACATCACTCCCTTGTGCACTGTTCCGACAATGTTTGGATATCCTTTCACTTCTCTCTTAGCTTACACGCTTATGCAACTCTGACTTTAACTCTTATTTCTTCTGGAGATATCATCTGAAACAAGCAAATCCATTTTTTACCAAAGCATGACGGCACTACGGGATCTGGTACACATCCCGCACACCCAGATAACCTTGTAAGTATCGTCGCCGGTACAACATCAAGGTCGATTCCTCTTATTTGATCAACCATTCGCCGTGTCAAAATGAAGAGGGGATGCAAGGAGCACAAGGCACGCACATCCAAGCAAGTGGTAACATGGACTTGTACATGGAACATCCCAAGTGCAAGCGAGCTACTGGTGAGCACAGCCTAACGAGCTAGCGTAAGTCCCGCATTTCATTTAATTCAATCTTGGCATTCGTGTATGATTTGTGTGCGATGGATGATCCACGAATTCAAGTTACCAGGGCAAATATTTAACTTAAAAATACGAAGGCACTTGCACTCCGGAAATCAACATAACTTGAGAAATGTGAAGATACATGCACTTTGAAAACCAGCTAATGATCCAAAGTAGTTCAGATTATAAACACTAAATGATGCAAGCACCAAAAACACAAAATGCAACATGGTGTACAAGGACTACAAACATAGTGCATGCACTGCTTGAATTATTCGTTCTCTGGCTGAAAATATCGAAGTGTAATTGCACGTATAACCAGTGCACAAACTGCATATCAATATATCTATCCTGCACAACAGATTAAAAAAGTATTTATGCTATGTTGTCATGATACGGGGACTTTCTGGTAGATGGCCTCGACGTTTCCTCAAGCTATGAAAATGCACTATAATTTGCTTGTCATCAATGCCTGCAAATCTCTGTCTCTCTCAACATAGTAGATCATCATTAGACACTAAATCCTTCAATGAGCTTCCAAAATGCTTGCATTAGATCCCTCATTAGACACTATATGTTCATCACCAGGAGCATGGAAAATGTTTGCATCAAATCCTTCATTAGCAGTCTGTTCATTAGACACTTCAGGCTCAAGAACAACATGAGCTTGTATGTTTGCACCGGAAACTTGATTAGATACATCAGATTCAGTCAGTTCATGTAGGATCGAAGAAGGTGAGAGTGTCTAGAGGGGGGGTGATTAGACTACTCGACAAGATAAAAATTCAGTCTTTTATCAAGGACAGATTTTGGCAGATTTTGCATAACACACACAAGTCAAGTA
Organism: Aegilops speltoides; assembly: GCA_021437245.1. Classification (NCBI taxonomy): domain Eukaryota; kingdom Viridiplantae; phylum Streptophyta; class Magnoliopsida; order Poales; family Poaceae; genus Aegilops; species Aegilops speltoides. The sequence continues at coordinate 410,957,500 of CM038141.1, read as the reverse complement.
GCACACTACACATGCAATTCTAGAGTATGGGCAGCGGAAAGTAAATTGCACAAGTAGTAAAGAGAAGTGGAGAAGATCAAACGCAATTTGGAGACGCGGTGATTTTTCTCGTGGTTCCGATAGGTGGTGCTATCGTACTTCCACGTTGATGGAGACTTCAACCCACGGAGGGTAACGGCTGCGAGAGTCCACGAAGGGTCCACGAAGAAGCAACCTTGTCTATTCCATCATGGCCTACGCCCACGGAGGGCTAGCCTTACTCGGGGGTAGATCTTCATGAAGTAGGCGATCTCCTTGCCCTTACAAACTTCTTGGTTCAACTCCACATCTCGACGGAGGCTCCCAAGCGACACCTAACCAATCTAGGAGGCACCACCCTCCAAAAGGTAATAGATGGTGTAGATGATGATGAACTCCTTGCTCTTGTGCTTCAAATGATAATCTCCCCAACACTCAACTCTCCTCACTGATTTGGCTGTGGTGGAAGAAAGGATTGAGTGGAAAGCAACTTGGGAAGGCTAGAGATCAAGCTTCATATGGTAGGAGTGGAGCAACTTGATCTCAACACAAGGGTAGGTAGTTCTCTTCTCGGAAATGTAAGGTAGGAGTGGTAGTTCTTTCTGATGGCTCTCTCCACGAATGAAGAGGGGTGGAGGGTATTTATAGCCTCCACACAAAATCCAACCGTTACACACATTTGACCAATCTCGGTGGGACCGAAGTTGACAACTCGGTGAGACCGATAGTTCAAATAATGTGAGCGTTGGGATTTTCGTGGGACCGAAAATACAATCTCGGTGAGTCCGATTCGTGCAAAGACAAGAGATTGCCAATTTGGTGGGACCGACTTCATCATCTCGGTGACACCGATTTGATGATGAATGTTCTGAAGCTTGGCAACTCATTTTTCGGTGAGACCGAGTTCGAATCGGAAAATCCGAGTTTGCTAGGGTTTGGCTTTATGGCTGAGGTGGTTCATCTCGGTGTGGACTGAGTTTGGAAAATCGGTGGGACCGAGATTACTTATGAGTGTATATGGCAGTGAAAGTTGCTGATAGTTTAGGAGATGTATCACTAAGCACTTGAGCAACCAGCTCATCATCATAACCTCATCCCCTTTTAATAGTATTGGCTTTCCTATGGACTCAATGTGATCTTGGATCACTAAATCAAAAATGGAGTCTTGAGCTTTTGCCAATGCTTCCCTTAGCATTTTGAGGGGTCCACCTCTTCAGTCCTTTTGCCATGCCAATGTGATTGAATTTCCTGAAACATCCTTGATAGAAGCATTAGTCCAACCACAAAGTATGTTGTCATTAATTACCAAAACCACCCAGGGAGCAAATGTGCTTTCAATCTCCCCCTTTTTGGTAATTGATGGCAACACACTAAATAAGACATCAAAGCTTATTGAAAGAAAGACAGAATTATCACGAAAGCTTTGACAAACATGTAGTACACAGGCTCCCCCTACAAGTGTGCAAGATTTTCATAAATTATGGTTTTGGACTACCACAAGCACACAAGAGAGAAAAGCAAGATGTGCTACATGCAGCTTGGCTATATGCATCAGAGCAGATGAAAAGAAGTGAGTGATAATGCATATGTGCATGGTGATTTCTTGCAAACAAGTATTCACAAGCAAGTCACCATCATGCACATTCTGCAAGGTGCATATACTTACCTTGAGGTTCCTTGGCATTGTACCTGAAGAGATAAACTTGGGAAAACAAGGTTAGATAACACAAGAGTATTTCTTCAACCAACTGCAAGAACATCAAGAGTACCAAGCCAGGGATAACATGTATAAAGAGTGTCTCATATTGAGCACAAGCTTGAATCGACAAACATGTCTCCCGAAGCTAAAAGATTTTCAATGAACTCGAGAGATTTTGCTTTCCATAAGATATCAATTGTGAAGATTCCTCTCCTTTGAGTTTTCTCGGATCAAGGGTTTGATGGAAAGAGCAAAATCAAAAGAATGATGCCAAATGAGAATAATGCCAATTGTAATGTCCAATGTGAAACACGGCAAAGCTTTGATGTGATTCTCTCCCCCTTAAGGTAAGATTGCTCTTCTTCTCCCCCTAAATCTTCTCTTCTCCCCCTAAGTCTTCTCCCCCTTTGACATCAAGTGCCGAAAAGGACAGCAAACTAGGAAGGTCAGGGAAGATGAAAAGAAAGAAGTGGGATCCTTAAGAATCACAACAGGGCAATAAGAAAACATGCATAGAAAATCATTGAGTGGAGCTGCAGAAGATGATATCCTGGAGGAAATAAATCGGTGACACCGAATTAATATGGATCGGTGAGTCCGATAGTCAGGGACTTAGGGTAGATCCTTTTCGGTTAGACCGAAATATTTAAATCGGTGACCTTGAGTTTAATTCAAGGAAATCTGAAATAATTCAGCTCACTTTGCAAGGAATGTTTCAAAGGATTTGCAATAAATTTGTGAATGATTTTCGAGGAATTGATCAGAGCCAAAAGGATATTCACAAAGACAGAAGAATAGAAATGAAAAAGATTCCTAGATGAAGTTTTTTTTAAATGAAAACTCAATCAGAGAAAATAAGAGAAAATAGAAAAACTCCAAAACATATGTACTTCATCTAGATAGGGGTCGGCGACAAGGTCACCTATGTTTGAGTATATTGACTTAGGAGTCAAATGAGAACATTTGATCATAGGTCATACTCATCGTTTAAGCTCAAAATGGGGTTGCCATTTTTCGATTAAGCATTTGATGTGATCACATCTTATGAAGCTGCTTGTACTCATGTCTTTGAGCAAAGCTCCTTAAAGATGTGAAGAACATACCTTGGGCTTGTTGTTGCTTTGATCATGTAGGTGAACTTGATGTAGGTGCTCATTGAATGTGAAGTTGGAGCGCCATTTCCATTTGTGTAGTTCATCTTCCTACATGGGTTAGGCAAGCAAGGAAATACTCAAGGATATCCAAGATGACAGGAGTGAAATACTAGATGTATAAGGTGTCAAAAAGGATATGTGGAATCTTGTTCCTTGAACTCAACATCCCAAAGGGCTAGATACTTGGTCAATGACAAGATTACTCATGATTTGAGTGTGTGGTAATCTTGTGGAATGTAGATCATCCAAGTACCGCAAGGAGTTAGATGCAATACAAGGAAGCAAATGTGTCCAAGACATATGATCATCATCATAAGAGAAATATCAAGGATTAGTCAAGTAGGCTCATGCCTTGCATGCATCAATGGAGTTTTCACTCCAAGTTTGAAGCATCAATGATGTTCAACTCACTCCTTAGCGACAAAACACCTTCTCATCAAGAGGTTTTGTAAAGATATCTGCGAGTTGTTTGTCGATCTGAACATGCTTAAGATTGATGTCACCCTTGGCAATGTGATCACGAATAAAATGGTGACGAAGTTCAATATGTTTAGATTCGAGAGTGTTGCACTGGATTGTGTCCAATTTTAATCGCACTCTCATTGTCACAAAGCAAGGAACATGTCTCACATGTATCCCATAATCCTTAAGCGTTTGTGTCATCCATAGCAATTGAGCACAACACGAACCAGCAGCAATATATTCCGCTTGGCGGTGGATAATGATACGAATTTTGTTTCTTGGAGGACCAAGATACAAGGGATCGACCAACGAATTGACACGTAGCCGAAGTTGACTTTCTATCAACCCTGTCACCGGCATAGTCCGAGTCGGAATAGCCAACAAGGTCGAAAGAGACCCTCTTAGGATACCAAATGCCAAAGTTTGGTGTGTGTATCAAATATCTCACAATCCTTTTAACAGCTTTAAGATGACATTCTTTAGGGGCTGCTTGATATCGAGCACACATGCATACACTCAACATTATGTCGGGACGAGAAGCACAAAGATATAGTAGAGAACCAATCATAGATCGGTAAACCTTTTGATCAGCGGGTTCTCCATCTTTTGTCAAGTCATTATGTCCACTTGTAGGCATGGGGTTCTCATACCTTCTTTCTTGCATGTTGAACTTCTTGAAGAGATCCTTGGTGTACTTTGTTTGTGAGACAAAGGTACCCTCCTTAGATTGCTTGATTTGCAACCCAAGGAAGAATTTGAGTTCACTCATCATGGACATCTCGTACTTCTCCGACATGAGCTTTCCAAACTTCTCGCTAAAATGAGGGTTAGTTGAACCAAAGATAATATCATCAACATATATTTGGCACACAAATAGTTCACCATCAACCCTTTTCGTGAATAGAGTTGAGTCTATCTTTCCAATCTCAAAGCCTTTTTCAAGAAGAAAGCTAGTCAAGCATTTGTACCAAGCTCTAGGAGCTTGTTTAAGACCATAAAGAGCTTTGTGCAACTTGTAAACATGATTAGGCTTTTTGGGATTCACAAATCCGGGAGGTTGTTTCACAAATACTTCCTCCTCAATTTCACCGTTTAGGAAAGCACTTTTAATATCCATTTGATAGAGAGTAATATCATGGTGGTTGGCATAAGCAAGAAGAATGCGAATGGACTCAAGTCTAGCAACGGGGGCATAGGTCTCACCATAGTCCATACCTTCGACTTGTGTGTAACCTTGAGCTACGAGGCGAGCCTTGTTGCGGATGACTTGTCCATCTTCATCTTGCTTGTTCAAACACCCATTTGGTTCCAATGACGTTTTGATCATCCTTGGGCTTCTCTACCAAAGTCCATACCTTGTTCCTCTCGAAGTTGTGTAGCTCTTCGTGCATAGCGTTCACCCAATCCGGGTCTTCAAGTGCTTCTTCTACCTTCATAGGTTCAATACTAGAGATAAATGAGTAATGCTCACAAAAGTTAGCTAAGCGAGTTTTAGAGCGAGTAATTCTCCCGGAGTTGATGTCGTTCATCATTTGTTCCACGGGATGATTTTTCATGACTCTTGCTCGAACTCGGGATAGCTTTTGTTGAGGTTGTGGCTGAGCTTCCTCATCATCTTCATCTTCCTCTTCTTCTTCTTCATTGTTGTTGGTGTTGTCTTGAGGCGGTGGAGAAGGAGGTTGTGGTGGATCTTCTTGTTGCACTTCCTCATCTTGGTGAGTTCCACTTGTGGAGGCCTCCATGTTGCCTTGAGGTTCATCTTGCCGTGAGGTAGGGGGCTCCACATATGTAGATGAGGTACTCTCCTTCACTTCCATGGGACGGATCTTTCCAATAGATAAATCTTGGATGGCTTCGATGGGTCCTTGTCTCCTACATCAATAGGCATTTGCTCTACTTGCGAGCCATTAGATTCATCAAACTTCCGTCTACCGTCTCTTCAACCTTTGGGTGAAATTGTTGTGAACACGGTAGGTGTGGGAGTTTGATCCATAACCAAGAAAAAGCCTTCATGAGTTTTAGGAGCAAATTTAGACCGGCGATGCTTATCAAGGATATAGCATTTCAACCAAAGACACGAAAGTATCCCACTTGGGGTTTGTTACGGTGAGGAGCTCGTATGATGTCTTGCCGAGGAGCTTATGAAGATAAAGCCTGTTGATAGCATGACAAGCTGTCTCGACCGCTTCCCCAAAATGCTTCGTGTCTTGTATTCATCAAGCATCGTTCTCGCCATCTCTATGAGCGTTCGGTTCTTCCTCTCAACAACTCCATTTTGTTGAGGAGTGTACGTAGTCGAGAACTCATGTAGAATCCTTCCTCATCGAGAAAAGAGTCTACATTGGCGTTCTTGAACTCCGTTCCATTGTCCTCCGAACTTTCTTGATCTTCACCTCAAATTGATTTTGGGCCTTTCTGGCAAAGGTTTTGAAGATTCTCTGAACCTGTGATTTGTCATCAAGGAAAAATACCCACGTAAATCTGGAATAATCATCAACTATAACTAGACCAAAGGAGTTACCACCAAGGCTTTTGTAAGCATTGGGACGAAGAGATCCATATGAAGAAGCTCGAGCGGTCTCCTTGTGGTCATGATGTTCTTCACGGGATGACTTCCACCTACTTGTTTTCCTGCCTGACAAGCACTACAAAGTCTATCTTTGTCAAAGAGAACATCTTTAACACCAAGAATATGATCACCTTTGATTAGCTTGTCTAGATTACGCATACCAACATGTCCAAGCCTTCTATGCCATAACCAACCTTTAGCGGATTTAGCAATGAAGCAAGTTCTAGGTTGGGCTTTCTTAGTGAAATCAACAATATATAGATCACCTCTACGGATACCGGTAAATGCCATGTTATGATTGTCACGACGAAATACTTGGCAATCTACTTCGGTGAATAGCACATTGAATCCAAAGTCAGCTAATCTAGACACGGAAAGTAAATTGTATCCAAGTGATTCTACAAGCATGACATTTTGAATAGAGCTATCATGAGATATGGCCACCTTACCAAGGCCAAGTACCTTACCCTTGGAGTTGTCTCCAAAAGTCACATACTTGCGTGGACCATCGTTCTTTGCAAGCTCTCGAAACATGTCTTCGTCTCCGGTCATGTGGTCGGTGCATCCACTATCAAGAATCCACTCTTTTTCGCCGGATATGTAGTCTCTCAGATTTGCCATGAGATTGAGACTCTTCATGATCTTGTCTAGCTCGGTGTCCGAATCGGAGTAATCATCATCATGCTCATGCTCATCATCATATTGACCCATAGATTGTTCATCATGAACACCTAGGTCAATTTGATAACTACTTGCATTAGTTTTGTCAATGTGACAATAATCATTGGAATGCAATACAAGAGCATTTCTAATTAGAACATTGATAAGACCGGGATCACCCTTCTTTTTCATAAGATCACGAAGCTCGAAGAAGCATTTATCAAAGTTGGGATCATTAAAGCATCATATCAAATTCAATAGTCTTGTATAGAATTTCATCAAGACCTCTCAAAGAGCAGTCCGGATAAAGTTCTTCCAAGAACTTCCACATAGCATAGGCGCACTCAAAGTTTGTGACGAGCTTAAGCAAGTTATCGGGTAACCCTCTAATGATAAGATTTACAGTTCTAAGGTTACGAAGCAAATCAAGCTCTTCATCCATGGTAGGGTGCAAGGGGTCAAATGGAGGCACATAGGGGGTTTCGACATATTTGCACAAGTTGTAAGTCTTAAAGATAATAAGCATTTCAATCCTCCACGAGTTATAGGACACTCCATTAAGAATAGGCACTCTATGGCTAACACTCCCAAACGTAGACACGTCCATCTTCCTCCAATGGTGTGTATACCAAAGCAATGGAGACCAAAGCTCTGATACCAATTGTAGGATCGAAGAAGGTGAGAGTGTCTAGAGGGGGTGATTAGACTACTCGACAAGATAAAAATTCAGTCTTTTATCAAGGACAGATTTTGGCAGATTTTGCATAACACACACAAGTCAAGTAGCACACTACACATGCAATTCTAGAGTATGGGCAGCGGAAAGTAAATTGCACAAGTAGTAAAGAGAAGTGGAGAAGATCAAGCGCAATTTGGAGCGGTGATTTTTCTCGTGGTTCCGATAGGTGGTGCTATCGTACTTCCACGTTGATGGAGACTTCAACCCACGGAGGGTAACGGCTGCGCGAGTCCACGGAGGGCTCCACCCACGAAGGGTCCACGAAGAAGCAACCTTGTCTATTCCATCATGGCCTCACGCCCACGGAGGCTAGCCTTACTCGGGGTAGATCTTCACGAAGTAGGCGATCTCCTTGCCCTTACAAACTTCTTGGTTCAACTCCACATCTCGTGGAGGCTCCCAAGCGACACCTAACCAATCTAGGAGGCACCACCCTCCAAAAGGTAATAGATGGTGTAGATGATGATGAACTCCTTGCTCTTGTGCTTCAAATGATAATCTCCCCAACACTCAACTCTCCTCACCTGGTTTGGCTGTGGTGGAAGAAAGGATTGAGTGGAAAGCAACTTGGGAAGGCTAGAGATCAAGCTTCATATGGTAGGAGTGGAGCAACTTGATCTCAACACAAGGGTAGGTAGTTCTCTTCTCGAAATGTAAGGTAGGAGTGGTAGTTCTTTCGATGGCTCTCTCCACGAATGAAGAGGGGTGGAGGTGTATTTATAGCCTCCACACAAAATCCAACCGTTACACATTTGACCAATCTCGGTGGGACCGAAGTTGACAACTCGGTGAGACCGATAGTTCAAATAATGTGAGCGTTGGGATTTTCGATGGGACCGAAAATACAATCTCGGTGAGTCCGATTCGTGCAAAGACAAGAGATTGCCAATTTGGTGGGACCGACTTCATCATCTCGGTGACACCGATTTGATGTGAAGATTCTGAAGCTTGGCAACTCATTTTTCGGTGAGACCGAGTTGAATCGGAAAATCCGAGTTTGCTAGGGTTTGGCTTTATGGCTGAGGTGGTTCATCTCGGTGTGGTGAGTTTGGAAAATCGGTGGGACCGAGATTACTTATGAGTGTATATGGCGGTGAAAGTTCTTGATAGTTTAGGAGATGTATCACTAAGCACTTGAGCAACCAGCTCATCATCATAACCTCATCCCTTTTAATAGTATTGGCTTTCCTATGGACTCAATGTGATCTTGGATCACTAAACCAAAAATGGAGTCTTGAGCTTTTGCCAATGCTTCCCTTAGCATTTTGAGGGTCCACCTCTTGATCCTTTTGCCATGCCAATGTGATTGAATTTCTGAAACATACTTGATAGAAGCATTAGTCCAACCACAAAGTATGTTGTCATTAATTACCAAAACCACCCAGGGAGCAAATGTGCTTTCAGTTCAGTATTGATTGGGGGAGTTATAAAATAAGTAGAAATTGGTTTCATTTTCTCATAGATTCCCTACATACAAGCAGTTTTACAACACCTTGAGTTTAACTATTGGCCGAAATTGAAGAGTTGAATTAGATATAATCAGGGATGTGATGTACCTGCTCGTTGCACATGCTACTCTTGCAAGCTGCGACTGTCCGTTTGCGCAAGCTCGATGCCATGTCCGTGCTGCCGCCGCTGCTTCCCATGCAGGCTACACCAGGGTTGGATCTTCATCTTCTTGTCCTTCCGTTCGCTTTATCCCGGCGACCGCCCTCCAACGAGGGTGCGAGGAAGTGTGGTGTCGGTCTATCCAGCGGCGGCTAGGTTAGGAGCGAACCAGACTGGAGGCTGGAGCGAATGAATTGGGATTTTTCCTGTTGTCGATCGATATGGGAGGTGCTCGTTTGGGCCACGAGCCTGCTATAAGGCCTGCCTTGCACTTATGTTATTGGCCCATCCAAATTGAAACATTTTTCTCCATTTTTTACATTGCCTGCTCGTGTGTTGGGACGAACAAAACTAGCGTGGGCCAACCTGGATGACTCAAACTAGGTGCACACTTTCCAGCCACCTGAGGCGGCCGCCCATACCAGCCCCTATGGTGGCGTCGCCCCTTTTTGCGTGTATGATTGGATAGTGAAAAATATTCCAGTGGCGCTTTTGATTTACCCACAGAATGGTTGAATTGTTTGTTTCTATGAACTGAGTTCGCCAATAATGTGAAGGATGCCAGTCTTTTCATCCTATTGTAGATTGCTTAGATCTCGATATGCCAAAAGTAATCACATGAAATATACAGTAAAAGCCAGTGTGATGTGTTTGGCTACAACTAGTCTGACTACACATCCTCATATAACATATCAAGGACGCACCATCTTACCAGATTAACCATTCGACTTACCCATGTAGTGTGGGAAGAAAGAAGTATTGGGACTGCGTATCCAAGCAATTGATGCCATGGACTCCTTCGTACAACCTTGTAAGTGAAAAAGAAGTTGCAGTGTGCATGTACAAAGAACTAGCGTAAGTTCAGTTACCTGCTTCTCGGAATTTTAGTTAGCCACTTATTGCGAAATTGTTCAATTACGTTGCTTGGCTTAATTACGTTGCTTGGCTTAATGGCACGGCCTATTAATCATATTGTAGACTACGCCTATCTATGTGTTTGATACTTACTGTTAAGAATTACCTGTTTGCCTTAACTTAAATATCTACTTGTTTGTTTAACTGCTTTGCTGCTGCAACAGCGGGTTACAATGATGTTAATAACTACTTTTCAGCATCCAACTGAAACTCTTTAATTCCTTGTTTGTTTAACTGGTTTGCTGTTATAACTCCCAGTTGAGATGTTTTGCTAACTTCAACTTTTCTGAATCCAATCGGAACTTTAATGGCAAAACAGGTTAGCCCAAGATTAAAGAGTGAGGTCCCCATGGACGTTGCATCATCCCACAGCAGTGACACCGGCCCAATCGTGCATTATGAATTGCCAACTGTTGATGCTCTAGAGGCTAAACTAGTGGTAGAAAGAGATTCTGCTTCTGCACTTAGAGGTGAATTTGACATGTTGAGGAAGCAAACAGCACAATCACAAGCAGTACTCAAGACAACCATTAAATATTTGGTGGATTTCAAAACGAAGCAAGCTGAGACTGACCGGATTGTTAAGGTCCTGAAGGAAAAAAGGAAGTTAAATTCCTACTTGGTAAAGCATAGGTGAAATGTTCTTTCCATAGTTGAATAACCTTTATGTTGTCTGTTCATGTAATCAATCAAACCATTTGTTTTAGAGATAATGTAATAATTTTTTTTGTTTTTTTGTTTGTAATTTTATTTGAGCACAAGTCTGTATTAATTGATAAGACTCGGAGACATTTCATTTGGATTGCTTGTGCCAGACCTACAAATATGCCAATCGGGCTGAATGTGCATTCAGCAATAGTAGTAGTATAGATGGACCATAAGTGGCACGCATCGGAAAGGGCCAAGATGCTGGCTAAAAAAGGATGTTGTTGTAGCCAAAAAAAAGTACAGCGACCTGGCTTATGTATGTTAGTTGATATTATTGATCCATATACTCTATAAGTGTTTATATGTCTGTTAGTTCTATACATTCTTGGTTGATTGACTCGGTATTTGAATCTTGATACATCGCTTGTGTACATATCTAAATGGGAGTACACATTATGCTGCGTGTGACATTTGAGTTGGCCATGAAGTGTTCCAAATATTCGGACTCACCTTAAACTGGATTCTAGTTTCTGAATTTGAGTATCGGCATTTGTAAATCATATTAATATGAGACAATGGAATACATCTTTGTCATCCTTTTGAAGATATATAAAAACACATAGAATGATTTATAAAGATTCATATAGGAATACAAAATGGATTCGAATTTAGTTGCCAGGGTAAACGTGGATGCTTATTGTCCCAAAATTTGAAAGAAGCAGCAAAATGTCCACTCCCACGTCGGCTGCCCGAAGCCAAGTGTTTGGGAGATGGAAATTACTGTCTACCCATTACACGGACAATCCATCGGCCCGATTTCCACTGCTCTATATAGGGGTAGGTTAGTAACTTCAATTAGACGTGACACGACCGCCTCTGAGCCCATTCTGACACGATGGGCATCAAACATGGGCGGCAAAACACATTTGATTCAAGCTCGTCTGAAAGACCTTTGTTTCTCCCTCCATTCCCCATTCATACACGGTGGACGGCAAAACAAACTCGACTCGACCGAAATCGATGTAGGCAAATATTTTAAATAGGGGCAGGTTTGTAACTTCACTCAGACGTGATACAACCGCCCTACCTGTCAGCCCCGTTCATACATCATGGGCGCCAACCATGGATGCCAACCACCCTCTCCTTGCCCGAAATCGCTCTGGGCAAATATTGGCGAGATGCGAGATTACCGTCCTATCCCCAACCGACGAGACGTCCAAATTTTAAACGGGGGCTAAGTTCATAACTTTCCCATATTTCAGACAGGCGCGTCCCAAAAACATGGTTCCCCGTACCTCTCCCTCCATTTCCCATTCATACATTGTCCGTGCTAGAACACCCCATCCCCACACCAGCCTCCGTCCGCCACCCCATCCATCGTTGCCGTCCTCCACCACATCCATCGCCACCGTCCTCCACCATGCCGGAGAGCCTACCAAGACCGCGTCGTCCACTACTAGAGATGGACGTTTCTCATCCACGGCGACAGACCAATAGCCTTGCATCACGTCCTCTCGCTTCATCGGCGCCGTCGTCCTCTTTGCTGGGGCCGCTCACACGACCTTCTCTTCCACTGCAACGGGACTTATCCCCTGATGCACTCGTCTACCATCGCAGATCTGCTTCAATGCAACCGACAGCCATCGCACCGCCGATGCCTACACGGCGCTGCAAGAGAGGTGGTTCGTCATTTCTCCTCAACCTTTTGATCTCAACCAGAAAATAGATCTTAACTTGGTTACTCTACTTTCTTTTCAGCTCTTAGAATTTAGTTCTTAGTTCGAAGCAAACAATGGATGCTAAATATCATTTCTCCGGTTTGCAGCTTCAGATCTGCCATGGCACAGCCATAATATGGTTTAATTGATCATGCTTAGGGTTTAATTGATCATGTTGGTTCTCTGGTGGTTTCTTTAATAGAAATCGGAGGGGAAAACCTGTTTTGCTAAAAAAATATATACTTAGAGTTTCCCCCTTTTATGATCACTATACGATCAGAATACGTGCTTCGTGTCATAATAACACTACTCCACCCATCAAGCTAAACAAGCTTAGATGTTCAAATACGAATCTGATATTATTAAAACAGAGTTGTTTAATTGGTTAGTTAAATATTCCTAAATTAGTTTCGAAAATGCATGTTCGCCGCTCGGGTGTGTATCTCTACAGGGTGCCCACGGTGGGCCAGCCCACCCTGGAATTTTGGGTTGTCCCAGGCCCCGATTCCCTTACATTACATTGCGCGCTCGATCTCTACTGCTTGACCCTTTGCCTCGCCGGCGACTTGCCGTCCTCGAATGGCATGCTCTAGGAGGAGACGCCGGACTAACAGGAGGCCAGGAGCCGCTCGCCCAACAGCGTCACCGCTGCCCGGGCGCGTCGCCGTGCCTACCTTCCCAGTCCATTCAGGGCTCGGTAGCAAGACCCACCAAGCCAACCCGATTTATCATGAGATCGTCCTCAACACTCAGCAGCCACTCCTCATCACCCATTTTCTAATTGATTCATTACTCATTAGGCGGGACTGTCATTAGGGTTTGTTGTGTGCTCGGTGCTACCTACACTTAATGGTTCGAGATGTATTTGGTAATCTTTAGTACCTCTAAAGTTCATGTGGTTTTCAAAATTCGGCCCTAAAAAGCGAAACTAGTCATTTTGGATTGTTGGTCGTAGTGACATTGACCCAAATTACTACTGCAAGCCAGGTTTGTTGAAAATTTTACTTGTCTTTCTTAATCATTCGATATAATATCCAATTATTCACGTCGATTAGCTGCAAACAATAAGTGCTTGACAAACGTCTTCATTCAGATTTTGGACGGTCTCTTACTGCAGTTACAATTCTGCATACTTGTCCTAATAAGCTCACAAGTAAATGATTGATTCACTACATCTATGCTTGCCTTGTCATATTTGTTGTCAATATTCTTTAGGGTGGACCACCCTGTTTCTAAATACTGGAACCGTAGACATGAGTGAATAGTATTTCTCTATGTGATCTCTTCCATCATGTGTGGGTAACGAACACTGCATTGTATAGAAAGAAAGTGTCATTTCCAGCTTTTACATAGGTTTCGATCTTCTACATGGAATACAATCTGCCTACTTGCTTTGTGTCACACTACCAACACTCCACCCTTGAAGCTAAACATTACGCCACTCATAATTGCTTAGTTTATTTGTTCAAATACGAATTTCATATGATTCTAATGTTCCTACTTTAGTTTTGAAATGTGTGCCTGCCTGTTATAGAGACATAAGGGGTTTGTATTTCTGTGTGTGGTCTGGTCAACATGGTTGGGGAGGTGAACTTTGCATATGTAGGGGCTTATAGGGAGACACTCTCCGAGTTGAATCCGCAATGCATTCCATAGATAATCTGACTACTTTTTATGTTTTCATGAATCTCAGATCCTGAACAGCATCATAATGATTATGAGCTTGCGCGCATGAAAAGAATAAAGTAGAACAATGCCATGGCTGTCAAACTTGGCATTAAGGGACTGAAATCACGTCTGGATGCAATGCAATGCAAACGCTCTCCACCTACAGATTCATGCTCAGAATATGATCCTAATAGTGATTCTGAGCTAGAGGGAGACCTAAGTCAATGTAGCTCCCTAGTGGAGGAGTCAGAGGAATATGCCCTATCTTATTCACCCATCAAGGTACTTGCTCTAACTTTCCAAGGTTACATTGCTCGCACATATCTTGCAACTGATGCTTTGCATTGCTTCTACTTTGTTGAACCACCATTAGCTTAGTTTACACATCGTATGTGAATACATACGCCTATCCATTTTCAGTACATATTCCATCTGTCATCATACCATATTTATCCATTCAAATGTTGTTCTTGTGTATCAGACGTTTAAAAGGAAGAGGGCGATTGCTGATCGTGGAGGAGCAAAGCAAAGTATTTGGAAAAGGTAGTGGCACCTGATAAATCAAATAGCCCATTAGGTGTAGTTGCAATATCACCTGACCCACAAAATACCCCAACTCTAGCAGACTCTAGACCTACTACAATGTTCATTTCTGATGCCCCAACTCAGCAGACCCCAACTGCAGCAAACAGTATGATTATGCCAGTTGACATAGCACCAGCTGTACGACACAAAACCCCCATTCCAGCAAAGAGTACACCAAATCCAGTTGCCAAATCCCTTTTTGAACCAGAGAGAGCCCCAATTGCAGCAAATAGGACCCCTCTTCCATTTCTTCCTAGTTTAGAAGACGAAGCTTATGTTGTTGTCAGGAGCTTTGTGCGCATCTTTCCTTCATGGAAAGATTATACCGCAGACACAGAACAATTTCCAATCTTCCTCCGCAACTTACACGTAAGTAATGTACTAATGTTATTCATGGTCATTACTGCATATGTTTCTGCTGATAGAAGACACAAGATTTCATTCTTTTAAATAGGCGAGGAGCAAACTGGATTGTGATGACGAGCAAGGGTTGGTTGCGCTTTTCAAGCACTCGTTGATGAAGTATCGTTCCTACCTGAGGCAAGCGCACTTCGATGGCAAGCCTCTGAACGAAATTTCTGTAAAGTCTCCGTGCTACATTTATCCGACGGTGGTGGAATAATCTTGTTACACATTGGTCTCGGTTGCGGTGTAAGGTCTTGTCTATGATATCACATCACAACTTGAACTACATTTCGCATTTGCCTTAATGTCTCGCTTGTACGAAAACTGTTAGCAGAAGAACATTCATTCTCAAGGGACCACAGAATCTCGCAACTATACTGCACACTGCATTGCTCTTGTGAATACCTCTTGCCCTGTATGACCATACTTACTTTCATAGTTGTTTGATTATGTAGCATCACTGCACATGTTACCCTCATAATCGTCCATTTGGTGGACATTATAAGATCCGTATGGACTCTTACACAAATTTAGAATCAACCCAATGCTTTTGAAGAGGTTTAGCTCTGCAGTCCTCTTGTAAGGACTGAATGTGGTCTATCACTGTACTTACATTAACAGCTACTCCCTTAGTCCCATAATATAAGAACGTTTTGTATAGTACAGCAGTGTTCAAAACACTCTTGTATTATGGGAAGAGGGATTGGTTCATTTTGTAGCATTCTGCATCTTATCTCCCTCGCCCACCATTTACTAAAAAAGATCACATCTATATTTAATCTTACCAACAAGTAGAATACACAGACAATGTCAGTGCAGAAGTGTAGCCCATTGCTCTTGTCAGTACATTTTGTCCTGTAACGCTTGTACTTCCAGGGATTGGTAGTTGATTATGTAGCATCAATCTGCATCTTATCTTCATTATCCTCTATCCCTTCCAATATTATCATATCTATAATTACTCTCTACAAAATGTAGAGTACACGCAATGCTTATGAAGAAGATTTTGTGCTGAAATTCTTGAGTTATCCTTCCCTTGACATGGAGAAGGGCATTATAAAGCCGGTGTTAACTGTTAATGTAAGTCAGTACTTCTAAAGCCTTTATCCTCACCTGCTGTTTAATTTGCTCATACTCCCTATCGTTTACTGCTATTTAGTTTGTTCTTTCTACCAAAATGCATGTTCGTAAGAACCGTAAGTTCTAAGTTTTACTTGTAAAACCAAATTCCTTATTCATACCATGCACATTACTTAATACTCCCTATATGTATGCTTGGTTTAGTGGATCTATAATCCAGTGTGTGGTGAAGCAGCCCACGTTTGCACCTTGTCATCTCCTGTTTTATCTTACTGATGTGGCTGATGATATGAACAACATGCCATGCACATTATCCAAAATAGATACAATGATTTTCTTTGCCCTTCACCTATGCTTGTTATGTTGACATGGTAATACTACTAGTGTGGTGAAGCTCCCCGCATTATGAACAATGCCAAATTATGCTATTGATATTTTGAACTTACTCTTTATTTTCTAATTTGAAATTGGATAGAATTGATGAGCAGTTATCATCTTTGTTTATACACGTGCAAAAACGACATCTCTCTGCTTTGTTTCAGGTGATATGCACGATGGCATGCACAAGTCTCTTTGAAGGCTGTGAGACAAACCCAACATATATTGCGACAAAGAAGGCAAAACATCTTGAAGATAGCGAGACAACCCCAAAGTCTTGTCTTGATGCGGTGTTCAAGTTACTTGAGACTAACAATGACAAGCTCATAGAATTCGTTATGCGAATCAGTTCGACTTCTTGGTCCCAAGTTCTAGCGTAAAGGCATTACGCAACTCAACTTCGACTTGAAGTCCTATCTCTAAGAAAGATTGCGAGAGAACACCAATGAGAACCTCATCGCTAAATAGCTACACCTAGAAGCTATGACCAACATGCTAGGCGGTCTCATAGCCTTGCTCGGCTGACTTATGCAGTTCCCCATAAGGCTAACCTTTCTTGAACTATCTTGGAAGTGGTCTCGGTTCAATATTATTTTGTTCTGTTGCAATGGTGCCCAGTTTTTGTAATCTGCTTCTTCGTTATGCTTTATGATCTTTGGTGGCGAACTTGATGCCCAAATGGATGTAATAGACCTTAAATCTTATTGTATAGTGTAGGTTTATTCTTAGTTACTATGCCGTAATTTCTTTATTGTATAGAGTAGGTTTGTTCTTAATTCCTACTAGTTACTGCCATCATTCGCTATCTGAAAAAAAAATCAGATGTATTCGACCGGGCCGAAACATTCGACTCTAACGGGCCAGGTTTTTAGCGGGCCACAATTGGGCCGGCCTGCATCTTTCTTGGGCCCGAATGATTGGGTCCTTCACACATTGCGCTAGGCCCAAACTTACACCGGCCTATATTTTAGTTGGGCCTTTTGTCGACCCAGCGCTTAGTTTGGCCCAGGTAGCGTTGGGCCATTAACAGGCTGAATATTGTACTGGCCTGTTACGGCCGAGATGAAACCGCGGGCCTTTAGCAGGCCAAAATGCATGTTGGACCTCAATTTTCACAAGTCGTCGACGGGCCTTCAGCAGGCCGAACTGTAGACCGGGTCGTTTTGGGCCCAGTTAGCTCACGGACCGTTACCAGGCCGAAACATATCTCGGGCCTTAGTTGGCCCACCGATATCATGGGCCTTTAAGAGGCCGAAAGCTTAGTACAGGCATCAACAGGCCGAATTACGCGACAGGCCTTTAACAGGCCCAAAGTCACATTCAGCTTAACTGTTGCCACCTTTAGCATGGGCTGTTAGTGGGCCCGATGTCCGGTCGAACCATATATGGCCCATGGGTAGCACAGGCCATTCCCAGGCCGAAAGTCACAGCGGGCTGAAATGGGCCCATGTCTGCATCAGGCCTCTAACAGGCCAAAAGTCATTGGGCTGTAGTTGGACCCAAATATTCGGCGAACAATTAACGGGCCAGATCTGGCTTTGGGCCGCAAATGGGCCCAAATATTGGGCGAACAATTAACGGGCCAGATTTGGCTTTGGGCCATAAATGGGCCCAAATATTGGGCGAACAATTAACGGGCCAGATCTGGCTTCGGGCCGTAAATGGGCCTTTATTAAGCAAGCCGTTATTGGGCTGGCCCACTAGTACCAGATTAAGTTCTACGAGCCTTTCACTAGGCCGACCTTTTTAACCTATATGGGCCTCTATTGGGCCTAGCCACGTGTCGACGTATCATAAGCATGTCTCCTCCAATGGACGGGCGGCATCCGGCCCACTGACGAGCTGATAGGTGTTCCCTTCGGCCAATCAGAATTTTACACATGGAAATTTCCCATTGGTCAGGGCTGTTAACGGGTTATCGGATCCAAAATCCGACCCGATAGCTTAACGGTTTTCCGTTACGGTGGATGCCACGTGTTGGTCACCCTTGACGAAAGCACTTCTGTGACGCGTGATTTATCGTCATGGAAGTGGACACTTCCGTGATGATAATTTTGGTAATGTCATGGAACACTTCTACGACAGCACAGGTATGACTATATTGATTCTTGTTGGGGAACGTAGTAATTTCAAAAAATTTCCTACGCACACGCAAGATCATGGTGATGAATAGCAACGAGAGGGGAGAGTGTTGTCTACATACCCTTGTAGACTGAAGCGAAGCGATCTGGCGTAGAGGAAGTAGTCGACGTTCTCCTCGCGATCCGACCGATCCGGCGCCGTTACTCGGCGCCCCGAGTTCTTGACACACGACAGCTCGATGGCGTCCCTCGTACTCGATCCAGCCGAGTGTCGAGGAGAGTTCCGTCAAGACGACGGCGTGGTGACGATCTTGATGTTTCACGGCGCAGGCTTCGCTTAAGCTTCGCGACAGTATAACCGAGGTGGAATATGGTGGAGGGGGCACCGCACACGGCTAAGGAACGATCCGTAGATCTAACTTGTGTGTTCTAGGGTGCCCCTGCCCCGTGATATAAAGGAGCAAGGGGAGGGCGGCCGGCCAAGGGAGGCGCCAAGGAGTCCTACTCCCTCAGGGAGTAGGATTCCCCCAATCCTAGTTGGACTAGGATTCCTGAGGGGAAAGAGAGAGAGGGGGCGGCCCCTTTCCTAGTCCTAGTAGGACTAGGGAAGGGGAGGCGCGACCACCTAGGGCTGGCCCTTCTCCTTTCCACTAAGGCCCACTATGGCCCATTTACCTCCCGGGGTTCCGGTAACCTCCGGTACTCGGTAAATTCTGTTTTTGCCGGAACCATTCGAACTCCAAACATAGGCTTCCAATATATCAATCTTTATGTCTCGACCATTTGAGACTCCTCGTCATGTCCGTGATCACATCCGGGACTCGAACTTCTTGGTACATCAAAATACATAAACTCATAATAAGCATCATCGAAACCTTAAGCGTGCGGACCCTACGGTTCGAGAACAATGTAGACATGACCTAGAACTATTCACGGTCAATAACCAATAGCGGGACCTGGATGCCCATATTGGTTCCTACATATTCTACGAAGATCTTTGTCGGTCGGACCGCATAACAACATCGTTGTTCCCTTTGTCATCGGTATGTTACTTGCCCGAGATTCGATCGTCGGTATCAATACCTAGTTCAATCTCGTTACCGGCAAGTCTCTTTACTCGTTCCGTAATACATCATCTCACAACTAACTCATTAGTTGTAGTGCTTGCAAGGCTTCAGTGATGTGCATTACCGAGAGGGCCCAGAGATACCTCTCCAGAGCAATCGGAGTGACAAAACCTAATCTCGAAATCGTCAACCCAACATCGCCTTTGGAGACACTGTAGTACTCCTTTATAATCACCCGATTCGTTGTGACGTTTGGTAGCACCAAAGTGTTCCTCCGGTAAGCGGAGTTGCATAATCTCATAGTTACAGGAACATGTATATGTCATGGATAAAAGCGGTAGCAACATACTAAGCGATCGTGTGCTAAGCTAATGGAATGGGTCATGTCAATCGATCATTCTCCTAATGATGTGACCTTGTTAATCAAATAACAACTCTTTGTTCATGGTTAGGAAACGTAACCATCTTTGATTAACAAGCTAGTCTAGTAGAGGCATACTAGTGACATATTGTTTTGTCTATGCATTCACACATGTATCATGTTTCCGGTTAATACAATTCTAGCATGAATGATAAACATTTATCATGAAATAAGGAAATAAATAATAACTTTATTATTGCCTCTAGGGCATATTTCCTTGATCTCCCACTTGCACTAGAGTCAATAATCTAGATTACATAGTAATGATTCTAACACCCATGGAGTCTTGGTGCTGATCATGTTTTGCTCGTGGAAGAGGCTTAGTCAACGGGTGCGCAACATTCAGATCCGTATGTATCTTGCAAATCTCTATGTCTCCCACGGACTAAGTCCGGATGGAATTGAAGCGTCTCTTGATGTGCTTGGTCCTCTTGTGAAATCTGGATTCCTTCGCTAAGGCAATTGCTCGATATTGTCACGAAGATTTTCATTGGACCCGATGCACTAGGTATGACACCTAGATCGGATATGAACTCCTTCATCGAGACTCCTTCATTAGCTGCTTCGAAGCTGCTATGTACTCCGCTTCACATGTAGATCCCTTCTGACGCTTTGTTTAGAACGCACCAACCGACAGCTCCTCCGTTTAGTGTAAATCGTATCCGTCTGCGATTTAGAATCGTCCGGATCGGTGTCGGCTTGCATCAACGTAACTGCCATTACGATGAGCTCTTTGTCACCTCCATATCGAGAAACATATCCTTAGTCCTTTTCGGTATTTCAGGATGTTCTCGACCGCTGTCGATGATCCACTCTGGATTACTTTGGTACCTCCTGCTAGGCTTATAGCAAGGCACACATCAGTCGGTACACAGCATTGCATACATGATAGAGCCTATGGCTGAAGCATAGGAACATCTTTCATTTCTCTCTATCTTCTGCAGTGGTCGGGCATTGAGTCTTACTCAACTTCACACCTTGTAACACAGGCAAGAACCCTTTCTTTGCTTGATCCATTTTGAACTTCTTCAAAATTTTGTCAAGGTATGTGCTTTGTGAAAGTCCAATTAGGCGTCTTGATCTATCTCTATAGATCTTAATGCCCAATATGTAAGCAGCTTCACCGAGGTCTTTCATTGAAAACTCTTATTCAAGTATCCCTTTATGCTATCCAGAAATTCTATATCATTTCCGATCAGCAATATGTCATCTACATATAATATCGAAATGCTCTGAGCTCCCACTCACTTTCTTGTAAATCTGAGGCTTCTCCAAAAGTCAGTACAAACCCAAATGCTTTGATCACACTATCAAAGCGTTTATTCCAACTCGAGATGCTTGCACCAGTCCATAAATGGATCATTGGAGCTTGCACACTTTGTTAGCTCCTTTGGATCGATAAAACCTTCGGTTGCATCATATACAACTCTTATTCCGAAATCCATTCAGAATGCAGTCTTTACATCCATTTGCCAAATTTCATAATCATAAAATGCGGCAATTGCTAACATGATTCGGACGGACTTAAGCATCGCTACGGGTGAGAAGGTCTCATCGTAGTCAATCCCTTGAACTTGTCGCAAACCCTTTGCGACAAGTCGAGCTTTAATAGACGATAACATTACCGTCGTCGGTCTTCTTCTTGAAGATCCACTTGTTTTCTATTGCTTGCCGACCCTCGGGCAAGTCAACCAAAGTCCATACTTTGTTTTCATACATGGATCCCATCTCGATTTCATGGCCTCAAGCCATTTTATGGAATCTGGGCCCACCATCGCTTCTTCATAGTTCGTAGGTTCATCATGATCTAGTAGCATGATTTCCGAACAGGATTGCCGTACCACTCTGGTGTGGATCTTACTCTGGTTGATCTACGAGGTTACGTAGTAACTTGATCGAAGTTTCAAGATCAATATCATCAACTTCCTCACTACTTGGTGTAGGTGTCTCGTAAACCGGTTTCGCGACGAACTACTTTCAAGTAAGGGAGTAGGTACTATTACCTCATCTAGTTCCACTTTCCTCCCACTCACTTCTTTCGAGAGAAACTCCTTCTCTAGAAAGGATCCATTCTTAGCAACGAATGTCTTGCCTTCGGATCTGTGATAGAAGGTGTACCCAACTGTCTCCTTTGGGTATCCTATGAAGACACATTTCTCGATTTGGGTTCGAGCTTATCGGGTTGAAGCTTTTTCACATAAGCATCGCATCCCCAAACTTTAAGAAACGACAACTTTGGTTTCTTGCTAAACCACAGTTCATAAGGTGTCGTCTCAGCGGATTTCGACGGTGTTCTATTCGGTGTGAATGCAGCCGTCTCTAGAGCATAACCCCAAAACGATAGCGGTAAATCTGAAGAGACATCATAGATCGCACCATATCTAGTAAAGTACGATTACGACGTTCGGACACACCATTACGTTGTGGTGTTCCGGGTGGCGTGAGTTGCAAAACTATTCCGCATTGTTTCAAATGTAGACCAAACTCGTAACTCAAATATTCACCTCCACGATCAGATCGTAGAAACTTAATTTTCTTGTTACGATGATTTTCAACTTCACTCTGAAATTCTTTGAACTTTTCAAATGTTTCAGACTTATGTTTCATTAAGTAGATATACCCATATCTGCTTAAGTCATCTGTGAAGGTGAGAAAATAACGATATCCGCCACGAGCCTCAACATTCATCGGCCCACATACATCTATGTATGATTTCCAACAAATCTGTTGCTCTCTCCATAGTACCGGAGAAGCGGGTTCTAGTCATCTTGCCCATAAGGCACGGTTCATAAGTGCCAAGTGATTCATAATCAAGTGACTCCAAAAGTCCATCAAGATGGAGTTTCTTCATGCGCTTTACACCGATATGACCTAAACGGCAAAGTGCCACAAATAAGTTGCACTATCATTATCAACTCTGCATCTTTTGGTTTCAACATTATGAATATGTGTATCACTACTATCGAGATTCATCAAAATAGACCACTCCTCAAGGGTGCATGACCATAAAAGATATTACTCATATAAATAGAACAACCATTATTCTCGATTTAAATGAATAACCGTCTCGCATCAAACAAGATCCAGATATAATGTTCATGCTCAACGCAGCACCAAATAACAATTATTTAGGTCTAAAATTAATCCCGAAGGTAGATGTAGAGGTAGCGTGCCGACCGCGATCACATCGACTTTGGAACCATTTCCCACGCGCATCGTCACCTCGTCCTTTGCGAGTTAAGCAATCAGACTCCTGTTTGAGTTGCAAATATTAGCAATGAACCAATATCAAATACCAGTGCTATCTGCGAGCTCTAGTAAGGTACACATCAATAACATGTATATCACATATACCTTTGTTCACCTTGCCATCCTTCTTATCCGCCAAATACTTGGGGCAGTTCCGCTTCAAATGACGATGCGCTTGCGGTAGAAGCACTCATTTTCAGGCTTAGGTCCGGACTTGGGTTTCTTCTCCGAGCGACAACTTGCTTGCTGTTCTTCTTGAAGTTCCTTCTTCTTCCCTTTGCCTTTCTTCTTGAAACTAGTGGTCTTATTGACGATCAACACTTGATGCTCCTTCTTGATTTCTACCTCCGCAGCCTTTAGCATTGCGAAGAGCTCGAGCATAGTCTTTACTAACCCTTGCATATTATAGTTCATCACGAAGCCTTTGTAGCTTGGTGGCGTTGATTGAAGAATTACATCAATGACACAATCATCGGAAGATTAACCCCCAATTGTGTCAAGTGATTGTAATACCCGGACATTACGAGTATGTGCTCACTAATGTAACTATTCTCCTCCATCTTGCAGCTATAGAACTTATTGGAGACTTCATATCTCTCAATCCGGGCATTACTGTTGGAATATTAACTTCAACTCTGGAACATCTCATATGCTCCATGACGTTCAAAACGTCGTTGAAGTCCCGGTTCTAAGCCGTAAAGCATGGCACATCGAACTATAGAGTAGTCATCGCTTTGCTCGCGAGACGTTCTTAACGTCGTCGGTTGCATCAGCAGCGAGCACGGCACCCAGCGGTGCATCCGGGGCGTAACTCTTCATGCAGCAATGAGGATAATCCTCGGTTATGGACCCGATCCGTGTAATTGCTACCATCATCTTTCAACTTTGCTTTCTCAAGGAACGCATTAAAATTCAACGGAACAACAAAGACGAGCCATCTATCTACAATCAAACATAAACAAGCAAGATACTATCGGTACTAAGTTCATGATAAATTTAAGTTCAATTAATCATATTACTTAAGAACTCCCACTTAGAAAGACATCTCTCTAGTCATCCAAGTGATCACGTGATCCAAATCAACTAAACCATAACCGATCATCACGTGAAATGGAGTAGTTTTAATGGTGAACATCTTATGTTGATCATATCTACTATATGATTCACGCCGACCTTTCGGTCTCCGTGTTCCGAGGCCATATCGCATATGCTAGGCTCGTCAAGTATAACCCGAGTATTCTGCGTGTGCAAAAACTGGCTTGCACCGTTGTAGATGGACGAGAGCTTATCACACCGATCATCACGTGGTGTGCGGGCACGACGAACTTTGGCAGCAGTGCATACTCGGGAGAACACTTCTTGATAATTTAGTGAGAGATCATCTTATAATGCTACCGTCAATCAAAGCAAGATAAGATGCATAAAAGGATAAACATCACATGCAAATCAATATAAGTGATATGATATGGTCATCATCATCTTGTGCTTCATGATCTCCATCTTGCAGCACCACCATGATCACCATCGTCACCGGCGCGACACCTTGATCTCCATCGTAGCATCGTTGTCGTCTCGCCAAACTTATGCTTCTACGACTATCGCTACCGCTTAGTGATAAAGTAAAGCACTACTGAAGCGATTGCATTGCATACAATAAAGCGACAACCATATGGCTCCTGCCGATTGCCGATAACTTCGTTTACAAAACATGATCATCTCATACAATAAAATATAGCATCACGTCTTGACCATATCACATCACAACATGCCCTGCAAAAACAAGTTAGACGTCCTCTACTTTGTTGTTGCAAATTTTACGTGGCTGCTACGGGCTTAAGCAAGATCCAGTCTCACCTACGCATCAAAACCACAATGATACTTCGTCAAATAGACTCCGTTTTAACCTTCTCAAGGACCGGGCGTAGCCACACTCGGTTCAACTAAAGTGAGAGAGACAGGCACCCACCAGTCACCTTTAAGCAATGAGTGCTCGCAGCGGTGAAACCAGTCTCGCGTAAGCGTACGCGTAATGTCGGTCTGGGCCGCTTCATCTCACAATACCGCTAAACCAAAGTATGACATGCTGGTAGGTAGTATGACTTGTATCGCCCACAACTCACTTGTGTTCTACTCGTGCAAAACATCAAACCATAGAAAAAACTAGGCTCGGATGCCACTGTTGGGGAACGTAGTAATTTCAAAAATTTCCTACGCACACGCAAGATCATGGTGATGAATAGCAACGAGAGGGGAGAGTGTTGTCTACATACCCTTGTAGACACGAAGCGGAAGCGATCACAACGTAGAGGAAGTAGTCGACGTTCTCCTCGCGATCCGACCGATCCGGCGCCGTTACTTCGGCGCCCGAGTTCTTGACACACGACAGCTCGATGGCGTCCCTCGTACTCGATCCAGCCGAGTGTCGAGGGAGAGTTCCGTCACCGACGGCGTGGTGGCGATCTTGATGTTTCACGGCGCAGGGCTTCGCTAAGCTTCATGACAGTATAACCGAGGTGGAATATGGTGGAGGGGGCACCGACACGGCTAAGGAACGATCCGTAGATCTAACTTGTGTGTGTTCTAGGGTGCCCCTGCCCCGTATATAAAGGAGCAGGGGGGGGGCGGCCGGCCAAGGGAGGCGCCAAGGAGTCCTACTCCTCCGGGAGTAGGATTCCCCCAATCCTAGTTGGACTAGGATTCCGGAGGAAAAAGAGAGAGGGGCGGCCCCTTTCCTAGTCCTAGTAGGACTAGGGAAGGGGAGGCGCTGCCACCTAGGGCTGGCCCTTCTCCTTTCCACTAAGGCCCACTATGGCCCATTTACCTCCCGGGGTTCAGGTAACCTCCGGTACTCAGTAAATTCTGTTTTACCCGAACCA
Organism: Aegilops speltoides; assembly: GCA_021437245.1. Classification (NCBI taxonomy): domain Eukaryota; kingdom Viridiplantae; phylum Streptophyta; class Magnoliopsida; order Poales; family Poaceae; genus Aegilops; species Aegilops speltoides. Next base: position 410,931,500 of record CM038141.1, on the reverse strand, counting down.
TTCCGAACTCCAAACATAGGCTTCCAATATATCAATCTTTATGTCTCGACCATTTTGAGACTCCTCGTCATGTCCGTGATCACATCCGGACTCGAACTTCTTGGTACATCAAAATACATAAACTCATAATAAGCATCATCGAAACCTTAAGCGTGCGGACCCTACGGTTCGAGAACAATGTAGACATGACCTAGAACTATTCACGGTCAATAACCAATAGCGGGACCTGGATGCCCATATTGGTTCCTACATATTCTACGAAGATCTTTGTCGGTCAGACCGCATAACAACATCGTTGTTCCCTTTGTCATCGGTATGTTACTTGCCCGAGATTCGATCGTCGGTATCCAATACCTAGTTCAATCTCGTTGCACGGCAAGTCTCTTTACTCGTTCGTAATACATCATCTCACAACTAACTCATTAGTTGTAGTGCTTGCAAGGCTTGATGATGTGCATTACCGAGAGGGCCAGAGATACCTCTCCGACAATCGGAGTGACAAAACCTAATCTCAAATACGTCAACCCAACATACGCCTTTGGAGACACTGTAGTACTCCTTTATAATCACCCGATTACGTTGTGACGTTTGGTAGCACCAAAGTGTTCCTCCGTAAGCGGAGTTGCATAATCTCATAGTTACGAGGAACATGTATATGTCATGGATAAAAGCAGAGCAACATACTAAGCGATCGTGTGCTAAGCTAATGGAATGGGTCATGTCAATCAGATCATTCTCCTAATGATGTGACCTTGTTAATCAAATAACAACTCTTTGTTCATGGTTAGGAAACGTAACCATCTTTGATTAACAAGCTAGTCTAGTAGAGGCATACTAGTGACATATTGTTTTGTCTATGCATTCACACATGTATCATGTTTCCGGTTAATACAATTCTAGCATGAATGATAAACATTTATCATGAAATAAGGAAATAAATAATAACTTTATTATTGCCTCTAGGGCATATTTCCTTCAATTCTGTCATAAAATCGTCATGGATGTACATGCATGACAAAAAACGCGACCTACTGTGACAAACACGTATCATCACGGAAGTGTATTTTTTTTGTAGTGTTGGTTGGTTTGTGTCTTAAGGTGTTATTCTACTATGAACTCTATGATAGATCGAACGGAAAGAATAGCTTCGTGTTATTTTACTGTGGACTCTTGAATAGATCGATCAGAAAGGATAACTTTGAGGTGGTTTCGTACCCTATAATAATCTCTTCGTTTGTTCTCCGCTATTAGTGACCTTGGAGTGACTCTTTGTTGCATGTTGAGTGATAGTTATATGATCCAATTATGTTATTATTGTTGAGAGAACTTGCACTAGTGAAAGTATGAACCCTAGGCCTTGTTTCCTAGCATTGCAATACCATTTATGCTCCCTTTTACCACTTGTTACCTTGCTATTTTTATATTTTTCAGATTACAAATACTCATATCTATCATCCATATTGCACTTGTATCACCATCTCTTCACCGAACTAGTGCACCTATACAATTTGCCATTGTATTGGGTGTGTTGGGGACACAAGAGACTCTTTGTTATTTGGTTGCAGGGTTGTTTGAGAGAGACCATCTTCATCCTACACCTCCCATGGATTGATAAACCTTAGGTCATCCACTTGAGGGAAATTTGCTACTGTCCTACAAACCTCTGCACTTGGAGGCCCAACAATGTCTACAAGAAGAAGGTTGTGTAGTAGACATCACCCCACTCTAGATCCATCTGAAGGGGGCCGGCCCCCCTCTCCCTTGCCCCTATAAATAGTGGGGAGGTGGGAGGGCAGCCGCACCCTTCCCCTGGCGCAGCCCTCCCCCTCTCCAACACCTCCTCCTCCTCCATAGTGCTTGGCAAAGCCCTGCCGGAGAGCTGCAAGCTCCACCACCACGTCGTCGTGCTGCCGGAGCTCTCCCTCAACTTCTCCTCTCCCCTTGCTGGATCAAGAAGGAGGAGACGTCCCCGGGCTGTACATGTTTTGAACACGGAGGCGTTGTCCGTTCGGCGCTAGGTCGGATCTTCCGTGATTTGAATTGCCGCGAGTATGACTCCATCATCCGCGTTCTAGTAATGCTTCCGCTCAGTGATCTTCAAATGTATGAAGATGCACATCCTCTCTCTCTTGTTGCTAGAATCTCCTAGATTGGTCTTGGTGATACGTAGGAAAACTTTGAATTATTGTTACATTCCCCAACACCGTATATAACCTTCCAATATATCAATCTTTACCTCTCGACCATTTCGAGACTCATCGTCATGTTCGTGATCTCATCCGGTACTCCGAACAAACTTCGGTCATCAAAAACACATAACTCATAATACAATTCATCATCGAATGTTAAGCGTGCGGACCCTATGGGTTTGAGAACTTTGTAGACATGATCGAGACACATCTCCGATTAATAACCAATAGCGAAACCTGGATGCTCATATTGGCTCCTACATATTCTATGAAAATCTTTATCGGTCAAACCGCACCAACAACATATGTTCTTCCCTTTGTCATCGGTATGTTACTTGCCCGAGATTCGATTGTCGGTATCATCATACCTAGTTCAATCCCGTTACTGGCAAGTCTCTTTACTCATTCCGTAATGCTTCATCTCGTAACTAATAGTCACATTGCTTGCAAGGCTTATAGTGATGAGCATTACCGAGAGGGGCCAGAAATACCGCTCCGATACACGGAGTGACAAATCCTAATCTTGATCTATGCCAACCAACAAACACCTTCGGAGACACCTGTAGAGCATCTTTATAATCACCCTGTTACATTGTGACGTTTGATAGCACACAAGGTGTTCCTCCGGTATTCGGGAGTTGAATAATATCATAGTCAGAGGAACATGTATAAGTCATGAAGAAAGCAGTAGCAATAAAACTGTAACAATCATAATGTTAAGCTAACGGATGGGTCTTGTCCATAACATCATTCCCTAATGATGTGATCCCGTTCATCAAATGACAACACATGTTTATGGTTAGGAAACATAACCATATTTGATTAACGAGCTATTCAAGTAGAGGCATACTAGGGACACTATGTTCTGTCTGTGTATTCACACATGTACTAAGTTTCCGGTTAATACAATTCTAGCATGAATAATAAACATTTATCATGATATAAGGAAATATAAATAACAACTTTATTATTGCCTCTAGGGCATAATTCCTTCATGGTCATGGTTCCAACATGTGCTTAACTTCCTCTTCTTTGGTTTGTGATCTAGTGGCCTAGGATTGCTCCGAATTTGGCCAGGGCGAAGTCTGTGCATGCTATGCTAGCAGTCGCGACACTCGCGGGTGTCGTCCCGTCCTTGGAGGCGATGTCACGACCGTTATCTATGCCCCCTTCGAGCATAGAGAAAACCCTAGGTCCGGTTATCCGGATCGGACGATGGCGGCATCTCGGCATCGCACTCCTTCATGAAGGCGTTGTCTTGGTTTCTTGTGGCGTCCTCGGTTTTGGATCTAGAGATGTTTGTCATTGTCTATTGGTCTGGGCTACTTCTCAAGATGGTGATTTTTGCTCTGTTTTTCCTCTGTTTGGGTCGAGCATCCCATGTCTCTCTGCTCCGGGCACCATGTTCACGCATCTTGCATCCGTATCATGTGTTGTACCATACTTTTGTCCTCGTCCTAACTTCTATCAATGGAATGATACACAAACTTTGCGTATTCGCGACATAATCACTTGACACCAAAAGGACAATGATAAGGTTTCTTCAACGGCAACGCCTTGAGGAAGGGTCGACACTCAAGAGCCCCATGACCAGATCTAACCATCAAAGGCCAGATTCAAGATTTTACATCGTTCTTCTTTTGCTTTTTATCCTGATCCCTTATGTTATATCGTAATTTTGAGAAATTGCTGTTTGGTATAGTGGTTTGGAATATGTTTGATGACCCACAAGTATATGGAGTCAATTGTAGCCTTTTCGATAAGTAAGAGCGTTGAACCCAACGAGGAGCAGAAGGAAATGACAAGTGGTTTTCAGCAAGGTATTGTCTGCAAGTGCTAAAATTGTAAGTAGATGGGTAGTTTGATAGCAAGATAATTTGTAATGAGCAAGTAACGAAAGTAGTAACAGAAGTGCAACAAGGTAGCCCAGTCCTTTTGAGCCAAAGGACAAGCCAAAACGGTTTCTTATGATAAACAAAGTGTTCTTGAGCGTACACGGGAATTCCGTCTAGTCACTTTCATCATGTTGGCTTAATTCGTGTTCGGTACTTTGATAATTTGATATGTGGGTGGACCGGTGCTTAGGTGCTATTCTTACTTGAACAAACCTCCTACTTATGATTAATCCTCTCGCAAGCATCCGCAACTACGAGAAAAGTATTAAGAGTAAATTCTAACCATAGCATTAAACTTTTGGATCCAATCGACCCCTTACGAAATAGCGCATAAACTGGGGTTTAAGCTTCTGTCACTCTTGCAACCCACCATCTAATAACTACTCCACAATACATTCCCTTAGGCCCAAATATGGTGAAGTGTCATGTAGTTGACGTTCACATGACACCACTAAGAGAATGACAACATACATATCATCAAAATATCGAACACATATCAAGTTCACATGATTACTTGCAACATGATTTCTCCCATGACCTCAAGAATGAAAGTAAATACTCACAAATGAAAAACATGCTCAAGATCAGAGAGGTATTAAATAGCATAATGGATCTGAACATATAATCTTCCACCAAATAAACCATATAGTAATCAACACTACTAGTCACCCACGAGCACCAATCTATAGTTTTGATACAAAGATTGAACACAAGAGATGATTTAGGGTTTGAGAGGAGTTGGTGTTGTGAATATCTTGATGAAGATAGCCCTCCCCAAGATGGGAGAGTTGTTGGTGATGATGATGACGATGATTTCCCCCTCCGGGAGGGAAGTTCCCCCGGCGGAATCGCTCTGCCGGAGGGCAAAAGTGCTCCTGCCCAAGTTCCGCCTCAAGGCGGCGGCGCTTCGTCCCAAATGTCCTCCCATGAGTTTTTCTAGATCAAAATGACTTATATACCAGAAGATGGGCATCGGAGGTGGGCCAAGGAGGGCAGCACCCACCAGGGCGCGCCTGTGCCTCCTAGCGCACCCAGGTGGGTTGTGCCCACCTGGTGGCCCCCTCTGGTACTTATTTGCTCCAATATTTATTAAATATTCCATAAAAATTCCTCGGGGAGTTTTAGCTCATTTGGAGTTTATAGAATAGGTAGCTTGACGTAGCTTTTTTAGGTCCAGATTTCCAGCTACCGGAATTCTCCCCCTTTGTGCATACTGATACGTCTCCAACGTATCTATAATTTTTGATTGCTCCATGCTATATTATCTACTATTTCGGGCAATATTGGGCTTTATTTTCCACTTTTATATTATTTTTGGGACTAACCTATTGAACGGAGGCCCAGCCCAGAATTGTTGTTTTTAGCCTATTTTAGTGTTTCGAAGAAAAGGAATATCAAACGGAGTCCAAAAGACCTGAAACTCCACGGAACCTGTTTTTGGACCAGAAGAAGCCCATGGAGTACCGGAAGCTCACCAGGGGAGTCCCGGGCTGCTCACGAGGGTGGGGGCGCGCCCACCCCCCTAGGGCACGCCCCCTACCTCATGGCTAGCCTGGAGGTCCACCGACGTACCTCCTGCACCCGTATATACTCTCGTACCCTAAAACTTCCAAAACGAGATTAGATCAGAAGTTCCGCCGCCGCAAGCCTCTATAGCCATGAAAAACCAATCGGGGCCCTCTCCGGCACCCTGCCGGAGGGGGCCATCACCACTGGTGGCCATGGAGGAGTATCCCGGAGGGGTCTTCATCACCATGAAGGCCAAGGACCAGAAGGTGGAGGCCATGGAGGAAGAAGCACAAGGGGGAGAACCTCTCCTCCTCTCTCTTGGTGGCACCGGAGTGCCATCGGGAGGGGAATCATCGCCACGGTGATCATCTTCATCAACATCACCATCATCATCACCATCCTCATCTCTTGTACACGGTCCACTCTCCCGCACCCCGCTGTAATCCCCTAGTTGAACATGGTGCTTTATGCCACATATTATGATCCAATGATGTGTTGCCATCATATGATGTTTTGAGTAGTTATCTTTTGTCCTTGGGTTGATTGATGATCTAGATTGGTATGAGTTGCATGTTTTACTTTGCTGCTGTCCTATGGTGCCCTCCTTGTCGCGCAAGCGTGAGGGGTTCCCGCTGTAGGGTGTTGCAATACGTTCATGATTCGCTTATAGTGGGTTGGTGAGTGAACAGAAGCACAAACCCGAGTAAGAGGGATTTTTGCGTATGGAAATAACGAGGACTTGATGCTTTAATGCTATGGTTGGGTTTTACCTTAATGATCTGTAGTAGTTGCGGATGCTTGCTAGAGTTCCAATCATAAGTGCATATGATCCAAGTATAGAAAGTATGTTAGCTTATGCCTCTCCCTCATATGAAACTGCAATAGTGATTATCGGTCCTGTTAACAATTGCCTAGGACAATTCCGCACACCGATCCACCATTATTCCACACTCGCTATTTATATTATTTAGTATTATATTTTAACTTTTTATGATAACAGCACCTACTTTTATATTTTAGCTCTCCGATACCATGCAAAGTTATCCTCTTCATACCCACAACGTAGTTTTATTTCTCGTTGCTAGTTGGAAGCAAACGTTCGGTGCACGTAGAGTCGTATCAGTGGCAGATAGGGCTTGAGAGAATATTGATCTTACCTTTAGCTCCTTGTGGGTTCTACACTCCATACTTATCACTTCAATCTTTGGAATGTGCTACGATGATTCCTTGCACTTGGGGATTATCAAGCTCTTTTCTGGCGCCGTTGTCGGGGAGCAATAGCGTGGGGTTGATAGTCTCGTGTGTGCCTGTTTGCTTTCTTCACTAAGTAGATTTTGTTTTTCCTTTTTGTTTCTGTTTAGTTCTGGGTGAAACATACAAAAAAAATTAAAACGAAAATACCAAAAAATAATTTGTTACTTGCCTTTCATGCCTAAAAAGTTTTTCAAAAAGAGAAGTGATTGGAAGGTTTTGCATTGAAGAAGTGAGGGTCGACCTTGAGCACTTGTGCTCATGCTCACGGAAACAATGTAGAATTTTTCATGGAAGTTTCTCTGTAAATAATTATCCCCTTGTATATATTCCTTGTATTATAAAAATAATTTGCCAAGCTTTGGTTTTAGGATGATTAGATTGCTTGTTTGCTATGTGCAAAACAAAAACAGAAACTTTGGCTGTAGTGCGTGAATTTAAATTTTTAACTGGAAAGTCAAATGGTTCTGATTCTTTTTGCCCATTACTTATGTACAAATTTTTCAAATTTTAAAATTTAGTTCATAATTTTAGGAGTTACACAAGTTTGCCAAACTTCCAGATTACTACAGACTGTTCTGTTTTTAACAGATTCTGTTTTTCGTGTGTTGTTTGCTTATTTTGATGCATCTATGGCTAGTAAATTGTTTATAAACCATAGATAAGTTGGAATACAGTAGATTTAACATAAATACAAATAAAGAATGAGTTCATTACAGTACCTAAAGGTAGTGATTTGCTTCATTGCACTAACGGATCTCACAAGTTTTTGTTAAAGTTTTGTGTGGATGAAGTGTCCGAAGGTTGAGGAGCTATCAATATGAGAAGAATAAAGAGAGGCAAGAGTTCAAGCTTGGGGATGCCCAAGGAACCCCAAGTAAATATTTCAAAGTATACTCAAGCATCTAAGCTTGGGGATGCCCCGGTTGGCATCCCATCTTTCTTCTTCAACGATTATCGGTATACCTCGGTTTTTGCTTTGTTCACATGATTTGTGTCCTTTGTGTTTTTGTTTTTCATTTTCTTCAAGAACCATGCTAGCATGAGATAGCCCTTCATTGTTTTATAGAATACTTCATGTGCTTCACTTAAATCTTTTAAGTATGATCTTATACAATTTCTCTTTGTGCTTCACTTAAATCTTTTGAGTATGGTTTTATAGAATGCTTCATGTGCTTCACTTATACATTTTGGGCATGGATATTGGTCAGTTGTAGAAAGCTCCATGAACTTCACTTATACCTTTTGGAGTATGAATAATACTATCATTTAAAGTGGGTCTAGAAGAGTGTCAACTTTAGGAGTTAGTTATCCCACTATTTTTGAGGATGTTGAATCTTAGTGTGATATTTATGAAACTGGATTCGGAAGAGTGTCAACTTTAGCTAGTAATGATTCCACTATTTCGGAAGAGGTTCCAATTGAGTATGAGAACAAAGTTGCTATCCATGATACTACTGAAAATTATTATGAGGGAGGAATACATGCTTGTAGGAGTTGCAATAATATTAAGTTTCCTCTCTATGTGCTTAAAGTTTTGAAGTTATACTTGTTTTGCCTTCCTATGCTAGTTGATTCTTGTTCCCATAAGTTGTGTGCTCACAAAATACCTAGGCATAGGAAGTGTGTTAGATTTAAATATGCTAGTCCTATTCTTCAAGATGCTCTCTTTGTGTTTCAATTCCTATCTTTAAAGTGAACATCATTGAAATCATCATGCCTAGCTAAAAGGCATTGAAGAAAAGCACTTGTTGGGAGACAACCCAATATTTACCCTTACTGTTTTTGTGTGTTTACATTATTAAGCTACCGTAGTAATCATGTTTTATAGCTTTTGTTTCAATAAAGTGCCAAGTAAGACCTTTGGGAAGACTTGGGTGAAAGCTAATGTGATCTTGCTGTAAAAAAACAGAAACTTTGTGCTCACGAGAATAGATGTCATTTTTTACAGAAGAGTGATATTGAGTTGATTATTTTTGAAGAAGATTAATAGACAAATTCCTCACGTCCACCAATTTATTTCATAATTTTTGGAGTAGCATAAGTACGGTTATTGTTCAGATCATTACAGACTGTTCTGTTTCTGACAGATTCTGTTTTCATTGCATAGTTTGCTTGTTTTCTAGTTTCTATGGCTTATATTTCTCAATATAAATTGTAGAAATGATATGGTACAGTAAGAATTATGTGAAAAAAAATATGAACCTTGTATTTTACAGTACCAAAGTTCATGGTTTACTCTTTATCATACTAACCTATCTCACGAAGTTTGGATGAGTTTTGTGTGCTTGAAGTTTTCAAGTTTTGGGTGAGATATCAATATGAGGAGAATAAGGAGTGGAAGGACCCTAAGCTTGGGGATGCCCGAGGAACCCCAAGGTAATATTCAAGGAAGACTCAAGTGCCTAAGCTTGGGGATGCCCCGGAAGGCATCCCCTCTTTCGTCTTCAAAATTATCGGTACACCTTACTCGGAGCTATATTTTTATTCGTCACATGATATGTGTTTTACTTGGAGCTTCATTTTATTTTGTTAGTATTAGCTTGCTGTTATTTATAATAGTGTTTTGCATCTTTAGTTTCAATAAAAATGTCAAGGATAACCTTTACCATGCTTATTTTGCTAGTGTACATGTTGCTGTTTGAAAACAGAAAGTTTACCGCTGTTGCAAAAATTCCCTAGAAAAGTCAGAGCATGATATAATGTTGAAACTTGAGCATGACATAATGTTGAAACTTTTTGCATAATGTGATAAATATACTACAGTGGGAATTTTCTCTCATAATTTTTGGAGTTAGGGAAGTATGATGAATCTTGCATTCTTTACAGACTATACTGTTTTAGCAGATTGCTGTTATAGTTGCATTGCTTGCATTTGTTTGCTGGTTTAATGATTCTATTTTAGGATAGGAGTATTAAATATGCAGAGGAATTTAGTATGCAATGTTGAATAATAATGTTAGTGATTTGTTACAGTAGAAAATGATAAGGTTTTGCATTGGTTTATACTAACCTATCTCACTAGTTCTTGTTGAGTTTGTTGTGAATGAAGCTTTTGATAAAAAGAGAAACCATGATATGAGAGGAAATAAGGAGACATATAAGCTCAAGCTTGGGGATGCCCAAGGCACCCCAAGATAATATTTCAAGAAGTCTCAAGCATCTAAGCTTGGGGATGCCCCAGTAGGCATCCCACCTTTTCTCTTCAACAACTATCGGTTAGTATCGGTTGAACCTAAGTTTTTGCTTCTTCACATGAGTTGTGCTATCCTTGCAATGTCATTTTATTTTGTTTTGCTTGCTGTTTGAATAAAATCATTGGATCTGAAATATTTAATGAAAAATAATCCTCCCATGGCTAGTTAATATTTACTACTCAGTGTTCTTCACTCATATCTTTTGGAGTAGTTTGTCATTTGCTCACATGCTTCATGTCTATCCTATGAGTAAATGGTTGAATGAATTGAATGTCATAAATCTGAATTTTTGTATGTTTCATATGCTTATAACATGGTTAGTGATGACTTCACACATAGAAAGTATGAGGCATAAAAGTTGTTGAGAATTGGCAAACGTAGTTTTGGTCATCGTTGCAATTAATTGGAAGTAATAAGGAAAGAGAGGTTCACATACAAATATATTATCTTGTACATCTTTTATGATTGTGAAGCACTCATGAAGTATGACATGCTAAAAGAGTTGACGTTGGACAAGGAAGACAATAATGGTTTATGTTTTCCGACATCTCAGTTAAAGTATATTGTCATTGACCTTCCGAACATGTTGAGCTTGCCTTTCTCCCTCATGCTAGCCAAATCCCTTGCACCAAGTAGAGATACTACTTGTGCTTCCAAATACCCGTAAACCCAGTTTTGCCATGAGAGTCCACCATACCTACCTATGGATTGAGTAAGATCCTTCAAGTAAGTTGTCATCGGTGCAAGCAATAAAAAATGCTCTCTAAATATGCATGACTTATTAGTGCAGAGAAAATAAGCTTTGTACAAACTTATTGTGGAAGTAATAAAAGCGACGGACTGCATAATAAAGGTCCACATACAAGGGGCAATATAAAGTGGCGTTCTTTTGCATTAAGATTTTGTGCATCAACCCTAAATGCGCATGAAACCTCTGCTTCCCTCTGCGAAGGGCCTATCTTTTACTTTATGTTTTTACCTTATGCTTGAGTCAAGGTGATCCTCACCATTCCCTTTTTCATTTTATCCTTTGGCAATCTCCTTGTGTTTGAAAGATCATGATATATATATCCAATTGGATGTAAGTTAGCATGGGCTATTATTGTTGACATCACCTAAAGTTGAATATGTTGGGAGGCAACACAATAAGCCCCTATCTTTCTCAGTGTCCGGTTGAAACTCCATAACCACAAGTATTGCGTGAGTGTTAGCAATTGTAGAAGACTATATGATAGTTGAGTATGTGGACTTGCTGAAAAGCTCTATTCTTGACTCTTTCTGATGTTATGATAAATTGCAATTGCTTCAATGACTGAGATTATAGTTTGTTAGTTCTCAATGAAGTTTCTGAACCATGCTTGACATTGTGAATAGATTGTTACTTGATCATGAAAAGTTTTATGAGATGAGCTATAGTTATGATATGTAATGATGCTAGAAAAAGTGATTGGAATTATCATTGATCAAACTTAAGCACTTACTAGCATTCCGCATCAAAAATTATCTTTTTTATCATTTACCTACTCGAGGACGAGCAGGAATTAAGCTTGGGGATGCCTGATACGTCTCCAACGTATCTATAATTTTTGATTGCTCCATGCTATATTATCTACTATTTCGGGCAATATTGGGCTTTGTTTTCCACTTTCATATTATTTTTGGGACTAACCTATTAACCGGAGGCCCAGCCCAGAATTGTTGTTTTTAGCCTATTTCAGTGTTTCGAAGAAAAGGAATATCAAACGGAGTCCAAAAGACCTGAAACTCCACGGAACCTGTTTTTGGACCAGAAGAAGCCCATGGAGTACCGGAAGCTCACCAGGGGAGTCCCGGGATGCCCACGAGGGTGGGGGCACGCCCACCCCCCTGAGGGGCGCCCCCCTACATCATGGCCAGCCCGGAAGTCCACCGATGTACCTCCTGCACCCATATATACTCTCGTACCCTAAAACTTCCAAAAACGAGATTATTCAGAAGTTCCGCCGCCGCAAGCCTCTATAGCCACGAAAAACCAATCGGGGCCCTCTCCGGCACCCTGCCGGAGGGGGCCATCACCACCGGTGGCCATGGAGGAGTATCCCGGAGGGGTCTTCATCACCATGAAGGCCAAGGACCAGAAGGTGGAGACCATGGAGGAAGAAGCACAAGGGGGAGAGCCTCTCGCCCTCTCTCTTGGTGGCACTGGAGTGCCATCGGGAGGGGAATCATTGCCACGGTGATCGTCTTCATCAACATCACCATCATCATCACCATCCTCATCTCTTTTACGCGGTCCACTCTCCCGCACCCCGCTGTAATACCCTACTTGAACATGGTGCTTTATGCCACATTTTATGATCCAATGATGTGTTGCCATCCTATGATATTTTGAGTAGTTATCTTTTGTCCTTGTGTTGATTGATGATCTAGATTGGTATGAGTTGTATGTTTTACTTTGGTGTTGTCCTATGGTGCCCTCCGTGTCGCGCAAGCGTGAGGGGTTCCCGTTGTAGGGTGTTGCAATACGTTCATGATTCGCTTATAGTGGGTTGGTGAGTGAACAAAAGCACAAACCCGAGTAAGAGGGATTGTTGCGTATGGGAATAAAGAGGACTTGATGCTTTAATGCTATGGTTGGGTTTTACCTTAATGATCTTTAGTAGTTGTGGATGCTTGCTAGAGTTCCAATCATAAGTGCATATTATCCAAGTAGAGAAAGTATGTTAGCTTATGCCTCTCCCTCATATGAAACTGCAATAGTGATTATCGGTCCTGTTAACAATTGCCTAGGACAATTCCGCACACCGATCCACCATTATTCCACACTCGCTATTTATAATATTTAGTATTATATTTTAACTTTTTATGATAACAGCACCTACTTTTATATTTTAGCTCTCCGATACCATGCAAAATTATCCTCTTCATACCCACAACATAGTTTTATTTCTCGTTGCTAGTTGGAAGCAAACGTTCGGTGCACGTAGAGTCGTATCAGTGGCAGATAGGACTTGAGAGAATATTGATCTTACCTTTAGCTCCTTGAGGGTTCGACACTCCATACTTATCACTTCCATCTTTGGAAAGTGCTATGATGATTCCTTGCACTTGGGGATTATCACATACCTTGCATATTATGAGAGAAAAGGCATTAAAATTAATCCAAAAAGCATTATTATACAATAAAACAACATAAATAACAATAGGAACAAATGATGCCAAATGGACATATAAACTCCCCCAAGTTAGACCTCGCTTGTCCTCAAGTGAAAACCGAAATCGAAAAACATGTCCACATGCTTAGAGAGAGAGAGGTGTCGATAAAAACAAAAATACGGACATAGAACATCATGTGACTTATTATAACAACAACAAACTTTAATATAAAACTTTTGTCATCGAACTTCTATCATAGACTTCTCATGAACAAGTGACAATTCATCACAACATCGAAGTATAAAGCATAAACTCTATTGGAAACCGACAGACTATGTTCTTAGTCAACTTTACAACTACAATTCATCATCTTTTCAGGAAGGTTCACGTATCGTAGCCTTTAGGCAAGTCCACATACCCAACCATCATTTAGTCTTCTATGATTGCTAACACTCACCGCATACACATGAGCAAAATGTTTCAACCGGACACAAAGAAAGATAGCGTCTTATAATTTCGCCTCCCAACACACTCACCTCAAGGGTGACGTCAACAATAATAACTTATGCCACCCAAATTCAACTAGACATATGTGCCTAGATCTTTCCTCACCACATGATGCTTGCCAAAGGAGAAAAAAAGGAATAGAGGAAAAAATTTGACTCTTGCATGAAAGTAAATACATGAACGTAAAAGATAGGCCCTTCGCAGAGGGAAGCGGAGGTTGCCATGCGCTTTTTGTTTGTATGCTCAACCCCTTAGTGCAAGAGAACATCACGTTATATTTCCCCTTGTGATGGCAACCTTTATTATGCAGTCTATCGCTTTTATTCTTCACCATTACAAGTTCGTACAATGCTCAATTTTCCCTTACACTAAATGATCTCACATTTTTATAAGAAATTTTATTGCCCTTTTTGCACCGATGACAACTTACTTGAAGGATCTTACTCAATCCATAGGTAGGTATGTTTGACTCTCAAACAAGATAGGGTTTAAGGGTTTTGGATGCACAAGTAGTATCTCTTCTTAGTGTGGAGTTTTTGGCTAGCAAAGATAGGGGAAAGCACCACATGTTGAAGGATCTATGACAATATAACTTCTATGTGAATATGAACAAGCATAAATCATTAAGTTGTCTTCCTTGTCCAACGTCAACAATTTTGGCATATAATATTTTGATGGGTGCTCACAATCACAAAAGATTTCCATGATAGTATATTTGTATGTGAACCTTCTCTTCCCTTATTAATTCTTTCGTGTGTTGCATCATTGACCAATGCTATGTTTGTCAATCTACAATAAATTTTTCTACTTATACTTTTCCTTGTGTAATGTCATCACTTACCATAAGATTAGCATATGATATTTTTCTTTTATTTCCTTTCTTTTTATTGCAACAAGAAAGTAAAGAAGGCAAAACTCAAACTAACTTTATTATATCTTGCACACGATTACAAGGATTGATCACTAAGCAAACTAACAAAAAGAAAGGATTGAACTAAACTTTTATTCATCTAAAAGCAAAAGATAGCCATTGATCGAACTAAGAAAATAAAGGCAAAAGATAGTGGAGATTGATACGCACCGGGGCACCTCCCCCAAGCTTGGCGAAAGCCAAGGGGAGTGCCCATACCCAATACTTAGTTTTCTTTTGGTGGTGATGAAGAAGATGGTGGTGATGAAGTAGAAGCAATCCAGTCTTTAAGGACCAAGAGGCTCTCCATATGCAAAATATTTTCACGATTGAGATACTTATTTTGTATACAAACCGTATCAATGACCCTGAAGGCTACAATCTTAGTGGGGGTAAGATGAACATAGTAAGGTTCAAGGATATCTTCCTCTTCCTCATCGGCGAGCAAGGCTTGCTCATCCATCGACACTTGATCTCCGGTGGCCTCCTTGCTCTTGTCCTCCTTAGCTGCTCCAACGGGCTCTTCTCTCTTCAGCTCGATCTTCATCAACCAAGCGTCCTCTTCCATATGATCAAAGGGAGAAGAAGACATGATGTCTGGCTCAACAAATCTAACAGAAAACAGCAAGAAAAGAAAACAAGAGATTTCTCCATGATACGGAGGTCAACAGGTTCAGGAGGTATATATAGATTTTTTTTTATCTTGAGGAACAAGCAGAAAGGAAGAAAACGGAGTTCGGAAAGTACCCGAGGTGGGCACAACCCACCTGGGCGGGCCAGGCATGCCTGGCGCGCCCTGGTGTATCGTGCCCACCAGGGTCACTTTCCTGGAAGTTTCTTATTTTCCTAATTTTCTAAATATTCCAAAACTGTCAAAAAATATTTTTCCGGATTTTTTGGAGTCTGTTTACTTACCGTATCACGTACCTCCCTTTTTTCATTATTATGGAGTGTTCCGGAAGGTTTCCTTTATGTGTTCTTCCGGTGTAGAAGTTTGGATAACATTACTTTCAACATTAATGGGCGTACCTAAGATATAGTGTTTTATTCGTTGGCCATTGACAACCTTCGGGTTAGTCCCTTGGACATTATTTATTTTGATAGCTCCGGATCGATAAACCTCCTCGATGACATAGGGTCCTTTCCATTTGGAAGGAGTTTTCCTGCAAAGAATCTGAAACGAGAGTTGTACAAAAGAACATATTCCCCGACTTTAAACTCACGCTTTTGGATTCTTTTGTCATGCCATCTTTTAACTTTTTCTTTGAATAACTTAGCATTTTCATAAGCCTGAGTTCTCCATTCATCTAATGAGCTAATATCAAATAACCTCTTTTCCCCAGCAAGTTTGAAGTCATAATTAAGTTCTTTTATTGCCCAAAATGCCTTGTGTTCTAACTCAAGAGGTAAATGACAAGCTTTTCTATAAACCATTTTATATGGAGACATACCCATAGGATTTTTTTAAGCCGTTCTATAAGCCCAAAGTGCATCATCTAATTTCTTAGACGAATTCTTCCGGGACCTATTGACAATCTTTTGTAAGATTAGTTTTATTTCTCTATTGCTAAGTTCAACTTGACCACTAGACTGAGGATGATAAGGTGACGCAATTCTATGGTTAACATCATACTTACAAGCATTTTACGGAAAGAACCATGAATAAAGTGTGAACCACCATCAGTTATTAAATATCTAGGGTCTCCAAACCTTGGGAAAATAACTTCCTTAAGCATTTTAATATAGGTGTTGTGATCAACACTACTGGTTGGAATAGCTTCTACCCATTTAGTAACATAATCAACAGCAACCAAAATATGTGTATACCCATTAGAGGAAGGAAAAGGTCCCATGAAATCAAATCCCCAAACATCAAATGGTTCAACAACAAGTGAATAATTCATAGGCATTTCTTGATGCTTACCGATATTACCTATTCTCTGACATTCGTCACAAGATGAGACGAACTTACGGGCATCTTTGAAGAGAGTAGGCCAATAAAAACCAGATTGCAATACCTTATGAGCGGTTCTGTCTCCCGTGTGATGTCCTCCATAAGATTCAGAGTGACATTTCCGTAGGGTTTGTTCCTGTTCATGCTCAGGTACACAACGTCTAATAATACCATCTACTCCTTCTTTATGAAGATGTGGGTCATCCCAAAAGTAATGTCTTAAATAATAGAAGGATTTTTTTCTTTTGTTGGTATGTGAAGCTAGGTGGTATGTATTTAGCAACAATATAATTAGCATAGTCGGCATACCAAGGTGTACCATGAGAAACATTTATTGCAGCTAGTTGTTCATCAGGGAAGCTATCATTAATTGGTTGTGGGTCATCAAGAATATTTTCAAGCCTAGACAAGTTATCAGCTACGGGGTTCTCTGCTCCTTTCCTATTAGTGATATGCAAATCAAACTCTTGTAGCAGAAGAACCCACCTAATGAGTCTAGGTTTAGCATCTTTCTTCTCCATAAGATATTTTATAGCAGCATGATTGGTGTTAACAATTAGTTTAAAATCAACAATGTAAGACCTGAATTTATCACAGGCAAACACCACTGCTAAGAATTCTTTTTCAGTAGTAGCATAGCTTCGATGAGCACTGTCTAGAGTTTTACTAGCATAATGAATAACATTTAGTTTCTTATCAACTCTTTGTCCTAGAACAGCACCAACAGCATAATCACTAGCATCACACATAATCTCAAAAGGCAAGTTCCAATCAGGTGGTTGAACAACAGGTGCAGTAATTAAGGCTTTCTTTAGTGTTTCAAAGGCTTCCATACAATCATCATCAAACACAAAGGGAATATCCTTTTGCAAAAGATTAGTAAGAGGCCTAGAAATTTTAGAAAAGTCTTTGATAAACCTCCTATAGAAACCAGCATGACCAAGGAAACTACGAATACCTTTGATATCTTTAGGACATGGCATTTTCTCAATTGCATCAACCTTGGCTTTGTCCACCTCAATGCCTCTTTTAGAAATTTTATGGCCCAAGACAATACCTTCATTAACCATAAAGTGGCACTTCTCCCAATTCAAGACAAGATTTGTTTGTTCACATCTCTGCAAAACTCGATCAAGATTGATTAAACAATCATCAAAAGATTTCCCGCAGAAAAGTCATCCATGAAAACCTCAACAATCTTTCACAAAAATCAGAGAATATAGCAGTCATACATCTTTGAAAGGTAGCAGGTGCATTATATAAACCAAAAGGCATACGTCTATAAGAAAATGTTCCAAAAGGACAAGTAACAGTGGTCTTTTCTTGATCAGATTGTAAAACAGGTATTTGTGAAAAGTGATACGTCTCCAATGTATCTATAACTTTTTGATTGTTCCATGTTATTATTACCGATTTTGGATGTTTATGGGCTTTATTTTAAACATTTATATCATTTTTGGGACTAACCTAGTAACCGGAGGCCCAGCTCGTATTGCTGTTTTTTTGCCTATTTCAGTATTTCAAAGAAAAGGAATATCAAACGGAGTCCAAACGGAATAAAACCTTCGGGAGCGTGATTTTTGGAACGAACGTGATCCAGAGGACTTGGAGTGCAAGTCAAGAAGCATCCGAGGCGGCCACGAGAGGGTAGGCGCCCCCTATAGGCGCCCCTGTCTCGTGGGCCCCTCGGCGACCACCGACGTACTTCTTCCTCCTATATAAGCCTCGTGCCCGAAAACATCCGAGAGCCAGCGAAACACAATTTCCACCACCGTAACCTTCAGTATCCATGAGATCCCATCTTGAGCCTTCGCGGTGCTTTGCTTGGGGGGAATCGACCATGAAGGGCTTCTACATCAACACCATAGCCCCTCCGATGAGTTGTGAGTAGTTTACCACAGACCTTGGGTCCATAGTTATTAGCTAGATGGCTTCTTCTCTCTTTTGGATCTCAATACAATGTTCTCCCCTCTCTTGTGGAGATCTATTCGATGTAAACTCTTTTGTGGTGTGTTTGTCGAGATCCGATGAATTGTGGGTTTATGATCAAGTTTATCTATGAGAAATATTTGAATCTCCTCTGAATTCTTTTATGTATGATTGAGTTATCTTTGCAAGTCTCTTCGAATTATCAGTTTGGTTTGGCCTACTAGATTGATCTTTCTTGCCATGGGAGAAGTGCTTAGCTTTGGGTTCAATCTTGTGGTGTCCTTACCCAGTGACAGAAAGGGTTGCAAGGCACGTATTGTATTGTTGCCATCGAGGATAAAAATATGGGGTTTATATCATATTGCATGAGTTTATCCATCTACATCATGTCATCTTGCTTAATGCATTACTCCATTCTTTATGAACTTAATACTCTAGATGCAGGCAGGAGTCGGTCGATGTGTGGAGTAATAGTAGTAGATGCAGGCAGGAGTCGGTCTACTTGTCACGGACGTGATGCTTATATACATGATCATGCCTAGATAATCTCATAATTATTCGCTTTTCTATCAATTGCTCGACAGTAATTTGTTCACCCACCGTAATACTTATGCTATCTTGAGAGAAGCCTCTAGTGAAACCTATGGCCCCCGGGTCTATCTTTTATCATATTTGCTTTCAATCTACTTTTATTTGCATCTTTACTTTTTGCATCTATATTATAAAATACCAAAAATATATTTATCTTTTCATACTATCTCTATTAGATCTCACTTTCGCAACTGGCCGTGAAGGGATTGACAACCCCTTTACTGCGTTGGTTGCGAGTTCTTTGTTTGTTTGTGTAGGTGCGTGGGACTTTTGAGGAGCCTCCTACTGGATTGATATCTTGGTTCTCAAAAACTGAGGGAAATACTTATGCTACTATTGCTGCATCACCCTTTCCTCTTCAAGGAAAACCAACGCAAGCTCAAGACGTAGCAAGAAGGATTTCGGCGCCGCTTCGGGAGGTCTTCGCTCAAGTCAAGACATACCAAGTACCCATCACAAACTCATCTCCCTCGCATTTACATTATTTGCCATTTGCCTCTCGTTTTCCTCTCCCCCACTTCACTCTTGTCGTTTTATTCGCCATCTCTTTCCCAATCTCCTCCTCTCTTTTCGCTTGCCTTTTTCTGTTTGCTCGTGCGTTAGATCTTTTACCTTGTCGTTATGGCTAGTCCTCCTATCCTTGTTATCACTCCCGAACATGAAATTCTTAATTTTAAGCAAAGGGAGGGAGAAATTTTAAAAGATGCTTGGCATAGAATTTGCAATAATCAAAATAAATCTACTAGGAAGCTTTCTACTTCCGTTCTTCTTCGCAATTTTTATGTAGGCATTACTCCTTGGAATAGATGTGTTCTTGATCTTTGTTGAGGAGGATTTCTTGAGTAGCCATACGTTTGATGCTTATAATGCTATGTTAGATTTGTTTGGCCCACCACCTCTTTTGGTTAATGGAACAGTTTTAACTTTAGAACATGTGATGCAACGGCTTGATACTATTGAAAATAAAATGGCCACTGTTGAGTTGATTGAAAATTTGGATAAAAAGATCCATAATCACATTACCCAATATGGATCTAGGGTTGGAGTTACTTTGAAAAATCTTAAAGAGAAAGAACCTATAGTTAATGAAAAAATAGATCTAGATTCTGAAAGAATCGATAAACTTGAGGATATCATTACCAACTTAGGTTCCGCGTTTTCTTCCATGAAAAACACTCCAAAACCCCCTACCAAAACTGCCAAGTTTATTTATGTTCCCAAAAATAAGGGGGAATCTTCTAGTAAAGGGGACGCGGATCTCAAATCCATAAGTGTTCATCCCAATTGTCTCTCTATCGTTAAGGAACCTTTTGCTACAAATGAATTTCTTAAATTTTTGCCTAAAGGTTTAATCATTGCTAAAAAGGGAGAGACCCCTAAAGATTATAAGTGCTCTATTGAAGAATTGAGTGCCAAAGATGGCACTACTTAGATCTATCTTCGCTTTTATGCCTAGCTAGGGGCGTTAAACGATAGCGCTAGTTGGGAGGCAACCCAATTTTATTTGTTTTTTTGTTTTTTTTCTGTTTAGTAATAAATCTTGCATATACTTTCTGTTTAGATGTGTTTTTATCTTTTAATTAGTGTTTGTGCCAAGTAGAACCTATAGGATAACCCATCATGATAGTTGATTTGATTCTGCTGAAAAACAGAAACTTTTTACGCATGAATTTAGTTTTGTTAAATCACAGAAACGAGATTTTGCGTTGATTCTTTTTCCTGCTGATCAATAGACAAATTTTCCAGGACTTACTATTTTCGTAGGATTTTTAGAGTTCCAGAAGTTTGCGTTAGTTACAGATTGCTACAGACTGTTCTGTTTTTGACAAATTCTGTTTTTTCCTGTGTTGTTTGCTTATTTTGATGCATCTATGGCTAGTAAAATAGTTTATAAACCATAGAGAAGTTGGAATACAGTAGGTTTAACACCAAAATAAATAAAGAATGAGTTCATTACAGTACCTTATGTGGTAGTTTTGTTTTCTTTCACTAACGGAGCTTATAAGATTTCCTGTTGAGTTTTGTGTTGTGAAGTTTTCAAGTTTTGGGTAAAGCTTTTATGGACTATGGAATAAGGAGTGGCAAGAGCCTAAGCTTGGGGATGCCCATGGCACCCCGAGATATTCAAGGATAGCCAAAAGCCTAAGCTTGGGGATGCCCCGGGAAGGCATCTCCTCTTTCGTCTTCGTTCATTGGTAACTTTACTTGGAGCTATATTTTTATTCGCCACATGATATGTGTTTTGCTTGGAGCCTCGTGTATTATATTAGTCTTTGCTTTTTAGTTTACCACAATCATCCTTGCTGTACACACCTTTTGGGAGAAGCCCGCTTGATTAGAATTTGCTAGAATACTCTATCTGCTTCACTTATATCTTTTGAGCTTGATAGTTTTTGCTCTAGTGCTTCACTTATATCTTTTAGAGAACGGCGGTGGATTAATTTTGAAGAAATTTCTAGTCTCTCATGCTTCACTTATATCTTTTTGAGAGTCTTTTAGAACAACATGGTATTTGCTATGGTTACAAATTTGGTCCTATAATGATGAGCATCCAAGTTGGGTATAATAAAAACTATCATAGAAAGTGAATTGGATGCTATGATCAATTTGATGCTTGATAATTGTTTTGAGATATGGAGGTAGTGATATTAAAGTCATGCTAGTTGAGGTGATTATGAAAAATACTTGTGTTGAGGGTTGTGATTCCCGTAGCATGCATGTATGGTGAACCGCTTTGTGATGAAGTTGGAGCACAATTTTATTTATTGACTGTCTTCCTTATGAGTGGTGGTCGGGGACGAGCGATGTTTTTTTCCTACCAATCTATCCCCCTAGGAGCATGCGCGTAGTACTTTGTTTTTGATGACTTCTAGATTTTTGCAATAAGTATATGAGTTCTTTTGACTAATGTTGAGTCCATGGATTATACGCACCCTTTCACCCTTCCACCATTGCTAGCCTCTCTTGTGCCGCACAACTTTCGCCGGTACCATACACCCACCATATACCTTCCTCAAAACAGCCACCATACCTACCTATTATGGCATTTCCATAGCCATTTCGAGATATATTGCCATGCAACTTTCGACGGTTCCATTCATATGACACGCATTACTTTTTTCATATTGCTCTTTACATGATCATGTAGTTGACATTGTATTTGTGGCAAGGCCACCTTCATAATTTTCATACATGTCTCTCTTGATTCATTGCATATCCCGGTACACCGCCGGAGGCATTCATATAGAGTCATATCTTGTTCTAGCTTTGAGTTGTAAATCCATAAAAGTGTGATGATCTTCATTATTAGAGCATTGTCCTAGTGAGGAAAGGATGATGAAGACTATGATTCTCCCACAAGTCGGGATGAGACTTCGGACTTTAAAAAAAAAGAAAAAAAGAAAGGCCAAAAAGAAAAAAAGGAAAAGGCCAAAGAAAAAAAAAGAGAAAAAATGAGAGAAAAAGAGAGAAGGGACAATGCTACTATCTCTTTTTCCACACTTGTGCTTCAAAGTAGCACCATGATCTTCATGTTAGAGAGTCTCATATGTTGTCACTTTCATATACTAGTGGGAATTTTTCATTATAGAACTTGGCTTGTATATTCCAATGATGGGCTTCCTCAAAATGCCATAGGTCTTCGTGAGCAAGCGAGTTGGATGCACACCCACTTAGTTTATTTCGTTGAGCTTTCATATATTTATAGCTCTAGTGCATCCGTTGCATGGCAATCCCTACTCACTCACATTGATATCTATTAATGGGCATCTCCATAGCCCATTGATACGCCTAGTTGATGTGAGACTATCTTCTCCTTTTTGTTTTCTCCACAACCACCATTCTATTCCACATATAGTGCTATGCCCATGGCTCACACTCATGTATTGCGTGAAAGTTGAAAAAGGTTGAGATTATTAAAGTATGAAACAATTGCTTGACTTGTCATCGAGGTTGTGCATGATTAAATACTTTGTGTGATGAAGATAGAGCAACAGCCAGACTATATGATTTTGTAGGGATAACTTTCTTTGGCCATGTTATTTGTAGAAGATATGATTACTTTGATTAGTATGCTTGAAGTATCATTATTTTTATGTCAATATGAACTTTTATTTTGTATCATTTGGATCTGAACATTCATGCCACAATAAATAAAATTACATTGAGACTTATGCTAGGTAGCATTCCACATCAAAAAAATTCTTTTTTATCATTTACCTACTCGAGGACGAGCAGGAATTAAGCTTGGGGATGCTTGATACATTTCCAACGTATCTATAATTTTTGATTGTTCCATGCTATTATATTACCCCTTTTAGATGTTTATGGGCTTTATTTTACACATTTATATTATTTTTGGGACTAAGCTACTAAGCGGAGGCCCAGCCCGTATTGCTGTTTTTTTGCCTATTTCAGTATTTCGAAGAAAAGGAACATCAAACGGAGTCCAAACGGAATAAAACCTTCGGGAGTGTGATTTTTGGAACGAACGTGATCCAGAGGACTTGGAGTGCAAGTCAAGAAGCAGCCGAGGCGGCCACGAGAGGGTAGGGCGCCCCCCTATAGGGCGCGCCCCCTGTCTTGTGGGCCCCTCGGGTGGCCACCGACGTACTTCTTCCTCCTCTATCAGCCTACGTACCCCGAAAACATCCAGGGAGCCAACGAAACACAATTTCCACCATCGTAACCTTCTATATCCGCGAGATCCCATCTTCGAGCCTTCGCCGGTGCTCCGCCGGAGGGGGAATCGACCATGGAGGGCTTCTACATCAACACCATAGCCCCTCCAATGAGTTGTGAGTAGTTTACCACAGACCTTTGGGTCCATAGTTATTAGCTAGATGGCTTCTTCTCTCTTTTTGGATCTCAATACAATGTTCTCTCCCTCTCTTGTGGAGATCTATTCGATGTAAACTCTTTTTGTGGTGTGTTTGTCGAGATCCGATGAATTGTGGGTTTATGATCAAGTTTATCTATGAGAAATATTTGAATCTTCTCTGAATTCTTTTATGTATGATTGAGTTATCTTTGCAAGTCTCTTCGAATTATCAGTTTGGTTGGCCTACTAGATTGATCTTTCTTGCCATGGGAGAAGTGCTTAGCTTTGGGTTCAATCTTGCGGTGTCCTTACCTAGTGGCAGAAAGGGTTGCAAGGCATGTATTGTATTGTTGCCATCGAGGATAAAAAGATGGGGTTTATATCATATTGCACGAGTTTATCCCTCTACATCATGTCATCTTGCTTAATGCGTTACTCTGTTCTTATGAACTTAATACTCTAGATGCTGAGGTGAGTCGGTCGATGTGTGGAGTAATAGTAGTAGATGCAGGCAGGAGTCGGTCTACTTGTCACGGACGTGATGCCTATATACATGATCATGCCTAGATAATCTCATAATTATTCGCTTTTCTATCAATTGCTCGACAGTAATTTGTTCACCCACCGTAATACTTATGCTATCTTGAGAGAAGCCTCTAGTGAAACCTATGGCCCCCGGGTCTATCTTTTATCATATTTGCTTTCAATCTACTTTTATTTGCATCTTTACTTTTTGCATCTATATTATAAAATACCAAAAGTATATTTATCTTTTCATACTATCTCGATTAGATCTCACTTTCGCAAGTGGCCGTGAAGGGATTGACAACCCCTTTATTGTGTTGGTTTCGAGTTCTTTTGTTTGTTTGTGTAGGTGTGTGGGACTTTTGAGGAGCCTCCTACTGGATTGATACCTTGGTCCTCAATAACTGAGGGAAATACTTATGCTACTATTGCTGCATCACCCTTTCCTCTTCAAGGAAAACCAACGCAAGCTCAAGACATAGCAAAAAGCCAGAGTATCCATCAAGGAAGCAAAAATGTGTGTGCTTGGATAATCTTTCTAACATTTGATCGATAAAAGGCAGAGGATAATGATATTTTCTAGTAGCTTTATTTAATTTTCTATAATCAATTACCATTCTATAGCCCGTGACAATTCTTTGTGGAATAAGCTCATTCTTATCATTAGGAACAACAGTAATACCTCCTTTCTTTGGGACACAATGAACAGGACTTACCCATCTACTATCAGCTATAGGATAGATTATACATGCTTCCAGAAGTTTCAATATTTCCGTTCTTACCACTTCTTTCATTTTTGGCTTTAATCAATGTTGGTGATCAACAACGGGTCTAGCATCAGGTTCCATATTAATCTTGTGCTGACATAGAGCGGGACTAATGCCCTTAAGATCATCAAGAGTATATCCAATAGCAGCCCTGTGCTTCCTTAGAACTTTCAATAATCTTTATTCTTCATGTTCTGAAAGGTTAGCACTAATAATAATAGGATATATCTTTTTTTCAAGATAAGCATATTTCAGAGTGTCTGGCAATTTTTTTAATTCAAACACATGATCACCTTTAGGTGGAGGAGGACCTCCTGGAGTTTAAATAGGCAAATTGTGTTTAAGCAGCGGTTGTTGTTCGAAAAAGATTCTATCTCTTTCATTTCTTTCACGCATATGCAAATCATTTTCATGGTCTAGCAAATATTGTTCCAAAGGATCAGTAGGAGGTACAGCAATAGAAGCAAGACCAATAATCTCATTCTTATTAGGCAAATCTTTCTTATGAGGTTGTTTACTAAACTTGGAAAAATTAAATTCATGAAATTCATCACCAAAGCTAACACTAACAGTTTGTTTCTCACAATCTATTTTTCATTGACGGTGTTCAAGAAAGGTCTACCAAAAATAATGGGACAAAAGTCATCTTGTGGGGAGCTAAGAACAAGAAAATCAATAGGGTATTTTATTTTCCCACACAAAACTTCAACATCTCTAAGAATCCCAATTGGTGATATAGTATCTCTATTAGCAAGTTTAATAGTGACATCTATGTCTTCTATTTCAGCAGGTGTTATTTCATTTTTCTTGATATAAGGAGAAAGGAATAGCACTCACACTAGCACCTAGGTCACATAGCCCATGATAATAGTGATCTCCTATCTTAATGAGACAACAGGCATGCCAACAACTGGTCTATGTTTATCTTTTCCTTTAGGTTTGACAATTTAGAAGCTTCACTACAGAAGTAAATAACATGCCCATCAATATTATCAACTAAGAGATCTTTAACCATAGCAACACTAGGTTCAACTCTGATTTTTTCAGGTGGTTTGGGTGTTCTAACATAACTTTTGTTAACCACAGTTGAAGCTTTAGCATGTTCCTTCATCCTAACAGGGAAAGGTGGTTTTTCAATATAAGCAGTGGGAACAACTGGATTGTATTTTTCACGCAAGGAGATCCTTCAGACCCACCTTCTTCTTCAAAGTTATGCTTACTGCTGCTTGGAACATTTGGATTTTGCACAATGGCAGAAACTTTTAGAGGAGAGACAACCACCTTTGCTAGGTGGAAATGTAACTTTGTACATGATGTAACCTTATTATCTCATAGGTTAGCTAGCCCTACCAAGGATTCTCTTTTGGCTTGGTTAAATTCCTACCTTAGTTTATAGGTAAGTTTGAGGTAGGTTCTAATTTCTTTTTGTATATAAGATTAACTGTAACAATACTCTTTCTTTGAGGTTGGAATAAAAGGATGTGGGGCTTTGCTCCACAGTAGATAGTTTCAAAAAAAAACTGGATCAACATTGTAAATAATGGTTTCTTATTTAGCTTTTACCGGTTCTTTAATTTCTTCTTTAATTGGTGGGCGATATTTAAACCACTTCTCCTTAGGGAGATCAACATGAGTAGCAAAAGATTCACAGAAAGAAGCTACTATCTCGGAGTGAAGTCCATATTCAGTGCTAAACTTTTGAAAAGCTTCGATATTCATAAAAGATTTAACACAATCAAACTTAGGTTCAATACCTGACTCTTTACCTTTGTCGAGTTTCCAATCTTCAAAGTTGCATTTAATTCTTTCTAAAAGATCCCATTGGAATTCAATAGTATTCTTCATAAAAGAACCAGTACAAGAAGTATCGAGCATGGATTGATCATTACGAGAAAGCCGAGCATAAAATTTCTGAATAATAGTTTCTCTTGAGAGCTCATGATTGGGGCACGAATAACATTTACTTAAGCCTCCCCCAAGCTAGAGCAATATTTTATCCTTCACGAGGCCAAAAATTATATATATAATTCCGATCACGATGAACTAGATGCATAGGATAAAATTTCTGATGAAATTCCAATTTCAAACGGTTCCAGTTCCAAGATCCAATATCATCGCATAGCCTATACCATGTCAATGCTTTTACCTTCAAAGATAAAGGGAAAACCTTCTTCTTAGCTTCATCTGTGGGCAAACCTGCAAGCTTAAACAATCCACAAATTTCATCCACATATATCAAGTGCATATCAGGATGTTCGGTTCCATCTCCTGCATAAGGATTAGCTAGAAGTTGCTCTAACATACCCGAAGGAATTTCATATTCAATATTTTCAGTAGGTGCAGTAGGTTGAGGGGCAACTAATTATGGTTCCGTCGAGGTGAAGATACCCCGAACAAACCCCTCAAAGGATTGTTTTCCATAGTAGCAAGTGACAATAAATTTCAGCATGTAGTAATAATGTTTCCTCACCAATTTCTACTTACCAAGAGCGCTTCACTTCCCGGCAATGGCGCCAGAAAATTGCCTTGATGACCCACAAGTATATGGGGTTAATTGTAGCCTTTTCAATAAGTAAGAGTGTCGAACCCAACAAGGAGCAGAAGAAAATGACAAGTGGTTTTCAGCAAGGTATTGTCTGCAAGTGCTAAAATTGTAAGTAGCGGAGTAGTTTGATAACAAGATAAATTGTAACGAGCAAGTAACAAAAGTAGTAACAGAAGTGCAACAAGGTAGCCCAATCCTTTTGAGCCAAAGGACAGGCCAAAATGGTTTCTTATGATAAGCAAAGTGTTCTTGAGGGTACACGGGAATTCCATCTAGTCACTTTCATCATGTTGGCTTAATTCGTGTTCGGTACTTTGATAATTTGATATGTGGGTGGACCGGTGCTTAGGTTATGTTCTTACTTGAACAAACCTCCTACTTATGATTAACCCTCTCGCAAGCATCCGCAACTACGAGAAAAGTATTAAGAACAAATTCTAACCATAGCATTAAACTTTTGGATCCAATCAATCCCTTACGAAATGGCGCATAAACTGGGGTTTAAGCTTTTGTCCCTCTCGCAACCCACCATCTAATACGTACTCCACAATGCATTCCTTTAGGCCCAAATATGATGAAGTGCCATGTAGTCGACGTTCACATGACACCACTAAGAGAATGACAACATACATATCATCAAAATATCGAACACATACCAAGTTCACATGATTACTTGCAACATGATTTCTCCCGTGACCTCAAGAACAAAAGTAACTACTCAAAAATGATAAACATGCTCAAGATCAGAGGTTATTAAATAGCATAATAGATCTGAACATATAATCTTCCACCAAATAAACCATATAGTAAACAACTACAAGATGTAGTCAACACTACTAGTCACCCACGAGCACCAATCTATAGTTTTGATACAAAGATTGAACACAAGAGATGAACTAGGGTTTGAGAGGAGTTGGTGTTGTGAAGATCTTGATGAAGATAGACCTCCCCAAGATGGGAGAGTTGTTGGTGATGATGATGACGATGATTTCCCCCTCCGGGAGGGAAGTTCCCCCGTCGGAATCGCTCCGTCGGAGGGGCAAAAGTGATCCTGCCCAAGTTTCGCCTCGAGGCGGCGGCGCTTCCTTCCGAATGTCCTCCCTTGATTTTTTCTAGGTCAAAATGACTTATATACCAGAAGATGGGCACCGGAGGTGGGCGAGGAGGCGGCACCCACCGAGGCGCGCTGGGCCTCTGGCGCGCCAGTGGGTTGTGCCCACCTGGTGGCCCCCCTCTGGTACTTATTTGCTCCAATATTTATTAAATATTTCATAAAAATTCCTCGTGGAGTTTCGGCTCATTTGGAGTTGTGCAGACTAGGTAGCTTGATGTAGCTTTTTCGGGTCTAGATTTCCAGCTGCCGGAATTCTCACCCTTGGTGCATACCTTGCATATTATGAGAGAAAATACATTAGAATTACTCCAAAAAGCATTATTATACAATAAAATAATATAAATAACAGTAGGAAAACATGATGCAAAATGGATGTATCAATGTTCTAGTTGCTCCTTTAGAGCAATTATCAATGTACAGTTGGTGTGAGGTTATATAATAAAGATATGACATGAGACTTCCTTCTGCTTTGTCATTATTATATATTCTAGCACTGCAACTCACTCTTATAGAATTATCTTGTGGAAGTCATGACTTTGCATGCTGGGTATAACAAATAAAACCTACTAAGAATTAATAGACAAGCATTGGACCCATAAGAAATTTAATGAAACTTAGTACAAGGAAGAGAGGTATCACATGCAATATATATTATCTTGGACATTCTTTTATGATTGTGAACTCTTAATGAAAATTTTCAAACCTAAACAGAGTGTTTTGGCTAGACATGGAAGGCAACCTAACGAATGCATAGTTATGCATCTTTCTATTTATTTGTTATGGATCCTTCAACATGATTATTTATTTCATCCTTTGCTAGTCTGAAACTCTGTACTAAGCGAAAATACTGCTTGTGCATCCCAAAAAAGTTGAGGCCAATTTCTTTCCATGAGTGTCCACTATACCCACCGATGAGTTGAGAAAGACCTTCCAAGCGACTTCTCATCGGTGCGACCGGGGAGAGATGTCGTGACGCGTGAAGACCTTCCGCCAGTGGCACAATGATAATGACTCCAACTCACACAACGGGGTGAACAACGACATAACATCTACAACTAGACATAGCAAATATGACCCCTTAAACGCCCGCGGACGCGCCCGATCAGTGACCGGGCGTGTCCGTTTTGAACCCCTATTTATGCGCCCGCGCAGCCACACTCCTAATTTTTCTTCTCATATGTCTGGTCATTTGCCCCTGATTGATGGAGATGAAGAAAGAGAAATAAAAGAATGAGTAAAGAAAGAGAAAAGGTGGTCCCGGGCCTACGCGGCGGAATACCCGAGCGCGTCCACGAGCCCTCATATCCTTCCCATATTTGAGATGGACTAGAACAATGCCTATGCGTTGCAACGGGATATAAATATTTGAGATGGACTAGAACAATTACCTCATATTTTGATTAGAAGTTTGGTAAGTAAATTAAAGTATAGTTGGTTCAGAAGGTAAGTAAATTAAGATGATTGATTATCATTTACATGGAAGTTTGGACGAAGGGGTGGTGGGAAAAAGATGAAATGTGAACCTTACATTATTTTTAAGTAGTATATAGAGATATGAGGGTTCGCGGACAGCCCAAACGTATATGGGAAACGCTTCGGGACGGCACGCCGGCCGAACTTTCGGCCGGTCTCGAGGGCCACGCTGGCTCCAGCGTCAACGAAAACACCCCCCGCGCAAGACGTGTGTAGGTGGGCCTTACACAACTACCCCGAATCTTATCCTTATTCTTTCTTCTACCTTCAGCCCCATCTCTCTCCGCGCCATGCTTCTTCTTTTCCTTTCCCCAGCGTTGCCGCCGACGGTGGTCTTCTTCTGTCCGTGTGCTCCACCGAAGTCGGGAACCGCCCGATCTTCGCCGAAGTTATGCCGGTGGTTGCAACTTTCCGCCCTGACTACCTGCTGCCATGGCGGAACAGCGTACACTGATCTTTGCACCGTGATCTAAAAAGCTTCAACCACAGTTGAAAAAGCTTCAACCATAGATAGAAAAGCTCCAATCGGCCTTGCCCAACTAAAAAGCTTCAACCATAGATAGATTTTGCTATCGCGGCGAGGTTTTGCTACATCCATCACGGCGGGCTGTGACCTCGTCTTGGTGGCGACGATGATTTGCTGCAACCGTTGTCATTTTTTTCTCGACCGATTTTTTTTTGCTACATCCATTCAACGACACATTTTGCTACCATGGAAAGCTGCATTAATTTGTATGTTTAGTTGACGGAGCTACATCCCGTGGCGACGGAGGTTATTTTCTTTGCAATGGTCGTCGGCTTTTGCTACGACCAACGAGAAAATTTGCTACATCCATTAATGGCGCAGATGTGTGCCGGACGACGGCGACAATGATTTTTTTGCAACCGTCACTATTTTTGCTATCACCGGCAAAGTTTTGCTACATCCATCTAAATGGCGTTGATTTGGGCGGCCTTTGTTCGTGCAACCTCGGGCGTGAGCATCGGCGACGGCGGTCGAGTTGCGGCGGCGACATGGTGGTGCTACGACGGATGTGATATGGCGGCGAGGCTAGGTCGCAAGGATAGGGGCGTTAGGTGTGATGGATACGCCGTCCGCGCCGGGCGGCGGCGACGGTAACAGCGGCGATGGGCGACGGCGAGGCGATTCGGCGGGAGGCGACCGGCGAAGACGCGGGAGGCGCCCGGCTTCGAGGTTGGTCGTTTGCTCGTTCATGGCGAGCGCCGGCGGCGCCGCTGCTCTGTTTCCCGATGGCCTCGTCAGATTTGGTTTTGAAAAAAAAAAACAGAAGCCCCAATCCAACGACAACCACTTGTCACATCGGGTGGCTGGGGCTAGACCGGCCAAACTGTTCGGCCGGTCCGCTGGCGCGTATCACTGCCCAACGTATATTGATGATATGGGGAGTCCAGTCGAATCACGTTTTCCTTCTCTCTCCTGTTCGGTCACTGACCGGCTGCGTACGCAGGCATACGAGGGATGGTTTGAGGTGTCCGGCTGTAGATGCTCTAAGTCATGCCTACGAGGTCCGCAGGCTACTTGGCTTCGTTTAGATTAGTTTTAGTTCAATCTATGTCGAACATGTTAAATTCCGTATGTGTGATTGCAAGTACTATAACGTGCTAGCTTAAATTCCCTCCGTGTTCGAATGTACTGTATTTATGTTTGATCCATTTGTAATGGGGGATATTTGATGACACGGTGGAGTGACAGGCACCCGGCTGGCCGGCCATGTGTCCATGTCCAGACGTGTCGGCGGACATTTGAGGCAGAAGAGCTCGCGCGCACTGCACAGTGCACATGCATTTAACTCGGCTATAAACGACGCAGTCCCGCCCCCACCGAACACTGGCTCACAGTCGGTCATTACTACGACCACGGGCGGGGTCAGACGGGTTCACAGAGTAATTAACTCGCGGTACAACACACTTCCAGCCACAAATACTTCACTTTCACGTTCAAAACCACCATTATCATAGCCCAGAGCCCCAGACCCAGGCAAGCAGCAGCGCTGACTGCAAACAGTAGCCGGAGCACCAGAGGGCAAAGGACGAAGCTTTTTTTACTCTTGTTTTTACACCCATACCCACCGCCCGGCGCGGCGCCGTACAGTAATCACGGAGCGCGCGGCGCCCTCGCACTGTCACTTGTCGCAGCAGAGCTGCGGGAAAAGCGGCAAAACCCCACGCGGGCCGCGCCCTAGGCCTCTACCCACCCCCTCGCGCCGCACCACGCGCCTGGGCCGCCGCACGGCTCCTTGGGTCTCGCTCCCCCCGCGGTCTCTCCAGTCCACTCCTCTCCTAACCACCGCCGCCGAGGATGGCCGCGTGCGCCGGGAGCAGAGCCGGGTGAATGCGGGCGAGCGGACCAGGGAGCCCTCCCGCGATGGCCGCCACTGCGGGCGGCGGCGGCAGCGGCCCGTGCTTCTCGATCCGGTACCGCCTGAAGTCTTTTCCCCTCCTCCGCATTGCGCGCCGCCGCCGCCGCGCGCCCACGGGCCGGAGCTCTGACGCTGTTGTATTCTGTTTCGTATGTGCGCTCTGAACGGCAGGGGGTACGCGGCGCGGGCGCGGGCTGGCGCGGCGGACGAGGGCGGGAGGTGCTGGCCGCTGGGCGGGCCGCCGGAGCCGCTGCCGCCGATGGAGGTGCGGCGGTTCCGGTGGTGGGCGGACGAGGCGGCGCTGGCGGACGACATGGACGACGGGGAGGAGGAGGAGCGGAGGAACGCGGCCATGCGCCGGAAGCGCTCCGTCGTCGAGCTCTTCGCCGCCGTGCCGCGGGTCGCCGGCGACGACGGCAGGAAGGTGAAGAGGAAGCTCGACAAGGGCAAGCAGCCGGCCGGGGCTCAGGCCAAGAAGGGGCCCAAGAAGGACAAGGCCCCGGCTGAGATTGCCGCGAGGAAAAAGGTGCGGTTTTTCTTCCACTTCTACCAAGCTCGCATCTGCATTACTTGGATTTGGATTGGAATGCGTTTGTTGGGGATATTATATGCCTGGTTTTCCGGCATCTATAAAATTTGTCCGAGCTATGTGAAGCAATTTCCGGCCATGGGAGAAGTGATCTTGCAAGCAGTAGAATGTGGATCCAGCGCAATGGCTCGACAGGAAGATTGTATTGAGCGGATTAATCTTCATCAAATCTCTAACAATCAGATAGTTTTTGTCTCCTCCCCACACAAAGGCGGCTAGGGTTTCCTCTCTCTTCTCCAGATCTATTGGAGTTTGATCCTTCTATGGGTGGCGGCGGCAGCCTCAGTAATCTTCTTCTAGTAGCTTTCTCGTTGCAACAGTATTCTGTTGGTCAGTGGAGGTGTGCTAGAAGTGTTAGCAGCACTGGTGGCTCTGTCAGATCTGGTTGAGGATGATGATGGACCTTCCTTTTGCTTGGTGCAGGATGGTTGGTTCGCTTTCGTCATGCAGACTATGCGCAAGTGGTGGCACCGGGTCGGAGCGCCCACAAGCTTGGGGCGTGGCCCTGCTGATGTTCCATCGACGTTGTCTTAGTCCCGTCGCTAGGGTTTTGGGCTTCAGTTGCAATCTTCAAATGCCATGAGGCAATTGGAGCTCATTAGGTGCTTGTGGTGGTTGTTTTTATTTGTGCAGCATTGGCTGCTTTGTCCTTGTAATTGTTCCCTTAAGATAAATCAGGTCTGACATGCCTTCGGGTGTTTTCCTCTAAAAAAACAAGCTTGTATTGATGATTTGCATGTAAAGAATAGGTGTGGATTGTGTTTAGCGTGCTCTTACCGTAAGCAGTATGTCGGTCCGTGCTTGCTTGTGCAGTCTTCTGTTCTTGCTCCCTTCCTGATAAACCACTAGATGGCCAAAGTTCATACTTGGATCATGCACATTAGTAGGTACACCCACCTACTCAACTGTGTCGCAAAATGTCGCAGTGTAAAACATGATTAGTGTACAGTCAATATATATATATATATATATATTGAGTTGAGTTGCATGGTGACATCTTAATTATGTTGCAATTGGACTCTGTATGTGCTATACTGCTTTTCTAAAATGTGAAGGCTATCTCACTTAGAAGGGTGATCTGTCATCTTTTCCTTTTCAGGAGAAAAATGACAATGCGAACGCTACCTCACTTAGCATTTCTCAATTATTTCAAGACGCCATACGAAAGAGGAAGCTCAAAAAGTCTCCTAGCAAGAAAAGGAAAAATCAAGAGGTCTCTGTTTTACCGAACAAGAAAAATATAAATGGAAGCAAGAAGTCAGTTTTGTCTAATCAGAAGGCTATGGAGAATGGTTCTGAAGTTCAAACCATTCTTAAGAAACACTTAGGAACAGGAGAGGGCACATTTCTGAAAAACTCTGATGTTACGTGTCCGTCAAAGTCTTCTCTCAAATCAAAACATGTTACTTTTTCGGACACAGCTGACATATGTGGGTTGACTGCCTCCCAAACTGAAGATAACACGGAGCAATCACAGGTGGTGCAGGCATCCCAGCAACCGTCCCAGAGAGACAATTCTCAGGTAGTCAATGATCAGCGCAATACAGAAGAGCCACAGTTGGTGCATCAGCGGATAGATGCTTTATCGGGGGCTATTGAGCAGGATAGCAGCTCTTTATCTGAGAAGGTAGGTTCAACTGGTGCCTCCCATACTGTTCCACTTACCAAACCTGTGTATCTGAATCATTGCATAGAGATCTCTAAGAGGGACAACGGCAACAGTTTGTGCTCCATGAGCTCAGCTGCCCTGCCTACTTCAGGGCTTGCTCAAAAGCCTGCTGGCGTTAACTTCTGTTTGCAAGAAGGCCCGTGTCTTGGTATTGGGCGTCAAGCTGAAGAAAACTGTCAGATGATGCCAAGAGGACCATCTGTTACTGCTGGTTTAGCAGTCCACAAAAGACCAGAATATCTTATGAGAACTCCATTGCCACATCCTTACAGTTCTGGCTATGCTGCTTCTCTCAAAGAAGCATTGGATAGGAATAGAAGCACAGTTCTTCAGGAAAGGTTGATTGCTAATTGCCACTTGACAGAAGTTCATCCTAGTGTTCTTAGATCTGGTAATGACGTGGTGAGCAATATAAACACCTCAACAGGACCAAACAAATCAACAAATGCACAACCTATAGTCTGTGTATCTGCATGCAGGAACTTGTACAGTGACGGCTATATGGGTCTTCCTATTAATTCGCATGGTGAATTTGTCAGGGTTCAAACTGGTGGTACCCTTAATCCCGATCAGCTGCTTAAAACACAATGCTTGGGGAAGGATTCTTTGCATCCTTCAACATCTCCAACTTTCTTCACACCTAATACTTCCTTGGATTATGCCCATTTAAGAATCAACCATGAAGCTCCGCCATTTTTTACAGTTGCTAATTTTGGTATTCAGCCAGAGCCTCGTCTTATCCCCACAGTGCAAACTGCACTCAATATGGGTTTCAGACAGCGTCCCAGCTCTGAAAGAGTGGAAGTTCATAACAATGCAATTCCCAGCAGCATATATTCATGCAGGAACCAGCAAGGGAGTTCAGAGCAATGTTTGGGCGCTCGGTTCCTGGGACATGATGATCAACTGCTGAAGTCACTTGAGATGCAAAGCTGTTTCCCAAGACAGAATTATAAGCAGAATATCCAACCTGCTGCTGAAACGACGATGCGCCTAATGGGCAAAACAGTTAGTCT
This sequence comes from Aegilops speltoides, assembly GCA_021437245.1. Lineage (NCBI taxonomy): Eukaryota > Viridiplantae > Streptophyta > Magnoliopsida > Poales > Poaceae > Aegilops > Aegilops speltoides. Next base: position 410,895,535 of record CM038141.1, on the reverse strand, counting down.
TGGAACCGGCATTGGGGGTTTAGAAAACTGTGGTCCATGTTCAAGTAACCAAATCAGAGCTGAAGATCGTTGCTTTCCGGGGATGTGCGCACAAGTTTCTCCGCAATTGTTTCATGAAGGTTTGGTTGATCCTGCTGCAACATTTAGGATTTCGAATGGAGGAAGACCACCATCTGAATATGCATCACGTTTTTCTTCTGTTCCAGCAGCTGAGCAAGGGCCTGGTTTCAGCAAAAGTAATCAGAGTCGTCAACCTCAACTAGCCGTGCCAAACAAGGTGTCTATGCAACCGGTGATCAGGTACAATGAGGTCAGGCTGGAGCATCAGCGACCAATTGTGGCAAATCAAGTTCAGAGTACTGCTAATCATCTACAACCTGGTCCTGCGCACTGCGGACGTACGGCTAGTGTTGCAACAAAGCCATCTTATGATCCATGGAACAAGTTCAAAAACATTGCAGAAACAAGACCAGGGTCATCTCAGTTCAGCCTTTTCCCTGAAAACAGCAGCAGCATGACACAAATGACCCCAATATCCAACTGTATGTCTGGCTACTCTGTTCAGAGCACTGCTACATCATCAACAACTCAAACAAAGTTTACCTCACTCCGTCCATTGCCCCCTTCAATGGTCTCTTCTCATGTTTTTAGCACTGAAGCTGCACGGCCTCATGGATCTACTGCATGCCGGCCACTAGTTCCCCTGCCTCGTGAACCAGGTAAAAGTAATGCTCCAGGTGGTGTGATCTTTGAAGACAAGGGGAGCATGAAACAGGCCACTGTAGGAGCATCAAGATCGAGTCTTGAGAGTTCGAAGCAAATCAACAAGAGTTTCAAAGGACTGGCAGAAAAGGATGATGTGTTATTGACATCACCAAAAGATACTTGCATAGCAGTACGAAAAGACCTAAATCCGCTGCCACTCCTGGTAGAAATCTATGGATCCAGACGAGGTGGGCAGCCCCGAGATATGCCAGTTCGTCTCAATGGTGGGCAACCCCGAGATATGCCAGTTCATCTCAACAGTGGGCAACCCCGAGATATGCCAGTTCGTCTCAACAGTGGGCAACCCCGAGATATGCCAGTTCGTCTCAACAGTGGGCAACCCCGAGATATGCCAGTTCGTCTCAGCGGACCTGAAACAATTCTTCGAGCTGTAACCAGTGGTGCAAATACACGCTCGGCGTTGACAGATTCTTCCAGTACTGCGGGTACTAGACCTGTTAAGTTGCAATCTGGAGCAAAGCACATACTCCAGCCATGTGCTAGTGCTAGCTTGGACCAGGTGGATTCCTGGCCTGCGAGGTCGGTCACACAGCTTGAAGTGGAGAATGATGCTCGCGCAGTAGGTGCATCGAAGAAGACCGACCTGTGCTGAAGCTGCAGAGTTTAACCATTCCCTGGGTTAATGAGTCTTTTCGTCGTCATCGGACTAGCCAATCCTGAAGAAACTTCGTACCAAGCCCATCCTGAAACCAGATAAATGATTTTATGGAACGGAGCTGGCATCTTGCATCAGTTTCTTAGCCCTTCCCTACTGTTGTTGTAATATGCTCCTCCATTTAGGCTAGATTGTATTTGTCCTCGAGCAATCGGCGGCATCTCTGCCCTTTCATCTTGGTTAGATGGTAGTTTCAGCTGGGATAGATGGAGTTTTCCAGCATTGGAAGAGAAGTTCTGTTATTTTCCCAACTGTTCATGTTGAAACCATTGTTGTTACTTTGTTTTCGAGCAATCGATCGTCAAGAGCCCTGCCTCTTCATCTTGGTTAGATGGCAGTTTCGGTGTCGCCATAGGTGGAATTTTCTAGCATTGGTAGTGAAAATCTGTTATTTTCCTCATGAGATTTTGGCAGTGGTGGTGATACGAAGCCCCAAGCTTGTTGCATTCCTATTCATATGTTTTTGCAGACCAAATTCTCCCAGCAAACTAATGAACTCTGAACTGCGGTAGCTATTCTTCTCAGCCAAAGGCAGTTGTTTATACAGTATTATATTAAATGCTGCACAATCGTAGTACATGGTTGGTTGCCCATCTAAAACACTGTGAACTGAGCAAGAGAGTGTACAGTTGCAAAATTCAGACGCAAACGTATCATCTTGTATGTGCTGGTACACCGTAGAATCAGAATTATGCATATCTGTCACCGGCACCAACGGCAGCAGCCTCCGCCGTCCCTCCCCCCGACCAGCGAGCGGGCTAGAGGCGCGCGAGGGTGCGGAGGTCGACGGGGTGCACGTCGGAGGCGAGCCGGGCGGCGTAGGCCCGCTGGCCGACGAGCACGTTGGCGGCCTCGGTGGGGTGGAAGGCGTCCCAGAATAGGTACTCGTTGCGGTTGGGGCACGGCGTCTGAAACGGCAGGCAGGTGACCTGCCCGTTGTTCCGCCCGACGCCGCAGCACCCGCGGTTGGTCACCTTCAGGCCGTGGCCGCCGGGCGCCCGGAGGATGTCGGAGAAGATGCCGTCGATGTTGATGTAGGTGAAGTGCGCGCCGGGGAGGAGGCGGTTGAACTGGTCGACCATGCCGACGAGCCGCTGGTTGAACATCCGGACGGCGACGTTGATCCGGTCGACGCAGGCGACGCCGTTGGCGCTCTGCGTGGCCAGCTCGTTGGGGCTGCACCCGACCTGCCCGACGCCGATGAGCGCCACCTTGCGCGCCCCGTAGCTGTAGAGCGCGCGCAGGAGCTGCGTGTAGCGCGCCGCCAGGTCGTCGGCGTACTGCGCCGGCGTGTAGCGGCTGCCCGTGTCGTAGAAGGCCGGCATGAAGTAGTTGTTGAGGTAGTCGTTGCTGCCCATGCCGACGGTGAAGATGCACTGGCTGAGGCGGTTCGCCGCCGCGTCCTCGTCCCCCAGGATGCTCACCAGCTGCTCCACCGCGCTCTGGTAGTTCTGCACCTGCCCGCTGAAGCTGATGCGTCCGCCCTGCAGCCAGAAGCATCTCATCAGGAATCGGCATGGCATTCGCGACTGCTAGGGTACGGAATGCGGTAGCGTGCTACGTACCAGCTGCTGCCCGGTCTCTTCCCGGATGCCGGCGGCGGCGGAGGCGAAGTTGACGCCGGTGAGGAGCTGGTCGCTGGTCGCGCCGGCGAAGGGGGGGATGAAGTCGTCGAAGCCCAGAAGCTTGGCTGCAACCAACGCCAAAAAACAGAGCAAGACTGAGTCGTACGTAGTTTCGGAATGTGTTTGAACGTGTGACGTGTCATATATAGTTTTGGGTGCTTACAGATGACGTCGACGGTGGTGAGCCCGTTGGAGAAGCGGCCGGTGGGCCCGCCGGCGAAGTCGACGCCGTAGGGCGGGTAGTTGGCGCGCGCGAGCGAGACGATGCCGTTGTTGTTGCCGTTGTCCACCAGCGAGTCCCCGAACACGAAGTAGCAGGGCACCTGCGGCGCCGCCCCGGCCGTCGTCGCCGCCGCCGCGCCCAGCACCGCCAGCGCCACGGCCAGCGACCGCCACCAGCACGCTCGCCCCGCCATTGCGCTACCGAGTATCTTCTCGGTGATACTGTGAGCGAGCCGCGCGCTGCTGGATGGAGTGAGTGAGCGAGCGAGTGAGATTGATTGTGATCGCGACAACACACACACAGAGAGGGGATGTGCGTACTGTTATGCTTGTGTGTTATTTATAGGGCCGGTGAGTTGGGCAGCGGCGGTGCTGGATTGGACACTGGAGGGTGGAGATTAATCACCGATTGGGCTTTTTGCCACTCACTGTTAGGTCCGGCATTTACTTGGAGGCGGCGGGCAATGTGCGTGGGCTAGCTGGTGAAGCTTGAAGCTGCTCACTCCATCAGTGTGTCTACTACGAGATACGAAGATTCTCTCAAACGAGAAACAAAATCTAGGATGCGAACAGTGTAAACAAAGGCCGGCACGACGGATTTATATACGGACAAACGCACAGTTTGGGGTAGTGTCCAGACGGTGGCTGGAGAGATGCAAAAAACACACCGTACGCACGGTGCGTGTATTTTTTTTTTCCGAAAAGGGGGACTCCCCGGCCTCTGCATCAAGAGTGATGCATACAGCCATCTTATTAACCAAGCAACAAAATGTGCATACAAAGTTTCATAGTCACAAACTCAAATCAACAAAAAGCAGCCCACACAGAGCGCAGAAGGCTAGAAACACGAACTAGCCATAAAAAAAATGCCACAACCGGCTGGCTATAAAAGATAGGAAAACTAATTGCCTATCCTATTATATGACCGCCATCCAAACCGGTTGAAGATATCCCGAGCAACCATCTCCCAACGGATAGACCCAGTAACCAAATGCTCCCTGGCGTCCATCGGAGTGAGTAATGACCATGAACGGATCAACGCCGTAGCTCGGAAGATAACCTGCAAAAAATGAATTCGTGATGTTTTGTTAAAAACCAAATCATTTCTGCAAAGCCAGATGGTCCACATCAAAGCACAGACTCCAACCCGAATATGTCTTGCTAATGTAGAGTCAATCCCATTAAGCCAATTCCCAAATAAAGCGTTAACAGCAGTCGGTGGAGTAATATTAAAAGCAATGTGGACCGTCTGCCAAAGAACCTTGGCCAGCGGGCAATCAAAAAAGAGATGTTTAATTGTCTCATCCCGATCACAGAAACTACACCTAGTAGGTCCTGTCCAATTACGCTTTATTAAGTTGTCCTTTGTTAGAATAACTTGTTTATGAACAAACCACATTTTTTTAGAAAAGGAGGATGACCCCCGGTCTCTGCATCTGGGCGATGCATACGGCCACTTTATTAATTATTCTCACAAGACCTTACAAAGTGATACAACAGTAAGATTAAAGCCGCCGTCTAAGCAACAAACTGTCGCTACACCTATCCATTTGATGAACGGGCGCAGATAGCCTGGGCCTAATACCAAACAGACATCGCAACCAAACCTAACATCTAAGACCTGAGGACCCATCCAGGACGCCTGCCGGGCATGGGTCTCGCCGGTCCGGCGTGCTCTCAGAGGCTGCCGCCGCCAACTGCCACCGCTCCATCTTCAGAACTGTACTGATGCATCAACCTTGCTCGGTCTAGCTATCGTCGACGCCACCACGGCGCCCAACGGTACCCCACATAAACACTTTTATTTTCAAAGGAACTTTGACATCCCAGACATTTTTGGAAGTTGGAATGGAGCTTGAATTAATAACATCAATGTACATCGACCTCACTGTAAATACTCCAGACTTAGTCAACTTCCAGCGTAATTTATCAGGTTGGTCAGAAAGTTGAACCTCCATTAGTCTCCTAACTAACTGGAGCCAAACCTCCCAACGATTGCCCGCTAACGACCGTCTAAACTGAATATTAAGGGGGATAGATTGAAATACCGTTGCCACGAACACCTCACGTCGTTGAGCAATACGATATAAAGACGGATATTGAATGGCCAAGGGTGAGTCGCCCAGCCAAGAGTCCTCCCAGAAACGTGTAGTGGCACCATTTCCAATGACAAATTTTGTCCTATTGAACAGTAATTGTTAGACTTTCATGAGCCCTTTCCAGAAAGGCGAGTCAATCGGCCTAACTTATACCTGGGACAACGTTCTAGTCTGGAGGTACTTGCTGCGTATGATTTGCGCCCACATAGCTTCAGAACCGAAAGCGAGCTTCCACAACCACTTACTAAGAAGGCATCTGTTCTTAACTTCAAGATTCTCAATGCCAAGCCCGCCTTGGTCTTTGGGTCGACAGATAATATCCCACTTAGCTAGCCGGTATTTTCTTTTAAGATCATCACCCTGCCAAAAGAAACGTAATCGATAGAAGTCCAGTCTTTTCCTCACGCCCACTGGAACCTCAAAGAACGATAAGAGGAACATAGGCATACTCGTGAGCACCGAGTTTATCAAGATTAACCGGCCTCCGTATGACATGAGCTTACCCTTCCAGCAGCTCAGTTTCTTCTCAATCGATCCTCGATCCACTTCCACTCTCTGTTTGTTAGCCTACGATGGTGTATCGGAATACCAAGGTAGGAGAAGGGCAAACTTCCCAACTCGCACCCAAACAATTGCCTATAAGACTCCTGTTCGTCTTTGGCTCTACCAAAGCAGAACAACTCGCTCTTATGAAAGTTAATCTTTAACCCAGATAATTGTTCAAAGAGGCATAACAACAGCTTCATATTTCTCGCCTTGGCCAAATCATGCTCCATGAAGATGATTGTATCATTAGCGTATTGAAGGATGGATACATCTCCATCAACCAGATGAGGTACTAAGCCACCCACTTGACCATTGTCCTTAGCCCTTCCTATCAAAATTGCTAACATATCCACCACGATGTTAAACAAGATAGGGGACGCTGGATCTCCTTGCCTGAGGCCCTTATGAGTCTGGAAATAATGACCTATATCGTCATTTACTTTAATTCCCACACTCCCTTTTTGCGTAAAAGATTCGACCTGATGGCGCCAGGCCTCATCAAAACCTTTCATATGCAATGCCTGCTGTAGGAATGACCACTTGACCTTATCATACGCCTTTTCGAAATCCACCTTAAAAATTACCCCATCTAATTTTTTAGAGTGAATTTCATGGAGCGTTTCATGAAGGACAACCACCCCTTCGAGGATGTTTCTGTCCGGCATGAAAGCAGTTTGGGATTGTTGCACCACAGAAAGCGCAATCTGTGAGATCCTATTAGTCCCGACCTTGGTAAAGATTTTGAAACTAACATTGAGTAGGCAAATGGGCCTGAACTGCTCAATTCGCACATCCTCCATTTTCTTAGGGAGCAATGTGATAGTTCCAAAATTCAAGTGAAATAATTGAAGCTGTCCAGAGAAAAGATCGTGAAACATAGGTAACAGATCCCCCTTAATAATGTGCCAGCACTTTTTAAAAAACTCAGCCGAAAACCCATCCGGACCGGGAGCCTTATTGTTTTTCATTTGTGCAATAGCATCAAACACCTCCTTCTTCGTAAACGGGGCGAGCAAGATATCATTATCGGCAGCCGACAATTGAGGAACATCCTCAGTCCTAGACTCATCCAAGGTCACACAATTAACCTCCGGTGGTCCGAATAACTGCCTATAATACTCGGCAATGTAAGTTTTGAGATTATCCTGCCCAACAATAGTACCCTCATCTTGCTCAAGTTGGAAGATACGTTTCTTACGGTGCTTGCCATTAGCAATCAGGTGAAAGAATTGAGTATTGGCGTCCCCTTGGACCACTTTGCGGACCTTAGCGCGCAATGCCCACTTCAACTCTTCCTCACGGAGAAGTTCTTTCAACCTCTTCTCAAACTCATTTTTAACCTGGAGCTCGGCAGGCAGCAGAATCGTAGATTCAGCTTTTGTATCAGGGCCTGTATAAGAGAAAGGAGTCTATCCTTTTCAATCTTATAAACCCCACTTAGGTGCTTAGCCCAACCCCGTAAGAAACTTCTTAAATGCCTAATTTTATTCTGCCAACGTTCGACCGCCGTCCTACCTCCGACACCCTTAGCCCATTCCCTGGCAACGAGGTCTAAGAACCCCTCACGTTCGAACCAGGCCATCTCGAATGAGAAGGTGTTCTTGTTTCCCACATAGTTGGACTCCCCGGAGTCCACGAACAATGGTGTGTGATCGGATATGCCCCGCGATAAAGCTTGTATCAGTAACAAGAGGGAACTTGTTCCCACTCCACATTGGCGAGAACTCGATCAAGCTTTTCATATGTCGGGTTTGGCAAAGCATTAGCCCAGGTAAACTTTCTACCAGAAAGCTCTGTCTCCCTCAGATCCAAGCTCTCAATAATGGTATTGAACATAAACGACCATCTCCCGTCAAAGTTATCATTATTCTACTCCTCTCTTCTCCGAATGATATTGAAATCACCCCCGACCAACATTGGAAGCTGTTCGGACCCACAAATTTGAACAAGATCCGCCAGAAACTCCGGTTTAAGTTCCGGCTGTGCGGCCCCATACACCGCCACCAAAGCCCAGTCGAACCCATCATCTTTTGACCTAACCCGAAACTTAACCGCAAAGTCGCCCATCACAACACTCCGGACCTCAAGGGAATCGCATCTCACTCCCAGCAAGATACCTCCCGATCGTCCACACGGAGGTAGGCAATGCCAATCGAAATCAACACCACCCGCAAGAGAGGAAAGAAACTGAGGAGCAAAATTATCTCTTCCAGTTTCGGACAGAGCAATGAAATCTAATCGGTGCTCCAGAGACGCCTCAGCGAGAAACCTTCTTTTAGCCAAGTCCTTGAGACCTCTGATATTCCAAAAGATTCCTTTTATAATTCATCATGAATTTTTTTTGCCGTACGAATCCTAGCACTTCTACGTACCGCGGATGCTGGATACACCTTCCGCTTCCACTTACGTTTAGGTTTATCATTGTCCACCATCCGGTCCTCATAACCGGGCTGTGGTGGTTGATGGACCACAACTTCTACGTTAGTCTTCTCCTTGTCTGACTCATTACAGGATGGTGCAAGGTCCGCACACAAATTGTCTAGCACTCTCACCCCCAATGCATCAATCTCAGCGTCATTCATAGGTCTCACTGCCGCTAGGTTGCGAATGGTTTCTAAAGCGCGTTCCGCTTCCAGATCCAGTAGATCATTAACCGAGTTGGAGATTTCAGAATTAGTATTCCCTAGCGAAACCCCTACTTGATTTGCATTATGAATAATCTCATCCATAGAAAAATGCAAAATAGAATTGGATAAGTTGACTGACATACCGGTAGTGACCTCGATGTCATGAAGCTTGGCCGCCCTCATTGCGCACCTCTGCTGCATGTCATCAACCTCCGGATGGTCCTGGAGACGGGAACTCATCCGTCGCCCCTCAGAGACCGGGTCAGGGATTCCGTCGAAAGCAATAACCTCCTCCAGAGAAGTGCCAGTCGCAGGAGGCAGTGACGGACGGCTCCCACAGCCGGCGGTCGAGGCCGAGGCGATGGGTGCAGTACCGCTGGCCGAACACCCCCTCCGCCCCGACCCTCAAGGCTGAGGGTGTCACCATCCCGACAGCCGAGGACGAGGGATGGACCGGGGCCACCTTCCCCGGACTCCCGCCAATCACGACAGGAGAAGCCGCATCCGTCGGAGCCGAAAGGGAAGGGTGTGGGGCCTCCTGCCCCATACGGCCTCCCTCATGGCCGGCCAGCACCGGCGCAGCAGGCGTCGCCGGGGCCACCTGCCCCAGACAAACTCCCATCCGCCCAGAAGAAGAAGCCGCAGCCGGCCACCCTCCCGAAGAGGACTCCTTCCTCTCAGGAGCCCTGATCGGAGCCAGAGAAGAGTGGGGAGTCGAGGCCTCCTGCCCTAGACCCCCCGCCAAGCTCGTAGTCACCACCTGCAGCTCAGACGTGACAGGAATATCCGAGGGAGGCGAGAACGCTATCTCCAAACCTCCCTCCACTCCACGACCCTCCACGCTCGGGCCCTCAAAGTCCAACGCAGGTAAGGAGTGCTCAAACACCTCAGAAGACTCCACCCGCTCACTCCATAATCTCGGAGGTGCAGAAGCAGGCTCAATGGTTCCAAATCTCGGTGTGGTCGACGGCACCAAGATGGCGCGTCCCCCTCCGGTGGTCTTGACCACAGACCCCGGTCTCTCGGCCTCTCGACCGGGATCAGCTACCGGTGGCTCCTTGCGCCCCATGCCATCATCACCCTCGTGCATATCAACATCCATGGCAGCGGGTGCCTCAAAGAAGCAGCTGTCATCCTCAAACTCAATCCGAAGGTTATACACAGCTGCGATAAGCCCACTTCACCACGTCCGGAACAAACTCAATGTCCAAAATCTCGGCGAGAATGCGAGCTACCCCGAGCTCGGTGAAAGCCATGTCCACTCGTTCGGGCTTTCCCACCAATACAGCCAGACTAGCAACAACCCTGGCATCCTGCATGGGCTGCGGAGCCCAGCAAAACGCAACGGGCTGGGTAAGTGGCTTACCCCGAGGCTCACTCAATTTCCACTCGTGGAACTCAAGAATGCCTTCAGTACCTGGCACCTTACACATCCCGAAACTCAGTAACCTCTGTAAATCCTCCACCGTTGGAAACTCCACCCTGAACGAGTTTGGCTCAAGACTGACTAGCTCCTAGAGGAAGTCACCCGGTGCCAGCTCCCGGAGCCGCTGCACAATCTGGATCTCAGAGACTTCACCTTTAGTCACTTTAACAATCCCAGACGTCATACTGCGCACCTCGTCAGAAACTTCCCCCTCGATCGGAGACTCAAAAAACGTGAGCTCAGAACAGAACACACCATACATCATACATCATAAGATTGGGTAACTGCTCTCTCATTAGCGGACAAGCCCCTGACTCATGATCCGGCTTACCACACGTATCGCATAAGACTGCCACACACTCAGCAATGAAGTGGCCCTTATTGCCACAGCGATAGCATAACATTCTTTCTTTCTTGCGCGCATACTTAGCCGCCCTGTCCAGCTCAGCCTTGTCAGAGCCCTCCACCGACATTACCTCGACCTCACCATTATCCGTAGCAACCACCTTTGCCAGAGCCGTAACCACCTCCATAGCCTGACAAGACAACGTAGTCTCCTCAGTACCCTCACCAACCGGCGTCTGATCAACGACGACAGGATGCTGCCTTGGGCGGTAGCGACCACCTCGGCCACCCCGTCCACCACGGTTATCACGAAAACCACCGCGGTTCCTATTAGCTGGTCCTGACGCCCCTTCGACGAAACCTCCCGTAGGCCCCAGGAAAGGTCTCTCGGTCGAGCCATCACTCTGCCATGCATACCCCCGCCCACCACCTGTGGACGAGGATCCCCGGTGCTGTCCTTCTCCATAAGCGTTAAGTCCATCGTCACCCCATTGACCACGAGGCACCGACGAGTCACCCCCCCTCGCCGGAGCCATCTGTAACTGCGCCTGCTCCAACACCGGTGCCGACGGAATCTGCGACTGCCGAGCCACAAAATGCGGCGGTCTGCCCCCGATCTGTATCGCCGTGGGACGAAGCTGTCCACCCAAGGCCGGAGGAGGCGGCCTAGGAGTCGGGGTGCCACGACCCGCGACGGCCGCGGGGAGTGGCGCCGGTGGCCTAGGGACGATGTAGCTAGTACATAGAGCGGTTGCAGCTACAATTTTGAGCAACGCCGACATATCAGTTGATCGACCGCCTCAACCGAGGAGCTAGTTACTGCTGCCTGTACTCCAGTACGTAAGGCGCTAATAACTCGCCGACATTTCCCAGCCCTGTTTACCAGAAAGTTACCGGATCTTGAGTTATCACCCCATCCCATCATGCTGATCGGCGTTAGACGTCGCCCCGGCCGGCCCGGTACCGGACACCAGACAGACTGTGAACGCGCACACTGGAAGCTGGCCATAAAACCGGAACAGATAGGTCTCAATCATCAACATCCAATAACCGACCCAGCACGCAGGACATTCCACATGCATACACATATGAACGGCGTCGCCGAGTGGGGATAGATCCATCGATCGTGCACGCCGTCGTACGCATGGAGTGCAGCGCCCACACACCACACTGTTAGCCAGCCAGCCTGCAGCCCGTAGATTGGATTGATCTGGCCCCGCTCCACGCACGCCGAATTCAATGCGCCGCCCTGGTGGATGGCGGGCTAGAGAGAGAGGTCGCCTTGCAACACCTTGGCCTCCCATGCATGGCTCCGCCTCCGCGGAGGCAGTCACCGTGGCACGCACGGCACGGCACGGCACGGCCGGTGCGGGGGTCCGGGGCAACTCGACTCTGTACTTGCAAAGTTGCAATGCTCAATAGTCAATACAGTTGGTGCATGTGCTCCCTTGGATCTGGCTCTGGTTCTGGGCGAGGAGCGCACGGCACGTACCAACGCGTGTCTGCTACTAGTAGTACGGTAGGTATACCATGCATGTGCTGCTGTGCATGTAACTCGATCCAGATGTTCCGGTGAGAAGCTCGAGGAATTTCACGCTTGCTTTTGTTGTCCGGGTTTCCACATTTTCCATTATTTTCATTTTTTTTATTAAAGAAGGGCTTTCCCTTTTCGATTTTCATTACTGAAAACCATCATCAGTAGCCAAAGTATTCTCCCTAGAACATAAAGCTAGAAACGGAACAACTACTAAAAAGATAAGCCGCAGACCACACTATCCACACATAAGTCTTACAGATTGCCATTCCCAGCAACATGGGATTACAAACTCCAAAAGCAGCCCAAAAGAGCAGAAGAAACTACTAAAGCAATACAGCAAAGCTCAGGATCAACAACTTCAGCAGGTGGCAGAGTTTTCCTCCCCTTCAGTCTCGCCACATTGATTCTCCACCCCTGTGACGCCGTATATACCTCACTTGCTACTTGCTCTAGCAGTCTTGCTCCCAGCTCCAGCACCCTTTTTTTTGGCTCCTTTCTCAGCAAGATAGACCAATCAATCAACCAATGACTCATTAGTTTGATTATAAAGAAAGGATCATCTATCCTTTTATTTTAAAAAATGACCCCATTTCTACTTTTCCAAATAGCCCAAAACAAGGCACATACCCCAACCATAACTAGTTTTCTGTCATCCCTGTTAAACCTGTTCGGCCATCCTCCCAAAGATTCTCTAATATTAAGGGGGGTAGTTCTAAACCCCCCAACACACTTTACCAGACCCCACAACAAAGATGCTACCGAACAATTGAAAAACAGGTGATCAACTGATTCCTCTTTTCCACAGAACACACACACTTTTTCCCCTTTCCATCCTTTTTTTAGCAATGTGTCTCTAGTTAGCACACTTTTCCTGTTAACTAGCCACAAGAAAACTTTAATTTCACAGGGACTTTGGTTTTCCACAAGAATTTCTGTGGAAACTTTAGCCCATATGTAATCAATTTTCTGTATAAGGATCCAACAGGAATTTGTGATCTGCAGTAAGGGTCCAGGTAATTTTATCCCTCCCCCTACATACAAACCTCTTCACACCTGCTTTTTAAGCTATTCCATAGCTCTAGGGTTTCCCCATGTAGAGTTCTTCTAAATTTGAACCCCTGCCGTCCTTTTTGTACAGCCTCAGCCACAATTATATTATGATCAAAACATAGATCATAAATTCTAGAGTAAGCTTCTTTTAAAGGTTTGTCATCTACCCAGGTATCCTCCCTAAACCTGGTATTTTTTCCATCCCCTATTTTCTTGTTTACAAATCTATGAAATATTTCTTTGATTTTCATAAGACTTGTCCAAAATTGGGAGTCTCTAGGTTTTTTAACTACCAAAGCTAAGCAACCCCTCCCCCCATATTTTCTCCTGGTTATGTTTTGCCACAAGCCTTCTTCAGTTTCCATTTTCCAAAACCATTTAGCTAATAGTGCAATATTCATTATCTCCAAATTTAGAATTCCTAATCCTCCCACATCCTTAGGTAGACAACATTTCTCCCACTTGACTAGGTGGAATTTTTTGATATTTTCATCCTCTTGCCAGACTAATCTGGCTCAGCCTTTCTAATTATCCCTTTGGGCACAGCATAGAAAGACATCATGAAGAGTGGAATGTTTGTCAAGCATGCTTGCACCAAAGTTACTCTACCAGCTATAGATCCTAGCAGCTTCCCCTGCCGACATCTACATCTTTTTTCAATTTTGTTAGTCACAAAGTTCCAGTGTATGTTTCTAATTCTAACATCTGACACAGGCATCCCCAGATATTTGATAGGTAATTCCCCCATCTTACAGGTTAATATTTCCTGATACAACTATTGTTTTTCTGTAGCTTTCCTAAACAACATCAGCTCACTTTTGTGAAAATTAATTTTGAGGCTTGACATTTGCTCAAAGGCTCCCAAAATGAATTTGAGATTTCTCACACTTTCCACTTCATCTTTTATCAGAAAGATGCTGTCATCTGCATATTGCAGCATGTTTACCCCTTTATTATCTCCCTCTTCCAGCACCCCTTAATAACCCCATGTTCTAAAGTATTGCTCATTAAAATGGCTAGAGTATCTGCAGCTAAGTCAAACAGAAGAGGGGACATTGCATCCCCCCGCCTCAACCCTTTAAAAGTTTTAAAGTATGGGCCAATTTCATCATTCACCTTAACACCTACATGCCCTCCTCTCATAGTCTCCATCATCCAATCACACCATTTGTCAGGGAAACCCTTCAGGTTTAAAATTTGTATCACAAAGGGCCATTTGATTTTATCATATGCTTTATCAAAGTCTACTTTAAAGATCAAGGCATCTTCCTTTTTTTATGAATAGTATTTAGAGCCTCATGCAAAATAATTATTCATCAGTACTTTAGTAATGATCTTGAAGCTAACATTCAACAAGCAGATAGGTCTAAATTTTTGAATTTGTTTAGCATCATTGGTTTTGGGGACCAGGGTTATAACGCCATAGTTAAGTCTGGCAATATTGATTCTCCTTTGGCAAATCCTTCTACTAGGGGTTTTAAATCCCACTTGACCAGATCTCAGAATTCCTGATAGAAGTCAGCAGGGAATCCATCTGGTCCAGGGCTTTTGTTCTTTTTCATCCCAAAAACCTGTAGGGGAACGTAATAATTTCAAAAATTTCCTACGCACACGCAAGATCATGGTGATGGCATAGCAACGAGAGGGGAGAGTGTTGTCCACGTACCCTCGTAGACCGTAAGCGAAGCGTTAGAACAACGCGGTTGATGTAGTCGTACGTCTTCACGGCCCGACCGATCAAGCACCGAAACTACGGCACCTCCGAGTTCTAGCACACGTTCAGCTCGATGACGTCCCTCGAACTCCGATCCAGCCGAGTGTCGAGGGAGAGTTTCGTCAGCACGACGGCGTGGTGACGATCTTGATGTACTACCGACGCAGGGATTCGCCTAAGCACCGCTATGATATTATCGAGGTAGATTATGGTGGAGGGGGGCACCGCACACGGCTAAGAGATCCAAGGGATCAATTGTTGTTGTGCCTAGAGGTGCCCCCCTGCCCCCGTATATAAAGGAGCAAGGGGGGAGGGGGCGGCCGGCCTAGGGAGGGCGCGCCAGGGAGGAGTCCTACTCCCACTGGGAGTAGGATTCCCTCCTTTCCTAGTCCAACTAGGAGACCTTCCATGTAGTAGGAGTAGGAGAGAAGGAAAGGGAAGAGAGAAGGGAAGGAAGGAGGGGGTGCGACCCCTCCCCCTAGTCCAATTCGGACCAGGCCTTGGGGGGGCGCGCGGCCTGCCCTAGGCAGCCCCTCTCTCTTTCCCGTATGGCCCAATAAGGCCCAATACTTCTCCCCGACGAATTCCGTAACTCTCCGGTACTCCGATAAATACCCGAATCACTCGGAACCTTTCCGAACTCTGAATATAGTCGTCCAATATATCGATCTTTACATCTCGACCATTTCGAGACTCCTCGTCATGTCCCCGATCTCATCCGGGACTCCGAACTCCTTCCGTACATCAAAACTCATAAACTCATAATATAACTGTCATCGAAACCTTAAGCGTGCGGACCCTATGGGTTCGAGAACTATGTAGACATGACCTAGAACTATTCTCGGTCAATAACCAATAGCTGAACCTGGATGCTCATATTGGCTCCTACATATTCTACGAAGATCTTTATCGGTCAAACCGCATAACAACATACGTTGTTCCCTTTGTCATCGGTATGTTACTTGCCCGAGATTCGATCGTCGGTATCTAATACCTAGTTCAATCTTGTTACCGGCAAGTCTCTTTACTCGTTCTGTAATGCATCATCTCGTAACCAACCCATTGGTCATATTGCTTGCAAGGCTTATAGTGATGTGCATTACCGAGAGGGCCCAAAGATACCTCTCCGACAATCGGAGTGACAAAACCTAATCTAGAAATACGCCAACTCAACATGTACCTTCGGAGACACCTGTAGTACTCCTTTATAATCACCCAGTTATGTTGTGACGTTTGGTAGCACCCAAAGTGTTCCTCCGGTAAACGGGAGTTGCATAATCTCATAGTTACAGGAACATGTATAAGTCATGAAGAAAGCAATAGCAACATACTAAACGATCAAGTGCTAAGCTAACGGAATGGGTCAAGTCAATCACATCATTCTCCTAATGATGTGATCCCGTTAATCAAATGACAACTCATGTCTATGGCTAGGAAACTTAACCATCTTTGATTCACGAGCTAGTCAAGTAGAGGCATACCAGTGACACTATGTTTGTCTATGTATTCACACATGTATTATGTTTCCGGTTAATACAATTCTAGCATGAATAATAAACATTTATCATGAAATAAGGAAATAAATAATAACTTTATTATTGCCTCTAGGGCATATTTCCTTCAGTCTCCCACTTGCACTAGAGTCAATAATCTAGTTCACATCGCCATGTGATTTAACACCAATAATCATATCTGTATATGGTTAACACCCATAGTATCACATCGTCATGTGACCAACACCCAAAAGGTTTACTAGAGTCAATAATCTAGTTCACATCGCTATGTGATTAACACCCAAAGAGTACAAAGGTATGATCATGTTTTGCTCGTGAGAGAAGTTTAGTCAGCAGGTACATCACATTCAGAGCCGTATGTATTTTGCAAATATTCTATGTCTACAATACTCTGCACGGAGCTACTCTAGCTAATTGCTCCCACTCTGAATATGTATCCAGATTAAGACTTAGAGTCATCTGGATCAGTGCCAAAATTTGTATCGACGTAACCTTTTACGACGAACCCTTTGTCACCTCCATAATTGAGAAACATATCCTTATTCCACTAAGGATAATTTTGACCAATGTCCAGTGATCTACTCCTAGATCACTATTGTACTCCCTTGCCAAACTCAGAGCAAGGTATACAATAAGTCGGTACATAACATAGCATACTTTATAGAACCTATGGTGAGGCATAGGGAATGACTTTCATTCTCTTTTCTATTTTCTGCCGTGGTCGGGATTTGAGTCTTACTCAATTTCACACCTTTGCAACACAGGTAAGAACTCTTTCTTTGACTGTTCCATCTTGAACTATTTCAAAATCTTGCCAAGGTATGTACTCATTAAAAATCTTATCAAGCGTCTTGATCTATCTCAATAGATCTTGATGCTCAATATGTAAGTAGATTTTACTGAGGTCTTTCTTTTAAAGAACTCCTTTAAAACACTCCTTTATGCTTTGCAGAATAATTCTACATTATTTCCGATCAACAATATGTCATTCACATATACTTATCAGAAATGCTGTAGTGCTCCCACTCACTTTCTTGTAAATACAAGCCTTTCCAAAAGTCTCTATTAAACCATATGCTTTGATCAACTCATCACAGCGTATATTCCAACTCCGAGATGCTTGCACCAGTCCATTGATGGATTGCTGGAGCTTGCACACTTTGTTAGCATCTTTAGGATTGACAAAAAACTTTCTGGTGGCATCATATACAACTCTTCTTTAATAAATCCATTAAGGAATGCAGTTTTGACATCCATTTGCCAGATTTCATAAAATCTGACAATTGCTAACATGATTCAGACAGACTTAAGCTTCGATACAAGTGAGAAAACCTCATCGTATTCAACACCTTAAACTTGTTGAAAACCTTTCGCAACAAGTCGAGCTTAGTAGATAGTAACACTACTATCAGTGTCCGTCTTCTTCTTGAAGATCCATTTATTTTCTATGGTTTGCCGATCATCGGGCAAGTCCACCAAAGTCCACACTTTGTTCTCATACATGGATCCTATCTCAGATTTCATGGCCTCCAGCCATTTTATGAATCTGGGCTCATCATCGCTTCCTCATAGTTCGTAGGTTTATCATGGTCTAGTAACATGACTTTCAGAACGGGATTACCGTACCACTCTGGTGCGGATCTTACTCTGGAAGACCTACGAGGTTTGGTAGCAACTTGATATGAAGTTTCATGATCATTATCATTAACTTCCTCACTGATTGGTATAGGAATCACTAGAACTGATTTCTGTGATGAACTACTTTCCAATAAGGGAGAAGGTACAATTACCTCATCAAGTTCTACTTTCCTCCCACTCACTTCTTTCGAGAGAAACTTCTTCTCTAGAAAGGATCCATCTTAGCAACGAATAACTTGCCTTCGGATCTGTGATAGAAGGTGTACCCAATAGTTTCCTTTGGGTATTCTATGAAGACGCATTTCTCCGATTTGGGTTTAAGCTTATCAGGATGAAACTTTTTTCACATAAGCATCGCAGCCCCAAACTTTAAGAAACGACAACTTGGGTTTCTTGCTAAACCACAGTTCATATGGTGTCGTCTCTACGGATTTAGATGGTGCCCTATTAAACGTGAATGTAACTGTCTCTAATGCATAACCCCAAAACAATAATGGTAAATCAATAAGAGACATCATAGATCGCACCATATCCAATAAAGTGCGGTTACGACGTTCAGACACTCCATAACGTTGTGGTGTTCCAGGTGGCGTGAGCTGTGAAACTATTTCACATTGTTTTAATTGAAGACCAAACTCGTAACTCAAATATTCGTCTCCGCGATCAGATCGCAGAAACTTTATTTTCTTGTTACGATGATTTTTCCACTTCACTCTGAAATTCTTTGAACCTTTCAACTATTTCAGACTTATGTTTCATCAAGTAGATATACCCATATCTACTCAAATCATCTTGTGAAGGTCAGAAAATAACGATACTTGCCACGAGCATCAATACTCATTGGTCTACATACATCAGTATGTATTATTTCCAACAAGTTTGTTGCTCGTTCCATTGTTCCGAAGAATGGAGTTTTAGTCATCTTGCCCAAAAGGCTCGGTTCGCAAGCATCAAATGATTCATAACCAAGTGATTCCGAAAATCCATCTTTATGGAGTTTCTTCATGCGCTTTACACCAATATGACCCAAACGGCAGTGCCACAAATAAGTTGCACTATCATTATTAACTTTGCATCTTTTGGCATCAATATTATGAATATGTGTATCACTACGATCGAGATCCAACAAACTATTTTCATTGGGTGTATGACCATTGAAGGTTTTATTCAGGTAAACAGAACAACAATTATTCTCTGACTTTAAATGAATAACCGTATTGCAATAAACATGATCAAATCATATTCATGCTCAACGCAAACGCTAAATAACATTTATTTAGGTTTAACACTTATCCCGAAAGTTTAGGGAGTGTGTGATGATGATCAAATCAATCTTGGAACTACTTCCAACACTCATCGTCACTTCCCTTCAACTAGTCTCTGCTTATTCGTAACTCCTGCTTTGAGTTACTAATCTTATGGCCCGAACAAGTATCAAATACTTAGGGGCTACTATAAACACTAGTAATGCACACATCAATAATCAGTATATCAAATATACCCTTGTTCACTTTGCCATCCTTCTTATCCACCAAATATTGAGGTATTTCCGCTTTCGGTGACCATTTCCTTTGCGATTAGGTAAGCACTCGGTTTCAGGCTTTGGTTCAGCTTTGGGCTTCTTTGTGGGAGTGACAACTTGCTTGTCTTTCCACTTGAAGTTCCCTTTCTTTCCCTTTGCCCTTTTCTTGAAACTAGCGGTCTTGTCAATCATCAACACTTGATGCTCTTTCTTGATTTCTACCTTCATTGATTTCAACATCACGAAGAGCTCGGGAATCGTTTTCGTCATCCCTTGCATACTATAGTTCATCACGAAGTTCTAGTAACTTAGTGATGGTGACTAGAGAATTCTGTCAATCACTATCTTATCTGGAAGATTAACTCCCACTTAATTCAAGCGATTGAAGTACCCAGACAATCTGAGCACATGCTCACTAGTTGAGCGATTCTCCTCCATCTTTTAGCTATAGAACTTGTTGGAGACTTCATATCTCTCAACTCAGGTATTTGCTTGAAATATTAACTTCAATTCCTGGAACATCTCATATGGTCCATGATGTTCAAACCATCTTTGAAGTCCCGATTCTAAGCCGTTAAGCATGGTGCACTAAACTATCAAGTAGTCATCATATTGAGCTAGCCAAACGTTCATAACGTCTGCATCTGCTCCTGCAATAGGTTTGTCACCTAGCGGTGCATTAAGGACATAATTCTTCTGTGCAGCAATGAGGATAAACCTCAGATCACGGATCCAATCCGCATCATTGCTACTAACATCTTCCAATACAATTTTCTCCAGGAACATATCAAAATAAACATATGAAAGCAACAACCCAAGCTATTGATCTACAACATAATTTGCAAAATACTACCAGAACTAAGTTCATGATAAATTTAAGTTCAATTAATCATATTACTTAAGAACTCCCACTTAGACAGACATCTCTCTAGTCATCTAAGTGATCACGTGATCCAAATCAACTAAACCATGTCCGATCATCACGTGAGATGGAGTAGTTTTCAATGGTGAACATCACTACGTTGATCATATCTACTATATGATTCACGCTCGACCTTTCGGTCTCCGTGTTCCGAGGCCATATCTGTATATGCTAGGCTCGTCAAGTTTAACCTGAGTATTCCGTGTGTGCAACTGTTTTGCACCCGTTGTATTTGAATGTAGAGCCTATCACACCCGATCATCACGTGGTGTCTCAGCACGAAGAACTTTCGCAACGGTGCATACTCAGGGAGAACACTTCTTGATAATTAGTGAGAGACCATCTTAAAATGCTACCGTCAAGCAAAACAGAATAAGATGTATAACAGATAAACATCATATGCAATCAAAATATGTGACATGATATGGCCATGATCATCTTGCGCCTTTGATCTCCATCTCCAAAGTACTGTCATGATCTCTATCGTCACCGGCACGACACCACGATCTTCATCATCTTGATCTATATCAATGTGTCATCACATGGTCGTCTCGCCAACTATTGCTCTTGCAACTATTGCTACCGCATAGCGAGAAAGTAAAGCAATTATTTGGCACTTGCATCTTTATGCAACAAAGAGACAACCATAGGATTTTCGCCGATTGTCGATAACCCGACAAAACATGATCATCTCATACAACAACTTATATCTCATCACGTTTTGACCATATCACATCACAACATGCCCTGCAAAAACAAGTTAGACGTCCTCTATTTTGTTGTTGCAAATTTTACGTGGCTGCTACGAGCTTAGCAAGAACCGTTCTTACCTACGCATCAAAACCACAACGATAGTTTGTCAAGTTGGTGCTGTTTTAACCTTCGCAAGGACCGGGCGTAGCCACACTCGGTTCAACTAAAGTTGGAGAAACTGACACCCGCTAGTCACCTGTGTGCAAAGCACGGCGGTAAAACCAGTCTCGCGTAAGCGTACGCGTAATGTCGGTCCGGGCGCTTCATCCAACAATACCGCCGAACCAAAGTATGACATGCTGGTAAGCAGTATGACTTGTATCGCCCACAACTCACTTGTGTTCTACTCATGCATATAACATCAACGCATAAAACCTAGGCTCGGATGCCACTGAAGGGGAACGTAGTAATTTCAAAAATTTCCTACGCACACGCAAGATCATGGTGATGGCATAGCAACGAGAGGGGAGAGTGTTGTCCACGTACCCTCGTAGACCGTAAGCGGAAGCGTTAGAACAACGCGGTTGATGTAGTCGTACGTCTTCACGGCCCGACCGATCAAGCACCGAAACTATGACACCTCCGAGTTCTAGCACACGTTCAGCTCGATGACGTCCCTCGAACTCCGATCCAGCCGAGTGTCGAGGGAGAGTTCCGTTAGCACGACGGCGTGGTGACGATCTTGATGTACTACCGATGCAGGTTCGCCTAAGCACCGCTACGATATTATCGAGGTAGATTATGGTGGAGGGGGGCACCGCACACGGCTAAGAGATCCAAGGGATCAATTGTTGTTGTGCCTAGAGGTGCCCCCCTGCCCCCGTATATAAAGGAGCAAGGGGGGAGGGGGCGGCCGGCCTAGGGAGGGCGCGCCAGGGAGGAGTCCTACTCCCACTGGGAGTAGGATTCCCTCCTTTCCTAGTCCAACTAGGAGACCTTCCATGTAGTAGGAGTAGGAGAGAAGGAAAGGGAAGAGAGAAGGGAAGGAAGGGGGGTGCGGCCCCTCCCCCTAGTCCAATTCGGACCAGGCCTTGGGGGGGCGCGCGGCCTGCCTTAGGCAGCCCCTCTCTCTTTCCCGTATGGCCCAATAAGGCCCAATACTTCTCCCCGGCGAATTCCCGTAACTCTCCGGTACTCCGATAAATAGCCGAATCACTCAGAACCTTTCCGAACTCCGAATATAGTCGTCCAATATATCGATCTTTACGTCTAGACCATTTCGAGACTCCTCTTCATGTCCCCGATCTCATCCGGGACTCCGAACTCCTGCGGTACATCAAAACTCATAAACTCATAATATAACTGTCATCGAAACCTTAAGCGTGTGGACCCTACGGGTTCGAGAACTATGTAGACATGACCTAGAACTATTCTCGGTCAATAACCAATAGCAGAACCTGGATGCTCATATTGGCTCCTACATATTCTACGAAGATCTTTATCGGTCAAACCGCATAACAACATACGTTTGTTCCCTTTGTCATCGGTATGTTACTTGCCCGAGATTCGATCGTCGGTATCTAATACCTAGTTCAATCTTGTTACCGGCAAGTCTCTTTACTCGTTCTGTAATGCATCATCTCGTAACCAACCCATTGGTCACGTTGCTTGCAAGGCTTATAGTGATGTGCATTACCGAGAGGGCCCAGAGATACCTCTCCGACAATCGGAGTGACAAAACCTAATCTCGAAATACGCCAACTCAACATGTACCTTCAGAGACACCTGTAGGTCTCCTTTATAATCACCCAGTTACGTTGTGACGTTTGGTAGCACCCAAAGTGTTCCTCCGGTAAACGGGAGTTGCATAATCTCATAGTTACAGGAACATGTATAAGTCATGAAGAAAGCAATAACAACATACTAAACGATCAAGTGCCAAGCTAGCGGAATGGGTCAAGTCAATCACATCATTCTCCTAATGATGTGATCCCGTTAATCAAATGACAACTCATGTCTATGGCTAGGAAACTTAACCATCTTTGATTCACGAGCTAGTCAAGTAGAGGCATACCAGTGACACTATGTTTGTCTATGTATTCACACATGTATTATGTTTCCGGTTAATACAATTCTAGCATGAATAATAAACATTTATCATGAAATAAGGAAATAAATAATAACTTTATTATTGCATCTAGGGCATATTTCCTTCAAAACCACCTCCTGAATTTATTTTATTGAGAAAGGGGCCATAAGTTCCTCCCTATGTTGGGTGCTAATCTTATTCATTTCTACCCCTCTCATGGATATCTGTGTCTCTTCAGGATGCCCAAATAATTCTTTATAGAATTTAGTTATATAGTCAATTAATTTGTCATCTCCTTTAATAACTCCATCTTCCTGTTCTAATGAAATGATCCTGTTTTTCCTCCTCCTCCCATTCACCTTGGCATGATAATATCTAGTTTTCCATCACCATCAGTAATTTCCTTATCCTTGTATCTATGTAACCATTTCATTTCTTCCTGTCTCATCACTCTTTTAAGTTGTGCCCTTAAATCTTTTTTCTCTGTCTGTCTGTAGCAGTCAGACCTATTCTTTTCGCTCTTTTGTCTAGCTCATCTAACTCTCTAATGATATCTATTTTGATTTTTCTATACGGAGCATTCACATTTTTATTCCATCCCTTAGCTTTCCTCCTTAGATTTCTCAGCCTTAACTGCCATCTATCTAAAACATCTCGCTTATAATTCTCATTCCATGTCTTGTACACCAACTCCTTAAACCCCTCTCTCAGGGCCCATGCGTTTTCATATCTAAATGTGTATTTGTGATTTTGTATTTCCCCTGTGTCTAGAAACAAGGGAGTGTGATCAGAAATCTCCCTTGCAAAAGCTTGTAAAATAGATAGGGGGTATTTCTCCTCCCAAGCTAGGCACATCAAGACCCTATCTAGTTTCTCATAAGTGGGGTTTTCCTGGTTATTAGCCCATGTGTATTTTCTCCCATTCAGAGGTAGCTCTCTCAGCCCCGCGTCTTCAATTATTGCAGTAAACATAAAGAACCATTGGTCATTATGAATAGGTTTATTTTTTTCTTTCTCATTTCTAATGATGTTAAAATCACCTCCCACCAGACAGGGCAGTGTGTTGTCATGGTACAATCTTGCTAACTTAGCTAGAAAGCTAGCTTTCCCTTCTACTTGAGCATCTCCATATACAGTAATCAGGATCCAATGCATTTGGGCATTTTTATCAAATAGCAGTACTCTTAAAAAATACTACCCTTTTTCTATATTTTCTACCTCAAAGATATCTTTGTATATTCCCTCTAAAATTCCCCCAGACATCCCTCTCGGAGGATTCCAGCACCACTAATTTCTCCCTGCACATAAGTTGTGCAGCTCATTTTTAGTAAAGTTCTATTTAATAGTCTCTGAAATCTCTACAAAATCCAATTTATGATCAATGATCAATATCTCTTCTTATGATCTTGTCCTATGCCTCTAACATTCCAAAAAATTCCTCTCATTTTTCCACAATGCAATTTTCGGCTTTTTAATCAATCCCTCTTTCTTCCCTTGTTTTTCTTTTTCACCATCCCAATCCCAACTGTATGCTTCACACAGTCTAATGCTGGTGAGCTTTTTCTTCCACTTTTTCTTCCTAAGAACATATCTCTTAGTTTTTTAAACTGCTGATCCTCAATCTCAACATCAGAGTGTTCTAAATCAGAATATAATCCTTCAAGATCAACATTCCCAGTGTTAATGTACACCGGAGTGTTTTTGTCATTCCTTTCTATGTCATCTTTATTCCTTTTTTCCTTTTCCTCTCTATTTTTGATGTTTTGGAAATATATATTCTTTCTAGCTATTTCCATTTTCTTAATAATATCTAAGTTTTTATCTATCATGTCAATAGAACAACCCAAGTCAATCACAACCAAAGAACTTATATGCAACAAGGAAGAATCTTCAAATTCTGATTCAAGGTTTTTACCATAGTTATCCATTTCTTCTGCTCTGGTTTTTGCCATCTCCTCCACTCCCTGATCTTCTTTTCCTTTATTCATGCGGCTTCTTTTTAGTTCCACCTCTTTTCCTTCTCCATCTTTATATAGCTCCTCAATCCCATGAATTTCAGCCAACTTTTCCCCAAATGTCCCCACTGATTCTTGGCTAGCATTATAATCAGTTTGTTCATTCTATTTCCCAGATCTAGTATCCTCCTTTTTGGTTTGATTCTCCTTATCATCTTCATTATCAGAATCTTCCACCCCCATATTAGCCAGCTCCATTTCATATTGTTCTCTGTTAGCTGCCTCCTGCACCAGCTTCTGTATTTCCTCATGTTGTTGGTCTACTAGTTCTTGCATCTTTTGATGTTAAGTTTCAAGGTCCATAATTTTCTCTCAACTTTTGCCCATAGGGCACTATGTCTAGCTTTATCTTCCTCCAGAGTTTTGATCTTATTAAACATGATGTCACTTTCTTTCTGCCATTTTATTTTCTCTGTATTCATCTCATTCTGCCATTGCCCTATGATCTCTTCTAGTTGAGTCCTCATTTTGTCAATTCTTCCATCTATTTCCTCACTTTGTCTGAGAGACAGACACCCTAGTGCCACACTTATGCTGTCTTTGTCTTCCATTTTAGATCTTTTTCCTTTTCTCCTCGCCATCTTCTCTATCTTCTAAGTCACTGGTCTCTTCATTTTTCCTTTTCTCTTCCTTATACCATCCAATTTCCACCACTTTCTCAATCTCTATCCCAATTCTGAACATGAGCAAGTCAGGAGAAGTAATTTCCACATGTGAAGGTAT
This sequence comes from Aegilops speltoides, assembly GCA_021437245.1. Lineage (NCBI taxonomy): Eukaryota > Viridiplantae > Streptophyta > Magnoliopsida > Poales > Poaceae > Aegilops > Aegilops speltoides. The sequence goes on along the minus strand of CM038141.1, from coordinate 410,869,787 downwards.
TTTTTCTACATTTCGGATCCCATATTTAGCTCTAATCTTTTCCTCATTGATGGTATCCATGTAAATCTCCAGCACAGGTCCCACTGCAGCAGCCACTTCACAAATTTCAAAAAAATGTCTGAAGCAATCAGGCACTTTTTCAAGCTTGATCCAAGCTGTGTGTAATTTCCCAACAGCTTGGTGATCAAGAGACCAAGGTTGCACCTTGATTACCACTCATGTCCCTAGCAAATTAAAATCATTAAGCTTTGCTAATTCCACTAGGTTTGCTTTGTTGGAAAACCTCATCATATAGCAATTTTTCCCATATTCCTTAACTCTTCAATGCCAACCCCAGTCAAACATCTGTCCCAAGGCCTTGACTAACTCTGTCTCATTGATCTGTCCATCTTTAATAACCACCACACCCAGGGGGTTAGTATGTTTAGCAACTAACCTGTCTTTGTAGCTCTGTACCAGCAAAATTCCCAGGCCTTTTGCTGCATATCCCACATATTTTGGCACAGGCTTCATTTGTTTCAGCAGATTGCATTCTCCGGTAATGTGATTATCTCTTCCACAGATCAAGCAGTGGCCCACTTTGCAATCTCTGGTTGAATGTCTTGGATCTTTGCATTTTCCACATACCTGCCTGTTGAATCTATTAGCCCCTCTTTTGCTATCTTCCAAATTTTGTTGCCAAGCACCTCTCCCTCTTTGCTCATTTCCTTTGTCTATTTTTTGCATTGTTTCTCCACTTCTCTCTTCTTTATGTTGTGTGTCTCCTGTAACTTTTATGTCTGTGGGATTTCTCAAAACTCCCTCTCCCTGCATCTCATCATTGCTCTTCATCCCCTGAACTAGCTGCGAAAGCAAGGTCGCCAGCAACTACTGCTGATGATTCTGCTCTTTATCACTTGTCTGATCATTATCTTTTTCCTTTCCTCCTCCTGGGTTCCCTATCAAATCCTCTCCCCTTTTCTTGCCACCTTCAGCCTCATCCTTCTTCCCTGTTTTAGCTTGCCAAATTAATCTCTCACCAGCTCCATCATCTGCAAGTTCTCCCCCTCCTTCAATCTCTCTGCCTACCCCAATCCCAGCTTCAAAGCGTCCTCCTTCTCTGCCAAAGACTCCAGATCTATCAAAGGTGGGAAGTCTGTTCCTGTTCCATCCAGCCCCCCTCCCTGTATTGTTGAATCTACCCGAAGCATCTCCCACACCTCCCCCTCTATTGAATCTAGCACCTCCATATCCTCTCCCAAAATTTCTAGCCATCTTTTCCTCAGGCGGCTGAGTGGGAGGGAGAGAGGGAAACCCTAAGAAATTGGAGTGAGCGTCTCTCCCCCCTTCCATCTGCTTTTTTATACACATCTGCTCCCTGCTCTCCTCCTGGGCCGGGATCTTTTTTGGCCCATCTCTCTCCCACCAAGACAGGCCCACATCTATATCCAAATATATATTTTCTCCAACTAAGCCTCCAAAAATAATTGGAGGTCTCACCTTTTCCTCATCTTTTTCCTTATCAACACAACCCTTTTTCAGAACCAAATGCGAACCAATAGGGGTATCCTTAATTTCTAACTCTCCAAAATCAATCCCATCGTCCTCATACCATGGAAAACTTGGTGGGACATTTTCATTCCTCATATGTTCCCTGACAATATTCCCATCAATTCCCCTAGGATTAAAATGTATCCCCAATTTTTTATTTATCAAAAACTCCTCGCACCCCCTCCCTTGATGTCATCATTTTTCTTGCTGTTAATTTCCTCAGCTTGGGGATAGAATCTCTCATCATCCTTATTTTTAATTATGTTTTCTCTCAAGTATTTGCCTCTACTTTTTCTAACATCATCAACATCAATAGATGAAGTAGATGCCAGGTATTTAGCATGATTTCACATACCTGAAGAGAAGTTCGAGGCCTCCCCCTCCCCCTCCTCCTCAGAATTCTCTCCGGCCAGCAACCAGAAACGATTGCCGACCGGTGAGCATCCTACTGGCGACGGGAAAGGGCTTGGAGGTGAGCGAAGCGCCTTGGGAAGCGGGGGAGCATCGAGGAAACGTCGTTGGAGTCCTGCTCCTCCACCTTGGCGGTTCGGCCTCCATCTCGTCCTCCTCGGTCTCGATCGGCAGCCACCTTGATCCCGGGGCAGGAATCCCATCACCACCTCCTATGCAGGCGCCGGCGGGTGGATCTGACAATATCGGAGCGAGCGGAACACCTTCCACTTCTCCCTATGCGTCGGGATTGGAGAGTCCGCCTCGAGCATCGCCCAGAGCAGCACCCCCATCGTCGGCTGGCGGTCGTAGTTGGGGAAGCACCTGAGGATCTCCTCTTCATTCAGCTTGTCCCTCACCATCTCCGATGCGTCATTGAGCGCCCTTGCTGTAGGGAACTAGTGGTCGATCTCCTTCGACCTCCCCATCAGCACCTCGTTGCCGGCGGCCAGTTCCCACATTTGCTGCTCGCGAGTCATCATCAAACTGTAGCCCGCGGCGCGGCGGAGCAGGGCGAGATGTGTTCGGTGGGTATGCGGGCGTGTGTCTGGTGGAGAGACGAGGCGTCGATGTGGACCGCCTAATATCCTCTCCCCCCTCCCTCTCGCCATTACTCACCTTGGAATTTGCGTTGCGCTCGCCCCACCGGCTAGACGCCACAATCCTAGCCAAGTGGCACGGGAACTGTACCATCTGGCCCTCCTTGAAGCCCGCATCGTCGCGCCATCCCGGAGCATCGATCACCACCTCGTCGTCGTCAAGGAGCACCAGTCGCTGCCCTCGCCGGTGGATGAATCCCGGCCGGAATATCAGGAGCGCCGTTCTGAGGTTTGGCACGAAATAGCACCCGAGGTGCGTGTCGCACTGCAACCGTGCGAGGCACGTCATTTCCGGTCCGTCCTTCCATTACTTTCATAGTTTCATGACCAAATCACCAGCCTTGTAGAAAATTTTGAAGCAAAACTTTACAATTTGAAACTAACGAAGCCAAGTTCGACGCAGTAGAGGTAAAGGAAAACCCAATGTCCAACCCCAACCTTAATCAGGGTCAATACTGAGGGATGTAAGAGCATCCCCAACACATTATGTGAAATAGGGCATTCAAAAACTGTTTTAGGGCACCAAATGTTTTTCCTTCCAATATAACAGATGATCTAAAATAAGGCATCCATTTTTTTCATGCCATAGCAAATGATGTAAAGTAGGGCACCGAATATCCAATTCTGAGCCCGGGCTTAGATGCACCCGGTGAACAGTAAATTAAAAAAATACTAGAAAAAAATAATCTTTTTTTGCATGGGAGATTTTTGAGTGCGTGAGGTCATGCCAATTTTCAGCGCGTTCGGACATCTGAGTAGCTCCTAAAAAAACAAAATCGATACAAACAATGCATAAATAGTAAACTTTTTCACAGATCATAAATTTGTTTTTTTGTTGAGAGCTACTCAGATGTTCAAACACGCTGAAAATTGGCACTGACCTCACGGACTCAAATATCTTCCATGCAAACAAAAATCAGAATTTTTTCTAATATTTATTTTGATTTTGTTGTTCACGAGTGGGAGCAGATGAGCTCGGAAGCCATTTCGCCGCTCTCAGTAGGGCACCGACTATATTTTCTTCTCATAATTTTTTTTCGTTACAATCTCTGAGAGGAGCCGTGTTGGGGAACGTAGTAATTTCAAAAAATTTCCTACGCACACGCAAGATCATGGTGATGAATAGCAACGAGAGGGAAGAGTGTCGTCACGCCTCGTGAGACCAAGGCGAAGCGATCTGGCGTAGAGGAAGTAGTCGACGTTCTCCTCGCAATCCGACCGATCCGGCGCCGTTACTCGGCGCCCGAGTTCTTGACACACGTACAGCTCGATGACGTCCCTCGTACTCCGATCCAGCCGAGTGTCGAGGGAGAGTTTCGTCAGCACGACGGCGTGGTGACGATCTTGATGTTTCACCGGCGCAGGGCTTCGCCTAAGCTTCGCGACGGTATGATCGAGGTGGAATATGGTGGAGGGGGGCACCGCACACGGCTAAGGAACGATCCGTAGATCAACTTGTGTGTCCTAGGGTGCCCCCTGCCCCCGTATATAAAGGAGCAAGGGGGAGGGGGCCGGCCGGCCAAGGGAGGCGCGCCAGGGAGTCCTACTCCCTCTGGGAGTAGGATTCCCCCTCCAATCCTAGTTGGAATAGGATTCACCGGAGGGGGAAAGAGAGAGAGGGGGCCGGCCCACCTTTCCTAGTCCTAGTAGGACTAGGGAAGGAGGGCCTTGACCACCTAGTGCTGGCCCTTTCTCCTTTCCACCAAGGCCCACTATGGCCCATTTACTTCCGGGGGTTCGGTAACCTCCGGTACTCGATAAATTCTGTTTTCACCGGAACCATTCGAACTCCAAATATAGGCTTCCAATATATCAATCTTTATGTCTCGACCATTTGAGACTCCTCGTCATGTCCGTGATCACATCCGGGACTCGAACTTCTTCGGTACATCAAAATACATAAACTCATAATAAGCATCATCGAAACCTTAAGCGTGCGGACCCTACGGTTCGAGAACAATGTAGACATGACCTAGAACTATTCTCGGTCAATAACCAATAGCGGGACCTGGATGCCCATATTGGTTCCTACATATTCTTCGAAGATCTTTATCGGTCAGACCGCATAACAACATACGTTGTTCCCTTTGTCATCGGTATGTTACTTGCCCGAGATTCGATCGTCGGTATCCAATACCTAGTTCAATATCGTTACCGGAAAGTCTCTTTACTCGTTCACAACTAACTCATTAGTTGTAGTGCTTGCAAGGCTTCAGTGATGTGCATTACCGAGAGGGCCCAGAGATACCTCTCCGACAATCGGAGTGACAAAACCTAATCTCGAAATACGCCAACTCAACATCTGCCTTTGGAGACACCTGTAGTACTCCTTTATAATCACCCGATTCGTTGTGGACGTTTGGTAGCACCAAAGTGTTCCTCCGTAAGCGGAGTTGCATAATCTCATAGTTACAGGAACATGTATATGTCATGGATAAAAGCGGTAGCAACATACTAAACAATCGTGTGCTAAGCTAATGGAATGGGTCATGTCAATCGATCATTCAACTAATGATGTGACCTTGTTAATCAAATAACAACTCCTTGTTCATGGTTAGGAAACATAACCATCTTTGATTAACAAGCTAGTCAAGTAGAGGCATACTAGTGACACTCTGTTTGTCTATATATTCACACATGTATTATGTTTCGGTTAATACAATTCTAGCATGAATAATAGACATTTATCATGAAATAAGGAAATAAATAATAACTTTATTATTGCCTCTAGGGCATATTTCCTTCAGTCTCCCACTTGCACTAGAGTCAATAATTTAGTTCACATCGCCATGTGATTGAACACCAATAATCATATCTGTATATGATTAACACCCATAGTTCACATCGTCATGTGACCAACACCCAAAGGGTTTACTAGAGTCAATAATCTAGTTCACATCCCTATGTGATTAACACCCAAAGAGTACTAAGGTGTGATCATGTTTTGCTTGTGAGAGAATCTTAGTCAACGGGTCTATCATATTCAGAGCCGTATGTATTTTGCAAATATTCTATGTCTACAATGCTCTACACGGAGCTACTCTAGCTAATTGCTCCCACTTTCAATATGTATCTAGATCAAGACTTAGAGTCATCGGATCGGTGTCAAAACTTGCATCGACGTAACCCTTTACTTATTTAACCTTTTGTCACTTCCATAATCGAGAAACATATCCTTATTCCACTAAGGATAATTTTGACCGCTGTCGATGATCTACTCCTAGATCACTATTGTACTCCTTGCCAAACTCAGTGTAGGTATACAATAGATCGGTATACAACATGGCATACTTTATAGAACCTATGGCCAAGGCATAGGGAATGACTTTCATTCTCTTTTTATCTTCTGCCGTGGTCGGGTTTTGAGTCTTACTCAATTTCACACCTTGTAATACAGTGCAAGAACTCTTTCTTTGACTGTTCCATTTTGAACTACTTCAAAATCTTGTCAAGGTATGTACTCATTGAAAAAACTTATCAAGCGTCTTGATCTATCTCTATAGATCTTAATGCTCAATATGCAAGCAGCTTCACCGAGGTCTTTCTTTGAAAAACTTCTTTCAAACACTCCTTTGTGCTTTCTGAGAATAATTCTACATTATTTCGATCCACATTATGTCATACATATGCTTATCGAAATCTTGTAGTGCTCCCACTCACTTTCTTGTAAATCTGAGGCTTCACCGCAAGTCAGATAAAACTATATGCTTTGATCCACTTATCAAAGCGTGTATTCCAACTCCGAGATGCTTGCACCAGTCCATAGATGGATCATTGGAGCTTGCACACTTTGTTAGCTCCTTTGGATCAAAAAAAAACTTCTCGTTGCATCATATACAACTCTTCCTCCGTAAAACCATTCAGAATGCAGTTTTACATCCATTTGCCAAATTTCATAAATTGTGGCAATTGCTAACATGATTCGGACAGACTTAAGCATCGCTTCTGAGTTGAGAAAATCTCATTGTAGTCAACATCTTGAACTTTGTCGAAAACCTTTTTGCAACAAGTCGAGCTTTGTAGATAGTAACACTACTATCAACGTCCGTCTTCCTCTTGAAGATCCATTTATTTTCTATGGTTTGCCGATCATCGGGCAAATCCATCAAAGTCCATACTTTGTTCTCATACATGGATCATATCTCAGATTTCATGGCCTCAAACCATTTTGCGGAATCTGGGCTCATCATCGCTTCCTCATAATTCGTAGGTTTGTCATGGTTAAGTAACACGACCTCCAGAACAGGATTACCCTACCACTCTGGTGCGAATCTCACTCTGTTTTACCTACGAGGTTCGGTAGTAACTTGATCTGAAGTTACATGATCATCATCATTAACTTCCTCACTAATTAGTATAGTAGTCACAAGAACAGATTTCTGTGATGAACTACTTTCCAATAAGGGAACAGGTACAGTTACCCCATCAAGTTCTACTTTCCTCCCACTCACTTCTTTCGAGAGAAACTCCTTCTCTAGAAAGGATCCATCTTAAGCAACGAATATCTTGCCTTCGGATCTGTGATAGAAGGTGTACCCAACAATTTCCTTTGGGTATTCTATGAAGACGCACTTCTCCGATTTGGGTTTGAGCTTATCAGGATGAAACTTTTCACATAAGCATCGCAACTCCAAACTTTAAGAAACGACAACTTGGGTTTCTTGCTAAACCACAGTTCATATAGTGTCGTCTCAACGGATTTAGATGGTGCCCAATTTAACGTGAATGCAGCTGTCTCTAATGCATGATCCCAAAACAATATTGGTAAATCAGTAAGAAACATCATAGATTGCACTATATCCAATAAAGTACGGTTATGACGTTCGGACACACCATTATGAAGTGGTGTTCCAGGTGGCATAAATTTGTGAAACTATTCCACATTGTTTTAATTGAAGACCAAACTCGTAACTCAAATATTTGTCTCATGATCGATCGTAGAAACCTTATTTTCTTGTCACGATGATTTTTCCACTTCACTCTGAAATTCTTTGAACCTTTCAACTATTTCGGACTTATGTTTCATCAAGTAGATATACCCATATCTGCTCAAATCATCTGTGAAGGTCGAAAATAACGATACCGCCATGAGCCTTAATACTCATTGGATCGTATACATCGGTATGTATTATTCCCAATAAGTCGGTTGCTCGCTCCATTGTTAGGAGAACGGAGTCTTAGTCATCTTGCCCATGAGGCATGGTTCGCAAGCATCAAGTGATTCATAATCAAGTGATTCCAAAATCCCATCAGCATGGAGTTTCTTCATGCGCTTTACACCAATATGATCTAAACGGCAGTGCCACAAATAAGTTGCACTATCATTATTAACTTTGCATCTTTTGGTTTCAATATTATGAATATGTGTATCACTACGATCGAGATCCAATGAACCATTTTCATTGGGTGTGTAACCATATAAGGTTTCATTCATGTAAACAGAACAACAGTTTATTCTCTTACTTAAATGAATAACCGTATTGCAATAAACACGATCAAATCATATTCATGCTTAACGCAAACACCAAATAATATTTATTTAGGTTCAACACTAATCCCGAAAGTATAGGGAGTGTGCGATGATGATCATATCAATCTTGAAACTACTTTCAACACACATCGTCACTTCATCCTTAACTAGTTTCATTTATTACGCAACTCCGTTTGAGTTACTACTCTTAGCAACCTGAACCAGTACCAAATACCGAGGGGTTGCTATAAACACTAGTAAAGTACACATCAATAACATGTATATCAAATATACCTTTGTTCATTTTGCCATCCTTCTTATCCGCCAAATACTTGGGGTAGTTCGCTTCGATAACCAGTCCCTTTGCGGTAGAAGCACTTAGTCTCGGGCTTAGGTCCAGACTTGGGCTTCTTCACTTGAGCAACAACTTGCTTGCCGTTCTTCTTGAAGTTCCTTCTATCCCTTTGCCCTTTTCTTGAAACTAGTGGTCTTGTTAACCATCAACACTTGATGTTCTTTCTTGATTTCTACCTTCATCGATTTCATCATCATGAAAAACTCGAGAATCATTTTCATCATCCCTTGCATACTATAGTTCATCACGAAGTTCGCTAACTTGGTGATGGTGACTAGAGAATTCATCAATCACTATCTTATCCGGAAGATTAACTCCCACTTGATTCAAGCAATTGAAGTACCTGCACAATCGAGCACATGCTCACTAGTTGAGCGATTCTCCTCCATCTTTTAGCTATAGAACTTGTTGAAGACTTCATATCTCTCAACTCGGTATTTGCTTGAAATATTAACTTCAGCTCTGGAACATCTCATATGGTCCATGACGTTCAAAACGTCTTTGAAGTCCCGATTCTAAGCTGTTAAGCATGGTGCACTTAAACTATCAAGTAGTCATCATATTGAGCTAGCCAAACGTTCATAACGTTTGCATACGCTCTGCAATAGGTCTGTCACCTAGCGGTGCATTAAGGACATAATTCTTACGTGCAGCAATGAGGATAAACCTCCGATCACGGATCGAATCCGCATCATTGCTACTAACATTTTCAACACAATTTCTCTAGGAACATATCAAAATAAACATATGAAAGCAACAACGCAAGCTATTGATCTTTACAACATAATTTGCAAAATACTACCGGGACTAAGTTCATGATAAATTTAAGTTCAATTGATCATATTACTTAAGAACTCCCACTTAGAGCAGACATCTCTCTAGTCATCTAAGTGATCACGTGATCCAAATCAACTAAACCATAACCGATCATCACGTGAAATGGAGTAGTTTTCAATGGTGAACATCTTATGTTGATCATATCTACTATATGATTCACGCTCGACCTTTCGGTCTCCGTGTTCGAGGCCATATCTGCATATGCTAGGCTCGTCAAGTATAATCCGAGTATTCTGCGTGTGCAAAACTGGCTTGCACCGTTGTAGATGGACGAGAGCTTATCACACCCGATCATCACGTGGTGTGCGGGCACGACGAACTTTGGCAACGGTGCATACTCGGGAGAACACTTCTTGATAATTTAGTGAGAGATCATCTTATAATGCTACCGTCAATCAAAGCAAGATAAGATGCATAAAGGATAAACATCACATGCAAATCAATATAAGTGATATGATATGGTCATCATCATCTTGTGCTTCATGATCTCCATCTTGCAGCACCACCATGATCACCATCGTCACCGCGCGACACCTTGATCTCCATCGTTGCATCGTTGTCGTCTCGCCAAACTTATGCTTCTCGACTATCGCTACCGCTTAGTGATAAAGTAAAGCATTACTGAAGCGATTGCATTGCATACAATAAGCGACAACCATATGGCTCCAGCCGATTGCCGATAACCGGTTACAAAACATGATCATCTCATACAATAAAATATAGCATCACGTCTTGACCATATCACATCACAACATGCCTGCAAAAACAAGTTAGGCGTCCTCTACTTTGTTGTTGCAAATTTTACGTGGCTGCTACGGGCTTAAGCAAGAACCGGTCTCACCTACGCATCAAAACCACAGCGATACTTCGTCAAATAGACTCGTTTTAACCTTCTCAAGGACCGGGCGTAGCCACACAGTTCAACTAAAGTGAGAGAGACAGACACCCGCCAATCACCTTTAAGCAACGAGTGCTCGTGGCGGTGAAACCAGTCTCGCGTAAGCGTCGCGTAATGTCGGTCGGGCCGCTTCATCTCACAATACCGCTGAACCAAAGTATGACATGCTTTGGTAGGTAGTATGACTTGTATCGCCCACAACTCACTTGTGTTCTACTCGTGCAAAACATCAAACCATAAAACCTAGGCTCGGATGCCTTTGTTGGGGAACGTAGTAATTTCAAAAATTTTCCTACGCACACGCAAGATCATGGTGATGAATAGCAACGAGAGGGAAGAGTGTCGTCTCACGCCCTCGAGACCAAGCGAAGCGATCTGGCGTAGAGGAAGTAGTCGACGTTCTCCTCGCGATCCGACCGATCCGGCGCCGTTACTCGGCGCCCCGAGTTCTTGACACACGACAGCTCGATGGCGTCCCTCGTACTCGATCCAGCCGAGTGTCGAGGAGAGTTTCGTCAAGACGATGGCGTGGTGATGATCTTGATGTTTCACGGCGCGAGGCTTCGCCTAAGCTTCATGACGGTATGATCGAGGTGGAATATGGTGGAGGGGGCACCGACACGGCTAAGGAACGATCCGTAGATCAACTTATGTGTCCTAGGGTGCCCCCTGCCCCGTATATAAAGGAGCAGGGGGAGGGGCGGCCGGCCAAGGGAGGCGCTTGAGGAGCCCTACTCCCTCGGGAGTAGGATTCCCCTCAATCCTAGTTGGAATAGGATTCACCGGGGGGAAAGAGAGAGAGGGGCGGCCCACCTTTCCTAGTCCTAGTAGGACTAGGGAAGGGGAGGCGCGCCACCTAGGGCTGGCCCTTTCTCCTTTCCACCAAGGCCCACTATGGCCCATTTACTTCCCGGGGTTCGGTAACCTCCGGTACTCAAATAAATTCTGTTTTCACGGAACCATTCGAACTCCAAATATAGGCTTCCAATATATCAATCTTTATGTCTCGACCATTTCGAGACTCCTCGTCATGTCCGTGATCACATCCGGGACTCGAACTTCTTCGGTACATCAAAATACATAAACTCATAATAAGCATCATCGAAACCTTAGCGTGCGGACCCTACGGTTCGAGAACAATGTAGACATGACCTAGAACTATTCTCGGTCAATAACCAATAGCGGGACCTGGATGCCCATATTGGTTCCTACATATTCTTCGAAGATCTTTATCGGTCGGACCGCATAACAACATCGTTGTTCCTTTGTCATCGGTATGTTACTTGCCCGAGATTCGATCGTCGGTATCCAATACCTAGTTCAATCTCGTTACGGCAAGTCTCTTTACTCGTTCACAACTAACTCATTAGTTGTAGTGCTTGCAAGGCTTGATGATGTGCATTACCGAGAGGGCCCAGAGATACCTCTCCGACAATCGGAGTGACAAAACCTAATCTCGAATACGCCAACTCAACATCGCCTTTGGAGACACTGTAGTACTCCTTTATAATCACCCGATTCACGTTGTGACGTTTGGTAGCACCAAAGTGTTCCTCCGTAAGCGGAGTTGCATAATCTCATAGTTACGAGGAACATGTATATGTCATGGATAAAAGCAGAGCAACATACTAAGCGATCGTGTGCTAAGCTAATGGAATGGGTCATGTCAATCGATCATTCAACTAATGATGTGACCTTGTTAATCAAATAACAACTCCTTGTTCATGGTTAGGAAACATAACCATCTTTGATTAACAAGCTAGTCAAGTAGAGGCATACTAGTGACACTCTGTTTGTCTATATATTCACACATGTATTATGTTTCCGGTTAATACAATTCTAGCATGAATAATAGACATTTATCATGAAATAAGGAAATAAATAATAACTTTATTATTGCCTCTAGGGCATATTTCCTTCAAGCCGCACTTGCCCCAGCCACTTAATCTGCAAAGTAGGACGCATTAGCATTTAGCTTTACTGACCTAGCTGTGGTTTTGCCCAGCGACCATCAACAACATTTGCTTAAGAATCTTTTATATTTGCAACATTTCCTGTAATTGCCAGAATAGAAACTGCACCGCGCCTATCGGAAAGACTTTTCCTTCATGCGTTACTTGGAGTCATAGCCATCGTAAGTACCAACAACCGACCGACCTCGCCAGCCGCCACCTCCAAAATGCTAGGGTACTCTGCCTCCTGCCGGTGCCGACGTCGGTCCATCCCATCTCTGGTGGCCTTAGGGACATGGATACGGAGTGGATCTCGCCCATTGCCGGTGGGAGGGCTCTATTTTTAGATATTTTTTCGAGCTTTGTTAGGGTTTGTGTCCTGTTCAGGAAGGCGAGACGGCGGCGGCTCCCTGAAGATGGAATAAAGGTCTCTTCGCCTAGCCCTCATTCCGGTGATGCGTCTAGCATCATTGGTGGGCGTGTGGAGGTGTGTCTCCGGTGGATCTGTCTTTGGTGGATTTGCTTGGATCTATTCGTCGTTCGTCTTCGTTCGTGGGTCTTCAGGTTGGATCCTTTTGATCTACACTCTTCATCTGCAGCGGTTGCTGTTCTGGTGTGTTGGTTCTATGGGGCCTTAGCACGATGACTTCCCGACTGTCTACTACAACAAGGTTTGCCCGGCTCCGGCGAGGGAGGGGCGATGACAGCGGCGCGCCTTCGGCTCGCTTCAGTGCTTGTAGTCATCGCTAGGTGGTCTACGGATCTGGATATAATTTTTATTATTTTTAGTGTTCGTTGTACTATCATGATTGAAGATGAATAGATTGAAAGTTTTTCCGCAAAAAAATACCAACAACCAACTGCAATTGTTTCTCTGATCCCGGTTATCTGAGTGCCTGGCATAACTCCTCCCGCACTGCAGATTAGATGTTCCAATGTCTCAGACCCTGAGCAACCCACTCTAACCGCAACAACAATTCGATAATAGATTCCCAGTCTAGTCCTTAGCTGCACAAGCATATATTGCATGTTAACAAAAGGTGTTTCACATCCTCTCCTCCATGATTACACATTAGACATTGTCCTATCAATCCAACGGGGATTCACTAAAATAGATTTTAAAGGAACAATACCCTAGAGACTTCCCAGTAGAAGATATGCACTTTGGGTGGAATTTGCAGCTGCCAAAGAGCTCTCCAAATAGGATTTGTCACAAATGGTCCTGGTCCGAGTAAACTAGTGTCATATTTATGCCGCCCTTCAAGGTGATAAGCAGTTTTTAGAGAAAAGATCCCAGTCCTGGAATAGTTGTTGGGGAACGTAGTAATTTCAAAAAATTTCCTACGCACACGCAAGATCATGGTGATGAATAGCAACGAGAGGGGAGAGTGTTGTCTACATACCCTTGTAGACCCGAAGCGGAAGCGATCACAACGTAGAGGAAGTAGTCGTACGTCCTCCTCGCGATCCGACCGATCCCGGCGCCGTCACTCCGGCGCCCCCGAGTTCTTGACACACGACAGCTCGATGGCGTCCCTCGTACTCGATCCAGCCGAGTGTCGAGGAGAGTTTCGTCAAGACGACGGCGTGATGGCGATCTTGATGTTTCACGGCGCAGGCTTCGCCTAAGCTTCGCGACGGTATAACCGAGGTGGAATATGGTGGAAGGGGGCACCGCACACGGCTAAGGAACGATCCGTAGATCTAACTTATGTGTCCATGGGGTGCCCCCTGCCCCCGTATATAAAGGAGGGAGGGAGGAGGAGGCCGGCCTAGGAGGAGGCGCGCCATAGGGAGTCCTACTCCCTCTGGGAGTAGGATTCCCCCTCCAATCCTAGTTGGAATAGGATTCCCGGAGGGGGAAAGAGAGAGAGGGGCGGCCCCTTTCCTAGTCCTAGTAGGACTAGGGAAGGGGGCGCGCCGCCACCTAGGGCTGGCCCTTTCTCCTTTCCACCAAGGCCCACTATGGCCCATTACCTCCCGGGGTTCCAGTAACCTCCGGTAGATTCGATAAATTCTGTTTTCACCGGAACCATTCGAACTCCAAACATAGGCTTCCAATATATCAATCTTTATGTCTCGACCATTTGAGACTCCTCGTCATGTCCGTGATCACATCCGGACTCGAACTTCTTCGGTACATCAAAATACATAAACTCATAATAAGCATCATCGAAACCTTAAGCGTGCGGACCCTACGGTTCGAGAACAATGTAGACATGACCTAGAACTATTCTCGGTCAATAACCAATAGCGGGACCTGGATGCCCATATTGGTTCCTACATATTCTCTGAAGATCTTTGTCGGTCGGACCGCATAACAACATCGTTGTTCCTTTGTCATCGGTATGTTACTTGCCCGAGATTCGATCGTCGGTATCCAATACCTAGTTCAATCTCGTTACCGCAAGTCTCTTTACTCGTTCCGTAATACATCATCTCACAACTAACTCATTAGTTGTAGTGCTTGCAAGGCTTAAGTGATGTGCATTACCGAGAGGGCCCAGAGATACCTCTCCACAATCGGAGTGACAAAACCTAATCTCGAAATACGCCAACCCAACATCTACCTTTGGAGACACCTGTAGTACTCCTTTATAATCACCCGATTCACGTTGTGGACGTTTGGTAGCACCAAAGTGTTCCTCCGTAAACGGAGTTGCATAATCTCATAGTTACAGGAACATGTATATGTCATGGATAAAAGCGGTAGCAACATACTAAACGATCGTGTGCTAAGCTAATGGAATGGGTCATGTCAATCAGATCATTCTACTAATGATGTGACCTTGTTAATCAAATAACAACCCTTTGTTCATGGTTAGGAAACATAACCATCTTTGATTAACAAGCTAGTCTAGTAGAGGCATACTAGTGACATATTGTTTGTCTATGCATTCACACATGTATCATGTTTCCGGTTAATACAATTCTAGCATGAATGATAAACATTTATCATGAAATAAGGAAATAAATAATAACTTTATTATTGCCTCTAGGGCATATTTCCTTGATCTCCCACTTGTACTAGAGTCAATAATCTAGTTCACATCGCCATGTGATTGAACACCAATAATCATATCTGTATATGATTAACACCCATAGTTCACATCGTCATGTGACCAACACCCAAAGGGTTTACTAGAGTCAATAATCTAGTTCACATCGCTATGTGATTAACACCCAAAGAGTTCAAAGGTATGATCATGTTTTGCTCGTGAGAGAAGTTTAGTCAACGGGTCTTTCACATTCAGATCCGTTATGTATTTTGCAATTTTCTATGTCTACAATGCTCGCAAGCTACTCTAGCTAATTGCTCCCACTTTCAATATGTATCTAGATCGAGACTTAGAGTCATCGGATCGGTGTCAAAACTTGCATCGACGTAACCCTTACGATTTAACCTTTTGTCACTTCCATAATCGAGAAACATATCCTTATTCCACTAAGGATAATTTTGACCGCTGTCGATGATCTACTCCTAGATCACTATTGTACTCCTTGCCAAAATCGGTGCAGGGTATACAATAGATTTGGTACACAACATGGCATACTTTATAGAACCTATGGCCAAGGCATAGGGAATGACTTTCATTCTCTTTCCATCTTCGCCGTGGTCGGGTTTTGAGTCTTACTCAATTTCACACCTTGTAACACATGCAAGAACTCTTTCTTTGACTGTTCCATTTTGAACTACTTCAAAATCTTGTTAAGGTATGTACTCATTGAAAAAACTTATCAAGCATCTTGATCTATCTCTATAGATCTTGATGCTCAATATGTAAGCAGCTTCACCGAGGTCTTTCTTTGAAAAACTTCTTTCAAACACTCCTTTATGCTTTGCAGAATAATTCTACATTATTTCCGATCTACAATATGTCATTCACATATACTTATCAGAAATGTCTGTAGTGCTCCCACTCACTTTCTAGTAAATCTGAGCTTCACCATAAGTGCAGTACAAAACTATATGCTTTGATCAGCTCATCAAAGCGTATATTCCAACTCCGAGATGCTTGCACCGGTCCATAGATGGATCGCTGGAGCTTGCACACTTTGTTAGTTCCCTTTGGATCGATAAAACCTTCTGGTTGCATCATATACAACTCTTCTTCCAGAAACCCATTCAGGAATGCAGTTTTTACATCCATTTGCCAAATTTCATAAATTGTGGCAATTGCTAACATGATTCGGACAGACTTTTAAGCATCGATACGAGTGAGAAAAATCTCATTGTATTCAACATCTTGAACTTTGTCGAAAACCTTTTTTGCAACAAGTCGAGCTTTGTAGATAGTAACACTACTATCAACGTCCGTCTTCCTCTTGAAGATCCATTTATTTTCTATGATTTGCCGATCATCGGGCAAATCCATCAAAGTCCATACTTTGTTCTCATCCATGGATCATATCTCAGATTTCATGGCCTCAAACCATTTTGCGGAATCTGGGCTCATCATCGCTTCCTCATAGTTCGTAGGTTCATCATGGTCTAGTTACATGACTTCCGAGCAGGATTACCGTACCACTCAGTGCGGATCTCACTGGTTTACCTACGAGATTCGGTAGTAACTCGATCTGAAGTTACATGATCATCATCATTAGCTTCCTCACTAATTGGTGTAGTAGTCACAGAACAGATTTCGTGATGAACTACTTTCCAATAAGGAGAAGGTACAATTACCTTATCAAGTTCTACTTTCCTCCCACTCACTTCTTTCGAGAGAAACTCCTTCTCTAGAAAGGATCCATCTTAAGCAACGAATATCTTGCCTTCGGATCTGTGATAGAAGGTGTACCCAACAATTTCCTTTGGGTATTCTATGAAGACGTACTTCTCCGATTTGGGTTCGAGCTTATCAGGATGAAACTTTTTCACATAAGCATCGCAGCCCCAAACATTAAGAAATGACAACTTTGGTTTCTTGCTAAACCACAGTTCATATAGTGTCGTCTCAACGGATTTAGATGGTGCCCAATTTAACGTGAATGCAGCTGTCTCTAATGCATGATCCCAAAACGATATTGGTAAATCAGTAAGAAACATCATAGATTGCACTTTATCCAATAAAGTGCGGTTACGATGTTTGGACACACCATAACATTGTGGTGTTCGGTGGCGTGAGTGTGAAACTATTCCACATTGTTTTAATTGAAGACCAAACTCGTAACTCAAATATTCGTCTCCGTGATCAGATCACGAAACTTTATTTTCTTGTTACGATGATTTTTCCACTTCACTCTGAAATTCTTTGAACCTTTCAACTATTTCGGACTTATGTTTCATCAAGTAGATATACCCATATCTGCTCAAATCATCTTTGAAGGCGAGAAAATAACGATACTTGCCACGAGCATCAACACTCATTGGATCGCATACATCGGTATGTATTATTTCCAATAAGTCAAGTAGCTTGTTCCATTGTTCCGAGAACGGAGTTTTAGTCATCTTGCCCAAAAGGCACGGTTCGCAAGCATCAAGTGATTCATAATCAAGTGATTCCAAAATCCCATCGCATGGAGTTTCTTCATGCGCTTTACACCAATATGACCTAAACGGCAAGTGCCACAAATAAGTTGCACTATCATTATTAACTTTGCATTTTTGGTTTCAATATTATGAATATGTGTATCACTACGATCGAGATCCAATGAACCATTTTCATTGGGCGTGTAACCATATAAGGTTTTATTCACGTAAAATGAACAACAGTTTATTCTCTTACTTAAATGAATAACCGTTTTGCAATAAACACGATCAAATCATATTCATGCTCAACGCAAACACCAAATAACATTTATTTAGGTTCAACACTAATCCCGAAAGTATAGGGAGTGTGCGATGATGATCATATCAATCTTGAAACTATTTTCAACACACATCATCACTTCACCCTTAACTAGTTTCATTTATTCGCAACTCCGTTTGAGTTACTACTCTTAGCAACTGAACCAGTACCAAATACCGAGGGGTTGCTATAAACACTAGTAAAGCACACATCAAACACCTGTATATCAAATATACCCTTTTTCACTTTGCCATCCTTCTTATCCACCAAATATTTAGGGCAGTTCCGCTTCCAGTGACCATTTCCTTTGCAGTGTAAGCACTCAGTTTCAGGCTTTGGTTCAGCTTTGGGCTTCTTCGTGGGAGTGACAACTTGCTTGTCAATCTACTTGAAGTTCCCCTTTCTTTCTCTTTGCCCTTTTCTTGAAACTAGTGGTCTTGTTATCCATCAACACTTGATGTTCTTTCTTCATTTCTACCTTCATCGATTTCATCATCATGAAAAAAAAACTCGGGAATCATTTTCATCATCCCTTGCATACTATAGTTCATCACGAAGTTCTACTAACTTGGTGATGGTGACTAGAGAATTCTGTCAATCACTATCTTATCTGGAAGATTAACTCCCACTTGATTCAAGCGATTGAAGTACCCAGACAATCTGAGCACATGCTCACTAGTTGAGCGATTCTCCTCCATCTTTTAGCTATAGAACTTGTTGAAGACTTCATATCTCTCAACTCGGGTATTTGCTTGAAATATTAACTTCAACTCCTGGAACATCTCATATGGTCCATGACGTTCAAAACATCTTTGAAGTCCCGATTCTAAGCCATAAAGCATGGTGCACAAAACTATCAAGTAGTCATCATCTTGAGCTAGCCAAAGCGTTCATAACGTCGCATCCGCTCCTGCAATAGGTCCATCACCTAGCGGTGCATTAAGGACATAATTCTTACGTAGCAATGAGGATAAACCTCAGATCACGGATCAAATCCGCATCATTGCTACTAATATTTTTCAACACAATTTTCTCTAGGAACATATCAAAATAAACATATGAAAGCAACAACGCAAGCTATTGATCTTACAACATAATTTGCAAAATACTACGGGACTAAGTTCATGATAAATTTAAGTTCAATTAATCATATTACTTAAGAACTCCCACTTAGATAGACATCTCTAGTCATCTAAGTGATCACGTGATCCAAATCAACTAAACCATAACCGATCATCACGTGAAATGGAGTAGTTATCAATGGTGAACATCTTATGTTGATCATATCTACTATATGATTCACGCCGACCTTTCGGTCTCCGTGTTCCGAGGCCATATCTGCATATGCTAGGCTCGTCAAGTATAACCCGAGTATTCTGGCGTGCAAAACTGGCTTGCACCCGTTGTAGATGGACGAGAGCTTATCACACCCGATCATCACGTGGTGTATGGGCACGACGAACTTTGGCAGCGGTGCATACTCGGGAGAACACTTCTTGATAATTTAGTGAGAGATCATCTTATAATGCTACCGTCAATCAAAGCAAGATAAGATGCATAAAGGATAAACATCACATGCAAATCAATATAAGTGATATGATATGGTCATCATCATCTTGTGCTTCGTGATCTTCATCTCCGCAGCACCACCATGATCACCATCGCCACCGACGCGACACCTTGATCTCCATCGTAGCATCGTTGTCGTCTCGCCAATCTTATGCTTCTCGACTATCTCTACCGCTTAGTGATAAAGTAAAGCATTACAGGCGATTGCATTGCATACAATAAAGCGACAACCATATGGCTCCAGCCGATTGCCGATAACCGGTTACAAAACATGATCATCTCATACAATAAAATATAGCATCACGTCTTGACCATATCACATCACAACATGCCTGCAAAAACAAGTTAGGCGTCCTCTACTTTGTTGTTGCAAATTTTACGTGGCTGCTACGGGCTTAAGCAAGAACCAGTCTCACCCACGCATCAAAACCACAACGATACTTCGTCAAATAGACTCCGTTTTAACCTTCACAAGGACCGGGCGTAGCCACACTCAGTTCAACTAAAGTGAGAGAGACAGCACCCACCGGTCACCTTTAAGCAACGAGTGCTCATGGCGGTGAAACCAGTCTCGCGTAAGCGTCACGCGTAATGTCGGTCAGGCCGCTTCATCTCACAATACCGCTGAACCAAAGTATGACATGTTGGTAGGTAGTATGACTTGTATCGCCCACAACTCACTTGTGTTCTACTCGTGCAAAACATCAAACCATAAAACCTAGGCTCGGATGCCCTTTGTTGGGGAACGTAGTAATTTCAAAAATTTTCCTACGCACACGCAAGATCATGGTGATGAATAGCAACGAGAGGGAGAGTGTTGTCTACATACCCTTGTAGACCCAAGCGAAGCGATCTGGCGTAGAGGAAGTAGTCGACGTCCTCCTCGCGATCCGACCGATCCCGGCGCCGTCACTCCGGCGCCCCCGAGTTCTTGACACACGTACAGCTCGATGACGTCCCTCGTACTCCGATCCAGCCAAGTGTCGAGGGAGAGTTTCGTCAGCACGACGGCATGATGACGATCTTGATGTTTCACCGGCGCAGGGCTTCGCCTAAGCTTCGCGACGGTATAACCGAGGTGGAATATGGTGGAAGGGGGCACCGCACACGGCTAAGGAACGATCCGTAGATCTAACTTGTGTGTCCATGGGGTGCCCCTGCCCCGTGATATAAAGGAGGGAGGGAGGAGGAGGCCGGCCTAGGAGGAGGCGCCATAGGGAGTCCTACTCCTCTGGGAGTAGGATTCCCCTCCAATCCTAGTTGGAATAGGATTCGGGAGGAAAGAGAGAGAGGGGGCGGCCCCTTTCCTAGTCCTAGTAGGACTAGGGAAGGGGAGGCGCCGCCACCTAGGGCTGGCCCTTTCTCCTTTCCACCAAGGCCCACTATGGCCCATTTACCTCCGGGGTTCCGTAACCTCCGGTACTCGGTAAATTCTGCTTTCACCGGAACCATTCGAACTCCAAACATAGGCTTCCAATATATCAATCTTTATGTCTCGACCATTTCGAGACTCCTCGTCATGTCCGTGATCACATCCGGACTCGAACTTCTTGGTACATCAAAATACATAAACTCATAATAAGCGCCATCGAAACCTTAAGCGTGCGGACCCTACGGTTCGAGAACAATGTAGACATGACCTAGAACTATTCTCGGTCAATAACCAATAGCGGGACCTGGATGCCCATATTGGTTCCTACATATTCTCTGAAGATCTTTGTCGGTCGGACCGCATAACAACATCGTTGTTCCTTTGTCATCGGTATGTTACTTGCCCGAGATTCGATCGTCGGTATCCAATACCTAGTTCAATCTCGTTACGGCAAGTCTCTTTACTCGTTCCGTAATACATCATCTCACAACTAACTCATTAGTTGTAGTGCTTGCAAGGCTTAAGTGATGTGCATTACCGAGAGGGCCAGAGATACCTCTCCGAGCAATCGGAGTGACAAAACCTAATCTCAAATACGCCAACCCAACATCTACCTTTGGAGACACTGTAGTACTCCTTTATAATCACCCGATTCGTTGTGACGTTTGGTAGCACCAAAGTGTTCCTCCGTAAACGGAGTTGCATAATCTCATAGTTACAGGAACATGTATATGTCATGGATAAAAGCAGTAGCAACATACTAAACGATCGTGTGCTAAGCTAATGGAATGGGTCATGTCAATCAGATCATTCTACTAATGATGTGACCTTGTTAATCAAATAACAACCCTTTGTTCATGGTTAGGAAACATAACCATCTTTGATTAACAAGCTAGTCTAGTAGAGGCATACTAGTGACATATTGTTTGTCTATGTATTCACACATGTATCATGTTTCCGGTTAATACAATTCTAGCATGAATGATAAACATTTATCATGAAATAAGGAAATAAATAATAACTTTATTATTGCCTCTAGGGCATATTTCCTTCAATAGTGCCATGAGATGAAATCATGAAATGTTGAGTAATTCAATATAATTTGAACTAACATAAATGTTAGAAGTAATGGGTCTGGCCCATTAACAAAATCTGAAATCTCAAATGAGCCCATGTGTAAAATGGCAAGTGGTGGTTGATACGTCCATTTTGCATCATGCTTTTATATTAATATTTATTGCATTATGGGCTGTTATTACACGTTATATCACAATACTTATACCTTTTCTCTCTTATTTTGCAAGGTTTACATGAAGAGGGAGAATGCTGGCAGCTGGAATTCTGGACTGGAAATGGAGCAAATATTAGAGAGCTATTCTGCACAACTCCAAAAGTCCTAAAACTTCACGGAGATCAGTTTTGGAATAAATAAAAAATATTGGGTGAATAAAGCACCAGAGGGGGCCCACCAACCAGCCACAAGGGTGGAGGGCTCGCCCTACCCCTCTGGGCACGCCCTCCTACCTTGTGGGCCCCCTGGCAGGCCCCCGACGCTCATCTTCTGCTATATGGTGTCTTTTGCCCTGGAAATAATAGGAGAGAAGCTTTCGGTATGAAGTGCCTCCGTCTCGAGGCGGAACCTGGGCAGAACCAATCTAGGGCTCCAGCGGAGCTATTCTGCCGAGGAAACATCCCTCTGGGAGGGGTAAATCATCGCCATCATCATCACCATCGATCCTCTCATTGAGAGGGGGTCAATCTCCATCAACATATTCACCACCACCATCTCCTCTCAAACCCTAGTTCATCTCTTGTATCTGATCTTTGTCTCCAAACCTCAGATTGGTACCTGTGGGTTGCTAGTAGTGTTGATTACTCCTTGTAGCTGATGCTAGTTGGTTTATCCGGTGGAAGATCATATGTTCAGATCCTTAATGATAATTAATACTCCTCTGATTATGAACATGAATATGCTTTGTGAGTAGTTACGTTTGTTCCTGAGGACATGGGAGAAGTCTTGTTATAAGTAATCATGTGAATTTGGCATTCGTTTGATATTTTGATGAGATGTATGTTGTCTTTCCTCTAGTGGTGTTTTGTGAATGTCGACTACATGACAAAGTAATAATTAGATGATGGGTTGCTAGAGTGACAGAAGCTTAAACCCTAGTTTATGTGTTGATTCGTAAGGGGCTGATTTGGATCCATATGTTTCATGCTATGGTTAGGTTTACCTTAATTCTCCTTTCATAGTTGTGGATGCTTGCGAGAGGGGTTAATCATAAGTGGGAGGCTTGTCCAAGGAAGAGCAGCACCCAAGCACCGGTCCACCCACATATCAAATTATCAAAGTAACAAACGAGAATCATATGAGCATGATGAAAACTAGCTTGACAATAAGTCCCATGTGTCCTCGGGAGTGCTTTGCTTTTATATAAGAAATTGTCCAGGCTTCTCCTTTGCTACAAAAAGGATTGCGCCACCTTGCTGCACCTTGTTTACTTTTGTTACTTGTTACCCGTTATGAATTATCTTATCACACAACTATCTGTTACCGATAATTTCAATGCTTGCAGAGAATACCTTGCTGAAAACCGCTTATCATTTCCTTCTGCTCCTCGTTGGGTTCGACACTCTTACTTATCAAAAGGACTATGATAGATCCCCTATAATTGTGGGTCATCAAGACTCTTTTCTGGCACCGTTTCCAGGGAGTGCGGCGCCTTTGGTAAGTGGAATTTGGTATGGAAACATTTATATAGTGTGCTGAAATTTACTGTCACTTGTTACTATGAAAAATAATCCTTTGAGGGGTGTTAGGGGTATCTTCACCTCGACTGGAAGAGCAAAGAGTTGCTCTTCAACCTACTGCACCTACTAAAAATATTTATTTTGAAATTCTTTCGGGTATGATAGCTAATCCCTATACAGGAGATGGAACATTACATCCTGATGTGCACCTAATCTATGGGGATGAAGTTTGTGGATTATTTAAGCTTGCAGGTATGCCCAAAGATGCTGTCAAGAAGAAAGTCTTCCCTTTATCTTTTAAGGGAAAGGCATTTACATGGTATATGCTATGTGATGATATTTGATCATGGAAATACAACTGATTGAAATTGGAATTTCATGAGAAGTTTTATCCTATGCATATGGTTCATCATGATCGGAATTTTATATATATATATATATATATAATATATATATATATATATAGAGTAGGTCTATTATGATAACACCCTTAAGAGTCTTATTCTGCTAACACCCGTCTTATTCTGATAACACCCAACCCACGACCCACGACTTCACTTTCCCCTCTCCACTTCTTTCTCCCCTCGATCCACTCCACCTTCCTCCCGACTCCCCACACCCGTGGTTTGATCTAGATCGGGATCCATCCCCCGACGCGAGGCACTGGCCAAGCTCCACGCCGGGGCGCCACCTCCCTCCACCACCTTCTTCGCGCCGTCCAGCGCGGGATCCCAGCGGCTCTGTTCTCCCATCTCCGCCCCGCTGTTCCTCCACAACTCCTCCAATCTAGAAACCGGTCCCGCGGCCGGATCAGACGATAGCATGCCTGATCCATGTCTCTGGTCCTCTCCCATGTTCTCCCACATCGGCGGTAGGAGGTAAGTGCAGCTGCGGGCAACTATGAGCAGAGGAAGGGCCAGCCCGTGCCATCGATGGGGGAGGTTGACTCCACCTAGCAGGGAGGGAAATCCACTGCGTGACGAGGTGGACTGCAACAACGACGACCCGGCCACCACCGGACGGATCCCATCGAATCCAGCCGCCACGGGCTTCCCTTCTCCACCTCCCCCTCCTGACATGTAGGCACGAAGAGGCCGCCCCGGTCAACAACGATGAGCCACTAGGCGTCGGCTCCCTCTCAGCTTTCCTCTGCTATTTTGTCCATGGACGTCGCCTTCTCTCTCACCAGCCGGCGAGCATCACCGCTCATGGATTAACCACATGTGCAGCTGCAGATCGGTGGCCTGTGGCATGCAGTTTGTCATTGCACGCGTGTTTGCTCGCCCGTGGCTTTCAGTTCATTAGGCGCGATTCAACAATTTTTTTTGAAAGAAATTTTCTTGTGCAGGTGTGATCGGGTCTCTCTGCAAGACACAAATGCTCCTCTGCTCATCTTCCCATGGGGTTGTCGAAAAGTGGCCGGTGCGTTAATGCAGCTCATTGAGGGTGAGCCCTCATATTCTAGTGCAGTGTGTAGTTTGGTAGTGCTCCCCACCCCTCTGGTTTCCTCTCCGGGCAGCGGAGGCGCCACCACTCTGCCATCCTTTCCCCCAGCAGTGGAGCCCCAACCCTCGGCCTCCCTCTGCAGGTAACCGCATGTTTTACCACAAAAAGAGGTTCAGTTCAGTTCATGTGTACATTGCAGAAAATTGTTTTGCTCAATGGTGTGTGGCTCACTGTTTTGCAGTGCACTGTTTCATCTTGTGCGAGTTTGCTTTTCTCCAGGGATTCCGAGAAGTTGAGAGAAGTAGAATTGTAGCCCAGCTGGCCCTGACATGCATTCCTTCACTGGTGTCCCTGTGGTTTATTTTTTGTATATGTACTTGTAATGTGATCTAGTGCAGTTCGGCTGTCCTCAAATTGTAATTTGGCTGGCTGTTGGTGCTGATTTTTTATCTGGCTAGTGCTAATTTTCTGTCTATGTATGTGTGTGACTGTAAAACAACAGATGGATGTATTATGTCCATGAGCATCATCAGCGGCCATAGACAGTGGGGCAAAAACATAAAGTGTGCGTGCAGCTTGGTTAGCTCGGTCATGCAGTAGTTTATTTTTGTTATGTGTGGTTCACTTGTTTGCTAAAAAATTCAAAAGAATATTGGTGGTAGGTAATATTCTTTTGATGCAATGTAATTTTAAATGCAGTCCGGTTGCCTCATCCATATAGCTCACTAACATTAACCATGTAGTTTAGATGAATTTATGTGCAGCTCACTGTACATAATTGTGCAGCTCGCGGAACCCTGTTCGAAACTCAGAAAAAAGTGCAGCCCTTAGTGGTTCACTTTGTAAAAGAAAGAGAAAGAAATCTCGACGGGAGGTTCACTTCTTTCTCTAATGCAATTTATTTTGTTTGTGGGACGATTGGAAAAAGTAACTCACTCCAATTTGTGTAGCAGCTCATTACCCCTATGTATGAAGTGCAATTTATTTCGTGTGTTTTAGAAATCAGTTGATGTAATCAACACATGCAGTGGGTTTGGTCCTCGGATGTGGTTCACTTTTGAGAGCGATGTTGTTCACTTGCACAAAGCATGTAAGTGTGAATTTGCAAAATAAAAAATAGTAATGTGGTTCGCTTAAATATATGTCGCGGTTCACTTGCCCCGTCTCTGCGGTCCACTCTTGTTCATAAAAAACATTGGAAAAAAGACAACCAAAACTTGTCTGAGAAAATCTACGCCCGACAAAAGAAATCATGAAGTTCACTTGACTGTCTGATGCAGTGCGGTCTTCTGTCTGACGCAGTGCGCTCATCTGTCTGATACAGTTACTTCGTCGATTTGGGTGTCCGAAAAAACAGTGTACGCGTTTTGGTATTTTTAAAACTGCTATTAAACTGTAAAGAATTGGAGAGAGTGTTCTACATGAAAAAGTTGCGCCTCATTGATATCTTTCCAACGGTGTATAATTTGAATCATTTCGACCAGTGGTTTCTAAAAATTCGTGAAAAACGGCCGCTGCTTCTCGTAGTCAGCTGTACGATTTTCAAAATTAACTAAAAACCGTAAGGAATCTCAAAAACATTTCTACATATGCAATTTGCACTCGTCCGTAGCTTTCCAACGGTGTATCACACGCCTCATTTCCACAAACGATTAGAAAACTGGAGCAAAAACAGTACCGAAAATTTCATTTTTTCTGAAAAACAGAATTCCGCGATTTAGTAAATTTGAAACTACTCTTAAACCATAACGAATTAGAGAAAATAATAGATATGTAAAAGATGCGCCTCGATGATATCTTTCCAACGGTGTATCATTTGCTTCGTTCCGACAAGCGGTTTAGAAAAAAAGTGAAAAAACGCTTGCTGCCACTCGTCGTGCGCCGCACCATTTCAAAACTGATCTTAAACCGTGAGGAATCTCGAAAAGTGTTCAACATGTCGAAGTTGCGCCTAATCCATAGCTTCTCAACGGTATATTACATGCCTCATTCTGATAAACAGTTAAAAAACTAGAGCAAAAACATTACCAAAAAAACAACGCTTGCAGTTTTTTCGACGAGAAGTTCACTCGCCTGAGTTCTGCAGCACACTTGGTTCAAAGAATGACGTGCACTTGCGTTGAGCGTGCAGTGCGGAAGTGTTATCAGAATAGTTATTCTGCTAATATATATATATATATATATATATATATATATATATATATATATATATATATATATATATCTCCCTAATAATAAAGCACGGATTGGGTCTCCGGGTTCACCGTCACAATACGCTTCTTCACGTGAATTTACGCTTTCAGTTTTTTTTGTCTATATTATTTTCTACTTCTGAGGTGGTACTATTTTACCAGCCTTTTGGATATTCAACTAGCAGTCCTCCTAATAATAAGTTGAATCTGAACAGTTACGGACGAGAGAAAGAAAACGCAGCCGCCCGCACGACCCATCCTCCTGATCCCAACTCGACTCCTACGCGCCGCCACCTCCTGCCCCACCTCACCGCACGCCGCACACCACCGCCCCCCAGCCCCTCGTCGCGGCTCTCTGCCCCCCGTCGCCGTGCGCCGCCACCACCTACCATCGCCGTGCGCCGCCACCACCTACCATCGCCGTGCTCCGCCACCGCATATCCCGCCGGCGCGCCTACCCCCACCCAAGTGCCTCCACACCCGCGGCCTTCCACCGGCGACCACGGCGGCCTTCCACCGTGGCAACTCTCGGCGTCGGGGGTGGGGAGGCGGTTGAGGTGGGCGACAGCGGGGTCGCCGTGACACACGATGAAGGCAGCATAATTTTTCCCGAACCCTAGGAGCCGCAGACAACGCCACCCCGCCGCAGCCATGGGGTCGTTCCCAGCGCCTCCTCGCCGCCTCTGCTCAGGCCCCTCTCTCTCTGTTGCTAGGAGTAGTGGTCTCTAGCAGTTGCCCCTCCCTCGATCATCGCATCAATCTCCTGCTCCATCTCTCTCCAACATCCCCACTCTCCTCTCGCATCACACACAGTGGTGGCTATACATATCTGGCCGGGTGTGGCGTGTGTGGCATCTATGGCGTGCTTCGCCCATGAGTTGTCCACGATGTGTGGGTGGATGTGCATCCTGTTCATGTGTGTGGCGCTTTAC
Source organism: Aegilops speltoides (assembly GCA_021437245.1). Classification (NCBI taxonomy): domain Eukaryota; kingdom Viridiplantae; phylum Streptophyta; class Magnoliopsida; order Poales; family Poaceae; genus Aegilops; species Aegilops speltoides. The sequence goes on along the minus strand of CM038141.1, from coordinate 410,841,645 downwards.
ATGCTGAGGAAGTGAATGGTTGCCAGCAGAGGAAGCTGTTGGCCGTTGGCAAGGAGGATTAGGATAGTTCCTTGATCTTGGTCGGAAAAATTGATAGTTCCATTGATTTGTTTTGTTACGAATTAGTACAAAAGTGCTGCGATATTTGTTTTGTGCTGCGGGAGCTTCAAGACACGGTACCAATTGCAACTTGCATTTATCATTGTGTGAACCAATTTGTGATGGCTTCTAAGCGCACTTGGCTGGAGCAGAGCAATTTTACGTAGTCTTGACAGCGATGTGGTGCTGCCTTCGCTGCTCTCTTACTACTAGCTTCCTACTTCTAGCTGAATTTTGCTATTGCTACTAGCTGAATTTTGCATAGGCATGGCAAGCTGTTTGGTGCGTATACAAATGATCTGTTATTTTTTTATTCTTTGCTCACACCGGCCGCCAGCGCTCACGGCGATCTTTGCAGATTTTGTGGCTGGCCAGCTTATCCTCAATGTGTTTCGACTCGGAGGTCCGAGTTGAAGGCGACAACAGACTCAAGCACTCCACCATATTCTTAGTATTGCATACCCTCACCGCTGAGGGCTTAGCCAAGCTTGCTTTTAAAAGCCATATAACAATTAAGTGCTAGATATTGTCACAGATAGATTTTGATGGATAGGAATTTAATAAGCTACAAAGCGGTGTAGGTCGAGATGAGCAGAGAATGGTATGCATAATGTGTAACAATATTTGATACATTTATATTGACAGTGCAGGCTCGTTGGAGGGTTGTATGCTTTTGATTGATTAAGCAACACTACGCTCACTCATTGTTTACTCTGTATTCATCAAAAATATTTATTTTGTACTATATCATAGCATGTTAAATGAGATAGAGGCAGAGACGGCCATGGTTCTAGCTGATAGCACTTGCTAACTTAAGAAGCCTACATACCTTTTATCTAACTAAAAGAGAGTTTCTTACCAACTATTGAGGCTACAAGTTTTAGATCTATGTCTCTAAAGCCACTAAACTTCATTTCAAGTACTTTTCTCAGAGAGTATACCTCCATAATTCTCCATGTAAGATAGTACTAAAGTTTATTGATGATGCTTAGTTTCAGGATATGCCTTACAAGCCATCCATGTGAGAAATCCAAAGGGTTCAAGGCGTATTGAAAAGGAGCTGGAGTAGGTAGATGGTGGATTGAGGAAGGATCTGGAGCAGAGGCGGAATCGAGGCTGCCCCTACGTGCGCTAAGGAGCTGCAAGGCGCCTGCGATCCGGACATTGCTATGTTTTCTCCTTCTCTCGGGTAAGCCCTCAGCAGCACCTCCCATACCCCTCCATCCGAATTCAGCAGCAAGACAACGACAATGATAGCCGACGTCCTCCTCATCCATGACACTCCCAACTTTTTGCTTGTTACAACCCACATCATACACGGTTCTGCATTGTGGTGTGTGTGCCAAAGTTCAAAATTGCATAAGTTCTTCGAGGACGGGAAAGAACACAAAATTTGTGTTTTCAGTCACAAGCCTGCTCCCCATTGTTGATACTTGATAGCGTCAAACTGAATTTGGTGAATAGGTGCAAGACAGAAATTTAGTGGAGATGCAAGATGAAAAAAGGAACATGATGCTTCAAATCAGCATAATTATAAGGATTAGTAAATTTCTCAGGGAAATCAATGCAACGGTGATAAATATATGTAATTGCATTTTTTTTTCGGGAATATGTAATTGCATGTATAGCATCTGTTTTGAGCTGTATTTTATATGACATTTATGTATCATGGTGGAACACAAAGTTTAAATAGAAAGAATAGCAGTGACTAATGTATATCTTGCAATTTCAGATATATATCTATGCGACTATGCTTACCTAAAGTACGTACAATGCATACTGTGGAATCATACATCAAATATTCATGCTTGACTACATATTCTGCAAGTTTTGTTTGCCGCTGCTCGGTCAAGAAAAGTCTATTGCTCGCCATTATGTGCGGTTCTCTTGCCATTTCATGGGGTGCAACCGGAAGTGGCACAAGACTGTAGTTGTGTCGTTCTAAAATTTACTGACGTTGCAGTTTCTTTTCAAGATTGTAGTATTGTTTACCTATTTGGTCCCCGGGTTATGTACCAATTTCCTTTTCTATTCTTTGTAAATAATTTGCTTTAGTTCGATTGAAATATGTGTATTGTTTCTGAATATATTGGGCATCAATCCACCTCATGAGATCTCTGAATTTTTGACGCATATTATATTTGCTGAATTATTTCCTCCAGATAACTATGCTTGGATTCACAAATGTGTGCAATGCTTTCAAGCAGAGATAAGTTCTTTACTTAAGCTGTGCTATTCCACTTTCAAGTTTTTGGTCCTAGAAGTGTAATACTTGGTAGGTTAGCTGCAGAAGTGGAATGTATATGGCCTGAATTTACATTTCAGAGTGTATAATCTGATTCAGAGTATTTTGACCCCTTGCATTCTGAAATATTTTGTTGTATCTGTCCTGAAAGAATAGAAGCAATTGCTCCATGGGAGAGAATATAAACGTTATTCTCAAACAACATGCAGCGTCATTAAGTTTCTTATTACCAATTTAAACATTGTCCGTAATAGCACGACTGAAGTTTGTGAACATATCATTATAAAATGGTTGTCTGGGTTGAGTTTTGTATGGATCCTACAAGGGCCATTTCCATGGAATTACAAATTAGCTTTACATTTTTATGGCTGGGCTCATCGTCTTTGAATTGCCCACATTCGGACGGGTTCATGATAAGTGGACACCACGATGGGAAGGAGGGTGTGTGATATTTTTTCTTTTTCCGTTGCAACGCACGGGTCCTTTTGCTAGTATATATAACACTCTTAAGACCTTATTCTGATAACATTTCCTGTTATTCTGCTAACACCTACGCACCGCCGAAGCCAGCAAACCGACCACCCCACCCACCCTGAACCGAATCGCAACTACAGATTAAAAGAAAAAAAGAAAAATCCCCCGGCTGCTTCTTCATCCCCCACTCTGCCACGCACAAACCCCACCTCTCTCCAACCTTCCTTCCGATCTCCACTGCAGCTTCTACCGCCAGGGCCGCGCCGCCGGCCGCGTGCCCGGCGCTTGCCTCCTTCCACCAGTACCTCCCGCGGTCGCCGCCCCCTCCCACCAGTACCTTCCCTCCCTCCCCTTTTTCCTTCTTCCGCGGACGGGCAGAGGTCACCCACACCCGCTCGCGCTCCGAGCTGGCGAAACGGGCGGGGGTGCTGATGCCCGGCGCTTGAGAACTCCGGACGGACGAATCTCGTCCATGGCGGCCGGATCCAATCACCCCAGCCACTAAGGAGAGGGGAGTGGTGGACTCGTGAGGTAGGAGCCGGGATCCAGCGGCCGATGGCGCTCTGGTGGCCGCAGCGACCCGTACCCGTACGTACCTGCCTCTCCTTGCGAATCCTCCTCCCCATCCCGAGCTCTCCTCCTCCTAGCGAAGATCCATGGCCGTCGCAGCCCACCCCTTGGGCCTAGCCAATCCCCACTCCCCACCTTCCTTCTCTCCACCATGGCCCCGCCGCCATCAGCCCCAGGGCCGGCCAACAACTCTAGCCACGCCCCTGCCAAGCATCCACTGGATCCACTCCGCCACCGATGCACATCTCCCCAACTCCCCTCCCCTAGCGTGCTCACCTCCCACCTCGGGGGTCACTGGATCGGGATCCAGTCTGGGGGCTCCCCCAACTACGCAACGCTGCCGGATCAGCCTCCCCGCGCCCCTGAGATTCCAGATCGGGCCTCCCCAAGGAGTTGCTGGGATCCACCCCCCGGCACCGCTGGTGACTCGGCCCTATGCCCATTTCTCCTCCACACTCCACTCCACCATGCAGCTCGGCGGCGTACACCATGCAGCTCAGGCAGCACGCGCATGCGGTTCGGCCGTCCCGCAATGGCCGCCGTCCTCGCGTGTGCGCCCTACTGGCCATGCAGTTGACGGCTCCTAGTGCAGTCCACTACTTTTTTCGGTTCGTGCGGTTACAGTGCAATGCATCTCATGTCGGTCCGCTGTTGCTAATTGCTGCAAATCAGTTTAAGTTTCTTTTGCAGGAGGGAGGCGAAGAAGCAAACAAAGAGACAGAGAAATGCACTGCGTACTCAGACTAAAAAAATGTTGTTGATGATGGTTTGTTAGTTAATGAATCATGCCGTTAAATGTGTATTATGAACTCCACTATTTGCACCAAGAAGTTCTGCTGAGCCTGTATCTCAGCTCACCGGTCTTCTTTCCTGCAGTTTGATTATGTAGCATAGCTTTTTGTTTAGCCGGTGTGCAGTTCGGGATACATAACCGAGCTGTTCAACAGAAAAAATGCAACTTCGATGGTGGTTTGCTGGTTGTTGACTTTATTGTTTGCTCTAGTTGTTGAGTTTATTGATTAATACGGAAGAAGACTAACAATGAAAAAAGAAGGAAAGTGCACTGCAACCCCTTAGTGGTTCACCTTTATAATAAAGAGAAAGAAATCCCCACAGAAAGTTTACTTTCTTTCTCGAATGCAATTTTTTTGTATGTGGGACGATTGGAAAAAATAGTTCACTCCAATTTGTGTAGCAGCTCATTACACCTATGTATGAAGTGCATCGTGTGTCTCAAAAATCAGTCGACTACATCAACACGTGCAGTGCGTTTGGTCCTCAGATGTGGTTCATTTTTCAGATTGATGTTGTTCACTTGCACCTAACATGAAAGTGTGAAAAATTTAGTGAAACAACAAGATGGTAATGCGTTTCACTGCGATATATGATGTGGTTCGCTTGCCCTAGTCTCTGTGGTCCACTCTCGTTGATAAAAAAATGTTGAAAAAAAGACAACAAAAACTCGTTTGAGAAAAAAATACGTTCCACAAAAGAAATTATGAAGTTTACTTGACCGTCTGATGCAGTGCGGTTTTCACTCTGAAGCAGTGCGGTCGGCCATATGATGTTGTTCATCCCGTAAGTGCAAAAAAATTGTTACAGAAACGAACAAAAGTAATGTGGTTCATTTTTAATAGTGTAGCGGTTCACTTACGCCCGATGTGAAGTGCACTCTACTTTCTCGTCCTTAAAAAAATTACGTTTGAATAAAAGAAACAATGCAGTTCTCTTACACGTCTGATGCAGTGCGGTTTTTCGTCCGATGCAGTACGGTTTTCAGTCGGATGAAGTACCCACGTCGATTTAGGTGTCGCGAAAAACAGAGTGTCCGCATTTCGGTAAATTCGAAATTCCTCTTAAACCGTAAAGAATTAGAGAGAGTGTTCTAAATGAAAGAGTTGCATATCATTGATATCTTTCCAACGTTGTATCGTTTGAATCATTCCGACCAGCGGTTTGCAAATTTTTTGCCAAAAATGGCCGCTGCCACTCGTCATCCGCCGCGCGATTTTCAAAATTAACTTAAAACCGTAAGGAATCTCAAAAATATTTCAACATATGAAAGTTGCGCCTCGTTCGTAGCTTTCCAACGGCGTATCACACGCCTCATTTCGACAAACGGTTCAAAAACTGGAGCGAAAACAGTACCGAAAATTTTAAAAAACTTGAAAAACGGAATTCCGCGATTTAGTAATTCGAAACTGCTCTTAAACCATATGGAATTAGAGAAACATTTATATATGAAAAAGATGCGCCTCGACGATATCTATCCAACGGCGTATCATTTGCTTCATTCTGACAAGCGGTTTAGAAAAAACGAAAAAAAAACGCCACGCCACTCGTCATCGGCCGCACCATTTTCAAAACTGATCTTAAATCGTGTGGAATCTCGAAAAGTGTTCAACATGTCGAAGTTGCGCCTAATCCATAGGTTTTTAACGGTATATTATACGCCTCATTCTCATAAATGGTTAAAAAATTAGAGCGAAAATAGTACCGAAAAAACAACGCATGCAGTTCTTTCCGACGAGAAGTTCACTCGTGTGCGTGCTGCAGCACACTTGGTTCAAAGAATGACGTGCACTTGCATTCAGCATGCAGTGCGAAGTGCTGTGCAGAATAGTTATTCTGCTAATATTAGCAGAATAGACCGTCTTCTATATATATATATTTGCCTCATGAAGGAGAAAGTATCGCTCAAGCTTGGGGAGGCTTAAGTCAATGTAATATTCATCATGTCCAATCATGAGCTCTCAAGAGAAATTTTTATGCTCGGCTTTCTCATAATGATCGATCCATGCTCGATACATATTCCACTGGTTCTTTTACGATGAAGACTATTGAATTCAAATGGGATGTATTGGAAAGAATTAAACGCAACTCTGAAGATTGGGAACTCGACGAAGGTAAGGAGTCAGGTATAAATGAGTTTGATTGTGTTAAATCTTTTATGGATACCGATGTTTTTTGTGATTTTAGCACTAAATTTGGACTTGACTCTGAGATAGTAGCTTCTTTGTGTGAATCATTTGCTACTCATGTTGATCTACCTAAGGAGAAGTGGTTTAAATACCATCCTCCCATTGAAGTTAAAGTAGTAGAACCTATTAAAGTTGAAGAAGAAACTATTACTTATAATGTTGATCCTATTGTTCCTACTGCTTATATTAAGAAAACACCTTTCCCTGTTAGAATAAAGGATCATGCTAAAGCTTCAACTGTGGTTCGTAAGAGTTATACTAGAACACCTACACCCCCTGAACAAATTAAAGTTGAACCTAGTATTGCTATGGTTAAATATCTCTTGGTTGATAATATTGATGGGCATGTTATTTATTTCTGTGATGAAGCTGCTAGAATTGATAAACCTGATACTAAAGATAAACATAGACCTGTTGTTGGCATGCCTGTGGTTTCTGTTAAAATAGGAGATCATTTTTATCATGGTTTATGTGATGTGGCGGCCAGTGTGAGTGCAATACCTTATACCTTGTATGAAGAAATTATGAATGATATTGCAGCTGCTAAGATAGAAGATAGTGATGTTACTTTAGAGATGTTGAAGTCTTGTGTTGGAAATTAAAGTACCCTACTGATTTTCTTATTCTTGGTTCCCCACAAGATGATTTTTGTCCCATTATATTTGGTAGACCCTTCTTGAATACTGTTAATGCTAAGATAGACTGTGAAAAGGATATTGTTACTGTTGGTTTAGGGGATATGTCTCATGATTTTAACTTTTTTAAATTTCATAGACAACCTCATGATAAAGAATTGCCTAGTAAGGATGAAATTATTGGTCTTGCTTCTATTGTCGTGTCTCCAATGATCCTTTAGAACAAAATTTGCTAGACCATGAAAATGATATGTTTATGAATGAAAGAAGAGAAATAGATGAAGTATTCTTTAATCAAGGGCCTATTTTGAAACACAATTTTCCTGTTGAAATTCTCGGAGATCCTTGTCGGTGTCAAAACCGGCGGATCTCGGGTAGGGGGTCCCGATCTGTGCGTCTAAGGCTGATGGTAATAGGAGGCAAGGGACACAATGTTTTACCCAGGTTCGGGCCCTCTCGATGGAGGTAAAACCCTACTTCCTGCTTGATTGATATTGATGATATGGGTATTACAAGAGTTGATCTACCATGAGATCGTAGAGGCTAAACCCAAGAAGCTAGCCTATGATGATTATGATTCCGTCTCTAAGGACTAAACTCTCCGGTTTATATAGACAACGGAGAGGGCTAGGGTTTACATGGAGTCGGTTACAAAGAAGGAAATATAATATCCGGATCGCCAAGCTTGTCTTCCATGCAAAGGAGAGTCCCATCCGGACACGGGGCAAAGTCTTGAGTCTTGTGTCTTCACGCTTCAATAGTCTGGCCAAAGCATATAGTCCGGCTTTCCGGATACCCCCTAGTCCAGGACTCCCTCAGTAGCCCCTTAACCAGGCTTCAATGACGATGAGTCTGGCGCGCAGTTTGTCTTCGGCATTGCAAGGCGGGTTCCATCTCCGAATACTCCAAAGTAATTATCGAACACTTAAACTGTGTCCGGATCCGCAAGATGATCTTCATATGCCTTTATGGGGAGAACGATATTCCCCAACCTACTGACATTTTTAGATAGCATGACATAACCTTATGGTAGAGACATTATTGAACCGTCTCCACACAACCAACTACCGCACATATTGCAAGGCAGTTTTCCAGGCACGTCTCATTGAAGCAGAGATCGTGTTCCCCTTATCACGGGACTTCCGTTAATACAGGCACAGGCAGCCCAATCGCACCGCCAATCGCGGCGAGTGGGGAACGAGCGGGTTCCCATAGGCAAGTGGGGGGGGGGCGTAGAAGTTATTATCGCCTCCATAATGAGATAAGGTCTCTTCCTCCTCACCCACGCCTTTCCCTTCGCTCGTCCATTCCCCTTTGCTCAAGCCCTAGCACCCAAGCACTCGTCTTCTCCACCGAAGAGAGGTTCTCCGAAGATGTCCGGATCTGGAGCAGGAGGCAAATGGATGGCCTCTACCGTCCAGGAGAAGGATATCAAAAGGCTCCAAGAGGCCGGGTACCTGGCCAAGAAAATCGGCCACCGTCTTCCGTCGGCGGGACAGATCGTCCCTACTCCGGAGCCCCACGAGAGGGTCCTGTTTCTTCCTCATTTTGTTCGCGGGCTTGTGTTTCCCCTTCACCCATTCGTTCGCGGTATCATGTATTATTACGGGATTGATTTTCATGATTTGTCCCCCAATTCTTTCCTTAACATCTCGACGTTCATCGTCATGTGTGAGGCTTTTCTTCGAATTTCACCCCACTTTGGCTTATGGATGAAGATCTTCAACGTGAAGCCCAAGGTGGTGAGTGGCGAGCACGCTGAGTGCGGCGGCGCCATGGTGAGCAAGATGCCCAAGGTCGTATGGCCGACGGGTGCCTTCAATGACTCCGTCAAGGAGTGGCAGCAGCAGTGGTTCTATATCACCGAACCGCACGGCAAAAAGTGGGCGGCCGCTCCCGAATTCAGATCCGGAGCCCCACTGCGGCTCACGTCCTGGCCTAAGAAGGGCCTGAATTGGTCCTCATCCGACGAGCTGTCAATGCTCCAAATGCGCGTCCAGAGCATGGTCGACAAGGATGTCAAACTCGTCAACGTATTCCAGGTGATGTTAGTTCGCCTGGTTCTCCCTTGTCAGCGTCGAGCCTGCAATTTGTGAGAATATGACCCACCGAGCACCAGACCCTATGGGAGCTCTATGGCTCCTCCCACAAGGACATCTGGAAGGTGCCCTTCAAGTCCGGCAAACCATGGCCGGGCTCCGCCGAGGACCGTGGGTATCAACTATCCCGCTCTACAAGTCCGGTAAGTTATTGATGTGCTCTGTCCCTCCATGTTTTAGCCGGCATGTCCTGAGGGAGACGCTTTTATCGTGCTTTACAATAATCCCAGGGATGGACGAAAAAGGTGGAGTGATACACTGTCCTGCTCCGCTGCCGGAGGAACCGACCGAACCTCTTCTGACGAAGATGCTAGTCCCAGCGCCTTACGAGGCGCCGAAGAAAGAGGCCTCCAAGAAGGTCAAGAAGACCCGGAGTGGCCTCCATTGTCGCGATGCTCCGGACGCAAAATCCGAAGACTTCAGCGACTGTCCCTCCTCCGGAGACAAAGAGGAGGAGGAAGAAGGCGAGTCCACCGCAGGGGAGGGAAGAAAAGGACGGCTTCCTCATCCCTGGAGGCCGAATTGCCAAAGAGGAGGAAGTTTCCCTCCCAGAGGCGTCCACCACGGCTGCTGATAGCAGCCCGGAGTGGGATCCCAGGGTCCAGCCCCTGGTAAAGTCGTAAGTATACAAAATCCGAACACGCATATGCGCCCAGGGTTATTGGAATGTAGTAGTTTTAACTGTCGCCATACTTTGTGCAGCCCGGTGAGGTCTCGCCCTGAACAGTCCTCCTCGGAGGATTCGCTGAGCTCAGATGCCCTGGAGAGCGAGATGCCTCCATAGGCCCCTTCCCCGAAGCCTAGACGCGACACCGAGGTGTCATCTCAGTGGGGCCTGAACCAGGGAGGGCATATCTCTGGGCCGGACACGCGGGAGTGGCGGTTCCCATGAATGTCAACGACGGGGGAGATATCGGATTCATCCCGCTGCCGGACACGACCCCGAAGACCTTTAAAGCGCCAGGATTGGGCGAGCAGCCCCTCTTGAAGGAGGGAGGCAAGCCTGCTCCACCAACAGACTCTGTTCAAGCAGAGTTGCCGGGCGGACTGTCAACAGCGCTAAAAAGTGCGTCCATCATCGATGAACATCGTGCCCTTATGGGTGCGGTGATTGAGAAGATTCAGTCCGCTGAAAACGGGCTAAATGAATCCTGCCTTAGCCTTATAAAAGGCTTTGAGGTATGTTTGTGAAAACCTTTGCAAGATTGTCATAGTATGAGTAGTATCCCCTGATGCATTGTCCGATGAAAGGGAAAGAGAGCCGGACAGGGGATCAAATATCCGTTTTTCAGGAGACTCGGTTAATGACGCATATTCCTTTGTGTGAAAACATGCGTCTGTAGCGACGACCGCCTCACATAATGCGGTGGTGTCCAGACTAAAACAGAGTCTGGAACGGGCCGAAGAAGAACTTGGCCGCCTAAAGAAGCAGTTGGAGGACAAGCAAGGTATGTCAAAGCTTTTTGCCAAATTGGGCACAAACTAGTAGTTGTGCCTGAAAATATTTGTATTGAATGCTCTAGAAGGGGGGTCGACATTTAGGCACTAAAGAAGGCTATGGCCGAAGCCGACAAGAAGGCCGCCACTGAGCAGGCTCTTCGCGAGAAGAACGAGGCTAGGGTCATTGAAGCTGAGCGAGAGCTCCAGGAGGCCGTGAAGAAAAGCAAGACTTTGGAGCAGAGTCTAGCCGAAAAAGAATCCGAACTCGCCCAAGCTCTCCAAGCCGCAGATGATGCTCGGAAAGAAGCCCGAGGTGCACTGAAGGACATTCGTGAGGCACGGGAGGTTGCGGCTGGTAAGGCCTTTTGTACTCAAGGCCATTTTACTTAGTAATTGGAGGAACTCGAGGCGACAAGCTGAATTCTTGTTTTTCCAGGGGCATTTGCGGACCTGCCACGCAGCATATCAGATGCTGCCCAATTCTACCGGACTAAGGAGAAGAAGTCTGCGGAGAAGCATCTCTGGTCGCAGTATTTGGCACCTAATTATCCTGTGCCCTTTATCTATCAGCTGAAGCAGCTGGTCGAACTGCACCAGGTGGCCGAACTAGCCATGAAGGACTTGGTTGTCCGCTGTGGGTTCATGAGCCAATTCAAGCGAGCATTTGAACTCGTGAAGCGGATTGTTGGTGCTCTCCCTCGGCTCGATGTCATTAAGCGATCGGTATGCATATAGGGTGCACGCATGGCGTTTGCCGTCTTGAAGGTGCATCGGGGAAGCTTGATCTTTGAGAAGTCGATGACCGAGGACCACCAGAGGGTAAGGAGCATCGCGAGCCCGAGTTATACTATGAAGGTGTCCTAAAAGGAGACCGCCTTGTGGCGGATCAGTGTACCAAAGACACTATATTTCCCTGAAAGGCAGTCATGCCATCATTTGTAATGCGGGATAATGGCACTGTTGTCATTTATTGCCTATTTATATGAACGCTTGTTCTTCCTGTGCGGCTGTTTAGTGTATATAAATCCCAAGAGTTGGCCATTCATCGGCTTTTGCCCCCACGTAATAAGTACGGGGGTGTTCGGGACATACCTGAACACTCTTTATCCCATTATTGGGTCCTTTTAAGGAGGTGTTCTTCACCATGAACCAGGCAATCAGACTATAGGGCTTTATCACTCTCACTTAGCCATAGGAATTCGAGTATGGTGGGCGCAACCCCTAGTATTTGGAAGACCGTACTAGGGGCTCTAAAGGCGCCTGGTCAGAAAATCGATCCATCGCACTCTGCATTGATTATGGCATTGTGCGGAATAAATCTTTAAAGATTTTACAACCTCTCGAACAGCTGATGAGCTCTCGCCGTATCATGACAGTCATTTTTCAGCTTTCTCTACTGAGGTGCTCATCCGGAAGAACCGGGACACAATCGCAGTAGTTCTCCCAGCGCTACCTTAGCCGATTGAGCGGAACATAAGGTACCAAAACATGGGAGCCAGGAAAACCCAACTAATGACCCAAGACATGATTCGGAGCTGATGCATATAGTGCTATAAGTTTGGGGTACCGAGCGACCGAAAAGGTGGCTGGACTTTATTGCCATATATTGAGTACTGTGAAGCCCCTGGCATAATGGGGCATAGCACGATGTACAGGTGCCGTCATGACGAAAAATCATCAATGAGAAACGACGGCCGATGAGTGTTATTTAGGTCTACGTATCATAGTAAAATGACATGTGTATGTAGTACTGCTTATGAAAAGGGGTCAGCTGGCGGAACCTGTCGTGGCCGGACTGGAGGAGGCTGTGTACGGATCCCAAATGTATCCAGACTATCCCCTTTGGGGGGTTTACTTAGGTGTTCCCGCCTTGTGGGTCCGAGCGGATTCCATGTCGCTAGTCCTGATCTGCGCAAAAGTTGGTCTGTAAAGACAACTGCTCAAGGGCAGCTGCATGTCATATTGTGGTTGAACCGCGGGTGCCTTATCGGAGCCTGGGTGGACCAGGTTATCATGACATAAAGTAGCTCGGATTCCTCAATTGGTGTCCAGGTAGTTGGCTGCCGAATCGAAATGGGCACAACTCGCTATTCCAGCGGCGGTACGATGTCCACTATGAGGGTGGAGTTCGGCATTGCCCATAATTGCGACTATGTCACGCGGGATTGGCCTAATGTTTGTACCCTGTTGGGTCTAGCCAACGTGGTTTATCCCGATAGTATATGGCATTTACTGTATAAGGGTACAATGCCGGAGACTTATTCTGTGGCATGGTGTTTATTTGGTGGTCCGAAGACAACCACTAGAGTGGTGGGCCTGTAAAACTTGGCCTATGCACCTGGCATCTTTTAGAAGATGTTATTAATGGGTTTATGCCCATGGGGGCTCGTGTGAAATGGATCCCACAAACTATTGAGTGCGATTAAATTGCTATTGTTGTCCGGACGGTCGATGTGATCGGAGATGATCGGCCATACTTTTGTACTGTGGAGGACCTTCCTTTGACCTTGCTATGCTTGATCGGTCTTTCGTTGTTTAAAACCTCCTGTCATTGTTTCCGGCGCACGACCGGCCGTTTTGTTTTGAAGATCCGGCATTCTCTATTGGTATGCTTAGCCGTCCTTCTAGGGGTACCATGAATTTCACATGGTTGATCGAGTATGCTGCTCGGGCCGGATGGGCTTGAGCTGTTCTTTTTCCGCTGACCGGACTCGGGGTTGCTGAATTCGGTACCAACTTCCTTGATTTGACGCTTATGACGATTGCATCGAGATTTGTGGATGTTGTCTCGCGTTTCCTGCTGAAAGAACATGCGGTGCCCCCGTGTTTGGTTTTGGCAATTGATGACAATCTCTATGGACTAATGGTTGCCTTGAGTTATATTTGAAGGGTTTGTCCATAGGCTTTTCTTGGAGTCCATCTGTTGGTTTCAAGGAGAGTTTGTGATGACCATGGTGCTATTAAGGAATTATCCAAAGATCGGTCATGTGAGTGTTGAGCTTATTGCAAGCATGTCTTGAAGAAGAAGATTGTGTGATCATTCATGTCTACCTTCAAGACATCATCCAAATGAAGAGAGTTGGAAAGATTCAACACACAAAGCGCACAAGATGTGCCGAGGGATCAAGTGATCCCATGGTATGGTAAGCATTGTCCATTACGCCTTGTGTGCTAACCCATGGTCTTCGTGAGAGTTCTGTGTGGGGTTAGGTTGCGGTGTGCAAGTTCAAGTGATGCATCACGAAGAGATCAAGTGCTTGAAGCTTGTCGTCTATTGTGGTGACAATGGACTTGTGAAGATAAGCGGAAGAGTGGCTCACCCATAGTGGAGTATGGAGGAGCAATCAACTAGTCTTCCTCGAGCCAACGCAATCAAGAAAGGTGGTCCATCTTGAGGAGGAGTAGATCGTCATCATCTAGCTCAAGTGGACTTTGTGCAAGGCAAAGGTTTGCCCTTGATAGGTTTTATATTTTACCGGTCTCATGGTAGTTGTGGGAGACAAGGTTATAGGATCGATTGCCGTTCTATCAAGGGGGGCTCTCGATGAGTTGCTTGATTGTATCATTCGTAGAGAGCTCGAACCATTGCATCCTTGCATCATCTTTATTGGTTCTTGTTTGGTTCTTCTCCTTGTGAGATTTGGAGCTTATGGTCATTTTTATGACAAGCTCGAGTACATTGAAAACGGAGTTCACATGCATCTTCTATGATGTTTTCGATGTTGGAGGGTATGCCGGTTCTTCTCTGTTGGAGGTTTCACTCCTTTGTTTGTTAAGCATACCTTCCCTGCCTATTCTGTTGGAGGTTCTTCTCTGTTTTGATGCTACTCGTCTTCCTCTATCCAACAAGCTTGAGTTTGCTCAATTCGGAGCTCATTTGCAGAAGTTATGGCAGTTCTGGTTTTATTGGTTCCATCTGTTGTCTTTAGCTGCATTTTGTAGGCATCCAAGTGCTAAAGCCTCTATGTAATGCGGTAGTACTGCTCAAGGGAGCGGCAGTACTGCAGGGGCCAGCGGTAGTACCGCTCCTGGTGAGCGATAGTACCGCTGCCTCTAGCCCAGAACGCTGGCGCGCACGGAAGTAGGCACGGAAATTATTTTTTACTTCCGTGCCCTACGCGGTAGTACCACTCCTGGTGAGCGGTAGTACTGCTGCCTCGTGTCCTGACGCTGTTGCGTGCGGCAGTAGGCGCGGATGTAATTTTTTCATCCGCCCTTACGCGGTAGTACCGCTCCCTGTGAGCGGTAGTACCGTGCCGCCTTTTTCTCGTAGCTAGCTCCAGCGGATGTAGGCACGGCAGTATTTTTTTTACTTCCGTGGACTTGCGGTAGTACCGCTATCCCTAGCGGTAGTACCGCTGCCTCACCCTGTATACTGCCGTGTGCTGCACCTGTGTGCCCGTTGTTTACTACCTTTGTGGTAGTACCACAAGGGCAGGCGGTAGTACCGCTCCTGCTGTAGTACCGCCCTGTTGCCCCTCTGCAGTGTTGGTTCATTGGGCTTCTGCCGCCCTAGCAGTAGTACCGCTCGTAGGAGCGGTAGTACCGCTTTGTGCGGGCTGTGAGCATAACGGTTGGATTTCCCCCTCCTATAAAAGGGGGCCTTCTTCCCCAATAAACCTTATCCTTTGAGCTCGTGTTCTTCCCCCATTGTTGACCTTCTTCGAGCTTGCTAACTCTCAATCCCTCCTATGATTCTTGCTAGTTCTTGAGGGAAAAGAGAGAGGAGATCTAGATCCATGTTTCCACCAATCACTTTCTCCTCTAAGTGAGGGGAACCCCTTGGATCTAGATCTTGGAGTTCTTCGTGTTCTTCTTTCATTCTTCCTCTCATTTTCCTCCCTAGCATTAGTTGCTTTGGTGGGATTTGGGAGAGAAGGACTTGGGCACTCCGTGTGCCCTTGCCATTGCATTTGGTGCATCGGTTTGAGTTCTCAACGGTGATACGTGGAAGTGAAGTTTGAGAAGCTTATTACTCTTGGGTGTTTGGGCACCCTAGAGCTTGTTCCTCTTGGGTGCCTTGGCGCCCTAGACGGTTGGTGGTGTTCGGAGCTCAATCATTGTGGTGTAAAGCTCCGGGCAAGCGTCGGGGTCTCCAATTAGGTTGTGGAGATCGGCCCGAGCAATTTGACGGGTTCCGGTGACCGCCCCCCCCAGGGTTGCCAAAGTGTACGGGTTTGGTGACCGCCCCCAAGGGTTGCCATTTATACGGGTTCGGTGACCGCCCTCAAGGATCCCTTAGTGGAATCACGACATCTTGCATTGTGCGAGGGCGTGAGGAGATTACGGTGGCCCTAGCGGCTTCTTGGGGAGCATTGTGCCTCCACACCGCTCCAAATGGAGATTAGCATCCGCAAGGGTGTGAACTTCGGGATACATCGTCGTCTCCACGTGCCTCGGTTATCTCTTACCCGAGCCCTTTACTTATGCACTTTACTTTGTGATAGCCATATTGTTCTTTGTCATATATCTTGCTATCACATAGTTGCTTATCTTGCTTAGCATAAGTTGTTGGTGCACATAGGTGAGCCTAGTTGTTGTAGGTTTTGTGCTTGACAAATTAACCGCTAGGTTTATTCCGCATTTGTTCAAGCCTCAACCGTAATTATTTTAAAGCGCCTATTCACCCCCCCCCCTCTAGGCGACATCCACGATCTTTCACCTGCGTATTGTCCCGAAGCATGGTATATTTGCGCCGGGGTGTGGGCTTTAGGTTCTCCTTCTTAGGTTGAGGTAGCGAATTGTGCCTTAGGTACCTTTTGGTGGGGCAGTCGAGTCCGTATTCCTCGGTGGCCAGGACCCTTGTCCATCCGTCTGTGAGCAATTCTTAGTCGGCTTTCAGCTGCTATTGTTTCTTTTACATGCTTTTCGCCGCGGCCATGAGCTGTCGATTAAAGCAAACTTGCTCCACGGGATCTCCAGGCACGCCGAATTCGTCGTTGTCGAGGCTCACCTCATCTTCGGAGGGGGCATGTAGTTGTCCCTTTCCAAGTGTCCGTCTGTCGCCTGTCCGGCCTGCTCGAAGGCAAGCTGGTCGAGATCTTTGGCACCGTATGGATTGTTTTTGACTATTGTGCCGGTATAGTTGTGGCGGGGCTTGAGGCGGCGCTGATGACGTTCATGCTTTGCCTTCTTCCTTGATAGGTTATCCACTATTGCCTCATCGCCGTTGGTTTCTTTCGGAGTGTCCACCATATACATATCATATGAGGAGGTGGCTGTCCACCGCCCCGTGGGCGGTGGTTCCTATTCTTCTCCCGCATCATCGTCCACACTGTCGATGTCTTCGGAGTCGAAGTCAAGCACGTTAGTTAAATCATTGCCCGTGGCAATGAAGTGGATGGTGGGTGGGCAACGAATTCCTTTGTCGCCTGCTTCCCGTTCGAGCCGGACATAGTTCGGCCAAGAGTCTCCTGCCAAAGAGAGAGACTTTAACGAGTTCAGCACGTCGCCATAGGGCGAGTGCTGGAAGATATTCGCAGCAGTGAACTCCATTACCGGAGCCCAACCAGATTTGGCAGGCTCGGGAGTGCGCGGACTGGAACCTACAGCCGGATACGAGTCCGGGGGTCCGGAGACACAGGCTTCCTTGGGGGTGAAGTTTGTGTTCGGCTCTACAACCGATGAGTGTGCGGCCTCCGGGCGGGGTCCATCCACCCATCCACGGACGACGCCATCCGCCCCGGATTTAGGTCCGGGGTTCCTGCGGGCGCGATATCCCGAGTATTGTCTGACATCAGGTCTAAGCCGTGCTCATCGTGACTGTTCGGCGCTCGTAGCACGCACCTGAATCCGTTGAAGATCAAGTCTCCGCGGATATCGACCATGTAGTTCAAGTTTTCGAGCCTGGCCTGATGGCCAGGGGCGTAGCTGTCAATCTGCTCCAGATGGCCAAGCGAATTGGCCCGCAGTGCAAAGCCGCCGAACACGAAGATCTGCCCGGGGAGGAAGGTCTCACCCTCGACTGCGTTGTTGACGATTGAAGGAGCCATCAAGCCTTGAAGCGAGGACACAGAGGAACTCCCAATGAAACCACCAATGTCGGTGTCAAAACCGGCGGATCTCGGGTAGGGGGTCCCGATTTGTGCGCCTAAGGCTGATGGTAACATGAGGCAAGGGACACAATGTTTTACCCAGGTAAAACCCTACTTCCTTCTTGATTGATATTGATGATATGGGTATTACAAGAGTTGATCTACCACGAGATCATAGTGGCTAAACCCTAGAAGCTAGCCTATGATGATTATGATTCCATCTCTAAGGACTAAACTCTCCGGTTTATATAGACACTGGAGAGGGATAGGGTTTATATGGAGTCGGTTACAAAGAAGGAAATATAATATCCGGATCGCCAAGCTTGTCTTCCACGCAAAGGAGAATCGCATCCGGACACGGGGCGAAGTCTTGAGTCTTGTGTCTTCATGCTTCAATAGTCCGGCCAAAGAATATAGTCCGGCTGTCCGGATACCCCCTAATCCAGGACTCCCTCAATCCTCCTCCACCCAATGGTGATCCCGTGTTTGAGCTTAAACAATTACCTGATACTCTTAAATATGCTTATCTCGATGAAAATAAGATATATCATGTTATTATTAGTGCTAACCTTTCAGAGCATGAAGAAAAGAAATTATTGAAAACTCTGAAGAAGCACCGCTCCGCTATTGGATATACTCTTGATGATCTTAAGAGCATTAGTCCCACTCTTTGTCAGCGCAAAATAAAATTGGAGAATGATGCTAACCAGTTGTTGATCATCAGCGACAGTTTAATCCTAAGATGAAAGAAGTGGTAAGAAATGAAATACTAAAGCTTCTGGAGGCAGGTATAATTTATCCTATTGCTGACAGTCAGTGGGTAAGTCCTGTTTATTGTGTCCCTAAGAAGGGAGGTATTACTGTTGTTCTTAATGATAAGAACGAATTGATCCCAGAAAGAATTGTCACAGGTTATAGAATTGTAATTGATTTCCGCAAATTAAATAAAGCTACTATAAAGGATAATTACCCTTACCTCTTATTGATCAAATCTTATAAAAACTATCCAAACATTCATATTTCTGCTTTCTAGATGGTTATTCTGGTTTCTCTCAAATACCTGTGTCAAAAGGTGATCAGGAAAAGACCACTTTTACTTGCCCTTTCGGTACCTTTGCTTATAGATGTATGCCTTTTGGTTTATGCAATGCACCTACTACCTTTCAAAGATGTGTGACTACTATATTCTTTGACTTTTGTGAAAAGATTGTTGAGGTTTTTATGGATGATTTCTCTGTTTACGGAACTTCTTTTGATGATTACTTAAGCAACCTTGATCGAGTTTTGTAGAGATGTCAAGAAACTAATCTTGTCTTGGATTGGGAGAAGTGCCACCTGATGGTTAATGAAGGTATTGTCTTGGGGCATAAAATTTCTGAAAGAGGTATTGAAGTTGATAAAGCTAAAGTAGATGCTATTGAAAAGATGTCGTGTCCTAAAGATATCAAAGGTATAAGAAGTTTCCTTGGTCATGTTGGTTTCTATAGGAGGTTTATTAAAGACTTCTCTAAAATTTCTAGGCCTCTCACTAATCTCTTGAAAAAAGATGTCCCTTTCGTTTTTGATGATGATTGTGCAGAAGCATTTGAAATACTTAAGGAAGCCTTGATTTCTGCACCTATTGTTCAACCACTTGATTGGAATTTACCCTTCGAAATTATGTGTGATGCTAGTGATTATGCTGTTGGTGTTGTTCTAGGACAAAGAGTTGATAAGAAATTAAATGTTATCCATTATGCTAGTAAAACTCTAGACAATGCCCAGAGAAATTACGCTACTGCTGAAAAAGAATTTTTAGCAGTTGTATTTGCTTGTGATAAGTTCAGCTCTTATATTGTTGATTCCAAAGTAACTGTTCACACTGATCATGCTGCTATTAAATATCTTATGGAAAATAAAAATCCTAAACCTAGACTTATTAGGTGGGTTCTCTTGTTACAAGAATTTGATTTGCATATTATTGATAGAAAGGGAGCTGAGAACCCCGTTGCAGACAACTTGTCTAGGTTAGAGAATGTTCTTGATGACCCACCGCATGTTGATGATAGCTTCCCTGATGAGCAATTAGCTGTCATAAATACTTCTCATAGTACTCCATGGTATGCTGATTATGCTAATTACATTGTTGCTAAATTTATACCACCTAGTTTCACATACCAGCAAAAGAAAAAGTTTTTCTATGATTTAAGACATTACTTTTGGGATGACCCACACCTTTATAAAGAAGGAGTAGATGGTGTTATTAGACATTGTGTACCTGAGCATGAACAGGAATAGATCCTACGCAAGTGTCACTCCGAGGCTTACGGAGGACACCACGCTGGAGATAGAATTGCACATAAGGTATTGCGATCCGGTTTTTATTGGCCTACTCTCTTCAAAGATGCTCGTAAGTTTTTCTTTCTTGTGATGAATGCCAAAGAATTGGTAATATTAGTAGACGTCATGAAATGCCTATGAATTATTCACATGTTATTGAACCATTTGATGTTTGGGGCTTTGATTATATGGGACCTTTTCCTTCCTCCAATGGGTATACACATATTTTAGTTGTTGTTGATTATGTTACTAAGTGGGTAGAAGCTATTCCAACTAGTAGTGCTGATCATAACACTTCTATTAAGATGCTTAAATAATTTATTTTTCCAAGGTTTGGAGTCCCTAGATATTTAATGACTGATGGTGGTTCACATCTTATTCATGGTGCTTTTCGTAAAATGCTTGCTAAGTACGATGTTAACCATAGAATTGCATCTCCATATCATCCTCAGTCTAGTGTTCAAGTAGAATTAAGTAATAGAGAGATTAAATTGATTTTGCAAAAGACTGTTAGATCTAGAAAGAATTGGTCCAAGAAACTTGATGATGCATTATGGGCTTATAGAACTGCTTATAAAAATCCTATGGGTATGTCTCCGTATAAAATGGTTTATGGAAAGGCTTGTCACTTATCTCTTGAACTAGAACATAAGGCATATTGGGCTATTAAAGAGCTCAACTATGATTTTAAACTTGCCGGTGAGAAGAGGTTATTTGACATTAGCTCGCTTGATGAATGGAGAACCCAAGCCTATGAGAATGCCAAGTTGTTTAAAGAAAAAGTTAAAAGATGTCATGACGAGAGGATACAAAAGCGTGAGTTTAATGTAGGTGATCATGTTTTGCTATAAAACTCTCGTTTAAGATTTTTTGCAGTAAAACTTCTCTCTAAATGGGAAGGTCCTTACATTATCGAGGATGTCTATCGTTCCGGTGCCATCGAAATCAACAACGCCGAAGGCACAAATCCGAAGGTAGTAAACGGTCAAAGAATCAAACATTATATCTCAGGTAATCCCATAAATGTTGAAACCAATTGACATCGTAACTCCGGAGGAGTACATAAGGGACACTTTCCAGAATGTTTCAGACTCCAAAAAGGAATAGATATGTGGTACGGTAAATAAACCGACTCCAAAATTATTCTAATAGCAAATTTTTCTCTGTTTTGGAATATTTAAAAAATTAGAAAAATTAAAAGTAGTCCAAAAGAGACACGAGGTGACCAGAAGGGTGGAGGGCGCGCC
Organism: Aegilops speltoides; assembly: GCA_021437245.1. Classification (NCBI taxonomy): domain Eukaryota; kingdom Viridiplantae; phylum Streptophyta; class Magnoliopsida; order Poales; family Poaceae; genus Aegilops; species Aegilops speltoides. The sequence goes on along the minus strand of CM038141.1, from coordinate 410,820,502 downwards.
CCCTACCTTGTGGCCACCTCGTGTGCCCTCTGGACTCTGTATTCTTGCATAATACTTCTTTTGGTCGGTAAAAATTCATTATATAATCTCCTGAAGGTTTTGACCACCGTACCATAGCAAAATCCTCTATTTTTGTTTCGGGCTGTTTTTCTGACAGATCTAAATCACCATGACGTCTCCAAGCGCCCCCAAGGACAAGTTTTTCAAGAAGGTCATCAACCCTTACCCTGCGGAGGTGCTACAACACCCTCAAATCATTAAGATGTGTGAGGGGGTGCTGCACATCCGTGATGTTGAGGGGTCGAAGAAGACCGGAAGCATGGAGACAAGACTCGAAGCAATGGAGCAGCAAGTTTTCAAGTGCCAAGGGATGGTGGAACATGGACTCAACACTAATCACATGATGATCGCGGAGTTCACCAACAATCACAAGATGGATGTCAAGAACATCAGGGAGGCCATCTTCAAGCTTCATGAGAAAATCGAGCATCTCCAAGCCCAGATCTATGACCTGCAAAACCAAAACTGTGAGTATGAATACAGATTTAAGAGGATGAGTTTGGCTGCAGATCTGAGGATCCCGGAGACTCGTTCATCTTTCTATGATGGTGAACCCATGCCTTAGAAGATGGATGACAATCCTACATCATCAACAACTCCATCATCACCACCTTCGAAGAAGAGACATAAATACATGGGTATGGGCACTCCCCTTGGCAACTGCCAAGCTTGGGGGAGGTGCCCGGTATCGTATCACCATCACACCTCTATCTTTATCATTTTCCTTAGTTCGATCCTTTTGGTTATATCTTGATCTAGTAGAATAAAGTTTTAGTATGATATAGCTTTGAGTTTTGTTTTGATCTCTATCTATGTAATCGAGTCCGTGAGTTATATAATAAAGAGTAGTTTTGAGTTGAGGGCTTTGCTATCTTGCTATGATCTTGAGGGAATTAAAGAAATAATAAAAAGAAATAAAAAGATCATATGTTGATCTTATGGAGAGTAATGACTTCACATATAAAGAGTATGATGAATAAAAGTTGTTGAGAGTTGACAAACATAGTTTTGGTCATTGCTGTGATTAATAGGAAGTAATAAAGAAAGAGAGGTTTTACATATAAATACACTATCTTGGACATCTTTTGTGATTGTGAGCACTCATTAAAATGTGACATGCTAAAAAGTTGATGTTAGACAAGGAAGACAACATAATGAGTTATGTTTTCCTATATCCGAATAGTAGTTATATTGTCATGGTTCATCCAACATGTTGAGCTTGCCTTTCCCTCTCATGCTAGCCAAATTCTTTGCACCAAGTAGAGATACTACTTGTGCTTCCAAACATCCCTAAACCCAGTTTTGCCATGAGAGTCCATCATACCTACCTATGGATTGAGTAAGATCCTTCAAGTAAGTTTTCATCTGTGCAAGCAATAAAAATTGCTCTCCAAATATGTATGATCTATTAGTGTGAAGAAAATAAGTTTTATACGAACTTGTGATATGAAAGAAATAAAAGCGACAGACTACATAATAAAGTTCTTTATCACAAGTGACAATATAAAGTGATGTTCTTTTGCATTAAGATTTTGTGCGTCCAACCATAAAAGCGCATGACAACCTCTGCTTCCCTCTGCGAAGGGCCTATCTTTTATTTTTACCTTCTACCCTCATACAAGAGTCATGGTGATCTTCACCTTTCCTTTTTACACTTTATCCTTTGGCAAGCACTATGTGTTGGAGAGATCCGGATATATATCCACTCGGATGTAGGTTTTCATAAAGTATTATTGTTGACATTACCCTTGAGGTAAAAGGTTGGGAGGCGAAACTATAAGCGCATATCTTTCTCTGTGTCTGATTGAAACTTTGTACCCATAAGTATCACGTGAGTGTTAGCAATTGTGAAAGATTAAATGATAGTTGAGTATGTAGACTTGCTGAAAAGCTCTTATATTGACTCTTTTTGATGTTATGATAAATTGCACTTGCTTCAATGACTGAGATCATAGTTTGTTAGTTTTCAATGAAGTTTCTGGTTCATACTTTACCTTGTGAATGAATTGTTACTTTAGCATAAGAAATCATACGACAATATATGTTGCTATTCTAAAGATGATCATGATGCCCTCATGTCCGTATTTTATTTTATCGACACCTCTATCTCTAAACATGTGGACATATTTTTTGATTTCGACTTTCGCTTGAGGACAAGCGAGGTCTAAGCTTGGGGGAGTGGATACGTCCATTTTGCATCATGCTTTTATATTGATATTTTTGCATTATGGGCTGTTATTACACGTTATATACAGTACTTATGCCTTTTCTCTCTTATTTTATAAGGTTTACATGAAGAGGGAGAATGCTGGCAGGTGGAATTCTGGACTGGAAAAGGAGCAAATATTAGAGACCTATTCTGCACAACTCCAAAAGTCCTGAAACTTCACAGAGATCAGTTTTGGAATAAATAAAAAATATTGGGCGAAGAAAGCACCAGAGGGGGGCCACCAGCCAGCCTCAAGGGTGGAGGGCGCGCCCTACCCCTCTGGGCGCCCCCCTACCTTATGGGCCCCCTGGCAGGCCCCCGATGCTCATATTCTTCTATATGGTGTCTTTTGACCTGGAAAAAATAGGAGAGAAGCTTTCGGGATGAAGCGCCACCGTCTCGAGGCGGAACCTGGGAAGAACCAATCTAGGGCTCCGGTGGAGCTGTTCTGCCCGGGAAACATCCCTACGAGAGGGGGAAATCATCACCATCGTCATCACCATCAATCCTCTCACCGAGAGGGGGTCAATCTCCATCAAAATCTTTACCAGCACCATCTCCTCTCAAACCCTAGTTCATCTCTTGTATCCGATCTTTGTGGGTTGCTAGTAGTGTTGATTACTCCTTGTAGTTGATGCTAGTTGGTTTATCCAGTGGAAGATCATATGTTCAGATCCTTAATTATAATTAATACTCCTCTGATTATGAACATGAATATGCTTTGTGAGTAGTTACGTTTGTTCCTGAGGACATGGGAGAAATCTTGTTATAAGTAATCATGTGAATTTGGTATTCGTTCGATATTTTGATGAGATGTATGTTGTCTTTCCTCTAGTGGTGTTATGTGAATGTCGACTATATGAGACTATCTCTACCATGATTTGGGCCTAGGGGAAGGCATTGGGAAGTAATAAGTAGATGATGGGTTAATAGAGTGACAGAAGCTTAAACCCTAGTTTATGCGTTGCTTCGTAAGGGGCCGATTTGGATCCATATGTTTCATGCTATGGTTAGGTTTACCTTAATTCTTCTTTTGTAGTTGCGGATGCTTGCGAGAGGGGTTAATCATAAGTGTGAGGCTTGTCCAAGGAAGGGCAGCACGCAAGCACCGGTCCACCCACATATCAAATTATCAAAGTAACGAACGCGAATTATATGAGCATGATGAAAACTAGCTTGACAATAATTCCCATGTGTCCTCGGGAGCGCTTTGCTTTATATAAGAGATTGTCCAGGTTTCTCCTTTGCTACAAAAAGGATTGGGCCACCTTGCTGCGCCTTGTTTACTTTTGTTACTTGTTACCCGTTACGAATTATCTTATCACACAACTATCTGTTACCGATAATTTCAGTGCTTGCAGAGAATGCCTTGCCAAAAACCGCTTGTCATTACCTTCTGCTCCTCGTTGGGTTCGACACTCTTACTTTCGAAAGGACTATGATAGATACCCTATACTTGTGGGTCATCAGTGGTGCTAAAATTTAGTCCCACGCTGGAAGTTGAAAGAGTTGGACCTCTTTATATAGTGGGTTCTCTCCACCACTCTAAGTTGTGTGGAGAAGAGAAAGGGAGGACCACACGTGCGCGCTCGCTCGCCTCGCCTGGCCGGGCCTAGCGTGTGACATGTGCGTGAATGGTCCACTGAAATTCCGCTCGTTGCCTTGCAGGGGTGCGGCTTCCTTTTGACATTTTATTTTTATGTCCTGACAAACAAGTTAATGATTCCTTGTCCGGTAAGTATATGACTTAGAAACCAAGTCGGTTTGGGATTGTGATCGCGACACAATACCACCTCTGGTCCTAATATATATACTGCTACCTGCGGCCAAGAACACACCAAAAACACCTAGGGTTTTACCTCATCTCGCAACTTGCGCCACCATCATAGTCTACTTCATCCCTAACGTCGGCATGCATCGGTGTGCGGGAGAGAAGGTCTCCGAAACCATTCGTTCTTGCGATCCTGCATCGGGAGAGGACTAATTAGGTTTCTGGGAAGCACGCGTCATCTTCCGTCGAAGTAAGGCGGTGCTACCCATCATCGACAACAACAGATCGTCGCCAACATCATCATCAACAACGTCGCTCCTGCTGCAACTACTGAACGGTACGTCAATCATGATCTATTCATGTGTCTCTCTGAAGTTGCTATTATGTCTGTGATGTTGCTGTACATGATTTGTTGTTCTTCTAGTTTGCTAGATTGTTGCATGCCAGTCTCTGTCCTAGTCATGAATTATTTACTGGAATTAATCATGATCTTGCCTAATATTCCAACAATCCAAAAATCTAATTGTAGGCAATTTCTTGAATTAACTATGGCTGGATTCCTTGATGCACTCAGGCTGGATAAGTTTACCGGTTGCACTTTTAGAGGTGGCAGGTGAAGACCACGCTCTGGCTTACTGCTCTGAAAGTTTTTCACGCTAGTGTTGGTGCTCCAGAGGGAATGTCTGACGAAGATCAGAGAAAATTCTATGAAGCCAATACTATGTTTGTGGGATGCATTCTGTGTGTTCTTGTTGACCGTCTGTGTGATGTGTACATGCACATAGATGATGCAAAGACACTGCGGGATGCACTGAATGCAAAATTCAGTGCAACAGATGTAGGCAGGTAACTGTACATCATGAAGAGTTTTCATGACTACAAGATGGTGAATAACCGTTCTGTTGTTGAACAAACTCATGAGATACAGTGCATTGTGGAGGAACTTGAACTCCTTAAGTGTGTTCTAGCCAACAAATTCATGGTTGGGTGCATGATTGCAAAGTTGCCTCATTCATGAATTTTGCCACAACTCTGAAACATAAGAGATAGGAGGTATCAGTTGATAATCTGAATGCATCTCTTGATGTTGAAGAAAAAGCTCAGGCTAAAGACACTACTGAGAAAGGAGGTGAGGTTCAGCCTACCGCCAATATGCTGCAGAGGTACCCACAGAACAAGAATAAAGGGAAGAACAAACCTGTTTTCAACAAGCCTACCAAGAGTACTACCTTCAAGAAGAAGAAGTTTAACAAGGCTGGGCTAGGGTGCTACGCCTGTGGGAAGCCCAGACACTTTTCCAAGTAATCCCTGAACATGCAGACCGCAGAGGGAAAACAAGCTCCAAGACTATCAACATGGTGACCGCTAGAAATACTGATGGGTATGGTAATTTACCTATTGTGTTTTCAGTATTTCAATCATCTTCGTGGTGGATTGATTCGGGTGCTAACGTTCATGTGTGTGCTGACGTCTCTCTGTTTACTTCTTATCAGGTTGCAAGGGATTCTTATGGGAAATGGGTCACATGCTTCTGTTCATGGCATTGGCACGGTGGATCTGAAGTTTACTTCGCGAAAGATTGTACAACTAAGGAACGTGCAGCATGTCCCTACTATGAACAAGAATCTAGTTAGCAGCTCCCTTCTATCTTGAGATGGGTTTAAGGTAGTTTTAGAGTCGAATAAAGTAATCGTGTCGAGATTTGGACAATTTATAAGCAAAGCTAATGAATGCGGAGGCTTGTTCCGCTTTTATCTTTCAAATTTTTGCAATAAGTCAGTAACCCAAATTTGTGCTAGTATTAATGATGATGCAAGTGTCTGGCACTCCCGTTTATGTCATATTAATTTTGGTTTAATGTCTCGGCTACCCAGTATGAGTTTAATTTCGAATTTCACCGTTGCCAAAGGTTCTAAGTTCCATAGTTCTGTGCAATCGAAGCAAGCTCGAAAGCCTCATATGGCTGCCGAGGAGAGAAACTTGGCACCTCTAGAACTCATACATTCCGATCTTTGTGAGATGAATGGTGTGTTGACAAAAGGTGGAAAGAGATATTTCATGACTTTGATTGATGACGTGACTAGATTTTGCTCTGTTTATTTATTGCAAACTAAAGATGAAGCATTAGACTACTTTAAAATCTATAAAGCTAAAGTTGAAAATCAACTAGAGAGAAAGATCAAGCGTCTTAGGTCCGATCATGGTGGAGAGTATTTTCCCAAAGTATTTGATGAATTTTGTGAGGAACATGGTATTATACATGAGAGGACGCCTCCCTATTCACCCTAATCAAACGGGATTGCTGAGAGGAAAAACCGCATGTTGTCTGACTTGGTGAATGCCATGTTAGACGCTGCCGGTTTATCTAAGGCATGGTGGCGGGAAGCTCTATTGACTTCATGTCATGTCCTGAATAAAGCTCCTAACAAGAATAAGGAGAAACCGCCTTATGAGGAGTGGGTTGGGAGAAAACAATCACTTTCTTATTTGCGCACTTGGGAATGCTTGGCAGAGGTCAATATTCCTATTCCTAAGAAATGCAAACTCGGATCAAAGACAGTGGATTGTTTCTTTCTAGGATATGCTCAACGGAGCATTGCTTATAGATTTTTAGTGGTTAAATTTGAAGTACCTGATATGAATGTTAATACTATAATGGAATATTGTGATGCAACATTTTTTGAGAATATATTTCCTATGAAAGATATGCATAGCATTGCTAGATTTTCTTTTGAGATAATTTCTGAATCTAGTATAACTAATGAATATTTCAAACAATCACATGAGGAAGTCCTTGAGAAGGATAACAATGAAGTTCCTGTAAGGAACAAGAGACAAAGGGTTGCAATTTTTTTTGTGATGATTTCATTGTATACCTTGTGGACGTCACACCCAAGTCTATTGCAGAGGCATATGCATCTCCGGATGTAGATGATTGGAAAGAAGCTATTCATAATGTGATGGACTCAATTCTTTCTAATGGAACTTGGGAACTAACTGATAAACCATATGGTTGTAAACCTGTGGGCTGTAAGTGGGTGTTCAAAAAGAAGCTAAAGCCTGATGGTATTATTGATAAGTACAAGGCGCGTCTTGTGGCCAAGGGCTATACTCAGAAAGAAGGCGAATATTACTTCGACACCTATTCACCCATTGCTAGAATGACCACTATTCGAGTGTTACTTTCCCTGGCTGCCTCTTATGGTCTTATCATTCATCAAATGGATGTAAAGACAGCTTTCCTCAATGGAGAGTTGGACGAGGAAATATATATGGATTAGCCTGGCGGGTTTGTGGTAAAGGGTGAAGAAAGAAAGGTGTGCAAGTTGTTAAAATCTTTGTATGGTCTGAAACAGACACCTAAGCAATGGCATGAGAAGTTTGAAAGAACTCTCACTTCTGCGGGATTTCTCACTAACAAGGCTGATAGGTGTGTTTACTATTGCCATGGTGGGGGCAATAGTGTCATATTATGTTTGTATGTAGATGACATACTAATCTTTGGTACAAACAAAATTGCGATCAATGAGGTCAAGTCTTTTCTATCAAAAGTTTTGGCATGAAAGATCTGGGAGAAGCCAATGTAATTCTAAACATCAAACTTATTAAGGATGAGAGTGGGATTATTCTAACACAATATCACTATGTTGAAAAGGTCTTGAGCCAGTTCGGCTTTATGGATAGCAATACTTCTCCAAGACCTTATGATCCCAGTGTGACACTCAGAAATAACAAGAAAGAAATGAGAGATCAATTAAGATACTCTCAAATTGTCGGTTCACTCATGTACTTAGCTAGCACAACAAGGCGAGATATCTCTTTTGCCGTGAGCAAACTTAGTAGGTTCATGTCCAACCCGGGTGATGGTCATTGACATGCACTAGAAAGGATCTTGCACTATCTAAGAGGTACTATGAGTTACGGAATTCACTATTCGGGGCATCCTATTGTGCTAGAAGGATATAGTGTTTCGAATTGGATCTCCGATGTTGATGTACTCTACACCACAAGTGGGTATGTATTTACTCATGGAGGTGGCGCAGTATCATGGAGGTCTTGCAAACAAACTAGATTGACGAGGTCAACTATGGAAGTAGAATTAACTGCTTTAGACACAGCTACTATTGAGGCAGAATGGCTGCGTGAGCTCTTGATGGACTTGCCTGCGGTTGAAAAACCCGTACCGACCATTCCTTGTGACAACCAAACGGTTATCGCTAAAGTGAACAATTCTAAGGATAATGCGAAGTCATCAAGACACGTGAAGAGACGTTTAAAGTCTGTCAGGAAGTTGAGAAACTCCGGAATAATAACTGTTACGTATATTCAAAGAGACAAAAACCTGGTAGATCCCTTTACAAAGGGACTATCATGAAATGTGATAGATATTGCATCAAGCGAGATGAGTATGAGATCCATAGATGTTACACCATATTAGTAACCCAACCTTTGTGATCGGAGATCCCGTGAATTTAAGGATCTGGTAAGCACAAGCTATTGGTTAATAGAGAAGAGTAATAAGTGACTATCTCTAGGTGAAGATGCAAAACTCTCAGAGCTGTAAGGCTCAGAACTGTAAGGCAGGTTGGCAACATGCCTTAATGTGCTTTTATTGGCTATTATAGCAAAGATTATCAGAGCAGTCTTGAAAGAACGCACCTATGTGAGCGACGATTATAAATGTCGCAGTCTATGAGATTTGGGTGATCTCTAGTAAGCTCATGAAAAGACCAGGGAGTATGACGTATATGCTCCAAACCGCAAGGTAGAGCGAGGTACTGGTTAAGACTTTGAGTGAAACCTATTCACACAAAACTAGCAATTCAAGGCATAGTCCATTGTCAAGTTGTGAATGGATATAGCTTAAAGTTCTAGGCAGAAGTTCAACTTAACAGTCTCTGCTGAAACACTGGTATATTAAACAAGTGGTGAGAAAAGGTAAATCTCTAAATGGGTATTTGAGATCTGGCGGGGGATTGTTAGAGGTAATGGGTCTGGCCCATTAACAAAATCTGAAATCTCAAATGAGCCCATGTGTAAAATGGCAAGTGGTGGTGCTAAAGTTTAGTCCCACCCCGGAAGTTGAAGAAGAGTTGGACCTCTTTATATAGTGGGTTCTCTCCACCACTCTAAATAGTGTGTTGAGAAGAGAAAGGGAGGACCACATGCGCACGCTCGCTCGCCTCGCCTCACCGGGCCGTGGCATGGCATGGCGTGGCGAGGTGAGAGACGAGGTGTACATGGGACATACGCGTGAATGTTCCGCCGAAATCCGGCCCGTTGCCTTGCAGGGGCGCGGCTTCAATCCTTGTCCGGTAAGTATATGACTTAGAAACCAAGTCGGTTTGGGATTGTGATCGCGACACAATACCAACCCTGGTTCTAATATATATACTGCTACCGGTTGCGGCCAAGAACACACCGAAAACACCTACGATTTTACCTCATCTCGCAACTTGCACCATCGTCGTAGTCTGCTTCATCCCTAATGCGGGCGTGCATCGGTGTGCGGGAGAGCAGGTCTCCGCAACTGTTCTTCCTTACGATCCTGCATCAGGAAAGGACGAATTAAGTTTTTGGGAAGCGCTCTACGCGATTGCTCAAGTTAGTCAGCACGGGTCGTCTTCCGTCCAAGTCGGGCGGTGCTACCCATCGTCGTCTTCGTCGTCGCCAACAATAGATCATCGCCAACATCGTCATAAACAGTACGTCAATCGTGATCTTTTCATGTCTCTCTAAAGTTGTTATTATGTCTGTTATGTTGTTGTACATGATTTGTTGTTCTTCTAGTTTGTTAGATTGTTGCATGCTAGTCTCTGTCCTAGTCATGAATGATTTACTGGAATTAATCATGTTCTTGCCTAATATTCCAACAGTCAATTGGCCAAAAGGTGGATATGATAAGCTCTTCGTCCCACTGATCAGTTCATGGATCTATACATTCATTGAACTGGGTAATTATTCTCTAGCCCCTTGGAGATATTGTCATTCTATTCGGACTAACAGGTACCCAGGGTCAGCCCATATGTTAACATTGTTACCATCACCAATTCTCGAGATATACCCTCTTTGGAAAGTTTGCAACCCGGCTATGAGACCGTGTAAAGTAAATGTGCCCATTTACCGGCTTGATAATTCTTAGCAAACCACGTGCGGAGCCTATCCGGTTTTGCCGTTTTATTTTCACACACTCCATTTAGCGCTCAGTCTATCAAACCCAATCCAAGTCTCCAACCGTACACATATGTTCTATTTTGCGATGAACAAGTACTTCATCATGTGTTGGAAAATTTTAATTTGTTCCATGACATATTGGTAAAGAAAATTGAGGCCAAGTTTCCTCAATCATATTTGGAAGCAAGTGGCGGGTCATATTCCCTGCGTAGGGCGGGGAATTTCGACCAAATGCAAACCCCCTCTAGGAGAGGACCTTTTATAGGCGCCGGCCCATTCCCAGATCCTCCCCACCGGTTTTTGGTAAGGTTCCAAGACCTTCTCTTAACCGGTTTTTTGTTCTGTATTTTTCCTTTTGATTTTTTTAATATAAAAGTGTTTAGATCACTATTTTAGTGATCTAAACGCTCTTATATTAGTTTACAGAGGGAGTATCATTTTTACTTTTCGCTTTATCATTATTACATTTTTTGTGAACATTTTTGAGACGTGATATTTTATTTAAATCTGTAACTACTTTTAAAATTTCGGAACATTTTATTAATTGATGACTATTTTCTATATTTGGGAAGATTTTCAAATTAATGATTTTTCATATATATATTTTCAAATATAAGAACATCTTTTGTATTCGTGAATATTTGTGAAATCTTGAAACATTTTATCATATTATTGCACATTTTATGAAATACAAAAACAATTTCAAATTCAAGATTTTTGAAAGAAACATCTTTTAAATTCATAAGCATACTTTTTGAAATATGAGAACTTTTTCCTGATTCATGAGCAATTTTTTAACTCTGGAAACATATTTCAAATTTGTGAATTTATGAAATTTGAAGAATTTTCTAAAATTCATGAACATTTTTATTAAATTTAACAATATTTTCCCGAAATATATAAATAGTATTCAAATCCAGGGAGATTTTTTTAATACAAAATATTTCTAAGATCAAAACCTTTTTACAAAAACAAAAAAAGCAAAAAAAGTAAGGAAAAAATCAGGCGTGAGCACAAAGAGCAGGCGGAATCGAGGTGGTGGTACCGAGATGTATTACGTCTCGCCTGAAGTGTTTTCCTGATGCTTCATTTCTGGGCCGACCCATTTTATGTCTCACCTGTAGTGTTTTTTTTTGCGGGGTTAAAAGGATTTCATTGCTCAACTGTTGGAATATTCGTTCCTACATAGCAGAGGAACGTCTGCAGGTCCAGAGCGCAACCAAACTGTAGTTCGGCCCTCCGATCGTCCGAAAATAGCAAGTGTGTGGCTAACAACGTTCTGATTCCTACTTACATGAGCAATAGAGATATCCCTTTCAGCAAAGAGCCTCTTAATATCCTGAACTATCATTCTATGTGGCGATCTGTCAAGGGTAGGCGACTTGATCAACTTGATCGCATCCATGCAGTCCATCTCGATGTGTATCGGGCGAGTAGACCATTGTAGAGCAAGGCTTAATCCCTCCTGACATGCCAACAGCTCAGCCTGGAGTGGTCCGAAACAATGCAAGATAGAACGACAAGCGGAGAAGATAATGTTGTCGTCATTATCACGCAAGATCATACCGGCTCCTGCTAATCCATCATCGGTATCAACGAACGACCCGTCAACATTGAGCTTCACGCGACCGGCGTGCGGCGAGACCAATCGGGCTGTGGCTGCATGTTGCGTTCTTGTATTTATCATTGTAGAACTATACCCAATCGGCAGCAGCACCATCTTTCCTTTGATGATGTCGATGGTTGGAAAATGATTGATGCATCAAGAGATTCAGCATAGCTAATTAGAAATCTGCAGAAGCTTCAATTGAGGCGGTAGCTTATGATGTACTATTTCATTACGTACATACCAACTCCTCCACAGCACCATCAACACATGCATGCGATCATCTTCATTTAGCTTGTACAGAAGATCAAAAAGCCACTCAGGGCATGTATTCCTCACTGAAGCTAAGTCCGGCAATAGCCATTTTTCTCGCATGGCGTTCCACAAAGCAACAGCCAATGGGCATCTACAGAATGTGTGGAATGTGTCCTCCGGTTCCATCGCACACAGCGGACAAAGGTTAGACACCTCAAGTTTCCGTGATTTTTATTCACCCAAGTAGCGGTGAATTTGTGACCAAACGCCATGCAAAGATACGCATCTTTGGTGGAACAGGCACCTCCATATAAGTGCCAGACGGCACGTTGCCCGTCCGGTGCCCTACTCGATCGATGTTGTAGTCGACGGTGAATCTCGTCATATGATAGACGATAAGCACTCGGCGTGAATGATCCGAACGCCAGCGCCAAGCGATAATATCTTTGTCCAACCGTGGCACCACCTTGATCTTCATAATTTCCATGACATCTACCGACATGAAATGTTGATTAAGTAGTTGCATCGTTCCAATTTCCTCGATCGTCCAGAGCTCGCTAACACGCCAAGACGGCAGCGCCCCTAGGGTGATATTGGCAACCTCGCAAGTGGATGTGGTATCCACTGGTCACGCCAAATACGTACAGAAGCACCATCACCAATGCGCCAAATTAAACCTTTCTTGAGAAGCTCAAGACCATGGACAATAGACTGCCACGTCTGGGATGAGTTGCCCGAAAAGACCGTATCTTCCAGACGTCCCGCCGGGTAATATCTTTCTTTCAGCACCTGCGCACATAAACTGTCAGGATAAGCAATAAGACGCCAAGCCTGTCTAGCCAGAAGTACCTGATTGAGGAGTCTGAAATTACGGAACCCCATGCCGCCTTGCACTTTCGGTTTAATCAATTTATCCCATGCACGCCAATGTTCTTCCTCTTCCCCTCCTTAGCCCCCCACCAAAAATTGTGTACCATGCGAGTAAGGTCATCACAAACACTCCAGGGCAAACGGAAAACCCCCATGATATATGTAGGTAGGGACTGCGCAACCGCCTTAATGAGAATTTTTTTGCCCCCTTGTGACGCCGCTTCTCCCCACTGTAAGATACGCTTAGTAAGTTGCTCTTGTAGATTTTGAAACTTGCCCTTCGACATTCTACCAGATGGTGTGGGGAGACCGAGATACTTATCGTCGAATCCCACCGTCTGAACCTGCAAGGTATGCACAACCTCCTGCTTGTCGTTGTCACCACAACACGTGCCAAATAAAATAGAACATTTCGCCGGGTTAATGAATTGTCCTGTGATGCGCTCATAAATAGTTAGTGCATCTCCCACCTGGGTAGCTTCTTCCTGAGTAGCACGGAAGAACATTAATGTGTCGTCTGTGAATAGGAGGTGTGAGATACCTGGTGCCCTTGGACACACATGAATAGGAGAAATCCTTCCTTGTCTGACCTTCTGTTTCAAAATAGCATCAAGTCCATCAGCTACGAACAAAAACAAAAACGGGGATAGAGGGTCACCCTGCCGAAGTCCACGCGATGGTGCGAACGAATCTGAGAGGGCTCCATTTAGTTTAACACTATATCTCACCGAGGTTACACATGCCATAATCCACTGTATCCACCAGTGATGAAACCCCAACTGTTGCATCATTCACTCCAGGAAATTCCAGTCTACCCTGTCATATGCCTTTGATAGGTCCAGCTTGTAAGCACAAAAACTATTCTCCTGATTCCTTTCCTGTTTGATTGTATGCATACACTCAAAAGCTATGAAAGCATTATCTGTAATAAGTCTACCAGGGACGAAGGCGCTCTGCTCAGGAGCAACAATAACATCAAGGAGAGGTCTCAAACGATTTACCAAACACTTGGAGATGACCTTGTAAACTACGTTACATAGACTGATTGGTCTGAACTCATTTAGCTTCTTTGGATTCGCAACCTTAGGAATAAGCACAATAGTAGTTGAGTTTACCTCATCCGGCATGTGTCCAGTCTCAAAGAACAACCTGACAGCCACCATTACATCCTCTTTCATTAAAGCCCAATTCCATTGAAAAAATCGAGCTGGAAATCCGTCTGGACCGAGGGCTTTTAGTGGCCCAATCTGGAACAATGCATCGCCTATTTCCTTATCTGTGAAAGGAGCACAAAGAGTAGTATTCATATCATCCGTTATTTTAGCTTGGAATAGATTCACTACCTCTTTTGGGTTGACGTTCGGATCAGCTGTAAATAATTGCATAAAATGGTTACGGGCCATATCCAACATCACGTTCTTATTAGTTTGCCAAACAGCATCCAATAGTCCTCGTACTGCATTCTTTCTGGCTCGCCACACCGCTTTTCTGTGAAAAAACTTTGTGTTCCTGTCCCCCTCCTTGAGCCAAGCAATACGCGAGCGCTGTAACCACAACATCTCCTCCCTGAATAAAAGTTGATTCATTTCGTCCATGTGCTTCCTAATATCTGCCCTATCCGCATTCATAAGCATCAGTTCCTCCAACCTTGATCTAGATTTCTCAAGTTGTCTTGTAACATTCCCAAATTTTTTATTACTCCAAGTATGCAACTTACCCATCACCTGGCCGAGAGCCTTTTGAACATCACGTAAGTTTCTTTTAATTCTGCTGCACCCCATGCTTCCGCCACTACCTCATTAAGAGCATGATCTCTTTCCCACATCAATTCATAACGGCGACATCGGCCCGGCCAAGGGGCCGTATCCAAAATACATGAGACCAACACTGGACAATGGTCTGACGCCGGTGAGACCAGGTGACGTACAACAGCATCAGCAAACATATCCCTCCAAGTATTAGTGGCCAGTGCTCTGTCCAATCTCACCTGAACATTGGCTCTACCACCCCGCCTATTATCATAGGTAAAGGGATAACCCGTGAAGCCCATATCAATCAGCCCACATGTTTCCAAAGCATCTCTGAAACTCAACATCTGACCCGGTGCCCTTGGTGTTTCTGACATGTGTTCATAATCCCACATAGCTTCATCAAAGTCGCCAACTAACATCCATGGAAGTGTATTGTGTCTTGACAACCTCCTCAAAGAGTCCCACATAAAATGTCTACTTTCCACTCGTGGCTCGCCATACACAAAGGTGACACACCACAAAGGATCATCAGGTGACAAACGGACATAAGCATCAATCCATCTATTATTAGCCTCTTGAACAACCAGGGATACAGACTCATGCCAAAATAAAGCTAGACCACCACTACGACCATCACTACTAACTCCTTCAAAACCAGCTAAGCCTAATCGATTACGAAGACGATACATCTTTTCTTTTGGTTGTCTAGTTTCACACAGAAAGACCACTTTCGGGGAATGAGCACCCACAAGCGCTACAAGATCACGAACTGTGCGAAGGTTCCCCACCCTCGACAGTTCCAACTTAAGCAACTCATTGCTTCTGACGGGGCGCCAAAGGCCCCGTCAGATCGCTGGCGGCCCCTAGGCCAGCTGCCTCCAAGTCCACCTCACTTCCTTTGCTGGTTACTTCCTCCTCTTGTTGTTGACCTTCAGTTTTCCCTTTCTTCAGACTACCTCCTGTTGGAACATCAACGAACGGCACCATAGCTTTGTCAAGTTGCGCATCCTGCCCATAACCAAACAATCCCGCAACCTGACGTTTTCCCAAGATGAAATCATTGCATACCATCAAGTCCACCGCTGTACCAAAAGATTTATCCAAAAATTCAACACCCCGTAATGTTGGGTTCATGACATTCAAAGTAGGTTCTTTTTCCGTGATAACTAGAGTGCCTGGCTTCCTTGCTGCCACAACTTTCTTACCAATACTTCTCTTCTTGTAAGATTTGGTTTGTAGTTCAGTCTGTTTGTCCATAGCTTTTGCTTCAAAATGAATCTTTATCTGCTGAGATTGACTGCACTCTGGTTTCTCTTTGGCCAGCCTCAGACGGGCGCCTCCTCCTCATCCATAAGCTGAATAACAGCCGCCGTCTCACTGATCCTTCTCGTTCTCAAACCCATCATGGGCATCAACCCTATCTGGTATAACTGGATTATGTCTAGACTCACTTCTCATTGAAGAAGAAGCGGATTGTCGTGTAGTAGAACCAGCGGCCAGGAAAAGTCCAACACACGGCGCGCCCTTGGCTGGCCGGCGACGCCAGTATATGCTCGTCTTTGCTCATACTTCTTAAACGGGGAACAACGGAGCGTGGAATCGTAGGCTTTAGATGGCAGCCCAAGCCTCTTCTTCTCACACACATCTTCATCATGGCCTAGAAAACCACAGAAGAAGCAGAAGTGTGGTACACGCTCATACTTCAGTTTAAAAGTAGATCGTTTTGTTACTCCTCTGACAGTATATTCTAGCGTAACCTCCTTCTGCAACCTCCTGTTATATGGCAGCTTAACTCTGATCCTCAAAAATTCGCTAGTGCCATGCCCAACTTCCGGAGCATCAACCTCCAACACCTCTCCCAGGGTGCCACCCAAGGCGTTCCCATATGGCCTGGTTTGTTTATTCCAAGGCACATCAAAGACACGCACCCACACAGGGACTGAATCCATTATAGTTTCAGACGGATGAGCATCTTCCACAAACGTTGCCACTAACAAAGCATCTCCATCATAAATCCATGGCCCTCCCCTAGCAACGAATCTGTAGTCCCCTTCAGAGAAAAAAGTGACCACAAAGTAATTTTTCTGTACGGGCTTAAACTCCACTCCTGTACGTAGCTGCCAAATTTTCTCAAAGTGATCCGACAGCGTCTTCGCGCTTGGCCGTTTCTGTGATCTGTATAGGCTCATCAGCTTCCAACCCGGCTCGATGTTTTCAATCTCCTCCTCCTCAAAGTCTACTGCAACAAAAGCAACGTCGTCCATGTCCGCTTCGTTCCCGATGTGCGCATCCTCTCCAACTGGTAGACCATCTTCCTCCGACAGTCCATTGCCATTGCTTGGAATCGCCCTCTGAAAACCTACAAAATTCCCAGATGGCCTGAAGTCCACGATCGCGCCGCCGTTGGAAAGCTTCGGGTGGGCAGGATCCTCAACGGCTCCCCCTTGATCACCCCTGACAGGTAGGGGTCGGAAACGCTCGGGATCGGAATCAGGCGGCTTGGTAGCGATCGGCGTCGTAGTTGTGTCGCAAAGATTAGGACGGCAGCTATAAATAGGCGCAGCCCTAGGGCCTTGACTTCCGTGCAGAACACGAACAGGGTCCAGGCGAGACCGATGGAGACTCAGAGACGGCATAGACTTCGGTAACGCAACCCTGGAGAAGTTCTCCTGGCGTTCCGATGCGCTCCCGCCTGCGGGAAGGGAAGACGGCGGCGAGCGATCGCCCATCGCCAGAGGATACCCTAACCCTAGCGGAGCAGACGTCTCACCTGTAGTGTTTTCCTGATGCGTCGTTTGTGGTTTTTCTTTGATTTTCTTTTTTCTTTTCTTTGTTTCATCATCGATTTTCTCTAGGATTTCACAGATTTGTTTACTTTTTTTTTGTCGTTTTCACCGTTTTATCTGATTTTCTATTTTTTCCATTAGTCCTATTTTTTCAATAGACAATCTACATTTTCAGGTTATACTTGAAACATTTTTCCGATACATGTTAAACATATTCAAAAATACATGAAGTTCATTTTTCTTTTTTCTCCTTTTTTGAGGGGTAAACACATTAGCAGCGTCACTAATACAAAACACAACGGGGCAACATTAAGCCAAGTCTTACATAATTTATTTAAGCAGTCATCCCTCCGAAGTAAATGTGCAGCCTTGTTAGCTGTTCGTCTAGCCCAAACCATCTTCCACTCTGCTGCACCGTCTAGTAGAACCTTGATTTCAGAGGACCAAATCTCGAATGGTTGAGCTCTAGTGATGCAAGAACTTTAGCCACCAGCTGGTTATCTGTCTCTAGTATGATTCTCTCCGCCCCAACTTCTGCAGACAGTTGTAGGCCTTGCTGACATGCCAACAGGTCAGCGTGTTCCGGAGTAGAAATGTTGAGAAAAAATTGCAGGCCTCTGCTAGGAATAAGCCATTGTGGTTGCGAAGAACCGCACCAGCCCCACCCCCTCCCCCTTGTTTTTTTCAAAGCGCATTTTTCTTAAATACATATTTCAAACTTTTGTCAAATGCATGACGAATTTGTTTATGGCAATCAAAAATCCTTACACTATGTGGACATTTTTTACATTTGTTACAAACATCTTTTACTAATGCCATGAACGTTTTTACAAACCACACGTTTTGTAAACGTCACCTACATTTTTTTAATGGTAAGAAACATTGTTTTAATACTGCATGAAGATTTTTTTTGTATTTTTAAAAAATCAAGATCATGTTCTTGTAAACACGTGTACATTATTGTAAAGTCCTCTACATTTTTTCTGAACGGCACGAAACTTTCTGCTGAATTATATGAAAATTTATTTTAAATGTCACAAAAACAAATTGTGTAGTATGTCTTTATTACAAATCCAATTAACCTTTTGTGAAGTTTCATAATTTGTTTAACACTGCACAAAAATTCTTTCAAAATTTAATCAATTTGTTATTAAATATATGCATTTAGAATATTATGGATTATATACAGGAAAAATGAAAAATAAAAAATGAAACCGAGCGAAGAAAGAAAAAAAATCAGATACTGGGTCCGCTCAGGAGGTCGTTCCTTCAGGCGAATCGGCCATACCCATTTGTCGCTCACTGTGGTAAAATACCGCTGCTTCGCACAGGCGACCCATTAAGCGACCCGCAGCTGGGCCGTTCAAGTAGCTAGGAACGTTTTTCCTCTTTGCTTTCTTTTTTTTTTGCGAAAAATTTTCCTCTTTGCTTTCTTTACGTGTTTTTATAACTATTTTCTACTCGCTGGTTTTTTCGCTCCTTTTTCTTATTTTTTGTTATTATCATAGTTTCCAAGCACACAATGTGAATTTGAATTTTTTTTTGTATTTTTAGTAAATTTTCTTAATTTTTAAAAATAGTTTGATTTTTTTAGAAAATGATTGCATTTTTAAATAATATCCACAATTGCAAAAAATGTATTATTCAAAATTTTCAGAAAATACAATAATACTTGGAAGTGTTGGGATTTTTAAAAGAAGTTTGCAACTCCAATTGTTTCCTGTTTATTCTTTAAAAAACAGAATTCAGTAAATGTTCAGGGTTTCCCAAAAAAAATTGATTGCATTTTTCTCTCTAAACATGATCCCTACAGTAATCAGGATATAGTATTTAGGCGTTGTAGACTCCAAAAATGTGTTTGAGCACACGACAACTACACACATTGGAATCTCACACAATGAATTGCCTCGGGATTCCATCCAATATATTAAAGTCATATGTATTCATTCAATGTAGTTTTCCAACACTTTAGTATCATAGCACGTATAACGATGTGTTCCTATACTGAGGCAAGTGATATAGCCTAGCTCATGCGCAACTACCAGGGTCCAAAACCCAAGCATCAATTCAATGCACACTAATCCTCAGCCTCCCACCTACTCCTTCTCTTTACCACACCTTGGTCACCGTGGGATACTTGTTCTTCCCCACCTACCCCCTCAAGAATCCTCCACACTCTCATCATGTACCATTAGACAGCTTCTCAAATCCACATCAACTTCAATCTTCTCCTCTAGTCGACCTGGAGGACCAAGCTCCACTCCCTCTAATGGTTAATTGTGGGTCTCTCAAACAGTGCTCAATCCAGGGAAGCACTTCCACAAGTGTGAGCATCAATGGATACGTTTTTATCTTCTGAATTCATTTCCTCTGAACCTATGTTTACTCAAACCCCCATCATTTGCTATGTGCCCATCAGGCTGGTAATTCCAACTTCTAGAAGTGGGAGGACAAAAGTATCTCGACGAGCTCCGTGTTAAGTGGCCACGTGTGTTCCTTCCAATTCGTGGCGGCGGAATATATCTTAGGAGCCTACATCGCCTCGTTCTAGTTAATCTCCTAGCTCTACTCTTCGATTGCAGTTGGGTCTGCCGATGTTCAGATCCCGGAGTTAGTCGACCGTCGGTTTAGTTGTGGAGAATCAACCTAAACACCATCCCTAGTCGTAGTTATGTAATATTATAGTAATATTATCCGGATGAAGCTTAGTTGTCTAATCCAACTATTAACACTTCAGTTTGGTTGCACCGATCGCCATTAGCTCCTCATCCATGTCGACATAATGTCGATCGCCACTATAGACTCGAGCTTCGGTATTTAGGCGGTGCAGCAGTACGTTGCTCCAATGAGCCCGCGGCCTAGCAGGATTGCCTCTATGTGCTATCATCGCGAACTCCTATTTCACTCGTGGGCTCGGTAGTGACCTAGCGCGCAGCCCCACTCCCCCACAGCTTGTGATTTTGGGCTTTGCCCATGGTGGGGGGCGGGGCGCCCTATTTTTTTTTAGTTTTTTGTTCTTTTCTGTTTATTTTCTTCTATGAAATTGTGTGGTATTTAAAATTTTTTCTTAATAATGGTTGGGATTAAAAAACAAAAATAGAATTTCAAAAAAATGAGCAAGAGTTTGAAAAATTGTTCTCAAATCAAAAAAATGTCCGTGACTTCAAAAAATGTTCACAAAATCAAAAAAGTTGAACAACTGTTCCCGAATTAAAAAATAATTCAATACTTCAACAAATGTTTCAAGATTAAAAAAATGTGATCTGCTAAAAAATGTTCACAAAAATCAGAAAGTGTTCGTGAATTATAAAAATGTTAAATAAATACAAAATGTTTGTTGATTCAAACATGCTCATGAATTCGTAAAAATATTCATGCATTACATAGATAGGTTTGTCAAATGAAAAACATTCTTGAATTGAAAATTTTGTTCTTAAAAAATATTAGTAGAATCAATAAAATGTTCACTGATTAAAAGAAATGTTAATAAGTTAACATTCTCGGATTTTAAAAAGTTATGTGAATTCATAAAATGTTAACTATTTTAATAAACCTTCACCAATTTGTAAAAAATGGTAGAGTTTTGAAAACTTTTCATGATTTCCCAAAATGTTTACAATTTTAAAACCGGGAAAAGGTTAATTGGGGCGACACAAAGAAGTACGTACGGGAGGGTAATTGGGGAGACACAAAAAACATGTTTACATTAACAATGTTTTAAATGCCTGGTCAAAAAAGGCAACGGGGTGTAAACAATGATTTAAAAGCTAGTGAAGCACTTCGCCGGCTTATAATATGTTTGCCTTTTCGATAAATGTTCATGAATTTGAGAAACTGTTCACAAATTCAAAAAAAATCGCCAATTCAGGAAACAGTAGTGAATTTGTAGAAATGTCGTGGATTTTAGAAAATGTTCTCGAATTTTAAAACGTTTGAGAATTTTCAAAATTGCTCCGGAAATTAAAAAAGTTCCTCGATTTTTAAAATTGTTTCTGAATTTTAAAAATATTTGTGAATTCAAAAAAATATTAACGAATATCAAAAAATGTTTCCCATACTCTTTTTTTAGGAGATTATTTTTTTCTGGATTTATATATTTTTCCGCATATGAAAAATGTGCATTGGTTAAAAATATCATTATAAAAATATTCATGATTTTTTTGCAGAACTAAAATTAATCCCAATTTTTTTAAATGAATTCAAAAAGTATTCATGGATTTCAAACATGTTCCTGAGTTTAAAACATAATGTAAATTTCAAAAGGAAGAAAAAAACTTATAAAAAGGAAAAGAAAAGAACAAAAAATAAACCCAAAAGGAAAAACACATAGAAAAGGAAAACAGGTTCAGGGACTTTCCCCAAACTGGTGGGTGAATAGCACGTGGATTTCCTCAATATGTGTCAGCGTACATTGATGCGAGCAATTGTGTGTTTCTGGGGATGGGGGATCGGGTCGTGTTTGCTGCTTATTCCCCGACCTACGTGGGAGATAGGATCACCGTGTCTGGGGGTTATACTCCGACTCACACGGGGATTAGGAGATCTCTGCGCAAGTGCTCTACTCTCAACGGATGGGAAAAAAACAAGAACCTGATATGGAAAACAAAAAGGGCAGTCCAAGCTGGGCGGTCGGGAAATCGCACGCTTGGAATCTTGATACAAAAGGCCCATGTTGGCGGCCTTTTCTTTCTTACAAAATCTCCGGGTACATTCATTGTTGTTATAGTTGCGACGAATATATCTCGCAATCAGCGAGACAGTACGTTGTCTCGCTGAAGCATTTACAGTTATTGGGCTGGCCCATTCACACGCAGTTAAAAACAAAACAGAGAAGGGAAAGGACAGCAAAGGGGAGTTGCAGGGCTCAAACACTCGTTTCCTCGGTGATCACCCCCGCTGCCAGCCATTAGGCTTTGTCCAGTTCGTCATAATTAATCGAGGCGAGACGTACTTGAGGCGGTTTTCAAAATGATTCTCTTTTTTTGTTCTTTCACGGGAATATCTTCGTGTTTCCTCTGGTTTCTCTCTTTTCATTCTTTTTTGTTCTTTTTTTAGTTTTCTTTATTTCTTTCTCACGTTTTACCCAATTTTTTTTGTTTTTCCTTTATCTTCGGTTTTTTGGTTTCTTTCTCGTCTTTCAACAGTTTTCTTTGTTTTCTCTTGGGTTTCATTGTTTTTGTATATATCCAATACATTTTCTAAGACACATTTAATGTTTTTCAAATGCTTGATTAACAACTTTTAAATAGAAGATTAATATTTTTAATAATGGGCAATATTCTTTCCCTGTTTTTACTATATTTTTTTTTCATTTTTGTTCGGTTTTCTTTGAGTTTTTTCACCTTTTTTTATTTTTTTTTGGTTTTGTCATATCGTCTCCATTTTAATTATTTTATTTTTGTTTTTCATTGTTTTTAGTGATCTTTTCATTCTTTTTGCATTCGTTTATGCGGTTTTATTTTTTCCTTTGGTTTATTTGGTCTCTTTTCCTTTTCACTTTTTGGTTCTAGTTCCCTATTGGTTTTCATTCTATATTTTTTGTATATGTCAACAGTATTTTTTAATACACACTTGACAATTTTCAAGACAAATTTAACATATTATAATGCATGGTCAACCTTTTCCTATGAATAATTTTAATATTTTTCAAATGCTTTACTGACATTTTTTAAAACACAAGATGAACATTTTTTAATACATGGTCAACATCTTTCATATACACACTTTTAAACCATTTCAAATGCTTGATTAACATTTCCTAACACATGGTCCACACTTTTTTTATGCACATTATCATTTTTCAAATGCTTGGTTAACCTTTTTTAAATACAATATTTATCACTTTTTGAACACATGGTCAACATTTTTCGAAACACATTTAACATTTTCAAATGC
Organism: Aegilops speltoides; assembly: GCA_021437245.1. NCBI lineage: Eukaryota > Viridiplantae > Streptophyta > Magnoliopsida > Poales > Poaceae > Aegilops > Aegilops speltoides. The sequence goes on along the minus strand of CM038141.1, from coordinate 410,797,125 downwards.
TCGATTAACATTTCTTTCAAATAATTGTTCATTTTTTCAAATGTTTGATTAACATTCATATATACATGATCAAATTTTGAATGCATGCTCAACATCTTTTCTATACACATCTTACATTTTTCAAATGATTGAGTAACATTTTTTTTCAAATACTTGTTCAACATTTTCTCAAATGTTATATTAACATTTTTTTATATACATGATCAATTTTTATATGAAATTTTTAATACATGTAATCATTTTTCTGTACACATCTAACATTTTTCAAATAGTTTTTCAAATGTTCTATGAACAATTTTTTATATACACAATCAATTGTTTTAATCATATTTTAAATGCCTGGCCAACATTTTTTTCTGTACACATTTAACATTATCCCAGTGCTTGATTTAGATTTTCCAGACACTTATTCAACATTTTTCAAATGCTTGATTAACATTTTTTAAATACACGATCAAATTGTTCCATACACATTTTTTGTATACATTTTTCTGTATGGGATAAACATTTTCTTTAATCATATTTAACATACTTTGGTCAACATTTTCAAATATTTTTTATGTAAATTAGTTTTTTAAATATATTTACTTAAAATATTGGAAGTATAAACAAAAGAAAAAAAGTAAGCAAAAACATGAAAAAGCAAAAAAAAAAAAACAGGTTGTCATTCCCGGGAGCCTGGGCCGGCCCAACTCGAGCCACCCTTCAGCGAGGGTTCCTCTCGTGTCAGTGGCGGACCTAGAACCGCAGGCTTGGGGGTGCCATAGTTCAAAGTTTACACTAAACATCATTATAGTCTCAACAAAAAGTCTTAAAATAGCAACAACTCGATGGATATTTACTCTTAAGTAGTACATAGTAAAATTTATTTTGTAATTTTGGAGGGGGTGACATGGCACCGAAGGCACCCCACTAGATGCGCCCTTGTCCCGTGTCGCTGAAGGCGAGATATAGGGGCGCCCTGTTTCAGTTGGGGTAAAAAAACGTCGCTTGCTTGATGCTTCTGCACCAGATGAAGTCCACGTGCTTCCACGGAGACGGGTGATTTTGTCCCTTTCGTATTCCCTACAGGGCATTCGACCGGCGATCTCGCCATATCCGGCACGTCCCTGTCCATGAGTCCATCTCTCCGATAAAAGCATGCCATTATCGATCGTGGCATGGCCGGAGGAGCGAGTGATCTCGATGTATCTGCCGCCACGCACATTCTCGCCACGTGGCGGGGCGGGATACGCCCGCGCCCTGCCACTTGCATGCACCCTACGGCCAGGGCCAGGCTACGCACCACCACACGCGCTAGCTAGCTGTAGCCCATCCCATATACCACAGTCCACGGACCACAGGTGCAGTAGTAGAAGTATTTCGCAGTCTATATGTAGTATACTTTTTCGTATGATATAGGAGTATCTGGTAGTGTACGCACGTAATGCCTTGTGTGTCATTCTCACAGCGACAAGTACCCTGTAGACAAGAAAATTGTACTGCTGCATGCTATGCTTGTTCGAATATTATCCTCCCAAAAGGATGAAAATGGGAGGGGTCACGCAAGGTAATTGGTACTGCTCCTATAATACTACTCCCTCCGTTCCAATTTGGTTTTAGTTCAAATTTTGAACTAAAACCACGACGAGTAAATCGGAACGGAGGGAGTATCTATCTAGCGCTGCACTGCAACACATCAACTTTTTCCTTTTGCAAGTTGGGCGGGCGGTGGATCGATGCCACGAAAAGGGCCGCAGATTCGATGCAGTACTATGTGACGGTTCTATATATGTAAACGCACGTAATGCATGCCTTGCGTGTCATTCTCACAGGTCACAGCGACGGGTCCTCCGTAGAAAACTGTACTGCCGGTGAATGCGCGCAGGTTCGAATATTATCGGCTACAGCTAGCTAGCTAGCTCGTTTATCCTCATAAAAGGAAGAAAAGGGGAGGAGCTACGCAAGGTACTTGGTACTGTCTAGCGCTGCAACACATCAAGCTTTTGCAAGTTGCTCGGGAGGGCGGATCGATGCCAGGAAAAAGGGCCGCGGATTCGATCGTGATCTCACTCGCTCACCCCGGGCATAAAACCGCAGCAAGTTGCGACATGATGCATATGCATGGTATTACTGCCACCTCCAAGTAGCGCTAGCACGCGAACCAACCTGTGGTCGGATGGTTAGAGGGACTGTGGTATCCCCAGCCCACCAGGGTTCAAATTCTGGTGCTTGCATTTATTCCTGGATTTATTTCAGGATTTCCGGCAATGCGCATTCAGTAGGAGGAGACGTTCCCGTCGACAACGAGGTGCCTACGGTGACTTCGTAAATTTTAAAATAATATGCCGGCTCAGTCTTTCGGAGGTGCTCATAGGGGTAGGGTGTGCGTGTGTGCGTTCATAGGGATGAGTGTATGCGCGTGCATATGAGCGCTTGTGTTTGTAGTGATTCAAAAAAAAAAGGTAGCGCTAGCACTAGCAGTAGCGTACCACACTGACTGACTGACACCGCGCGCGCGTGTGTCCGCGGCGAGATCTGGGCGAGATCGGATAAAAGGTGGCGGTGTCGCGCGCCCGGCCGGGGCGCGATTCCCGATGAGGATTTGGTTCGGTTCCTCCGTGGATCGCAGGGGCACATGCATGCATGCCGCTGCCCAGTCTGCTTTCCGTTTCCAGCCGCGGCGCGTCGTGATGTCACCCCCGGCCCCGCCCCGCCCCGCCCGGGAGAATAGTACGAGAAAATGATGGCATGGTGGAAGCTGCGTGCATGCAGATGCAAGGGGTGGGTCTCGACCCTTGGCAAATGCCCTGGAAGTTGTCACGTACACTTTACTTAACGATCAGCACCGTGCATGATATGCTAATAATCTAGTGGGTCTCGACCTGGCATGTATATGAGTACATACACAATATCCCGTGAGATTGCTTTCATAAAAAAAACAATCTCATTTTCGAAACTTAGCGAGAAGAGTATCTTTTGAGTGCCGAACTACTGTTTCAAAGATAAGAAAGATCCATGTATATGTAAAGAATGGATGCGAGCAGCTAGCATGTCCATGTCAAATATGACAGGAAAAATCCCGTGATGATTTTTGTTTCTTTCTCGGTAGCCAGAAGGTTGCATAACTCATAGTGTGTCCCGTAGCCCTCATGTGGTCATACGTACTTTTTTACCAAAATTGTATTGACAAGTTTATCATGAATTATTTTTCATATATTTTTGTAACTTATTGTAGAGCTCTCAATACTTGCTAATTGTTTCCGCCATATCAGAAGAGACAAAGCAAAACCCTTAACCCTGTCGTCCTCATAGTTTGAAGGAGATCGGTACCATCGTCCTCGGTGCGGTTTACCTCTAGTGCTTGCACGCGAAGAATCGGGAGATATTTCATACGAGATATGGAAAGATAAAGTGCTTGCAACTATGTGTTTTCAGCGGTGGCTATGATATTGAGTGACTTCTTGTAAGCATCGAGTGAGGTACAAATGATCTGATCCGCTGCGATGGACGATTCTCCACTATCATTGTGATGTCCCTTTGCTTTGGATTGCCATTTTTATGTTCCTTTCGTGGCTTTTTCTGTTGCCTTTTGTTGCAAGGAAATATCCGGAGTCTATGTTCCACACTAACTATGCTAAACATTATTTTCAGAGAGACTTGGAAATATTTTGATACACTAAAGTTTAGAGAGCAAAAATGCATGCCTATACCATGATGGCTGCATGCACACTTTATTCTTAGATGTGTTTTCTTTGCTCCAAAAAGGTAATGAAAAATTTAAGCAAAACCATGAATTTACTTCATGCTATATCCAAAATTTTAAACAAATTTTCTTCTGATCATACCCATCCTGGGAGGGAATTGTGATAACTCTTAGGAAGTTGTGGCTAAGCATGGGGCAGCACCACCCTCTAGCTTTAGACATGGGATGGTTTTGTGGGAATAAAATCACAAACCCAAATACTTATTAGAAAAAATATCATGGGTGCACTACAATGTTATGCAAAATCGCACAAAGAAAAATGGGAGAAAAAGCCAAAGATGGGTGACATATACGAAAAAGAAAAAGTGGTAGAAAATATATGTATATAAAATCCATAGGTTTCCACTTTTTGGTTTCTCCCAAACAGCATGACATAGAGTGAACTTTTGGATAACTTCTGTAATTCAGAGTACATAACTATTTTCAGAATTTATAGTATACAAAAATATCGACAAGACTAGAGGTTTAGGTACACCTTGAGCTTATAAAATTTCTCTTTAAGCTATTTTTAATCGGACATGGTCACAATTTTGCGCCAAGATTTGTAAGTATACCATTTTGTCTATGATTTTTTCAAACGGAAAAGACAAGACTTTCTGAAATGAAAAGTATATGTTTATCTTCTTGTGGATGAGAAACACCTCTTGCTAGCAGAATTTGGATGCAAGACTTGCTTCGGAGGGTTCAAATCTGGATGTATATATATTTACACACATATTACATATAGATGCCTTAATTAGAAATTTAGTGAGATTAGGAGATTTATTGAGGTCTCTGTCAACTGTACTGCCATTAGAAGGTAAGCTCTTTTAGTTGTTTTCATGCTTGCCTTTTCTTTTTATAATTGTCAACTATAGAGTACATTACTTTGGGGTTCTTTTGTGAGCGGGGAGAGAATATTAGTTAGTTAATCCCTTGAAAAGGAAATAACGGCAACCGCTTACATTCTTGGCAAGTTATTCTCCGCATATTTTGATGTGCTAAACTGCACTTAACTTTGGAATCTAAAACCTTTTCCGGTAGTGCCTTGTCCAATTAATTATCTGTTACAAAATAAATAAGAACATACATTTAATTACACCCTCGGAGGTCACTCTTCTTATCTTTCATTGTGACCTAACTTCTTTTGGACTCCTTTCCCTAAAGAAGAACTTAAGTCCCCTAAAGAAGAACTTATTGGAATCATAAATATTTTCCGGTTGGGCATCATTCGGCATCTTCACCAAGTTGAATTCCAAATTGTCATTTCTCAATCGACATTGACTGTCATCTGATCTAGATTTTCTTATTCTTGTACTAGCACGAATCTAGAAGTTGTCGTCATAAGAATAACAAAAGCTAGGCAGCTGGTTATTGCAGGCAGTATTTATTCTGTTCTACGGTAAGAGAAAGCAAAAGATGCATGACACGTTATGATCTATACTTTCAATTCCCCCCAGACCATAAATTAGCAGTATTTTAGATGTTAAAACAATCTTCAGGTTGCAACTTTGACGACTAATTTATAATACTCCCTTTATTCCATAATGTAGTGCGCCCACACTTTTTGAAATTTAATTTTGATCATAAATTTAACCAACATGGGGGACTGCGGCAGGAGCATGACAAATATCTTTGATTTGTATTCGAAAGAAGTTATGAAAGGTATATTTTTTCAGCAAAAATGATTTATGTATTATTTGTCTAATTTATGGTCAAAGTTGAATTTCGAAAAACATGGGCGCACTACATTATAGAATGGAGGGAGTACAGTTTAAGACTTGAAAGATACTATAGTTCTCATTTCCAAAATATATGTATGCATTTGTTTTCGCTCCGTCCACCTCTGCATCCTTGTCGCTCGCAGCGTCGCCGGCGGTACCGATCCAATCGGCTGTAAGATCTTCAGGAACGAGTGGTACAGGAAAGGGAGGGGCATCTGTGGCACCGTCGAGCCAGGGGGAGGCGGCGAGCAGGTGGATCTGGTTTGGCGAGGCATGGGGGTGGCTAGGGGGTGCGGTGTCCGCGGCGGGTGTGCCTTCATCGGTGGTGAGTGGGGGGTGGGTGGGGAGCGGTCGCGAGAGTGGTCATGGGGAGCGGTACATCAGTTCAGAAGACATGTGGATGCAGGTCTTGTAGCTGTGTGGCAGCATATCTCGCAAAAAAAAAAAAACTGTGTGGCAGCATGGATCTGCATGTTTGTCCAATGACAGAGCTGAAATCGAAAGGCGTCGGTCATCTAGCCTGCCTATTCGTCCGATCCCACTACAAATCTGGACGAGATACATGTGTCGGGTTGAAAATCCTCGCGAGGGCCCCCAAACGACCGATCCATCACCTCGCATGATGCCGATGGATATTAATTGGTGCTCGTGTAGCGTCGTATATTATTTTTACTACACACTAGAGGGTAGGGTAGGGTAGGTACGGTGGTGAAAAAAGCGGGGAGTGAAAAAATCTTGCTTCTTTTCGGTGGAGATTCACCGCCTTTCGGCGCGTGATCGAGCGAGTAAATTTGATCGTTCTAGCTGTAGTCATTTATCAGTCAAGTCATGAGCAAAGGGTGCACGAGGGTTGATTAATTTGCAACTCTACGATGAGATTTTCTGACTCATGCTGAAACTGAACTCAAATTCGTTTCAGTCCAGACCGGTCGTCATGGGCTTAATTAGGAATGTACAAGTTGATTAGGTGCTTGGCCTGGAGCTGTGCTGAAGTTAAAGGTAGCCCACCCAAGCTAGCTGACCATAAGTGTTCCCTGGCTGAAAACGCAAGAAGAAGACTGAAGAAACGAACCTGTGTGCGCGCAGATGCCAACTGACCACTACATACAATAATAACATATCATACGTGCGCTCAGATGCTTCACCTAGCTAGGTACGTACGACCCTTATCATCAGAATTAATATAAGCAATGAGCATACCTTTGTCTTCAAAAGGAAGTTAGTTAGTTTATGCAGCAAGAAAGCCACCACTACATAGTAGTGTATTCCGTTGATTGATGCCAGGAGTAGCACACTACTTGCACCCCTGATGCGCTGAACCGCATTATATTGCGGTCACCACATGCATTGCCTTCTTGAGAAAGTTATTAGCTTTACTACTACCACGGCACACACACTAACGGTAGTAGAGTGGTATACAATAACATAGTGATCATGCATATGCTGCTACGTTGACAATGCCCGGATGCTCGCCAGCTTCCCTTTTCTCTGAGAGGCAAAAACAAGTGCTCTAGATAAAACCACCATGGCCTCTGAATGTGACTAAAGCCTACAGAGGCGCGCGGCATCCAATCGATCGGCGTAGCCCTCTTGGTCTCCAATCCAATCCGTCTTTTGATGTCCTCCGGTATGTGGATGCTTCCAAAAGCTACTGCTTTAGGAGTATTACTCTCATCGCCTAGCTGGCTAGCTTTTGCTCCGTAATCCTATCTAAATTAAGAATGGGAAAGAGCATCGTTGTCAGCTGCTAATTCCTTGGGAGCTAAGGTTTTGGTTGATGCGTGCGTGCGTGTGTGCATGCATGCATGCATGATGTGGTTGATCACTACTCCGGTCAGTCTCAAGCAGTCCAGTCCAACCACACAAAAACTGTACTAGTATGTAATACGAAAATACTACTCTATTGACCTACACATGCACGGCATGAAGCTAGCAGCAGTATAGTATGAAAACCAAAAGTGCCGGTGACGCACGTATATATACGTATCAGTGTATGTATGCCGCCGAGTCACAAGAACCTAAAAAGGTGGCGAAAGATGGACATGATTGTTGCTTTCCCCTGCTGCTGGCCTTTCCAGAAAGCCAGCCGGGTTTGATTCGCGGGGCACACGGCACAGCTTCGCTTTACAACGTTTTGTTCTCCCGGCCCGCCGGCCTCCGTCGACCGGCATTGGCCCGGCCACCCCGCCCCGCCCCGCCCCTGGAGTGGTCTCAGACAGATCCTGGATATCTTAAACGCACCATGCACGACCTTTGCTCCCTGGCCCCCCTCTCCTTTTCCCCGGAGACTTTCTGGCGAGCGAACCCCTGAACCGGCCCCTGCGGCGCGCGCGGCAGCGAGTGGGTGGCACGCAGATGGCATGGCATCGGTGCCGCGGACACTTGCTGCCGCCTGCCGCCCGGGTCGGGTCCGAGTGGAGTACCTCTCGGTCTGCAATTCGCTTTGGCGCGCGCATCTCCTTTGCTTGCACCAAATGCATGCACGTACCTCGTACTTTACTGGGCACAGATCTGCGACGCTGACCCCCGTCCTTGGCGTCGTCCCTTGGAGAGCACCGGCAGTGCGCTGAGAGCAGGCAGGCAGCAACGAGTACCTTACCTCACGCAGTACTTATCCCATGTCTACCCTGCAAGGGTCAAGGGTGCAACAGGACGGACAGGCAGGCTATGTGCACTATTTATAGAAGATGAGATCGGAGCTCGATGGCTTTGACCCCAAGAGATCACTGCTATCGCGCTCTGGATCAGCCGTGTTATCCCGGTAAGATCGATCGACGATGAAATGATGGTGTTTCGACGATCGGACAAGCAAAGAAGCATGCCTGGACATGTTCCTTATCATGCCGCCATAAGGACACCACCCTGCGCCGACTGGTCTAACCCCAGTCCCCGGACCTGGCAAACGCCCATGTGGATCGAGCTGAACCTCGGGCGCTCCTGCAGAGCTGGTAGGGCATGCGCGCGGATCTCTCTCGAGCACGTACTTTGAACACATGTAATCTCCTCCGTCGTTTCAGGGGGATATCGATCTGATCGATCACCTCTAACGTTTGTCTGCCCAGGCGATCCAGATCAGTCTGGTCGGCCAAGAGCGGCTACATCCAGCACACAAACGGATTTCTGTTTGAAAGTTCGTCTCCGGCCGCAACAGGTTGGACTTTCATACAAAGTTTTACTCGCTTTTGGCACGTATGGTGTGCTTATTGGGCACGCTTTGGATCCACTGGTGCTTGCTTTCCAGTCTGGGCCAGGATAATACTCCACTATAGTTGAGCCGGATTTTATTTTTTTTTTGAAACAAGTTTTGCCGGATTCCGGCAATGCAGACAAACCGTCAACTGCATTTGAATATGTTTGTTAGTTGCATCTGATTATGTCACTAGCTTTTATACTATTGGACTAGAAACACTACCTAAAGGCACATCAAGAAAGTTGAGCACCTGGTGCATTAACCTTTCCATTAATTACATTTCTAGCCATTGCAAGTGGCTACTTTCAAAGAACTGAGCAAGTATGATACCACGGTACTGCTAATGAAAGAAAATTAAAAATAGATATTTGCTTTTTTTTAACTAGAAAACAAAATCTTAGTCGACGATGCCGTATATCCTAGAAACTACAGTTGTACACGAGAAAACCAAGAAAAAAATAACTGTTTCCTAAATAATCAATAGTCATGGTAAGCTTCAATGTATCGTCGGTCTTTTGCCACTTCATTGATGGAAAACACGATTTTAGGTTTTTATAAAAGACAATATATATTGTATTAAGAGCATTTACAACCACATCCTGAAAAATTGGGCCCTCTAACATCCGTGGATGTCTCCAGATGCACCCGTGAACATTGACTGGGCGGGCCTCAAATTTTGTCGTCTGCAACCAGAAACCCTATTTTCAAAACACCTGATACACGCAAACACATGCACGTCGGTCATTTTGAATGTTTTGTCCGTGTTAGGGCTGCGGGGGGCTGTCAAAAACACCGAATAAATTGCTCATACTTAAGATTTTCACATTCGTATTGGGCAGGCGGGTTCGCATGTTTATTTAGTCCCAATCCACCGCTTGAGGAGCTAGTCGACCAGCTTATATGGCCGGGGCATCTAGAAGCGATGAACTTCAATCATCATTGCACCCTTTGTCAGGAGATGGATTGTTACTATTAATCTTCTTTGCGTATCACAGAGAAGATTAATAGTCATGGTCTATCTCCTTCTCAAACGGAACATTGATGGTTGCACTACTCATTTTGAATCACAATTTATGGAACGGGCTATCAACGTTTAAGAACAATTTAAAATTCCCTTTCATTATAGTAGGGCTATCAAAGGTTATCATAGCGCGATTTTGAATCGGATCGGAGCTCCGATGGTAGGATCGTAAATCATAGAATCTTCACTGTTAGGATCGTAGAAACGTAGATTCTATTAAGTAAAATCGTAGAATCAGAGGGATTAGTTTGGATCGTAAAGTCGTTGAATCGTATAACAGAATCGCGATTCTGACAACCTGACAACGTATATGAACGAGATGTACTTGACACTCGATGAACAATCATCATTTTATGAAATGCAATCTAGTGTCAAGCTACCTTGCTCAAATAGTGAGAAATGATTGACCTATGCAACAAGAGAGAAGCTTGCTGCCATCCACCGGTGCGGCTATTTAAGACGGTCGGCGTCCGCCTCGCACGGCGAGGTGGGACTAACGCAGACGCAAGCTCCTCTCCGACGCACGCATCGGAGTAGAAGCATGTGACGCAAGCTTGCCACGACGTTGCATCCTTCATGCTATGCAGAGATGAGAGAGGAAGGGGCTTCGGGCGGCTGCAGGTGGGACCGCTATGACCTGGAGTGGGGCGTCCGGTCGCCCTCATATCGTCCCTACATTTGGTCCCGATTTGGAGGGTGTTGGTCAGTCTAGGCATTTAGGGACTAAGTGAGGGTGTTGGTGCAATATTTTACCCCCTTGTGTTTCAGAGATTGTTGCAAGAAACAGGTTTGGACTTATTTTTTTGTTAGTGCACATGGAGGGATAGTCCACGCAAGTCCGAGGAGAATGCTATGTTTGGTGTTGAAGTTTGAAGAACTTCACCGAAGACTATCTGCATTATAGTGAAGGAAGAGATACATTTCAAGAAGACATGGTCGGGAAAGGCTGTGTCGAAGGAATCGACCCCTTAAAATTATTGCTGGCGCAGAGCAATTATTGTTCGGTGCGTCCGAGGAAGAATGACTGTAATCGAGAAGATTAAAGGAGAAGTGAAGATGTAGCATGCATTTCATTGTTCTTTTTTCTCTTATTGAGTCATACAACCACCGTACTAGTAAGAGGGGTATATGTTCTTTAGGTATGTTGTGATGCTTAGCCAAAACCTATGAAAAACTGAGAGAAATCTCTTTGTGCTCCGAATGATTACTTGCCAGCCTGAGACGACATTCTTCAGTGCTGCGGGAGATATCTTTCGGACCGAGTAGTTGGCATTACTTGCTCTGCAAGTAATGTTATCGTTGTGCTTAACATCAAACCATTGGAAATGTCTCGGCTGGCCATTGGTTGGGGTTTGTATCCTAAATAGTAATTTCCCTTCCGGGAAGATTGCGGCTATTAATAGCCACCCCGCACCAATGTTGTCCGTTGGCTGCTTCACTTGAGATTCTAAGAAGTTTGATTGAGCACCCCTCTCGAGTGATTTGTGTTTAAGATCATCAAGAGCTGAAATTTAGACAGTGGTTGAGCATCACAGTAGGTCTAAGTTAGAGTTCTTGTACCTATTACTCTTGAGAGCTGCACACTCTCTACACGAATAGGTGTCAGCTTGAGGGTCGAAGTGTAATTGTCTTCACCAAGCAAAGTCTTCAGCAACCAAGAGTAATTGTGGTCCGTGAAGAAGTATGTCGAAGGTTTGGAGATCACCGCAAGTATCTACCAGGAGTGAAATCACCCAGAGTTTGAAGTTCAAAAAAAAAGGAATCGCCCAGAGTGTGATTAGCTTCGGATTGAAGGAGAATAGAACGGAGTGAGGTTTGCTGTTGTGCAATCACAAGTCCCTTTAACACACGTTGTCCTTTTACAGAAGGGCGAACTGGTCTACCATATCCTTTTGTCGCCATTGAACACCACTAGTTCGTTCTACTCTACTACAATACTTTCGGTAGTTTATCTTAAGTGCTATGTGTTCAGATAGTTGTCATGGTCTTGTATTTATATTTGTACCATGTTTATCTTCATGTGACCTCATCTGTTTTATATATTATTTTCTTCTTCGTTCTCTCATTCGTTTATCAGACATGTTAGTTCGTAAGTTTTACTGTTGTTCGCTCACTCATGATGTTTATCCTGTTAGCATATTGTGTTACCAATAATCATAGCTAAAGTTGTGAGTTACTATTAATGAATGATTATGATAACCCACAAGTATAGGGGATAATTGTAGCCTCTTTCGATAAGTAAGAGTGTCGAACCCAACGAGGAGCTAAAGGTAGAACAAATATTCACTCAAGTCCTATCTGCCACTGATACGACTCTACGCACGCTTAGTGTTCGCTTTACCTAGAACAAGTATGAAACTAGAAGTACTTTGTAGGTGTTGTTGGATAGATTTGCAAGATAATAAAGATCTCGTAAATAAAACTAGGGGCTGTTTAGATAAAGACACAACTAAGTAAATATAGCGAGTGTGGAAAAGTTGTGGTAGGAGTTGTGAAATTGTCCCTAAGCAATTGACTATGTTACTAGACCGGTAATCACTATTGCAATTCTATTTGAGGGAGAGGCATAAGCTAACATACTTTCTCTTCTTGGATCATATGCACTTATGATTGGAACTCTAGCAAGCATCCGCAACTACTAAAGATCATTAAGGTAAAACCCAACCATAGCATTAAAGTATCAAGTCCCCTTTATCCCATACGCAAACAACCTACTTACTCGGGTCTGTGCTTCTGTCACTCACGCCACCCACCATAAGCAAATCATGAACATATTGCAAACCCTACAGCGGGAATCCCTCACGCTTGCGTGACACGGAGGGAACAATAGGACAGCACCAATAATAAAACATGCAATTCAAACCCATCATAGCAATTCATGAATCACCGGTAGGACAACGAAAATCTACTCACACATCATAGGATGGCAACACATCATTGGATAATAATATGGAGCATAAAGCACCATGTTCAAGTAGAGGGTACAGCGAGTTGCGGGAGAGTGAACCGCTTAATATAGATGGGGGAAGGTGATGGAGATGTTGGTGAAGATGATGGAGGTGTTGGTGAAGATCGCGGTGATGATGATGGCCCCCGGCGGCGTTCCGGCGCCACCGGAAGCAAGGGGGTGAGAGCCCCCCTTCTTCTTCTTCTTCCTTGACCTTCTCCCTAGATGGGAGAAGGGTTTCCCCTCTAGTCCTTGGCTCCCATGGCGTGGGAGGGGCGAGAGCCCCTCCGAGATTGGATCTATCTCTCTGTCTCTCTCTGTTTCTGCGCTCTGAGATTCTGCCCTGGCACCATTTCTTTTATATCCAGAGATCCGTAACTTTGATTGGATTGAAACCTTCACCCAGATATTTTTCCAAAAATTAGCTTTCTTGCGGCCAAAGTAGAGCATCAACCGCCTTACGAGGGGCCCACGAGGGTCAGGGGCGCGCCCACTTAAAGTGGTGGCGTGGGCCACCCTCGTGGCCAGCTCGGGCACCGTCTCACGTTGATTCTTCCTCCCAAAAATCACAAATATTCCAAAATAATTCTCCGTCCGTTTTTATCCCGTTTGGACTCCATTTGAGATTGTGTTTCTGTAAAACATAAAACATGCAACAAACAGGAACTGTCACTGGGCACTAGATCAATATGTTAGTCCCAAAAAATAATATAAAAAGTTGCCAAAAGTATATGAAAGTTTTAGAATATTGGCATGGAACATTCAAAAATCATAGACACGACGGAGACGTATCAGCATCCCCAAGCTTAATTCCTGCTCGTCCTCGAGTAGGTAAATGATAAAAAAAGATAATTTTTGATGTGGAATGCTACCTAGCATTATCTTGATCATATGTCTAATCATGGCATGAATATTAAGACACGGGTGATTCAAAGCAATAGTCTATCATTTGACATAAAAATGATAATACTTCGAGCGTACTAATAAAGCAATCGTGTCTTTTCAAAACAACATGGCCAAAGCAAGCTTATCCCTACAAAATCATATAGTTTGGCCATGCTTCATTTTCGTCACACAAAATGCTCCCATCATGCACAACCCCGATGACAAGCCGAGCAATTGGTTCGTACTTTTTAACGCGCTTCAGCCTTTTCAACCCTCACGCAATACATGAGCGCAAGCCATGGATATAACACTATAGGTGGAATAGAATATGATGGTGGGGGTTTATGTGGAGAAGACAAAAAGGGAGAAAGTCTCACATCGACGTGGCTAATCAACGGGCTATGGAGATGCCCATCAATTGATGTCAATGCGAGGAGTAGGAATTGCCATGCAACAGATGCACTAAGAGCTATAAGCGTATGAAAGCTCAAACTGAAACTAAGTGGGTGTGCATCCAACTTGCTTGCTCATGAAGAACTAGGGCATTTGAGGAAGCCCATTGTTGGAATATACAAGCCAAGTTCTATAATGAAAAATTCCCACTAGTATATGAAAGTGACAGTATAGGAGACTCTCTATATGAAGAACATGGTGCTACTCTGAAGCACAAGTGTGGTAAAAGGATAGTAACATTGCCCCTTTTCTTTCTTTCTTTTTGGATGGGCTTCTTTGGCCCCCTTTTTTTATATTTAGGCTTCTTTGGCCTCTCTTTTTTTCATGGGGCAGTGCTCTATAATGATGTTCATCACACTTTTATTTACTTACAACTCGATATTAGAACAAAGATATGACTCTATATGAATGATTCCGGCGGTGTACGGGGATGTGCAATGATCTAGCGTAGCAATGACATCAAAAAACGGACAAGCCATGAAAACATCATGCTAGCTATCTTACGATCATGCAAAGCAATATGACAATGAATGCTCAAGTCATGTATATGATGATGATGGAAGTTGCATGGCAATATATCTCGGAATGGCTATGGAAATGCCATGATAGGTAGGTATGGTGGCTGTTTTGAGGAAGATATAAGGAGGCTTATGTGTGATAGACCGTATCGTATCACGGAGTTTGGATGCACCGGCGAAGTTTGCACCAACTCTAAGGTGAGAAAGGGCAATGCACGGTACCGAAGAGGGTAGCAATGATGGAAAGGTAAAAGTGTGTTTAATCATGGACTCACATTAGTCATAAAAGAACTCATATACTTATTGCAAAAGTTTATTAGCCCTCGAAGCAAAGTACTACTACGCATGCACCTAGGGGGATAGATTGGTAGGAAAAGACCAACGCTCGTCCCCGACCGCCACTCATAAGGAAGACAATCAAAGAAACACCACATGCTTCAAATTTGTCACACAACGGTTACCATACGTGCATGCTACGAGACTTGCAAACCTCAACTCAAGTGTTTCTACAATCCACAACTACCCACTAACATGACTCTAATATCACCATCACTAGTAGAAAAGGGGGCAATGGTCCAGGCCGGGTCAGCCCATTAGTCCCGGTTCAATCCAGAACCGGGACCAATGGGGGCATTGGACCCGGTTCGTGAGCCCCGGGGGCCGGCCGGGCCACGTGGGCCATTGGTCCCGGTTTGTCTGGACCTTTTGGTCCCGGTTGGTGGGACTATCCAGGACCAATGTGCCTTGCTCTGGCCCACCACCATTGGTCCGGTTGTCGCTGAACGGGACCAAAGGCTCCTTTAGTCCCGGTTCAAGCCACGAACGGGACCAATTATTTGCCTATATATACCCATGAGCGAGCACTCTCACTGCTCTGTTTTTCGTGGCATGCAAGGAGGGAGCTTTGTGGTGCTCTAGCTCACCTCCTATGCACACGAGGTGTTCGATGGAATGCCCGAGCCACACTACTTAAGCTTTCTCCTCTCCAAGGTCCACCTCCAAGCTCCATTTTCCTCAATATTTGTCTAGGTTTAGCGATCCGTCACGTCCCGTCCCCGTCTTCACCGCCATCGATCGCCTGCGCCGATCTCGTCGCCGGCACCACCATGGTGAGCCTCTTACTTGTATGTTTATATAGATACTTGTATAATTTTCTTACTTTTATTATTGCATCTTATATAGTGCGATGGTTTTGGTATCCGCCCCCGTCGGCCCTCGTCCTGTCTATGATTCGGATGTGGTATATATTATCTTTTCATAACTATTGGTTCATTTATTGTTTATGACAATTATGCCGACCAACGTGACATAGATTTTATTTATCTAGGAGGTTGTTGAACCGGAAATTCCAACCGACCCTATTGTCGAGAGGTTAAATTTAGTTGAAGAAGAAAACAATTTGTTGAAGGAAAAAATTAGAAAAATTGAGGAGGATAAGATGATATTGGAGTTGCATGTTGCGGATGTCGTCGATGATCACAAGATCAAGATGGATGCAATGCTCTTGAAGATTAGAAAGATTAGAAAATATGCAATTCATACCGAGGCTTGGTATCATTATGTCGTTGGATCAGTTGTTACATTGGTTGTGATTATGATCGCATTTGTTTTCGCATTGAAATGTTTTACATAGTTTCAGTGTATGGTTTAATTAACTTAGATGCTCTGCAGAGCTTTATGTTGTTAGATGAGAACTATGTATGTACTTTGGTTTTAATGTGATGATGAACTTCTATTAATTTGGTCACTTAATTATCTATTCATGATGTTCTCTAATGATTTTTGACACACTTAATTATATATAATGCACGCAGATGAACCGGCAATGGATGTACGGTTCAAGACACACCTCCGAGTACATTAAGGGCGTGCATGATTTTCTCGAAGTGGCTGAGGCAAACAAGCAGAATGGTTTTATGTGTTGTCCATGCCCTATATGTGGGAATATGAAGTCTTACTCTGACCGGAAAATCCTCCACACCCACCTGCTTTACAAGGGTTTCATGCCACACTATAATGTTTGGACGAGGCACGGAGAAATAGGGGTTATGACGGAAGACGGCGAAGAAGAAGAGTACGATGACAACTATGTGCCCACTGAATACGGTGATGCTCCTGAAGATCAAGAGGAACCAGACGATGTGCACGATGATGCTGCAACGGGCGAAGCTGCTGAAGATCAAGAGGAACCAGACGATGTGCCCGATGATGATGATCTCCGCCGGGTCATTGTCGATGCAAGGACACAATGCGAAAGTCAAAAGGAGAAGCTGAAGTTCGATCGCATGCTAGAGGACCACAAAAAAGGGTTGTACCCCAATTGCGAAGATGGCAACACAAAGCTCGGTACCGTACTGGAATTGCTGCAGTGGAAGGCAGAGAGTGTTGTGCCTGACAAAGGATTTGAGAAGCTACTGAAAATATTGAAGAAGAATCTTCCAAAGGATAACGAATTGCCCGACAGTACATACGCAACAAAGAAGGTCGTATGCCCTCTAGGATTGGAGGTGCTGAAGATACATGCATGCCCTAATGACTGCATCCTCTACATGGTCGTACAAGGATCTGAACGCATGCCGGTATGCGCGTGCATTACTGGTATAAGATCGACGAGATGACCCCGGTGATGTTGACGGCGAGCCCCCGGGAAGAGGGTTCTGCGAAGGTGATGTGGTATGCTCCTATAACACCACGGTTGAAACGTCTGTTCGAAACGGAGAGCATGCCAAGTTGATGCGATGGCACAGTGAGGACCGTAAGAAAGACGGAAGTTGAGAGCACCCACGACGGGTCGCGGTGGAGAAAAATCGAGAGAAAATCTTTGGGATGAGTTTGCAAGTGAGCCAAGGGCGTATGGTTTGCTTTAAGCGTGGATGGCATTAATCCTTTCGGGAGCAGAGCAGCAATCACAGCACTGCCCGTGACTCTATGTATGTATAACCTTCCTCCTTGGATGTGCATGAAGCGGAAGTTCATTATGATGCCGTTCTCATCCAAGGCCCTAAGCAACCCGGCAGCGACATTGATGTGTACCTAAGGCCATTAGTTGAAGAACTTTTACAGCTGTGGAATGGAAGCGGTGTACGTCGTGGGATGAGCACAAGCAGGAGAATTTAACCTAAAGGCGTTGCTGTTCGTGACCATCAACGATTGGCCCGCTCTCGGTAACCTTCGGAGACGGACAAACAAGGGATACCACACATGCACGCACTTTGTTTACTTGACACCAATAGTATATACCGCAAGCTGCGGGAAGAATGTGTACACAGGCCATCGTCGATTTCTTCCGACCAACCATCAATGTCGAAAGAAAGGCAAGCATTTCAAAAGCGAGGCAGATCACGGAAGAAGCCCGCCATGCGTACCGGTGATCACGTACTTGCTATGGTCGATGATTTACATGTAATCTTTGGAAAGGGTCGGCGGACTAGCTGTTCCGAGTGATTTGGGGACACGCACCCATGTGGAAGAAGAAACCTATATTTTGGGACCTACCCTCTTTGGAAAGACCTAGAGGTCCGCTCTTCGATTGACGTGATGCACGTGACGAAGAACCTTTGCGTGAACCTGCTAGGCTTCTTGGCGTGTATGGGAAGACAAAAGATATAGCCGAGGCACGGAGGACACGCAGCGTTTGCACGAAAAAAGACGGCATGCCTCCAAAGCGGTATGAAGGTCTGGCAGCTATGCTCTTACCAAAGAAGAGAAGGAAATCTTCTTTTAATGCCTCGCTTAGTATGAAGGTCCCGGCGGCTTCTCGTCGAATATAAAAGGAATAATAAATATGGCAGAGAAAAAGTTTGAACCTAAAGTCTCATGATCGCCACGTGATTATGACGCAATCGCTTTCGGTTGCATTGAGGGGCTTCTACCGAAAAGCGTCCGATTAGCCATTGTGAAGCTATGTGCATTCCTCAATACAATCTCTCGGAAGGTGATCGATCCGAAATCATACCAAGTCTAAGGAGTGATGTGGTGCAATGTCTTGTCAGTTTCGAGCTGGTGTTCCCACCATCCATCTTCAATATCATGACGCACTTCCTAGTTCATCTAGTTGACGAGATTGTCATTCTGGGCCCTGTATTTCTACACAATCTGTACCCCTTCGAGAGGTTCATGGAGTCTTAAAGAAATATGTCCGTAATCGCGCTAGGCCGAAGGAAGCATCTCCATGGGCCATCAAGCGAGAGGATGTCATCGGGTTTTGTGTTGACTTCATTCCGGCCTTAAGAAGATAGGTCTCCTAAATCGCGGTATGAGGGGAGCCCGACTAGAAAAGGCACGCTTGGAAGGGACTCAATAATATGCAGGACGGATATTCTTGCTCTCAAGCACACTACAGTTCTATAGAACTCTACCTTGGTGACCCGTATGTCGATGAACACAAGAACGATCTGCGCTCCAAACACCCGGAGCAAAGGCGACGATGGATTACATGTGAAAACATCGGGACTTTCAGCAGTTGGTTGGAAGCACGATCGGAGGTGACAACACTGTTTGTGATGAGCTGTACTTGTTATCCAGGGGACCATCTTTGACTGTATTGATTTGGAAAGGATACGAGATAAATGGGAATACATTTTACACGATTGACCAAGATCAAAAGAGCACCAACCAAAACAGTGGTGTCCGCTTTGATGCAATAACTGAGAGGGTAAAGGACACATATTATGGTTACATAGTGGACATATGGGAACTTGACTACGCACATGATTTTAAGGTCCCTTTGTTTAAGTGCAAATGGGTCAATCTGTCAGGAGGCGGGGTACAGGTAGACCCACAGTACGGAATGACAACAGTGGATCTGAAAAATCTTGGGTACACTGACGAACCGTTCGTCCTAGCCAATGATGTGGCACGGGTTATCTATGTGAAGGACATGTCTACGGACCGAGAAAGAGAAAAGATAAGGAAGCGAATACATCATACGATGAGCTAAAGCGCCACATAGTTCTTCGGGAAAAAGGGACATCGTGGGATGGAGGACAAAGGCAGACATGTCGAAGATTATGAAAAGTTTCATGAAATTCCTCCTTTAAAGTCAAGGCTCCCAAACATCACGATAAATGATGAAGATTATCCATGGTTATGGCGCAATAAGCAAATGACACAAGCGAAGAAAAAGTGAAGACTTTCTCCATAACTATTATGATGATACCATGCCAACTTTATAACCAGCGAGTATGATACCATTGTCCGTTTTGTAGATGCACATGCTATGTGGGTCAATTTATGATACCATGCCAACTTTCAACTTTTTCAGAGTTCATTTGAAATGCTTTAATGTCTTATGGTTCGGCCCTCATAATAATTAAAAATAGCTACAATAAGTATTTTGTTGTAAGTAGAAACAAAATAAAATAAATAAAACAAGAAAGAAAACAAAAAAACAAAAAAAGTGTTTTCAAATTTGAAAACTAATGGCACTAACAGAAAGTTTATAATTTTCCTAAAACTAAAAGCAAAAAGAATTAAAAAATAAAGCAAAAAACAAAAGAAAATAAATAATGCAGAAAACAAAACAAAAAAACAAGAAAAAAAAATAAAAATAGCAACAATAAGTAAAGAAAAAAATGCCTCCTACTGGGCCCCCACGGCGTGAATACGACATGAAACCCTACTATGGGCCAGGATTCAGGCCCGCGGTAGGCCCAGTAGCACTACTAGGGAAAACCATATACACAGAAATTTAGCAACAGCGCGAGTCAAAAAAGTGCGCTAGTGCTATATAGCAGTAGCGATTGAAGAAAAATCGCTCTGAGATACAACCTTAGCGATGGCGTGTGGCTGCAAAAGCGCTACTACTAATATTCCTTTGGCGAGAATGATAGGCTACGCATAGCGATGGCGGTCTTCAAAAAAGCAGCTACCGCTAGAGCATACTTAGCAGCGCGTTTCCCAAGAAGAGCGCTACTACTAACGGAAATAAAATAAAATGAAAAACAAATAGAAAAGTAAATGAAAATGAAAGAAATAGAAAAAGGAGAAAGGAAAAATAAAATGTAAAGCAAAATAAACGAAAAAGCGAAAAAACGGAGGAAGGCATAGCAGCAACGTTTGTTTGTAAGAGGCGTTATAGCTAACGTAGATGCAGCGCGTGTCCTAGACCCCCGCTATAGAAACAGAAAAGGAAATTTAAAAAGGAAGAAATTTACATAGCTATAGCAGCAGCGCATTTTGCAAAAACCGCTATAGCTATCTTAGCTATAGCGTGTTTTGCAAAACGCGCTACCGCTAAGTTTGACTTAACCAAAAAACCGTTTCCCCCCGGCCACCACTTCTCCCCCAAATCCCTCAACCCACCCCGCGCGCCGCCGTCTCCCCGATTCACCGTCGCCCCACTTCGCCGCCGACGTCGACGCCACCAGAGCCGTGCGCCGTCGACGACACCGGAGCCGCCCCCAACGCCACGGAGTCGCGTGGCCTCGTCAACGCCACCAGAGCCGCCGTCGACGCCACCGGATCCTTCCTCGCCACAACTGCCTTCCTCACCGTCACCGGAGACGCCCCTGCCTCCCTCGCCGTCACCGGAGACGCCCCTGCCTCCCTCGCCACCACTGCCTCCGTCGCCACCACCGGAGCCATCATCTATAAGCCCCCACCCCTCCTCTCTCTCATGCATAGGTTAGACAGTTTAATTAGGTTAATTATCTAGGTTAGGGCAAAAATTTAGTTAGGGCTTTGACAGAGAAGTAGTTAGGTTAACTAGTTTAATTAGGTTAATTATCTAGGTTAGTGCAAAAACTTAGTTAGGGCTTTGACAGAGAACTAGTCAGGTTAATTAACTAGTTTAATTAGGTTAATTATCCAGGTTAAATAGTGCAAAAATTTATTTTAGGCTTTGACAAAGAACTAGTTGCGTTAACTAGTTTAATTAGGGTTAATTATCTAGGTAAACTAGATTAACTAACTAGGTTAAATAGGTAGGTTAATTAGGTTCGTTGGATTAACAAGCTAGGTTAGAGGAAAATTTTATTTTAGAGCATTAGGTCAGAAGGGTTAGAGAAATGGAGTTCCTTTGCAATTTAATTGGGTTCTGTGTTTAGTGAGGTCATTTTGCAAAGGTTTTTGATTTTTGAAAAGACCACTATTTTTCAAGGAAAAGAATTTAGGCAAATTTTATTTTTCATTGAAGTGGTCATGTTATATCTTTTCATTGAAGTTGTTCGATTGTGCCCAAGTGGCTTTCTTTGTTTCGAGGAATGATCTTTGAGTGGCCTATCTTTTGCGGAATGTTGATTCATTTCTGTTCCAGCAAATTTCAGGTTCTCGATTTGTCCACTTTTTAGCAAAGGTCATGCCGAAATTTCCCGTGAATTTCGGCATGACTTGTGCAACAAACTAGGACATATCGAGTGCCCAGCATTTGCCGCACCAGGAAGGAGTCAACATTCCTGCAAAACAATAGTCCTTTTTTATGTCATTATTCATTTTATTAGGTCTAGAATTAATTGACTAGATTTACTCATAGGAAACATGGCTAGCAACGATGAAGGACAGGGTTCTGGTGATTGCGACGACGTCTACCGGGCGGCAGACAAATTTTTTAGCCTTACCGACGATCAATAGATGTTGTTCTTTGGGCCCACGGTGGCATCGGGATCGAGACCGACACGCAGACGGTCTTTGAGACCGACACGCAGACCGGTCTTGAGATCGAGACCGGCGCTGAGATTGAGACCGACATCGAGACTGGCGCTGAGACCGGTGCTGCCTCGGGGAGCGGAGCCGGTGTAGAACCGAAAGCAAAGAGGCAACGGGTTCCTAACAAACTCAGGACTACTAGACTGGTGGTCACGGAGGTGGACAACAACAATTTCGAGCCAAAGGCGCCCGAGGAAGCGCGCGCGTGCTACGGCAATCAAATAGGCTGCATCATACGGACAACTGCCACCATCAACGATGAGAATCTAAAGAAGATAGAAAATATGAGGAGCTCCCTCCTAAAGAAGTTTCACCAGATATTCTTGTTCCCTGGCCAGAATGAGAACGATTATGAAGATCCAGACAAGGACCCGGCAATGAAGAAGATAAACAAACACGCCATGACCAAGTTTAGCAACGCGTTGGCCGCCTGGAAAATTCGAGTGAAAGCAAAGATCAACGACGGGGAACCCTACTCCGAGATTGTAAAGGATAGTCCGACAATCACGGAAGAGCAGTTTCAAATATTCAAGGAGGCTTGCGAGGCCTAAGTTGCCAAAAAAAGTCTAAGTACATGAAGGGGCTTCAAAAGAGGAACATTGGGACCCACCACCTCGGAAGCCATGGTTACGGCGGAAAGAGGTCCAAATGGGCCAAGGAGGACACGGAAGCCGCGAGTCTGGGCATCCCAGACCCCTTGGCGGATTTCACCGTCCCGCAGGAGCGTGACGTCCTGAGGGCCCGGCACCGTTGGGACCTAGTGAAGAAGGTTTACGAGATAACACCGGTCATTACGGAGTTCATGAGACTGCTGGCAATTTTAGTTTCTGATCAATTCGACTGCACATGTTAGTCATATTTGTAAACGATCTTTGTGCCTTTTGCAGAGAGAGCAGCACCGGATTGCGGCCGAAAGCGACTCGCCGTCTGAGGCATTGGCGAGGCCCAAGTGGGACACTCCATTCAACCGGGCGTTGAACATATTGAAACAACAACCGGTGGATACTCGACCGTCGTATGGACGCGTGCACGGTGTCGGAGACGGCGCCACGTGGAAGAAGTACTACCGTGAGAACACGGAGGAGAAAAAGGAAAGACAGAGGTTAACTGAAGAAAGCATCGACAAAAAGGTTGAGATTGCGGTTGAGAAGAAATCATCTCAGACAGTCGCAATAGCGGTAGCTGCCGCAAAACAGGCGATTGCAGATTTATCTACTTCCTTGGTGACGGGCGTTTACATTTGGACAAGGTAAAATCTAGAAAAAAAATGCAGAGGACTTTCCCCTTGCTGACTTCTTGGGAGCACCTGCTCAAGACTGACTCCCTTTTGCTCCAAGACGGCTCCCTTGACCGGACGTGCTCGGTGGTGCCTCCTCTTTGGCTGAGCTCGATGTCCTCACGGTATCTGCCACACCGGCCCCCTTCAATATAAATGTATAATCTCCCATTTTCGTTGCCTTTCAGATGTATCACATCACAGAATTTTCTTTGCAGGCCGACGAAACCCCGTGCACCATATTGTACACCATCGGCGAACAGAAGGTGGACGTGGGGAAGGGGACGATAATGGAGCCGAAGGAACCATTGTTCCACAGCCGGTCGATCCCGAGCGTCTTCAAGGTTTCCGTGGCGATGTCAAACCGGGCCACGAGAATTTGCCTCCTCTAATACTAGTGGGGATGACGACGAGACCCGGCGGCTTGGTGATTGTTGCAATGGGTGGGTCTGTTGTGGCTAAAGAGTCTGCCGTGCGAGGCGGCGGGAGCACACCCACGAGCACGCAGCCTCGGCAAGGTATGAACATCAACACCCCACCTACCCAATTAGCGTCGGGTGTCGGGTTGGGTGATAGCGAGCGGGGTAGCGGTGGCTCCATTAGTCGCCGATGGCGTCGCCATGGATGAGGATGAGGATGACGATGGCGCTGAACGGTATGTCTATCTTTGGCGCCTCCTCGTGGTTTGAGCATCATGAGTTGGTGCCTGAATTACCGTCTCAACGTATTATTGGCGACCATCCGGTGGTAAAGAAGTCTAGGAAGAGAGCGAGGAAAGGCAAAAAGCTGATTCTATGATCCAACCGCCTCGGCAGCCTCGGCCAGGACCGTGTAGATATCCCGATGCGGATAAATGGCATATCGATCGACCAATCCTACGAAACAGCGCTACGGGCCAGATTCGGCGATCTAAGGAGACTTCATGACGATGTGCTGCGGGTAGAAAGGCCTCATCGCCTCGAAGATCTAGGATACCCACTCACGTGGTTAACGTTCGCGGCAAATGTAAATGCGTCGACGGCTTCCCGCGGATAAGTTCTTCCTCTGATTCGATTACATATTCGACATGTTTCACGTGAAGAAGCTGGATTTTACGTTTGTCCGCCTTTATGCCTTGCACATGAACTACATCATTGGGGTTGAGCAGATACGTTTTATCTGTGTCGCTGACCCGTACTACATGCACAAGGGCTTCTTGGGAGTCTGTGCACAGCATCGTGAATACGCGAGGGATTACATCGTCAGTTTCATGCTCGCCAATAAGGACAAGGAGGCGATTCTCGTGCCTTATCATCCCGTATAAGTCATCCGCGCTGCTATCCTTCCTTCGATTTCAATAATTCATTTGCACGGTGGAGGCTAATTAATTTGAGGTGTACTTATTTTGCGTAGCAGCGGGCGCGCCGTCCTGATCATCCTCTACCCCCGATTCTCCCACGCTCTTTACTTGGACTCGTCGAAGAACATTCACAAAAAGGATTACACCCACATCAAAGATGTTCTCGATAGTGCTATGTTTTACTACCAAGCAAGGGGTGGAGAGGTTAGGGACAAGAAGAGAAGGGGCGGCAGGGTCGCCTTCAGCCATAAGACCGACTTCTGCTGCATCCAGCAACCAAACGATTCTCTTAATGATGGATTCTATGTCCTACACCACATCTTTGGAGTCTGGCGGGATCACGGAACCTTCACATGGCACCTAGATCTGGCGATGCCCATATTCTGCAATGGGCAAAGGACATAGGAGATATCGAGGATCATAGACTTCGAGCTGAGTTCTATAACATCCAGCGCGAACTTGCCCAAATCATCATGAATGAGGTCGTCGGAAAAACAGGGATGTTCCATGTAGAAGGACAAATGTCGTGGGAAGACGTCTGAACATGGATAGCCTCTCAGCGTCTCGACATGAAGCCTTTCACTAAGCTCGATGACTATCTCCCTGACATGGTGAAGGAAATATGCCCTAGAGGCAATAATAAAGTTATTATTTATTTCCTTATTTCATGATAAATGTTTATTATTCATGCTAGAATTGTATTAACCGGAAACATAATACATGTGTGAATACATAGACAAACATAGTGTCACTAGTATGCCTCTACTTGACTAGCTCGTTTATCAGAGATGGTTATGTTTCCTAGCCATGGACAAAAGAGTTGTCATTTGATTAACGGGATCACATCATTAGGAGAATGATGTGATTGACTTGACCCATTCCGTTAGCTTAGCACTTGATCGTTTAGTATGTTGCTATTGCTTTCTTCATGACTTATACATGTTCCTGTAACTATGAGATTATGCAACTCCGTTTATCGAAGGAACACTTTGGGTACTACCAAGCGTCACAACGTAATCGGGTGATTATAAAGGAGTACTACAGGTGTCTCGAAGGTACATGTTGAGTTGGCGATTTCGAGATTAGGTTTTGTCACTCCGATTGTCGGAGAGGTATCTCTGGGCCCTCTCGGTAATGCACATCATTATAAGCCTTGCAAGCAATGTGACCAATGAGTTGGTTACGGGATGATGCATTAAAGAACGAGTAAAGTGACTTGCCGGTGACGAGATTGAACTAGGTATTGGATACCGACGATCGAATCTTGGGCAAGTAACATACCGATGACAAAGGGAACAACGTATGTTGTTATGCGGTTTGACCGATAAAGATCTTCGTAGAACATGTAGGAGCCAATATGGGCATCCAGGTCCCGCTATTGGTTATTGACCGAGAATAGTTCTAGGTCATGTCTACATAGTTCTCGAACCCGTAGGGTCCGCACGCTTAAGGTTTCGATGACAGTTATATTATGAGTTTATGAGTTTTGATATACCGAAGGAGTTCGGAGTCCCGGATGAGATCGGGGACATGACGAGGAGTCTCGAAATGGTCGAGACGTAAAGATCGATATATTGGACGACTATATTCGGAGTTGAAAAGGTTCAGTGATTCGGTATTTTTCGAGTACCGGAGAGTTACGGAATTCGCCGGGAGAAGTATTGGGCCTTATTGGGCCTGGGAAAGAGAGGGCTGCCTAGGGCGGGCCGCGCGCTTCTCATGGCCTAGTCCGAATTGGACTAGGGGAGGGCCGCACCCCTCCTTCCTTCCTTCTCTCTTCCCTTCCTTGTCTCCTACTCCTAATACATGGAAGGACTCCTAGTTGGACTAGGAAAGGGAATCCTACTCGGTGGGAGTAGGACTCCCCTAAGGCGCGCCATAGTAGAGGCGGCCTCCCTCCTCCACTCCTTTATATACGGGGTAGGGGGCACCCCATGGACACACAAGTTGATCTACGGATCGTTCCTTAGCCGTGTGCGGTGCCCCTTCCACCATATTCCACCTCGGTCATATCGTCATGAGTTTAGGCGAAGCCTGCGCCGTAGAACATCATCATCGTCACCACACCGTCGTCTTGTGGAACTCATCTCGGAGCTCGGCTGGATCGGAGGCCGGAGATCGTCATCGAGCTGAATGTGTGCTGAACTCGGAGGCTCCGACGTTCGGTGCTTGGATCGGTCGGATCGTGAAGGCGTCGACTACATCAACAGCGTTGTGATAACGCTTCCACGGTCTCACGTGGGTACGCGAACTAACTCTCCCCTCTCGTTGCTATGCCATCATCATGATCTTGCGTGTGCGTAGGAAATTTTTGAAATTACTCGTTCCCCAACGATGGCATCCGAGCCTAGGTTTTATGCGTTGATGTTATATGCACGAGTGGAACACAAGTGAGTTGTGGACGATATAAGTCATCCGCCTACCAGCATGTCATACTTTGGTTCAGCGGTATTGTTGGATGAAGTGGCCGGACCGACATTACGCGTGACGCTTATGCGAGACTGGTTCTACCGGCGTGCTTTGCACACGTGTGGTGGCGGTGTCGGTTTCTCCAACTTTAGTTGAACCGAGTGTGGCTACGCCGGTCCTTGCGAAGGTTAAACGAGTCTATTTGACAAACTATCGTTGTGGTTTTGATGCGTAGGTGAGAACGGTTCTTGCTCAGCCCGTAGCAGCCACGTAAAATTTGCAACAACAAAGTAGAGGACGTCTAACTTGTTTTTGCAGGGCATGTTGTGATGTGACATGGCAAGACGTGATGAGATATAAGTTGTTGTATGAGATTATCATGTTTTGTTGAAGTTATTGGCAACTGGCAGAAGCCCTATGGTTGTCTCTTTGTTGCATAAGATGCAAGTGCCAAATAATTGCTTTACTTTATCGCTATGCGATAGCAATAGTTGCAAGAGCAATAGTTGGTGAGACGACCATGTGACGACACATTGATATAGATCAAGATGATGAAGATCATGGTGTCGTGCCGGTGACGATAGAGATCATGATAGTACTTTGGAGATGGAGATCAAAGGCGCAAGATGATCATGGCCATATCATGTCACATATTTTGATTGCATGTGATGTTTATCCTTTATGCATCTTATCTTGCTTTGTTTGACGGTAGCATTTTAAGATGATCTCTCACTAATTATCAAGAAGTGTTCTCCCTGAGTATGCACCGTTGCCAAAGTTCGTCGTGCCCAGACACCACGTGATGATCGGGTGTGATAAGCTCTACGTCCATCTACAACGGGTGCAAGCCAGTTTTGCACACGCGGAATACTCAGGTTAAACTTGATGAGCCTAGCATATGCAGATATGGCCTCGGAACACGGAGACCGAAAGGTCGAGCGTGAATCATATAGTAGATATGATCAACATAATGATGTTCACCATTGAAAACTACTCCATCTCACGTGATGATCGGTTATGGTTCAGTTGATTTGGATCACGTGATCACTTAGATGACTAGAGAGATGTATGTCTAAGTGGGAGTTCTTAAGTAATATGATTAATTGAACTTAAACTTATCATGAACTTAGTCCTGGTAGTATTTTGCAAATTATGTTGTAGATCAATAGCTTGCATTGTTGCTTTCATATGTTTATTTTGATATATTCCTAGAGAAAATTGTGTTGAAAATGTTAGTAGCAATGATGCGGATTGGATCCGTGATCGAGGTTTATCCTCATTGCTGCCTGAAGAATTATGTCCTTAATGCACCGCTAGGTGAGACCTATTGCAGAGCGGATGCGGCGTTATGAGCGTTTAGCTAAGCTCAATATGATGACTACTTGATAGTTTAGTGCACCATGCTTAACGGCTTAGAATCGGGACTTCAAAGGCGTTTTGAGCGTCATGGACCATATAAGATGTTCCAGGAGTTGAAGTTAATATTTCAAGCAAATACCCGAGTTGAGAGATATGAAGTCTCCAACAAGTTCTATAGCTAAAAGATGGAGGAGAATCGCTCAACTAGTGAGCATGTGT
This sequence comes from Aegilops speltoides, assembly GCA_021437245.1. Taxonomy (NCBI): domain Eukaryota; kingdom Viridiplantae; phylum Streptophyta; class Magnoliopsida; order Poales; family Poaceae; genus Aegilops; species Aegilops speltoides. Next base: position 410,768,417 of record CM038141.1, on the reverse strand, counting down.
TCAGACTGTCTGGGTACTTCAATCGCTTGAATCAAGTGGGAGTTAATCTTCCAGATAAGATAGTGATTAAGAGAATTCTCTAGTCACCATCACTAAGTTACTAGAACTTCGTGATGAACTATAATATGCAAGGGATGACGAAAGTTATTCACGAGCTCTTCGCGATGTTGAGATCGTGAAGGTAGAAATCAAGAAAAGAGCATCAAGTGTTGATGGTTAACAAGATCACTAGTTTCAAGAAAAGGCAAAGGGAAAAAGGGAACTTCAAGAAGAGCGGCAAGCAAGTTGCTGCTCAAGTGAAGAAACCCAAGTCTGGTCCTAAGCACGAGACTAAGTGCTTCTCTTGCAAAGAGACTGGTCCTTTGGAAGAGGTACTACCCCAAGTGATTGGCGGATAAGAAGGATGGCAAAGTGAACATAAGTATATTTGATATACATGTTATTGATGTGTACTTTACTAGTGTTTATAGCAACCCCTCGATATTTGATACTAGTTAGGTTGCTAAGATTAGTAACTCAAGCGGAGTTGCGAATAAGCAGAGACTAGTTAAAGGGTGAAGTGACGATGTGTGTTGGAAATAGTTCCAAGATTGATATGATCATCATCGCACACTCCCTATACTTTCGGGATTAGTGTTAAACCTAAATAAGTGTTATTTGGTGTTTGCGTTGAGCATGAATATGATTTGATCATGTTTATTGCAATACGGTTATTCATGTAAGTTAGAGAATAATTGTTGTTCATTTACATGAATAAAACCTTCTATGGTCATACACCCAATGAAAATGGTTTGTTGGATCTCGATCGTGTGATACACATATTCGTAATATTGAAGCCAAAAGATGCAAAGTTAATAATGATAGTGCAACTTATTTGTGGTAATTGCCGTTTAGGTCATATCGGTGTAAAGCGCATGAAGAAACTCCATAAAGATGGATTTTTGGAATCACTTGGTTATGAATCATTTGATGCTTCGAACCGTGCCTTTTGGGCAAGATGACTAAAACTCCGTTCTTGAACAATGGAGCGAGCTCTTGACTTATTGAAAATAATACATCTTGATGTATGCAGCCCAATGAGTATGAAGGCTCGTGGCAAGTATCGTTATTTTCTGACCTTCACAGATGATTTGAGCAGATATGGGTATATCTACTTGATGAAACATAAGTTTGAAATAGTTGAAAGGTTCAAAGAATTTCAGAGTGAAGTGGAAAATCATCGTAACAAGAAAATAAAGTTTCTGCGATCTGATCGTGGAGATGAATATTTGAGTTACGAGTTTGGTCTTCAATTAAAACAATGTGAAATAGTTTCACAGCTCACCCACCTGGAATACCATAACGTTATGGTGTGCCCAAACGTCGTAGCCGCACTTTATTGGATACGGTGCGATCTATGATGTCTCTTACTGATTTACCAATATCGTTTTGGGGTTATGCATTAGAGACAGCTGCATTCACATTAAATAGGGCACCATCTAAATCTGTTGAGACGACACCGTATGAACTGTGGTTTAGCAAGAAACCCAAGTTATCGTTTCTTAAAGTTTGGGGCTGCGATGCTTATGTGAAAAAGTTTCATCCTGATAAGCTCGAACCCAAATCGGAGAAGTGCGTCTTCATAGAATACCCAAAGGAAATAGTTGGGTACACCTTCTATCACAGATCCGAAGGCAAGATATTCGTTGCTAAAAATGGATCCTTTCTAGAGAAGGAGTTTCTCTCGAAAGAAGTGAGTGGGAGGAAAGTAGAGCTTGATAAGGTAATTTGTACCTTCTCCCGAATTGGAAAGTAGTTCATCACGGAAATCAGTTCCAATGATTCCTACACCAATTAGTGAAGAAGCTAATGATGATGATCATGAAACTTTAGATCAAGTTACTACAAAACCTCGTAGGTCTTCCAAAGTACAGATCCGCACTGAGTAGTACGGTAATACTGTTACGGAAGTCATGTTACTAGACCATGATGAACCTACGAACTATGAGGAAGCGATGATGAGCCCAGATTCCGTGAAATGGCTTGAGGCCATAAAATCTGAGATATGATCCATGTATGAGAACAAAGTATGGACTTTGATTGACTTGCTCGATGATCAGCAAGCCATGTTAAATAAATGGATCTTCAAGAGGAAGACGGACACTGATAGTAGTGTTACTATCCACTAAGCTCGACTTGTTGCAAAAGGTTTTCAACAAATTCAAGGTGTTGACTACAATGAGATTTTCTCAACTGTAGTGCTTAAGTCTGTCCGAATCATGTTAGCAATTGCCACATTTATGAAATCTGGCAAATGGATAAACAAAACTGCATTCCTTAATGTTATTAAAGAAGAGTTGTATGTGATGCAACCAAGAGGTTTTGTCGATCCTAAAGGTGTTAACAAAATGTGCATCTATGGACTAATGCAAGCATCTCGGAGTTGGAATATACGCTTTGATAATTTGATCAAAGCATACAGTTTTATACAGACTTGCGGTGAAGCCTGTATTTACAAGAAAGTGAGTGGGAGCACTACAACATTTCTGATAAGTATATGTGAATGACATATTGTTGATCAGAAGTAATGTAGAATTATTCTGCAAAGCATAAAGGAGTATTTGAAAGGAGTTTTTCAAAGAAATACCTCAGTAAAGCTACTTACATATTGAGCATCAAGATCTATTGAGATAGATCAAGACGCTTGATAAGATTTTCAATGAGTACATACCTTGACAAGATTTTGAAGTAGTTCAAAATGGAACAGTCAAAGAAAGAGTTCTTGCATGTGTTGCATAGGTATGAAATTGAGTAAGACTCAAATCCCGACCACATCAGAAAATAGAAAGAGAATGAAAAGTCATTCCCTATGCCTCAGTCATAGGTTCTATAAAGTATGCTATGTACCAGACCTATTGTATACCTTGCTTTGTATTTGACAAGGGAGTACAATAGTGATCTAGGAGTAGATCACTGGACATTGGTCAAGAATATCCTTAGTGAGGACTAAGGAAATATTTCTCGATTATAGAGGTGATAAAAGAGCTCGTAGTAAAAGTTACCTCGGTGCAAGTTTTCACACTGATCCAGATGACTCTAAGTCTCAATCTGGATACATATTGAAAGTGGGAGCGATTAGCTAGAGTAGCTCCGTGCAGAGCATTGTAGACATAGAATATTTGCAAAATACATACGGCTCTGGATGTGACAGACCCGTTGACTAAGCTTCTCTCACGAGCAAAACATGATCACACCTTAATACTCTTTGGGTGTTAATCACATAGCGATGTGAACTAGATTATTGACTCTAGTAAACCCTTTGGGTGTTGGTCACATGATGATGTGAACTATGGGTGTTAATCATATCTGAGATATGAATATTGGTGTTAAATCACATGGCGATGTGAACTAGATTATTGACTCTAGTGCAAGTGGGAGACTGAAGGAAATATGCCCTAGAGGCAATAATAAAGTTATTATTTATTTCCTTATTTCATGATAAATGTTTATTATTCATGCTAGAATTGTATTAACCGTAAACATAATACATGTGTGAATACATAGACAAACATAGTGTCACTAGTATGCCTCTACTTGACTAGCTCGTTTATCAGAGATGATTATGTTTCCTAGCCATGGACAAAAGAGTTGTCATTTGATTAACGGGATCACATCATTAGGAGAATGATGTGATTGACTTGACCCATTCCGTTAGCTTAGCACTTGATCGTTTAGTATGTTGCTATTGCTTTCTTCATGACTTATACATGTTCTGTAACTATGAGATTATGCAACTCCGTTTACGGAGGAACACTTTGGTACTACCAAAGCGTCTGGCGTAATCGGGTGATTATAAAGGAGTACTACAGGTGTCTCCGAAGGTACATGTTGAGTTGGCGTATTTCGAGATTAGGTTTTGTCACTCCGATTGTCGGAGAGGTATCTCTGGGACCTCTCGGTAATGCACATCATTATAAGCCTTGCAAGCAATGTGACCAATGAGTTGGTTACGGGATGATGCATTAAAGAACGAGTAAAGTGACTTGCCGGTGACGAGATTGAACTAGGTATTGGATACCGACGATCGAATCTCGGGCAAGTAACATACCGATGACAAAGGGAACAACGTATGTTGTTATGCGGTTTGACCGATAAAGATCTTCGTAGAATATGTAGGAGCCAATATGGGCATCCAGGTCCCGCTATTGGTTATTGACCGAGAATAGTTCTAGTTCATGTCTACATAGTTCTCGAACCCGTAGGGTCCGCACGCAACAAGGTTTCGATGATGGTTATATTATGAGTTTATGAGTTTTGATGTACCGAAGGAGTTCGAGTCCGGATGAGATCGGGGACATGACGAGGAGTCTCGAAATGGTCGAGGCGTAAAGATCGATATATTGGACGACTATATTCGGAGTTGAAAAGGTTCAGTGATTCGGTATTTTTGAGTCTGGGAGAGTTACAGGAATTCGCCGGGAGAAGTATTGGGCCTTATTGGGCCTGCGGGAAAGAGAGAGGGCTGCCTAGGGCAGGCGCGCCCCCATGGCCTAGTCCGAATTGGACTAAGGGAGGGCCGCACCCTCCTTCCTTCCTTCTCTCTTCCCTTCCTTGTCTCCTACTCCTAATACATGGAAGGACTCCTAGTTGGACTAGGAAGGGGAATCCTACTCGGTGGGAGTAGGACTCCCCTAGGGCACGCCATAGTAGAGGGCCGCCCTCCCCTCCTCCACTCCTTTATATACGGGGGTAGGGGGCACCCCATGGACACACAAGTTGATCTACGGTTCGTTCCTTAGCCGTGTGCGGTGCCCCCTTCCACCATCATATCATCGCGGAGTTTAGGCGAAGCCCTGCGCCGGTAGAACATCATCATCGTCACCACACCGTCGTGCTGACGGAACTCATCTCCGGAGCTCGGCTGGATCAGAGGCCGGAGATCGTCATCGAGCTGAACGTGTGCTGAACTCGGAGGCTCCGACGTTCGGTGCTTGGATCGGTCGGATCGTGAAGGCGTCGACTACATCAAGCTGCGTTGTGATAACGCTTCGCTTACAGATCTCACAGTGCGTGGACGAACACTCTCCCCTCTCGTTGCTATGCCATCACCATGATCTTGCGTGTGCGTAGGAAATTTTTTGAAATTACTACGTTCCTCAACACATGGATGGATGGCACGACATGATGGAGTGATTGTCAATATATGACAATGTGTCCGTTTAGTCCATACTTTCTTTTATGACAAAACTTTGAGTTATGCACGGTGAAACTTTATTTGTGATGTAATTAAACCGTCGTCCTCCTCGACTAGCAAAAATCACTCTAGTTAGGTCATTTTGGGTATGATGAACTTTGTTATTTATGCTTATGATATGTTGTTTCTATTTTTGCCAAGTCTGTCTCTTTCTGTTGCTCAACTATATATGTTGCATATCATCGACTCATGTGATGATGCAGGTGCATAGATCATAGATGGCGAAGAAGTGCTATGCCAGGAGTATATATACGACAAGTGGCCGGAGTGTCAGGCCCAGGTGTACCGGTTTTCGGTTTTCGAGCGACACGCAGTACTTAGTTTAGGTTCACGCTAATGCGAGAGAGGGATACGAACTCATGTACTCAAAGTGATAGCTATTCTCGCGTATATCATTGTTTAGATGGATGACGATGTATTTGCAAGTAATCGAGACTTGTATCGCTATTTTCGAGATTGATGACGAGAGACCACTTTGTGTTGGATGATGATTATGATGATGATATGATTTGATGAGACTAATTGTATGTATATGCTATGATTACATTTGTATGTGGATGGTATGCTAAAGATTATTGTATAAAGCCTATTCAAATACAAAACAAATAAAAAACAAATATGCAGGAAAAAAACTAATAAAACTAGTAGTAGCGAGGGGCGGAAATTTAGCAGTAGCGCCGACTTACTAGTAGCGCTTCCTGCTAAACAGCGCTGCACATAATATCAGTAGCGCCCTTTTCCAAAGAGCGCTACAGCTATTTTCCTGTAGCAGTAGCGCATGTCAACAGGCGCTACTGCTATACGTTAGCTGTAGCGCCTTATTAGTAGCGCCGGTACCCGCGCTACTAAGAGGGCCAAAACCTGCGCTGCTGCTAGGCTTTTCCCTAGTAGTGTAGGCCTACCAGGCAAAGTTTAGCAAGTAGGCCCGAAAGCCTGCGGTCGAGAGGAGTTCGAGAGAGGTGCGGTAGTGGGGCTTATAAACCACTGCGCGCCCCTCTCAACTAGCGAGGTGGGACTGAACTTTGGCCCCGATGCGGGCAGCACAGGGACCTTTGGTCCCAGTTGGTGGCACCAACCGGGACTAAAGGGGGGGCATTGGTCCCAGTTGGTGCCACCAACCAATACCAAAGGTCGCCGCTTCCCGCCCTTTGGGCTGCCGAAAAAGAGGCCTTTGGTCCCGGTTGGTGGCACCAACCGGGACTAAAGGGGGCATTGGTCCCGGTTGGTGCCATGAACGGGACCAATGCCCTTGCTATATATCTGAGAATTAGCGATTTTCGCCAAAACCCATCTCTTTCTTCTCGCCCGGCGCCTCTGCTCCTCGTCGCCGTCGCCGCCGAGCCCTGCCCCGACACCGTCAGCCTGGTCCAGCTCGCCGTCGCTGCTGCCGAGCCACGCTTCGACACTCGCCGCGCGCCGCCTTCCCCTTCCGCCCCGACACCATCGTCGTCGCCTGCTGCCACCGCCGTTCCCGACCCGTCGCCGTCGCTTGTGCCGCCCCTCCCGACCGTCACCGTCGCCTGGCTCGCCCCTTCCCGACCCGTCGCCGTCGCCCGCCGCGCCGCCCTTCCCAACCCCTTCGTTGTCGCCCGACCACACGCCGCCGCCGGTCCGGCCGCGGCGCCCTTTCATCTTTTTTTATATATGCAAAAGTTTATATATGCAAAAAATTATATATGCAAAAAAGTATACATATATGCAAGTATATATGTATTTTTTTTCATAAGTGTATTTTTTGTTCATTGCATTTTTTCATATATATAATGTATATATGTATGTGGTAGCTATATATATGATGAATGGATGTGGCTATATATGTATGTATAAATATAATGTGCATAGCATTTTTTTGTTTATATATGTTTTTCATATATGTATTAATTTTATGTTTAGGTTGTTAGTAGATATCGATTTTAGGTTAGTGCATTTTAGGTTAGTGTAGAGAAGAAAGTAAAATAAGGAAAAGGAAGAAAAGAGGAAGAAGGAAGAAGGAAGAAGAATAAGAAGAAGAATGAGAGGAAAAGGGAAATAAGAAGAGGAAGAAAGGAGAAAAGAGGAGAGGAAGAAGAGGAGAAATAAATAAGAAGAGGAAAAAGAAGAAAAATAATAGGAGAGAGAAGAAGAAAGGAATAGAGGAAAAATTCTAAAAATAGAACAAAAATTCTATTCCTTTCTTCTTCCTCTTTTTTTTTCTTTTTTCTTCTTCTTCTTCCTTCTTCCTTCTTTCTCTTTTCTTCCTTTTCTTAATTATTTTCCTTTCTCGAGGGAGAAGAAGAAAAGAAGAGGAGAAGAAGAAAGAAAGGAATAGAGGAGAAAGAAGAAACTTCAACACAAGCTAGGGGTGGTACCGATACCCCTCCCGATAACATTATTTTCCGATGTATATGTATGTCGCGTCGTTGTCGATATAACCCCCTCTAGATAACTTCGACATGAGGGGCGGTCGATATATATACCCCCTCTCAACCGTGATAACTTATACAATTGCAGCACCCCCCTCGGCCCTCTCGCTCAACCAAAACTCTCGAGGACACCCGAACCCTAGAGAGAAAACGATGTTGGTCTCCTAACCCCTCCCGCCGCGCCCCTATCCGACAAATTAACTCTCTCGAGGCCACCCAAATTTATCAAGTTAAAAGAGCGTTGTCATCGAGGCCACCCCAAACCCTTGAAGCGTTGTGTCGAGGTGACCCCAAACCCTAGAGAAGCAGCGTCGAGGACACTAACATGATTCCTTATTGTGATTAGCTAGCTAGTTCTACGTTTGCCACTAATATATATATATATATATATATATATATATATATATCCATCTGTACCATGTTTGAATAATAATTGACATGTTGTAAATATTTGCAGAATCTATGGAGCACTCCCGAGACGAAGAAATAGAAGCGATGATGGGGGACATAATCGCACAAGGAAGTGATGAAGTTGCGTCATTTCTCAACGAGACCGATGGTCAGGAAGGACTGGGTGAAGAAGAGGGCTATGTTCATGATGGCTTCGACCCATTAATGCCGGTACAAGAAGAGGACTATCTTCATGAAGGCTCCGGTGACATGTGTAGGTACAAGAAGGAGACCGTGCTGACTGCTCCAGTCACCGAACCGAGTCCGGCCAGGTATATATATATATATTAGTTAAGCCCGTGCTGACTAGTTAATTGTGTTGGGGAACGTAGTAATTTCAAAAAATTTCCTACGCACACGCAAGATCATGGTGATGGCATAGCAACGAGAGGGGAGAGTGTTTGTCCACGTACCCTCGTAGACCGTAAGCGGAAGCGTTATCACAACGCGGTTGATGTAGTCGTACGTCTTCACGATCCGACCGATCCAAGCACCGAACGTACGGAGCCTCCGAGTTCAGCACACGTTCAGTTCGATGACGATCTCCGGCCTCCGATCCAGCCGAGCTCCGGAGATGAGTTCCATCAGCACGATGGCGTGGTGACGATGATGATGTTCTACCGGCGCAGGGCTTTGCCTAAACTCCGCGACGATATAACCGAGGTGGAATATGGTGGAAGGGGGCACCGCACACGGCTAAGGAACGATCTGTAGATCAACTTGTGTCACTTTGGGGTGCCCCCTTGCCCCCGTATATAAAGGATTAAGGGGGGTGCGGCCGGCCCTAGGAGGAGGCGCGCCGGAGGAGTCCTACTCCCACCGGGAGTAGGACTCCCCCCCTTTCCTAGTTGGATTAGGACTTGGGGGACTCCTTGTCCTATTCGGACTAGGGGGGGAGGGGGCGCGCGGCCTGCCCTGGCCGGCTCTTCCTCTTCTCCCTCATGGCCCACTAAGGCCCATTAACCCCCGGGAGGGTTCCGGTAACCCCCCGGTGTTCTGGTAAAATCCCGATTTCACCCGAAACCATTCTGAAGTCCAAACATAGGCTTCCAATATATCAATCTTTATGTCTCGACCATTTCAAGACTCCTCGTCATGTCCGTGATCACATTCGGGACTCCGAACAAACTTCGGTACATCAGAACTTATAAACTCATAATAAAACTGTCATCGAAACGTTAAGCGTGCGGACCCTACGGGTTCGAGAACTATGTAGACATGACCTAGAACCATTCTCGGTCAATAACCAATAGCGGGACCTGGATGCCCATACTGGTTCCTATATATTCTACGAAGATCTTTTATCGGTCAAACCGCATAACAATATACTTTGTTCCCTTTGTCATCGGTATGTTACTTGCCCGAGATTTGATCGTCGGTATCCAATACCTAGTTCAATCTCGTTATCGCAAGTCTCTTTACTCGTTTAAGTAATACATCATCTCATAACTAACTCATTAGTTACATGCTTGCAAGGCTTAGGTGATGAGTATTACCGAGAGGGCCCAGAGATACCTCTCCGACAATTGGAGTGACAAAACCTAATCTCGAATTATGCCAACTCAACATGTACCTTCGGAAACACCTGTAGAGCACCTTTATAATCACCCAGTTACGTTGTGACGTTTGGTAGCACACAAAGTGTTCTTCCGGTATACGGGAGTTGCACAATCTCATAGTTGCAGGAACTTTGTATTAGTCATGAAGAAAGCAATAGCAGTATACTAAACGATCAAGTGCTAGGCTAACGGAATGGGTCATGTCAATCACATCATTCTCCTAATGATGTGATCCCATAATCAAATGACAACACATGTCTATGGTTAGGAAACATAACCATCTTTGATTAATGAGCTAGTCAAGTAGAGGCATACTAGTGACTATAGTTTTGTCTATGTATTCACACATGTATCATGTTTCCGGTTAATACAATTCTAGCATGAATAATAAACATTTATAATGATATGAGGAAATAAATAATAACTTTATTATTGCCTCTAGGGCATATTTCCTTCAGTCTCCCACTTGCACTAGAGTCAATAATCTAGATTACATAGTAATGATTCTGACACCCATGGAGTCTTGGTGCTGATCATGTTTTGCTCGTGAGAGAGGCTTTGTCAATGGGTCTGCAACATTCAGATCCGTATGTATCTTGCAAATCTCTATGTCTCCCACTTGGACTTGGTTCCGAATGGAATTGAAGCGTCTCTTGATGTGCGTGGTCCTCTTGTGAAATCTGCATTCCTTTGCCAAGGCAATTGCACCAGTATTGTCACAGAAGATCTTCATTGGTCCCGATGCACTAGGTATGACACCTAGATCGGAAATGAACTCCTTCATCTAGACTCCTTCATTCGCTGCTTCAGAAGCAGCTATGTACTCCGCTTCACATGTAGATCCCGCCACGACGCTTTGTTTAGAACTGCACCAACTTACAGCTCCACCGTTTAATAAAAACACGTATCCGGTTTGCGATTTAGAATCGTCCGGATCGGTGTCAAAGCTTACATCGGCGTAACCATTTACGACTAGCTCTTTGTCACCTCCATATCGAGAAACATATCCTTAGTCCTTTTCGGTATTTCGGGATGTTCTTGACGCTGTCGATGATCCACTCTGGATTACTTTGGTACCTTCTGCTAAGCTTATGCTAAGCATCGTCAGTCTGGTACACAACATTGCATACATGATAGAGCCTATGGCTGAAGCATAGGAACATTTTTCATTTCTCTCTATCTTCTCTTGTGGTCGGGCATTGAGTTTGACTCAACTTCACACCTTGTAGCACAGGCAAGAATCCTTTCTTTGCACGATCCATTTTGAACTTTTTCAAAATTTTGTCAAGGTATGTGCTTTGTGAAAGTCCTATTAAGCGTCTTGATCTATCTCTATAGATCTTGATGCCCAATATGTAAGCAGCTTCAAGGAGGTCTTTCATTGAAAAACTTTTATTCAAGTATCCCTTTATGCTATCCAGAAATTCTATATCATTTCCAATTAATAATATGTCATCTACATATAAAACTAGAAATGCTCTGAGCTCCCACTCACCTTCTTGTAAATCTGAGCTTCTCCAAAAGTGCAGTATAAAACCATATGCTTTGATTACACTATCAAAGCGTTTATTCCAACTCCGAGGTGCTTGCACCAGTCCATAAATGGAACGCTGGAGCTTGCATACTTTGTTAGCACCTTTTGGATTAACAAAACCTTCCAGCTGCATCATATCCAACTCTTCTTCTAGAAATCCATTCAAGAATGCAGTCTTGACATCCATTTGCCAAATTTCATAATCATGAAATGCAGCAATAGCTAACATGATTCGGACAGACTTAAGCATCGCTACGGGTGAGAAAGTCTCATCGTAGTCAACCCCTTGAACTTGTCGAAAACCTTTTGTAACAAGTCGAGCTTTATAGACAGTTACATTACCATCAGCGTCAGTCTTCTTCTTAAAGATCCGTTTATTCCCAATGGCTTGCCGATCATCGGGCAAGTCAACCAAAGTCCATACTTTGTTTTCATACATGGATCCCATCTTAGTTTTCATGGCCTCTAGCCATTTTGCAGAATCTGGGCTCATCATCGCTTCCTCATAGTTCGTAGGTTCATCATGGTCAAGTAACATGACTTCCAGAATAGGATTACCGTACCACTCAGTGCGGATCTTACTCGTAGACCACGAGGTTCAGCAGAAACTTGATCTGAAGTTTCATGATCAATATCATTAGCTTCCTCACTAAATGGTGCAGTCGTCATAGGAACCGGTTCTCGTGATGAACTACTTTCCAATAAGGGAGTAGATACAGTTATCTCATCAAGTTCTACTTTCCTCCCACTCACTTCTTTCGAGAGAAACTCCTTCTCTAGAAAGGATCCATTCTTAGCAACGAATGTCTTGCCTTCGGATCTGTGATAGAAGGTGTATCCAACAGTCTCTTTTGGATATCCTATGAAGACACATTTCTCCGATTTGGGTTCGAGCTTATCTGGTTGAAGTTTCTTCCCATAAGCATCGCAGCCCCAAACTTTAAGAAACGACAACTTTGGTTTCTTGCCAAACCACAGTTCATAAGGCGTCGTCTCAACGGATTTTGATGGTGCCCTATTTAACGTGAATGCGGCCGTCTCTAAAGCATAACCCCAAAACGATAGCGGTAAATCGGTAAGAGACATCATAGATCGCACCATATCAAGTAAAGTACGATTACGACGTTCGGACACACCATTTCGTTGTGGTGTTCCGGCTGGCGTGAGTTGCGAGTTCTGCATTGTTTCAAATGTAAACCAAACTCGTAACTCAAATATTCTCCTCCACGATCAGATCGTAGAAACTTTATTTTCTTGTTACGATGATTCTCCACTTCATTCTGAAATTCTTTGAACTTTTCAAATGTTTCAGACTTGTGTTTCATTAAGTAGATATACCCATATCTGCTCAAATCATCTGTGAAGGTGAGAAAATAACGATATCCGCCACGAGCCTCAACATTCATCGGACCACATACATCTGTATGCATGATTTCCAACAAATCTGTTGCTCTCTCCATAGTTCCGGAGAACGGTGTTTTAGTCATCTTGCCCATGAGGCACGGTTCGCACGTACCAAGTGATTCATAATCAAGTGATTCCAGAAGTCCATCAGTATGGAGTTTATTCATGCGTTTTACACCGATATGACCTAAACGGCAGTGCCACAAATAAGTTGCACTATCATTATCAACTCTGCATCTTTTGGCTTCAACATTATGAATATGTGTATCACTACTATCGAGATTCAATAAAAATAGACCACTCTTCAAGGGTGCGTGACCATAAAAGATATTACTCATATAAATAGAACAACCATTATTCTCGATTTAAATGAATAACCGTCTCGCATTAAACAAGATCCAGATATAATGTTCATGCTCAACGCGGCACCAAATAACAATTATTCAGGTCTAAAACTAATCCGAAGGTAGATGTAGAGGTAGCGTGCCGACCGCGATCACATCGACTTTGGAACCGCTTTCCCACGCGCATCGTCACCTCGTCCTTGGCGGTGCTCGCTTATTCCGTAGTCCTGTTTGAGTTGCAAATATTAGCAATGAACCGATATCAAATACCAGTGCTACTACGAGCTCTAGTTAGGTACACATCAATAACATGTATATCACATATACCTTTGTTCACTTTGCCATCCTTCTTATCCGCCAGATACTTGGGGCAGTTCCGCTTCAAAGTGACGATGCGCTTGCGGTAGAAGCACTCGATTTCAGGCTTAGGTCCAGACTTGGGTTTCTTCTCTTGAGCAGCAACTTGCTTGCCGTTCTTTTGAAGTTCCTTCTTCTTCCCTTTGCCCTTTTCTTGAAACTAGTGGTCTTGTTGACCATCAACACTTGATGCTCCTTCTTGATTTCTACCTCCGTGGCTTTTAGCATTGCGAAGAGCTGGGAATAGTCTTGTTCATCCCTTGCATATTATAGTTCATCACAAAGCTCTTGTAGCTTGGTGGCGATGATTGGAGAATTTCATCAATGACACTATCATCGGAAGATTAACTCCACTTGAATCAAGTGATTATTATACCACACATTACGAGTATGTGTTCCTTGTGAGAACTATTCTCCTCCATCTTGCAGCTATAGAACTTATTGGAGACTTCATATCTCTCAATCCGGGCATTTGCTTGGAATATTAACTTCAACTCTTGGAACATCTCATATGCTCCATGACGTTCAAAACGTCGTTGAAGACCGGTTCTAAGCCGTAAAGCATGTCTGCTGAACTATAGAGTAGTCATCGGCTTTGCTCGCCAGACGTTCTTAACGTCGTCGGTTGCATCAGCGATGAGGCTCGGCACCCAGCGGTGCTTCCGGGGCGTAAATTTTACGTGCAGCAATGAGCATAATCCTCGAGTTACGGACCCGATCCGTGTAATTGCTACCATCATCTTTCAACTTTGCTTTCTCAAGGAACGCATTAAAATTCAACGGAACAACAAAGACGAGCCATCTACTTACAAACAAACATAGACAAGCAAGATACTATCGGTACTAAGTTCATAATAAATTTAAGTTCAATTAATCATATTACTTAAGAACTCCCACTTAGGCAGACATCTCTCTAGTCATCTAAGTGATCACGTGATCCAAATCAACTAAACCATAACCGATCATCACGTGAGATGGAGTAGTTTTCAATGGTGAACATCACTATGTTGATCATATCTACTATATGATTCACGCTCGACCTTTCGGTCTCCGTGTTCCGAGGCCATATCTGCATATGCTAGGCTCGTCAAGTTTAACCTGAGTATTTCGTGTGTGCAAAACTGGCTTGCACCCGTTGTAGATGGACGTAGAGCTTATCACACCCGATCATCACGTGGTGTCTCGGCACGACGAACTTTGGCAACGGTGCATACTCAAGGAGAACACTTCTTGATAATTTTAGGGAGAGATCATCTTAAAATGCTACCGTCAATCAAAGCAAGATAAGATGCATAAAGGATAAACATCACATGCAATCAATATAAGTGATATGATATGGCCATCATCATCTTGTGCTTGTGATCTCCATCTCAAGCACCATCGTGATCACCATCGTCACCGCGCGACACCTTGATCTCCATCGTAGCATCGTTGTCGTTACGCCATCTATTGCTTCTCGACTATCGCTACCGCTTAGTGATAAAGTAAAGCAATTACAGATGCGTTGCATTTCATACAATAAGCGACAACCATATGGCTCTCTCGCCGATTGCCGATAACCGGTTACAAAACATGATCATCTCATACAATAAAATATAGCATCACGTCTTGACCATATCACATCACAACATGCCCTGCAAAAACAAGTTAGACGTCCTCTACTTTGTTGTTGCAAATTTTACGTGGCTGCTACGGGCTTAGCAAGAACCGTTCTTACCTACGAATCAAAAACCACAACGATAGTTCGTCAAGTTGGTGTTGTTTTAACCTTCGCAAGGACCGGGCGTAGCCACACTCGATTCAGCTAAAGTGAGAGAGAGAGACACCCGCCAGCCACCTTTAAGCACGAGTGCTCCTAACGGTGAAACCAGTCTCGCGTAAGCGTACGCGTAATGTCGGTCCGGGCCGCTTCATCTCACAATACCGCTGAACCAAAGTATGACATGCTGGTAAGCAGTATGACTTGTATTGCCCACAACTCACTTGTGTTCTACTCGTGCATATAACATCAACGCATAAAAAACCTAGGCTCGGATGCCACTGTTGGGGAACGTAGTAATTTCAAAAAAATTCCTACGCACACGCAAGATCATGGTGATGGCATAGCAACGAGAGGGGAGAGTGTTTGTCCACGTACCCTCGTAGACCGTAAGCGGAAGCGTTAGCACAACGCGGTTGATGTAGTCCTACGTCTTCACGATCCGACCGATCCAAGCACCGAACGTACGGAGCCTCCGAGTTCAGCACACGTTCAGCTCGATGACGATCTTCGGCCTCCGATCCAGTCGAGCTCCGGAGATGACTTCCGTCAGCATGACGGCGTGGTGACGATGATGATGTTCTACCGGCGCAGGGCTTTGCCTAAACTCAGCGGATGATATGACCGAGGTGGAATATGGTGGAAGGGGGCACCGCACACGGCTAAGGAACGATCTGTAGATCAACTTGTGTCACTTTGGGGTGCCCCCTTGCCCCCGTATATAAAGGATTAAGGGGGGTGCGGCCGGCCCTAGGAGGAGGCGCGCCGGAGGAGTCCTACTCCCACCGGGAGTAGGACTCCCCCCCCCTTTCCTAGTTGGATTAGGACTTGGGGGGAAGGAAAGAGGGAAGGGGGGCGCCGCCCCCCTCTCCTTGTCCTATTCGGACTAGGGGGGAGGGGGAGCGCGGCCTGCCCTGGCCAGCCCTTCCTCTTCTCCCTCATGGCCCACTAAGGCCCATTAACTCCCGGGAGGGTTCCGGTAACCCCCCGGTGTTCCGGTAAAATCCTGATTTCACCCGGAACCATTCCGAAGTCCAAACATAGGCTTCCAATATATCAATCTTTATGTCTCGACCATTTCGAGACTCCTCGTCATGTCCGTGATCACATCCGGACTCGAACAAACTTCGTACATCAAAACTTATAAACTCATAATAAAACTGTCATCGAAACGTTAAGCGTGCGGACCCTACGGGTTCGAGAACTATGTAGACATGACCTAGAACCATTCTCGGTCAATAACCAATAGCGGGATCTTTTATCGGTCAAACCGCATAACAACATACTTTGTTCCCTTTGTCATCGGTATGTTACTTGCCCGAGATTTGATCGTCGGTATCCAATACCTAGTTCAATCTCGTTACCGGCAAGTCTTTTTACTCGTTTCGTAATACATCATCTCATAACTAACTCATTAGTTACATGCTTGCAAGGCTTAGGTGATGAGTATTACCGAGAGGGCCCAGAGATACCTCTCCGACAATTGGAGTGACAAAACCTAATCTCGAATTATGCCAACTCAACATGTACCTTCGGAAACACCTGTAGAGCACCTTTATAATCACCCAGTTACGTTGTGACGTTTGGTAGCACACAAAGTATTCTTCCGGTATACGGGAGTTGCACAATCTCATAGTTGCAGGAACTTTGTATAAGTCATGAAGAAAGCAATAGCAGTATACTAAACGATCAAGTGCTAGGCTAACGGAATGGGTCATGTCAATCACATCATTCTCCTAATGATGTGATCCCACTAATCAAATGACAACACATGTCTATGGTTAGGAAACATAACCATCTTTGATTAATGAGCTAGTCAAGTAGAGGCATACTAGGGACTATAGTTTTGTCTATGTATTCACACATGTATCATGTTTCCGGTTAATACAATTCTAGCATGAATAATAAACATTTATCATGATATGAGGAAATAAATAATAACTTTATTATTGCCTCTAGGGCATATTTCCTTCAAATTGATGCATCCATTGTTTTGGTATATGTACACATATTAATTACTCTCGTCTTTCTTCCTTACAATTTCTAGACCTCCGGATTGAGCACAACTTCGGTAAGGAGACGAGGCCCGAAGAAAAATTTGAGCTCGGATGAAAAGTTTGAAATCATAGAAATCGCGCCCGACGGCGAACCGATTGAACCCATCCGGACAAGGAAGGCATTTTACGCTTTCGGTCTTGGGGTTCTTGTTAGGGACAAGATCCCGATCAACATCCAAACAATGGTATAAGCCTGCTAAGGAGGAAGACCCTAAGGTGTCTTATGTCAATGATATGCAGAAAGAAGATCTTTGGACTGAGCTGAAGGCAAATTTCACCCTACCGCCAGAGGAGGATCCGGAGAAGCCAGTTAAAGAGCAATTAATCAAGTCTTATGCTCTTAAGAAGATGACAACCCTAATGAGGAGGTGGAGGAAAGATCTGAACCAGTTTTTCGAGAAAAAAGACACCAGAATTCATCGGCAAATATAAGAAGATCAAAGATCACTGGCCCACATTTGTGGCCCATAAGACATCGGAAAAGAGTAAGAAGATGTCGGCGACAAACAAGCAAAATGCTGCGAAGAAGAAGCTTCACCATCGCACGGGGTCAGGTGGCTACCTCAAAGCCCGGCCTAAGTGGTCCAAGGCTGAGCATGATTTGCTTGAAAAGGATCGAACCGAGACAATGCACCGCCAGACCGTTGCGGACTTGGTTCTTCGGGCTGGCGGAACCTTGGACCTGTAATAGGGAAGTGTCGAAGGACGACGAGCAACTCGCAAACACCAGTCAAGAACCTTCGACACTATATCGATGCGCAAGCGAGGACATTCCTTCCAAGCAGGGAGAAGGACGAGCTCACAATGGCCCTTGGGAATCCCGAGCACCACGGACGGACACGAGGCACGCCAGCTCCATTCCGTGGAAGGTTGGTTTTCCGGACGCAGGGGGTTACAAAACCCACGAGAGGAGGAAGAAACTGGAGCATGACCAAATGCAGGCGCTGCACGAAAGAGTAATGGGGCTAGAGGAACGAGAAGAGGTACGAGAAGCAGCAGATCGCAACAAACGACCTGCCAAAGCTTCCCCCGAAGCTACCCCGCCATCTCAGCGGAGAAGCAGCGTGGCTTCCACCGAGCTGCTTCAGCCGGAGCATGTCTTGACGGCCTCGCCAGCTATCCGTGGATGGTATCACAGAGTCTCAAAATTGCCACATTATGGCGCGATGGATGAATTTGAAGGTCAAGGCGGTTGTTGGCCAAGTTTATCCTAGTGGACCCGCACAACTTATCACTTGCCACCGATTCCGAGAAGGATATGCTAAGGTGATAGTGGATGAAATAACGGAGGGATTTGAGGACCTCGTGCTTGAGCACCCTACCGGTAAGGGGAGACTAGGCTGGGTTCTGCTCTGAAGACTCCATGCCTATGGCGGAAGGAGCTCATCAACCTTCTGAACTGGACGCCTCCGCCTCCTCCTCCTCCTCCGGTGAGTCAGGGCACTTTGCCTCCTCCACCGCCTCCTCCTCCGGCGAGTGACGATCAGGGCACGCGTGGCGGCTCTCCGCCTCCTCCACCGCCTCCTCCTCCGGCGAGTGACGATCAGGGCACGCGTGGCGGCTCTCCGCCTCCTCCACCGCCTCCTCCTCCGGCGAGTGACGATCAGGGCACGCGTGGCGGCACTCCGCCTCCTTCTCCGGCGCGTGGCGGCACTCCGCCTCCTTCTCCACCTGCGCTGGCGCTCCCGAGCAGCTAGCAGCCTCCTCCTTCTCCGCCTCGCCAGCAAGGGCGGAAGAGACCCGCCGCCGCCCCGGCTGCTCCGGCGCGTCGTACTCCTTCTCCTCCGCCTCGTAAGCAAGCACGAAAGAAGACAGACGCTGCAGCCGCTCCGTCTGCTCCGGCGTCTAGCAGCACAACCAGAGGCGGGAGGCAATACAAATACGGTCCATCATCTCTCAAGCCTCTAGAGAAGTTACCGTACGAGAGGTCTGAGGAGGAAAACAATACGATTGTGCGGACCCACGTGAAGGAGTTGTTTGAAGGGTTGAAAGCAAAGAGACATCCACCTCCGGAGGAGAAGGTAGATCCGGTGAAAGCAAAGCGCACTATCGATGCCCTGAGGAAACCACCAAAGTTTCCGCCGAGAACCAACTATGAGCGCATTACTGAACAGACATATCTCCAAGCCAAGCGGTCAGGAACTACTGTCAGTGATAAAAGGTTAAAAGAACGAGCAAAGGGGAAAAAATTGCCCAGCTCGGCGAACAAGCACAGCAATCGTGCCCCCCGCTCAATGTGTCTAATGCTCCGGGGACGGTGGCCGGTTATGGCAATCTTGAAGATTACCTGCCTGACGATGCACTTCCTGATTTCATGGAGGTGGACAAACACAGATACGAGTACGGGAAGCCTCTCATCAAAGATGAAAAATCTCTGACAACAATGATGCGAAGATTCCATAGTTGGTACATGAAAACCTGCAGAGAGTCGCGGGGAAGAACAATTTGTATCTCGAACATTAAAGAGGAGCACGACCTCGTTTCAAATGATCATTGTGTGTTCCATTTGAGGAGTTCTTCGCGTTCTTCAATCAAAAGGCCCTCGATAAATTAATGGTCTTTTGCTACTGCCTGTAAGTACTATTTCTGTCATTAAGTCTCTATATATAGCTCGGCTCTTTCATTACATGTGTTAATTATCCTCAATATATTATGCAGATTGAAGATCGTCGAGTGCAAAAAACAAGAAATTTATGATATTGGGTTCATTAACACAAATATCATAGATGTATTTCTGGTTGAAAAGAACGTCAAAGAGGCCGAGGACAACTTGCTACAATCGTTGATAAAAAATCAAAACAAAGATACCATACTCTTTCCTTACAATGGCCCGTGAGTGTTACTGTCGTGTGCATATTCGGTTTCCCTTATTACTCGAGCGAGGTTATAGTAATGTAATTAATGAGTTATGCATGCGTGCGTAGGTACCACTATATTCTTCTGGAGATTAAGCTTGAGCGTGGACTAGTAACCGTCTTAGACTCGAGACGGAAAGATCCCGAAACCTATGCGGACATGACTGAAATGCTCAGCAAGTAAGTTCAATCGATCATTATCGCACCATATCGGCAACTTTTTGTTCATTTCCTGATATCTCAAGTAATAATAATTATTTTCTTTGTCTTGCAGGGTTTGGAAACAGTTCACCGCAGAAGCTCCGGGACTGCCGAAGGAGCTGCGATATACATACCCGAAAGTAAGTACTACTGGCTAGCTAGTTGCGCGCATCTCCCATTGATTCTATAGCTATACTTTCATCAATGCCATTTATAATGCTTCATTATCAGTTTGATTGACCTCTATTTCTCGTAAAGTGCTTGCGGCAGGAGGAAGGGAATGATTTTTGTGGATACTACGTGTGCGAGTTCATCCACACCGCGACTTTGAAAAACAAGCGGGGCTACTCTAGAAGACAATATGAAGTACGTAAGCAATAATATTCACAATTTCATTTTATTACACCATCATTTCTGTTGAGTTTCATTCATATATATGTATTAATTAACCCCCTTCTTCAAATTAGACGTGACAGATGCGGGATGAACTCCTAGAACCAGATCGCATGAAAGCAATTCAAGAGGAATTGGCGGGATTCTTTTTTGAACACGTCATCAGTAAATCCAGAGAATACCATGTGGAAATTGATTTCAAATGCTAGGGGTTTGTAATTAAGAGATCTTATACATATTGTACATGTATGTAGCCAGTAGCGCCGGATACATGATATGAAAACTTGTTGTTCGACCAATCTCTCGGAGAAGGAGAGGTCGATCGATCACTTCTCTCGGTATGCATGACGAACTTCTGTACTGAATGGTTCTCTTGATTACTTATGTATATATAGTACGTAGTGTCGACCAAGCACGGACATAAGAGAGGACACTTCTCTCTATTAATTAGCTAGCTAACACAATATATGAAACACCTAAACTAACCCCCCAAAACCCCCAACCCCCCTCCTTTCAAAAAAAAACAAAAACCCCAGCCACTGGAATGCAGACGCGTGGATGCCTTTTGGTCCCGGTTGGAGCCACCAACCGAAACCAAAGGCCCCCTGACTGGGCTCGGCACACAGGGCCACGTGGAGGCACATTGGTCCCGGTTCGTGTTTGAACCGGGACTAATGGGTGGAGGTATTAGTAACGACCCATTAGTCCCGGTTCATGAACCGGGACTAAAGACCCTTACGAACCGGGACTAATAGGTGTTTTTCTACTAGTGCATCTTTATATCGCAAAACTATTGCAAGGAATCAAACATATCATATTCAGTGATCTACAAGTTTATGTAGGATTTTATGACTAACCATGTGAATGACCAATTCATGTCATCTCTCTAAATAGATATAAGTGAAGCAAGAGAGTTTAATTCTTTCTACAAAAGATATGCCCATGCTCTAACAAATATAAGTGAAGCAAAAGAGTATTCTACAAATGGCGGTTTTCTATGTGAAGAGAAACAGGCAATCCAGACTTCAAATGATATAAGTGAAGCACATGAAGCATTCTATAAAGCCATACTCAAAAGATTTATGTGAAGTGCAATGAGCATTGTATAAATCAACCAAGGACTATCTCATACCAGCATGGTGTATAAAAGAAAAGTGACAACTAAATGCAAAAGACGCTCCAAGACTTGCACATATCGCATGAACGAAACGAATCCGAAAACATACCGATACTTGTTGAAGAAAGAGGGGATGCCTTCCGGGGAATCCCCAAACTTAGACGCTTGAGTCTCCTTGAATATTTTCTTGGGGTGCCTTGGGCATCCCCAAGCTTGAGCTCTTGCATTTCTTCCTTTTCCTCATATCGAGACCTCCTCGATCAAACACTTCATCCACACAAAACTTCAACAGAAAACTCGGTAAGATCCGTTAGTATAATAAAGCAAATCACTACTCTAGGTACTGTTGCAAACCAATTCATATTTTGTTTTTGCATTGTGTCTACTGTAATATAGCTTTTTCATGGCTTAATCCACTGATAGAAATTGATAGTTTCATCAAAACAAGCAAACTAAGCATCAAAAACAGAATCTATCAAAAACAGAACAGTTTGTAGCAATCTGAACATTCACCATACTTATGGTACCCCAAAATTTCTACCAAAATTAGGAAAAATAAACAATTTGTACAGCAAGACAGTGCAAAAATAATCAGAATAGTTTGGCGTTCCAGTAAAAAATGTAAAATCGTGCACTACAACCAAAGTTTCTGTCCTGCATCATACAAACCAAAAGGCATTGTAAACATCCTAAAGGCAAACCTTGGCACATTATTTTTATAATACAATGGAACTGTACAAGGGGATAATTATTTTTGATGAAAAGTTTCTGTAATTAAGATTCACAAAGTTTCCGTGAGTATGAACAAAGTTCAAGGAGCTCTCCCACTTCAACAATGCTTGTCTCTCTCACTTTCACTTTCCTTTTTGAAAAGGTTTGGGTTCCCCTCTTTATTTTTTTGTTTTTAAACTATATAAAAGCACACAACAGAAATAAATGACTCTCTAAAACTTCCGGGTTGTCTCCCTGGCAGCGCTTTCTTTAAAGCCATTAAGCTAGGCATATAGTGCTCAAGTAATGAATCCACCCGGATCCCAAGGTATATCAAAGCCAATTTTAATTAACAATGATTTGTAATTTAGTAGTGAGCACAAAGTAACATATATCATGCAACAACGAAGTCTAACTCTCTTCCTATGCATCGGCTTGTCATAAGAGAACAATTCATGCACACCAAGTAAAGGCCCATGCATAGTATAAGCAGTTTCTTGCAATTTTATCATATTGGAAACATAGAGAGGTGGAGATATAGTTCCTCTCTCATAATAAGTAGGAGCAGCAAGCACATGCATATTACATTCATCAAATCATGTGCAATGGTAAAAGGCAACCCATCAATATAATCCTTACTAAGCATAAACTTCTCCGATATAGTGTAGTTTGGAGAATTCAAAAAGATAATAGGACTATCATGTGTGGATGTAATAGCAACAATTTCATGTTTAACATAAGGAACTATAGCAAGTTCATCTCCATAAGCATAATTCATATTGGCATCTTGGCCACAAGCATAGCAAGCATCATCAAAAAGGGATATTTCAAGAGAATCAACGGGATCATAACAATTATCATAGCAATCATCCTTCGGTAAGAACGAAGGGGAATTAAACAATGTATGAGTTGAAGAGTTACTCTCATTATAAGGTGGGCACGGGTAGCTAATCCGCTCTTCCTCCTCTTGTTCTTCGCCCTCCTCATCATCTTTTTCATCCAAGGAGCTCACAGTTTCATCAGTTTCTTCTTTCATAGACTCCTGCAAAATATTAGTCTCTTCTTGGACAGCGGAGACTTTCTCAATAAACGCATCAATTTCGGAATTGAATTCATAATTCTCATAGCAATATTTAAGTATAGCAAAATTTTCAGGTCTATAAACTGAATCATCAAAATCTTCAAACGTTTTAAACATAGATTCAATCTCATAAGCACCCATAAAAGCAACGAATTCTTCTATTTGTTCCACATCATAGTAATCATAAATACCATTAGCATAAGAAGCCAAGGTTTTATTATCATTGAATTTGCATGAAAAGGGAACGTGTGGAGACTTTATCCTAGAGCAACAAGTATAATCATGTCTCAAGCATAGATCCCGAGCATATCAACGCAACATATAAATTTGATCCCATAATAGTTTCCCTTTTTGAGTCAAGCGATAATCCCTAAAGTATTCACGTTGATCCAACGTGTCTCCCATAACAAAATTGAATGGGGTTTTCTTAGGATTATCAAAGTAGTACATAATTTCTTTCACATAACGAGCATCAAGGGTTTTAGGAGGTTCCCCATCTCCATGAGTAGCAAGTACACCTAATTTTTTTGGTATTTCGTGTTCCATATCCATAGCTACAGATAGAGAACAACTAGGAACAACAAATAAAAATTACTTAGTGATAAAGCAAACAAGCACACACGAGAATATTCACCCACGCTATGACTCCGCGGCAACGGCGCCAGAAAAAGTCTTGATAACCCACAAGTATAGGGGATAATTGTAGCCTCTTTCAATAAGTAAGAGTGTCGAACCCAATGAGGAGCTAAAGGTAGAACAAATATTCTCTCAAGTCCTATCTGCCACTGATACGACTCTACGCACGCTTAGTGTTCGCTTTACCTAGAGCAAGTATGGAACTAGAAGTACTTTGTAGGTCTTGTTGGATAGGTTTGCAAGATAATAAAGAGCACGAAAATAAAACTAGGGGCTGTTTAGATAAAGACACAACTAAGTAAATATAGCGAGTGTGGAAAAGTGGTGGTAGGAGTTGTGAAATTGTCCCTAAGCAATTGACTATGTTACTAGACCGGTAATCACTATTGCAATTCTATTTGAGGGAGAGGCATAAGCTAACGTACTTTCTCTTCTTGGATCATATGCACTTATGACTGGAACTCTAGCAAGCATCCGCAACTACTAAAGATCATTAAGGTAAAACCCAACCATAGCATTAAAGTATCAAGTCCCCTTTATCCCATACGCAAACAACCTACTTACTCGGGTCTGTGCTTCTGTCACTCACGCCACCCACCATAAGCAAATCATGAACATATTGCAAACCCTACAGCGGGAATCCCTCACGCTTGCGCGACACGGAGGGCAAAATAGGACAGCATCAATAATAAAACATGCAATTCAAACCAATCATAGCAATTCATCAATCACCGGTAGGACAACGAAAATCTACTCAGACATCATAGGATGGCAACACATCATTGGATAATAATATGAAGCATAAAGCACCATGTTCAAGTAGAGGGTACAACGGGTTGCGTGAGAGTGGACCGTTGAATATAGATGGGGGAAGGTGATGGAGATGTTGGTGAAGATGAGGGAGGTGTTGGTGAAGATCGCTGTGATGATGATGGCCCCCAGCGGCGTTCCGGCGCCACCGGAAGCAAGGAGGAGAGAGAGCCCCCCTTCTTCTTCTTCTTCCTTGACCTTCTCCCTAGATGGGAGAAGGGTTTCCCCTCTGGTCCTTGGCTCCCATGGCGTAGGAGGGGCGAGAGCCCCTCCGAGATTGGATCTATCTCTCTGTCTCTCTCTGTTTCTGCGCTCTCAGATTCTGTCCTGGCACCATTTATTTTATATCCGGAGATCCGTAACTCCGATTGGATTGAAACCTTCGCCCAGATATTTTTCCAAAAATTAGGTTTCTTGCGGCCAAAGTAGAGCATCAACCGCCTTACGAGGGGCCCACGAGGGTCAGGGGCGAGCCCACTTAAAGTGGTGGCGTGGGCCACCCTCGTGGCCACCTCGGGCACCGTCTCGCGTTGATTCTTACTCCCAAAAATCTCAAATATTCCAAAATAATTCTTCATCCGTTTTTATCCCATTTGGACTCCATTTGATATTGAGTTTCTGCGAAACATAAAACATGCAACAAACAGGAACTGGCACTGGGCACTGGATCAATATGTTAGTTCCAAAAAATAATATAAAAAGTTGCCAAAAGTATATGAAAGTTGTAGAATATTGGCATGGAACAATCAAAATTATAGATACGATGGAGACATATCAGATTATCATATCTTTCCTCAAAAGAATTGCTTAGTCACTTCCATATCATATCTTTCTGTCCAGTTCAGTCCTTTTATCTTTGGTGTGCGATGTACTTAGTTTATTTCGCTGTACTGTGTGGGCTTGATTTTTTAAAGAAATTTTGCATCTCTCATATAACCTCGCTCTGAGCGATATACTCTCGGTCCTAACAGAGAGGTCTGGTTGGGTCAACTTTTATTGAGCGGTAGTAACAGGACGGACGTTTACAGAGGAAATAGGGCCGGAGCGGGCTGCCCGGTCACTGACCAGTCACGTTTTTTCGACCCAGACGTACGCCTCAAACGGGCCTCAAACGCCCGAGCTGACCGGCACCCCCCATATCCAGCCCAAATATGGGGCGGATATAGGGCACTCGGGCACGCCCGCCACGCCGAACCCGGCCCACGCTTGCCCACCCGACCCCACATAAAATCCTCCCCATCCGCTTGCTGGACGAAACTCTAGCCACTTCACTCCCCTCCGCACCCAAACTCGTCTCGGGCATGGCGGGCAGCGGATCCGAGTCCTTCACCTCCAGATCTGTCGACCCCGGCCTCATCCCGCGCGGCCCCGAGGAGGAGATGGTCGTCCGGCTTGCGCTCCGCCGTGCCCGGGAGGAGCCCGTGGACGGCTTTGCTCGAAATCCATCCGTCGGGAATCCATTGCGTCTGCCCAAATGGGACATGGATCTGGTGCTAGGTCGGCCATAGCTGCCTCACCGGAGGCCGTGCGGTCTGTCTGGCGTCCGGATGCACTGGTGGACACGCAACCCCTTCGGTGGCGCGCCGATATGGGGGACGCACCATCGTCCCACGAGGCCATGGCACGGCGTGTACGCCGTGCAAGGCACCGGGCGCGGGAGGTGGCGGCGGACGTTGGCGAGGCGGAGTCGCATTCTTCGGCGCCCCGTATGGTACATCAGTCCGCGCGCCGCAACCCCATCGTGGTGGACATCGGCGGCTTATCAGCGGATGGATCCATCATCGATCTGAGGTCCACCGGCACCGTTCTAGTTCTGGTCTCCGACGAGGAAAAGTAGGGCATGGGAGACGGCGGGGCCTTGAGCCCCTACCTTGTCGGCGACCGGCCCAACACTTTGAGGAGCGCAGACGGCCGCTGGACATGGCCAGGGCGGAGCCGGGCGAGCGGGGAGCGGAACCGGACGAGCTCCACGTAGATTAGGTTTCACGTTGCACGTAATAATATGGTTTTGAGGTTTCTAATTTGAGGTATCCAGATGTGAAATGTGTTTTTTGAGGGATGACCGGTCACTGTCTGCGGACGCGTTCGCGGGCGTTTGAGGGATCGAATTTGCCAAGTCCGGCTGTAGATGCTCTAATACAATTTCATTTTCTAAGGGCCTGCCTCCGGATGGCTATAATAAATTTTCTCAAAAGTGTTCGTGCTGTACACATGATCGAATATTGCAACATCGGAGCACGGACAGTGGAATGAAGTATTTAAGGGCATAAACCTGCAGAAAGCAAAGGGTCGGGAAAATAAACGGAAGGGGACGTCGGTCGATCTGGGGCGATCGATGGCACATATTCCCCTACGGTAACGCACACCGCACTATGGGCAGCCAGACACCGGCCGCGTCGTACGCGCCCACGATCACGTTTTTCCTTTTGTTTTCCCTTTCCTTTTGCACGGAATCCCACGCACAAGCCCCAACTTGGCTCGGCCAGACCCCAAGCGGTGCATGCCAGGGTCCGTCCGTCCGAAACGAAAGCAACGCCGCGTCATCCCGTGCACCGGGCGGCTCGACCTCGGTCGATCAACCGGACCGAATCGGGTTCTCGCGCACGGGGGGTTCCTTTCCTCTCTGCCCTGTGCGTGCGCGTGCCCCGCCGTGGGTGCGATTCCGGGGAGGAGGAGGAGGCGTGAGGAGACGTGTCCGC
This sequence comes from Aegilops speltoides, assembly GCA_021437245.1. Classification (NCBI taxonomy): domain Eukaryota; kingdom Viridiplantae; phylum Streptophyta; class Magnoliopsida; order Poales; family Poaceae; genus Aegilops; species Aegilops speltoides. The sequence continues at coordinate 410,740,815 of CM038141.1, read as the reverse complement.
AGGCACTGATCAATCACACCTTAAAAAATGCAATCCACAACACCTCAATTATCATATCTCAAATTCATACAAATTCATACAACCATATCGATGTATTACACACATCGTCTGACTACTCCATCACTACTAACGGCATATATTTTTTTTCAAAAAGTTTTGAGCATGTTTAGCTATGATGGAGATCATCCATAACTGCCCTTACCGTCCTACTTACGGAAGTACGGTCAAAGAATCAGCAGTGATCGAGCCGGATCTGCTCGTTGCCGGAGTTGTCCTCGCCGTCACTGTCCACCTTCTCCTTCTTCGGTGGCAGGTCGGCCATGGCACGAACCGCTTGATTCCGCTCTCGGGCGAGGGCGCATGTTTCCCCGCCGCCGTTTCTTTATAGTACGGGCGCAGATGGCTACCTCCTCGGTCGCCCGCGCCGCCGCATCAGCCACCTCCGCCGCCATTTCCGCCGTGATGCGGGCCTCGGCGTCCCTTATCCTCTCCTTCCCATGGCGGGCTGCCCGTTCCCAGAGGGATTCATAGTTTGCTCGATTGGTGATTGGGAAGGAGAGATTTTTTGGCTGCCGGGACTGCGATGATCCAGCCCCAGAGAACTCGAGCGCCCATTGAGCCGACGCTATGGAGTCGCGTCGGACAGATCCGTCCGTCGGCCAGGCTCTGTCCTCCCGGGAGCGGCGGAGTGCAATGCGGACCGCCATTGTCTCCTCCAGCCCGCACGGGATGACACCCCAGTCGACGAATCCGAACTGATCGGAGTCAGATCCGGTGCCCTTCATGCCGGAGACGGCCGGAATTCGCCGAGGTTAGCTCGGGTGGCGAAGGGAGTGGAGATCAGAGGAGTGCGAAGTGGCTAAGGTTTGTTTCCGCGAGCGAATGTGAGATGAATACATGTAGGGTCGGATGGGCCAGCATGGGCCGGGTCCGACATGACGGACGCGCCCGGGCGCGCTCGGGCACCTCATATCTATCCCATATTTGGATTGAATATGATAGATGCCGGTCAGTCCGGACGTTTGAGACATCATCAAAATTCATAACCGATCAGTAACCGGATGGACCGCCCGGGTGTTTGAGAAGGGTTTGGGACGCCCCGGCTATAGATGCGCTTACGCGCGCTGCCACGCAGCGCAGCGCTCTTTTCGGGGGAAAGGGAGAGAGATGCCGGGCGGGAAGCGGATGATGGACGGAGGAGCATTGCGACGGGGCGCGACAGCAATTGAGGCTGGTTGTAATGGGGAGTATCATATACTAGTATCATGCATATGATACTAGTGTATGATACTACCTCCCTAATGCATAGTATCATATATTAGTATCATGTAGTACTCTATTTATTGTCATGCATGACACAAAGTAGTATAGCATTTAATATGATACGGTATCGTGATATGATACCGCACCTCTCTTTCTTCATTTAATCGCTATGACACTCATCAAAATCGCTTTGTTGGCGTCGTGATACTAATGCATATAATCTACCATTACGACCAGCCTGATGCGCGCGCGCGGTGCGGGCATGGCATGGGGATAGGATATACCGTTGGGAACGCTCGCGGTCGAAGGCAACGCGCGCTGTGGTCTGCGGCATGGGCGCGACGTGCCGGGGTGGGGTGGCGAATCCGGATCTTTTTTGTGGCTGGGATGGCTAGTCTTGGGTATAACACACGACCCATTGTTCCGTGGGCTAACTGTCTGGGCGCACAAAGTATTCTCCTCGGCTTTGGCAGCCAACTTGTTACGGCCGGGAGGTGCGGTCGTGGATAAGGAGGAGGGAGCAGCGACGTCGACGAAGAAAAATCTCGAGGCTCCACGTACGTAGGCAGAATACGATCCGGATTGGCCCCTGCATACAGGCCTAAACGAGCCGATTCGAGTCGCAGCGAAGCTGAGATTCGAGTCGCCGATGAACGGAGGAGGATTTAGCTAGGGGGCCATCGCTCTTCCTGTGCAATGTAGAGGCGTCAGATCCGATTTCCCAAGGGTTCACATCATGTGTATATACGATGATGATCTTGGTCCGCGTGTGCTGCACGCACGTATCCGATACTTTTGTATCCCGCGGAGATAATCTTCTCAAAATGTCAGGTGCACCTGCTGCATTCCGTCATGCTCTCTAGAAACTTGCGTCCCAAAAGTAATTACTCCTTGCTGTTTTCACAAGTACTCCCTCTATTTTTTTTTTGAAAGGAAGTACTTCCTCTATAAACTAATACAAAAGTGTTTAAATTACTATTTTAATGATCTAAATGCTTTTATATTAATTCATGGAGGGAGTATCTATAAAAGTGCCACAGAAATATTTCTACCGACGGATCATCAGGATATAAAGCGCACTTGCATATCTTAAGAAAAAGACATAAATCCCTACCATAGCTGCCTCAACAAAGGGAGTAAAAAGTCACACCCTTCTATCGGATCAGACCAGAGGATCTCATATCACGTAGTGCTAGTGTAAGCTAGCTAGCTCGTGGACTACACTATACTACGCATGCAAGTTCGGTAGTAGGTGCTTGACACGTATAGGATGCTCCGACGACGATAGCAAGTCTCACCGCGTACTTTGGCACGTCGAGTATGCATCAAAGATAGACCGATCTGACAGGGAACAGACATAAGCTTCTGCACAATTAACGGAGTGTATAACAGTGCTAACAAAACAATGGTATTATTGAGACGAGGCCGTCTATCGACCACGACGCGCGCCTGTCCCTTTTCAATTGGGGAAACTGTTCATGGTGGATTTTTGTCCATGGAGAGAGAGATCTCACCTGCGCCGGCCACCTTGAGTGCCCTAAAAAGAAAGTTGAGATGCGCCTTGGATTGCCTTTTCTGGCATCTGCCAAGGAGATCCTATATTTAACCCATTTTCAACATAGAAAGTTGAGTACTATTACAAGTAACAGTTATTTATCTGTACATACTGCACAGTCTATTACTCCACAAACACGAGTACACACTGCAAGTGTGAAGGTTGTCCAATGTACTTATTTTGATGGACTGGCAACCGAACGGAAGTCACGGTAGAGTGTGGCGCATATTGCTCGTGAGGCTAGAGGATAGCGTGTCAGCCGGGGATCGGGTGGAGGGAACTTTGTTTCCTGAGCTGATAGAAGCATGCGCCACAACTGTGCACTGGCTCTAGACCTATGGCCGCGAGCATCTTTCCTGGATCGACCTCGACTGAAATGAAAGAAACAAAGAAAAGAAAGGCTGACGTTCAGTCTCAACTCTCTCACGGGAAGTGCATGCATGCAGCCATGGACCCGTCCAGCTGCCTCACTCCCCTGCCACCTCAACCTGGTGCCAGGGACAATCACATTTTATCGAGAGGACATACACTGCGGATGCAACTCCGGCCCTGCCTGCTGTGAGTGATAATTGATGCAACTTCTGTACCAACATATGTGACCATGCAACAGCAGCATCTCTACCTGTATCGATATAGTAGTACTGTACAGACCGTGTTCTAGACTGCTGCGGCTGTACTTGTGTACAGTACCTGCGTCAGCGTGATCGATGTATCGTGGTCGATTCGATCACCTAACTCGAGTCGTTTTACACGATCCTTTGTCTCATCTCTGCCCGCTGCACTGCAGAGCGCTTCTCTCTCGGTTCCCGTGTCCCTCTGAGTGCGATGCAGATGCATGCATGAGAATCGTCCGTCCATGCGGTGGGTGGGTACACCGTGTACAACATAGAGAACGTACTACTCCCTCCATATAAATCTTTTTAGATATTTTAATAAAAACTACATACATATATATAGATAGATATATTTTAGAGTATACACTCAGTCATTTTACTCTGTATGTTGTTCACATTGAAATCTGTAAAATGACTTATATTTAGAAACGGAGAGAGTGGTACTGGCCTGCAGCCACTCGGCGTGGCGTTGTGGCAGCCGCCCGTACGTACATGCACCAAGTTTTATTATGAAAACACATTCCACCTCCACATATGTGCGCCCATGTTGCCAGCCATTTCCGATCCTTGTCATGTGGTGCACGCTAGCCACCACACGAATACGTGCATGACGTACGTAACGTACGCTTTTCAAAAAGAAAAGAAAGGGAAAAAACGCATGGCTGTTAGTAACGCGCTCGCTTTTGAGCTAGCCGCACGGTCGGTTTCCAGTTTGCCACCCAAGCTTTAGCTGATCTTGATCTCTACGGTGACATGGCTAGCTTTGGCTGCAAGTGCTTCGTTTACGCCACTGACATGGCTCGACGCCAAGACACATATCACCGCGCGGACGCAGAGGCAAACAAATCTGTGGTTGGATAGTTAGGTGGATGCAGAGGTGAACAAAGCCGTGGTTGGATGGGTAGGTGGACGCAGAGGCGAACAAAACTGTGGTTGGATTGTTATAGGTGGACGCAGAGGCGAACAAACATGTGGTTGGATGGTTATAGGTGGACGCAGAGGCAAACAAATCTATGGTTGGATTGTTTGGTGGACGCAGAGGCGAACAAACCTGTGGTTGGATGGTTCGGTGGACGCAGAGGTGAACAAACATGTGGTCGGATGGTTAGGTTGACAGTGGTATCTTCAGGCCACCAAGGTTTAAATTCTGCTGCTCGCATTTATGTTGGATTTATTTTAGAATTTCTTCAATGAAAGGAGACATTTTCGTCAACTATCAGTCTTTCAAAGATGCTCATAGAAATAGAATGTGCATGTGTGTTCATAGAGTGAGTGTATGCACGCATATATAAGTGCTTGCATGTATAATCTCTACCTAATAATAAAGCAAACTGGGTTTCGGCGGTCCGTCATGCACTTTTGCAGAAAACCCCATGCATTTTCTATGAATTAACCCGCAGTACACACTTAAGTCATAACCGAACCGTTATTTTACGTTTTTACGGAAACCCCCCTGACGTGTTAGATAATTCACCCGCCGATCATATACAAGTCAAACACATGTTTTTTCTAAATTATCCATATCTTTTAAACCGTAACTCCGATTTTAACATGTTATATATGAAAATTGATTAGAAAAATGTGTAGAATCTGAATATAATTTTATTTTTTTTGTTAAATATTTTTAAAATATTATTTTGGAAGATATTTAAGTCAAACAAATATTTTTCTTAATTATCCATATCTATTAGACCGTAACTCTGATTTTAACATGTTATATATGAAATTTAAATAGAAAAATATGTAGAATTTGAATATGATGTTATTTTTACCTATTAAATATTTTAAAATATTATTTTAAAAGCAAACTTGTAACCTATAGGGCACGTCCGCTTTTCTTTAAATCTGCATGACGATCCGGATTGCAAATAAACAACCACTAAAATCATAAAGAGACGAAAGAAAACATCGATAACCACACATGAGCACCTTTGAACAAACTGGCAGGAGAAAACAACATTCAAACACACTTTGGTTTGTGTGAACACCAAGGCCATCAAGATGAGAAGGAGGATAAGCGGCAACACAAAATGATGCCTCGCTAAAATAAAGGCATGAACATATTATGGTTATTGGGTTTAGAGTGTGTGTTTTTTTTCTCCCGTTGCAACGCACGGGCTCTTTTGCTAGTGTGTTATAAAAAAGCGTGCGGACGCAATGGGAAAACCAATCAAACTCCGTTTTCTCGGCAGGAACGCGGACGTACATACGACCGGAGTAGACGAGAGCTCTGACGTACGTGTTGCGGCGGCTTTGTACGTGGAGGGTGGAGCTCGGCTGGCCGGGGCACCCGGGGTCCTTAAGCCCAAACCCCGGCGCGCGCGCGGACTCCCGATTTCCCGTAACGGTCGGACGCTCCGTCGGGCTGTGGCCTCTCGTTAACGTCGGCTTTTCCCGTCGCCGTCCGTATGCGGTGGTATTCCACAGCTGCTGGATATTTACTCACTCCGTTCCGTATTTCTTAACTGACCACGGCTGGTACCAGCCGCTATGGGTCAAATCACTTGTACACGTGGTCCTCTTTTTTTGGGGGGTACCCGGGGTTTTAGGCATTTGACCATGGGGGTGTATTCACCAGAAAAATAGATAAATTATGGGGGTGTAAACATTAAGACTGCGTTATTGTACCACCGGTGGATCATTATAATCATGTTTGCCAGATCTGTTTTTTTTATGTTTTAATTTTTGTTTGAAGTGCAATAATTTGACCCCCCCCCCCCAAGCGTAACAAATTTCACATACAAGAAGCACATGAGTTTATTTAATAAACATGCAGTTTTAGGGATACATGTTCAGCCGGCGGATGACAACATGGCGTTGACTGCCTCCCCATTGCACCGCGCGTCTCACGTGGGGCCACACGCCGCTCAACCCAGACCTTATCCCGCTGTGCCCTCCTTTCCTTCCCCGTCTCTTTCTCCTCTCCCTAATCTCTTTCTTCTTCCAGGAGCTGCGGACCACAGACGAGTTTAACCTACGTCGACACCGCCTCACGCGATCCCCACCTCAACCTCGACTGCCGCTACTAGATCCGGAGGCACGCCCTCTCACCGGAGTTCGACTGCCTCTGCTGACCTCGTCCCCGCCGCCGCGCTGCCGCCTAGTGGCTGTCATCCAATTCCATGGCGAGACGCCCCCGTCCAGCGACCGTGTCGTCGTCGTCCCAAGTCCATGGCCGCCAGGTGCACAACACAGTTGTGTGAGGGAGGCAAGGGTGTGTGTGTGGGGGGGGGGGGAGCAACAGAGTTTTGCAACAAGACCCCTACTGCAATTGCAACAAGGGTTGCAATGGCGATCAGGCACTTGCGGAGATGTTTTTTGCAACAAGGATCATGTTGCAAAGGGGCTTTTTCAATAGCATCCATATTGCAAAGGACTTGGCAAGTCATTCGCGGGCTTCGCGACAACATCTGTGTTGCAAAGAGGCTTTTTGCAACGACATCCCCACTGCCCCCTGTTGTGAAGAATTGCAACAAAGGTTGTGTTGCAAAGGGATTTGCACAACATGCTCGTTGTTGCAAAGTAATGTGGCTATAGGAGGAGATCGGATGGTTGCGAAACTCGTCATCCAATCGCTCGTAAGGTGGCAGATCTTTTAAAAGCCGACCGACACGTAGCAGCCCTAAGCCAGAGTTGAAACTACCTTCTACACCAGTTCAAAAGTCTCATAAAATTTGTTGCTTTACTTGGGCGATGGATGCTTTTGTTGTAGGCAAATCGTATAGATACACGATGATCCCAACCAACGAGAAGATGCATGCGTAAGCAGATGGGAGTTGTAGTTCATCTGTGGCATGCGTCAAGGCATTGGCTAATTCTGGGTTCTTTATGCTTTTGGCTGGCTTCTGCACGTGTCGGGCTTGTTCATATCTTTTGGGTGGTTTCTGCTATCAATAAACGACATGTATGATGTTGGGTTTTGTATTGTATCGGCTAGTTAGTCCCAGCTGGATCCCCCGTTCTTCTTATAGAAGCAGGGTTGTCATGGCCTTTTCTCTAAACATGTTAGGAATTCATTCATTTCACCCCTCAACTATTCCTTGAGTCCAACTTTGGTCCAAGAATTTGAATATGAATAACATAAACCCCAACTCTTAAAACTATATAACTTTGTTCCCTTTCTCCCCGACGTTTCTTTTTTTCTCGAATACGCATATCATATATATTGAGAGAGAGAGAGAGAGAAAAAAAGGGTACAAGAGCCCTCCACCGAGGGTGTTACAACACACGTGCACCCGTCCACTCCATGCTAACACACAAATCTACGTCTCATTCGACACCCACATTTGAATCCGCGAGAAGAGGAGATCTAAACCCGGTGTTCTCAACAACCCCGCCGCCCTCCAAGCTCTACCCTCAACAAGAACCCTGCCTAGCAACCGCTGCAAAGATGGCGACTCACCGTAAAAAACAATACCTTTCCAGTGCTTCCACAACTCCCAAAAGGCCGGTGTGAGCAAAGCTCGCAAATCCTTGTCATGCATGACTTGGATGCACTTGCCCAAGATCCAGACAGGGAGAGTGCTTGTCTGCTTGGGGGTCCAGTCCAGCTTGTCCAGAGCCGTGCACGGCTGTAGCCTAAAGGCTCTCGAGAAGACGCACTGCAACATGATATGACTCATGGTTTCATCCTCCTGGTTGCAAAGTGGGCAAGTATCCTGATGCGGCAATCCACATCTAGCCAAATGATCGGAGGTCCAACAACGGTTCTTCATGGCGAGCCAAACAAAGAACCGGCACTGCAGGGGGCTTTAGACTTCCACGTGAAATCAGTCGTGGGGGCAAGCTGTCTTCCCATGAACAACGTTGCGTACGCCGATTGGGCAGTGTAAGCGCCACCCGGCTCCCAAGCCCACTCGGTGACATCCGGAATCCCAACTTTGTGTTTGTGTGTTTCCAACGCGCTGCCATAATACCATGAACTCCATGAGGATCGGTGCATCCATGTCTGGCCCCACGTCGTTGGCCCACCGTCCATTCTCCAAGGCCTCATGGACACGTAGTTGTGAGCGCACACGGGGTGATACCATTCTCCCCGACGTTGAAGTACTTTGATGGATGACACAACGGTGATTTTGCACATGTGTAAGCACAGTCAAAAAATGTTTTCCAGAAGAATAGCAAATAAATGAAATAAGGAAGAAAATTACTGCAAAACATGAAAACAAGAATAAGAATACGAAGACAAACTATTGTATAGAGAACTTAATGAATATGGAAAAGACGGAATTTTAAAAACTGAAAATGATTCCTAGGAATATTCATGAACGAACAAGAATTATGGTTGAGTACATTGCTTACTTTTATTTTTGGCATTAAACTATAGACTATGATGTTTAAAATGGTAGTATATATGTTTCCATTTATAGCAGTCACATATTTCTTTTGCTTATATAGAACATTTTTATGGTTTCCCTTAAAAGGGTACATTGTCATGTATTTCCTTTTTCTTCTAGTCTACTACTCCCTCCGTCTCATAATGTAAAACGTTTTTTTAGAGCAAAAGCAGGCCAGGAATACACGATGATTTACACTAAACACCTCGTGGCCCGAGAGGGCACTGGTGGAAAAACAGGCTTCCGTCCAGCCCCATAAGTCGCGAAGCTGTAGGAACCGCGACTAATGGGACCTTTAGTCGCGGTTCGAGGTGAACCGCGACCAAAGGCTGGGCCAGGCGCTCGGTGGCCGGTGGTGCACGTGAGGGGCTTTAGTCGCGGTTGGCTGAGACAACCGCGACTAAAGGTTTTCGGCACCTTTTAGTCACGGTTTGCCGTGCCAACCGCAACTAAAGCCCTCCCTATATATACCCATCCAGCAGCCAACACTTAGCCATTTGGAGCCATTCTCTTCACAAGTGGGTGTAGGTTTGCTTTTGGTTCCTCTTATGCACATAAGGTGTTTGATGAAATGCCCCAAGAGCATGAAACAAACATGACATGAAGTGTTGGAGCCACACTCTTCGATCGCGGTTAGCAACTTGATGAACCTTTGATGTGTCAATATGCATGTGTGTAGTTCATTGTTTAATTTATATTGTTTGTAGCTAGTTAGTTTAACAAATGCATGATGGTTAATTATATATTTTATATTATAATAATGCAGATGAATCGGCAATGGATGTACGGTAACCGACTCTCCGTGAGTTCACTACGGGTTTGAAAGATTTCCTCGTAGTGGCTAATGCGAACAAGCGGGGGGTTTGTTATCTGTCCATGTGTTATCTGAAGAATGAGAAGGGTTACTCTTCCTCAAGAGTTGTTCACATGCATCCGCTTGAAGGGTTTCATGCCAAGCTATAATTGTTGGACCAAGCATGGAGAAAGAGGGGTTATAATGGAAGAAGATGAAGAAGGATGATTTCATCGATGAAAGCTATCTTGCTCATTTCGGTGATACTTTCATGGAGGATGTGAAGGTGAAGGGAAGGTGAAGAAGAGGCACGTGATGATCCCGTTGATGATCTTGGTCGGACCATTGCTAATGCACGGAGACGCTGCGAAACTAAAAGGAGAGGAGAATTTGGATCGCATGTTAGAGGATCACGAGAAAGGCGCTGTACCGGATGCGATGATGGTCGAAAAAGCTGGGCTGCACAATGGATTTGCTGAAATGGAAGGCAGAGGCAGGTGTAGTGACTCGGCATTTGAAAACTTGCTGAAAATGTTGAAGAATATGTTTCCAAAGGATAACGAGTTGCCCGCCAAGACGCGTCTGAAGCAAAGAAGGTTGTCCGCCCTCTAGGTTTAGAGGTTACGAAGATACATGCATGCATCAACGATCGCATCCTCTACCATGTGAATACGAGAATTTGAATGAATGCCCGGTATACCTTGCATTGCGTTATAAGATCGAGGCGATGACCACGGTGACGATGTTGAGGGCCGAAACCCGTGAAGAGGGTTCCGCCAAGGTGATGTGGTATGCTCCTATAATACCACGGTTGAAACGTCTGTTCATGAACAAAGAGCATGCCAAGTTGTTGCGATGGCACAAAGAGGACCGTAAGTCGGACGGGAGTTGAGACACACCGCAGATGGAACGCAATGGAGAAAGATCGACAGATGGTTCAAAGATTTTGCGGTGACGCAAGGAACATAAGATTTGCTCTAAGCACGGATGGCATGAATCCTTTTGGCGAGCGAGCTCCAGCCATAGCACTGCCCGTGACTCTATGCATCTACAACCTTCCTCCTTGGTTGTGCATGAAGCGGAAGTTCATTATGATGCCGGTGCTCATCCAAGGTCCAAGCAACCGGCAACGACATCGATGTGTACCTAAGGCCATTAGTTGATGAACTTTTACAACTGTGGGGTGGTGTCCGTGTGTGGGATGAGCACAAACAAGAGGAATTTGACCTCACGGCGTTGCTTTTCGTAACCATCAACGATTGGCCTGCTCTTAGTAACCTTCGGGACTCTCAAATAAGGGATACAATGCATGCACGCACCGCTTAAATGAGACTGAAAGTGTACATTTGCCAAATTGTAAGAAGAACGTGTACCTTGGGCATCGTCGATTTCTTCCAAAATTCATCCAAGAAGAAAGAAAGGCAAGCATTACAACGGCAAGGCAGATCACCGGCGAAGCTGCGGAACGACCGGTGCCGAGGTATTTGATATGGTCAAGGATTTGAAAGTCATCTTTGGAAAGGGTCTGGCGGACAATCAGTTCGAAGGGAGCCGACGGGCACGCAGCCATGTGGAAGAAGAAATCTATATTCGGGAGCTAGAATATTGGAAAGTCCTAGATGTCCGCTCTGCAATCGACGTGATGCACGTTACGAAGAATATTTGCGTGAACCTCCTAAGCTTCTTGGGCGTGTATGGGAAGACAAATGATACAAAGGAAGCACGGCAGACCAAAGAACGTTTGAAAGACCACGATGACCGCATCCGAATGGTTTCAAGGTCGTGCCACCTACGCCTAACCAAAGAAGATAAGGTCATCTTTTTGAATGCCCGAGCGAGATGAAGGTCCCGTCTGGATTCTCATCCAATATAAAGGAATAATAAACTTGGCGGAGAAAAAGTTCCAAAACTCAAGTCTCACGGCGCCACGTGATTATGACGCAATTGCTTCCGATTGCTTTGAGGGGCTCTCGCGGAAAATGTTCGATTAGCCATTGTGAAGCTATGTGCATTCCTCAATGCAATCTCTCGAAGGTAATCAATCCGAAGTTCTACCACGGTTCTGAACGATGTGATCCAATGTCTTGTCGGTTTCGAGTTGGTGTTCCGCCATCCTTCTTCAATATTATGACGCACCTCCTGGTTCACCTAGTCGAAGAGATTTCCGTTCTCGGTCTGTATTTCTACACAATATGTTCCCCTCGAGAGGTTCATGGGAGTATTAAAGAAATATGTTCAGTAACCATGCTAGGCCAGAAGGAAGCATCGCCAAGGGCTATGGAAATGAGGAGGTAATTGAGTTTTGTGTTGACTTTGTTTCGACCTTAAGCCGATTGGTCTTCCTCGATCGCGCACGAGGGGAGACTAAGTGGAAAAGGCACGATCGGAAGGAAATCAACGATATGTATGGACGGCCATTCTCTCGATGAAGCACACCACATTGTCTTGACCAATTCCAACTTGGTGGCTCCGTACTTTGAGAAACACAAGAATATTTTACGCTCGGACAACCCGGGAAGCTGAATCTGGATTAGGAAGGCCCACATGGAGACTTTCGGCAGTTGGTTGAGAAAACATTTAATGAATGACAATGATGTTGTAGATCAGTTTGTACATGTTGGCCAAGACACCATCTTCGACTATAACGACTTTCCAAGGGTACGAGATAAATGGGAATACATTTTACACGATCGCCCAAGATAAAAAGAGCACCAACCAAAACAGTGGTGTCCGCTTTGATGCAAAGAACCGAGAATGGGCAAAAGGTCACATATTATGGTTACATAGAGGAGATATGGGAACTTGACTATGGACCCTCCTTTAAGGTCGCTTTGTTCGGTGCAAATGGTTCAAGCTAACAGGAGGTGGGGTAAAGGTGGACCAGCAATACGGAATGACAATGGTGGATTTCAACAATCTTGGTTACCTTGACGAACCATTCGTCCTAGCGAAAGATGTCGCTCGGGTTTTCTATGTGAAGGACATGAGTAGCAAACCGAGGAAACGGAAAGATAAGAAAACGATCAAGACATCATGCGATGATTCAAAGCGCCACATTGTTCTTTCGGGGAAAAGAAACATCGTGGGAGTGGAGGACAAGATGACATGTCGAAGATTATAATATGTTTGCTGAAATTCCGCCCTTCAAAGTGAACACCGACCCAAGCATTAAGTTAAATGATGAGGATGCTCCATGGATACTAAGACAATCGTAAGCAAGCGGGGACACAAGGGAAGAATTGATGTGTAATAATTTATTGTACCAAACTTTGTATTTGGTCGATGAACTGAATGATGTATCAAACCTTTGTCAAACCTTCAAGGATTAGTTTTATTTTTCTGATTTTTTGATATATAATTGTATTTTTAAGATTTTAAAATGAATTAGTTTTATTTTTCTGATTTTAAAAGGAAAAAGGAAGAAGAAGAAAGAAGGAAAAGGAAAAAAACAGAAGAAAAAACAGAAGAAAAAAGGAAAACAGAAGAAAAAGGAAAAACAGAAGAAAAAACAAACGAGAAGAAAAACATAAGAAAAAAAACAAATGTAAGAAAAACAGAAGAAAAAAGGAAAAAGGAAGAAAGGAAAAAAAAGAAGAAAAACAAGAAAAGGAAGAAACAAAAGAAGAAAAAAAAAGAAGAAAAAAGGAAGAAAAAACAGAAGAAAAACAAGAATTTAAAATGAATTAGTTTTATTTTCTGATTTTTTGATATATAATTGTATTTTAAGATTTTAATAACATAAATAAATAAGTAATTAGAAACTTTAATAGCAAAAATAATTATCATAAAGTAAAATAAATAAGTAATTAGAAACAAAATAAAATAAAATAAATAAGTTTTTGTTGTAAGTAGAAACAAAACAAAATAAATAAAGCAAAAATGAAAACAAAAACAGGCAAAAAATAAAAATATGCCACCTCATCGGGCCACCACGGCCTGAATACGACTAGAAACCCATTAATGGGCCAGATTCAGCCCGCAGAAGGCCCAATAGGCCCTGAGCTCATAGTAATGAATAGGCCCGTAAGCTTTGCATTTGAGAGGAGCTCGAAGTGGTGGCGCAGCGCGCTTATAAACCACTGTCGAAGCCTCTCGGCTAGCGAGTGGGACTAAACATCCCACCGCACGCGCCAGTTCAAAGACAGACCCTTTAGTCCCGGTTGGGAGGCGGATCGCGACAAAGGTACCCTTTAGTCGCGGTTGTTGTCCCCAACCGCGACTAAAGGGTCTTTTCTGTGAACGAAAGCGGCAAAAACCCTTTAGTCGCGGTTGGGGAGGCGGACCGCGACTAAAGGGTACCTTTAGTCGCGGGTCTCGCCGCCAACCGCGACTAAAGCGTGGGCCTATAAATACAAGCCTCGACGCCGCCGCCATTTTCGCTGTTCGTCTCTGCCGCGCCGACGCCGCCGCCGCCGTCGCCCTCGCCCTCGCCGCCATTGCCCCTCGCCCTCGCCGACGCCGCCATCGCCGCCTCGCCATCGCAGCAGCGCCGGCCGGCCGCCCGAGATTGCCGCCTCGCTCGCCCAGAACCCCTCCGCCTCTCTCCCATGAAGCCGCCGCCGGCGCCGCCTCCGTTCGGCGGCCGCCACGCCCATCCTCACGTCGTCTGCGCTGGCGGTGGAGCAGCGCCACGTCCATCCTCACGTCGATCTGCGCCGGCGCCATGGATTCCGCCGCCGCCGCCGATGCCACAGCACCTCCGTCCTGCTCCTGCCTCACTTGTTGCAGCGTGCGTGTGCGTGTGTGTGTGTGTGTTAGGTGATGATGCAGTAAAAATGTTAAATTGCTAATCTTGTATTTGAAAATTGTTAATCAAGCATCTGAAAATGTTAAATGTTTTTATAGAAAAAATGTTCACCATGTGTTAGAAAATGGTTAATCTTATATTTAAAAAAATGTTAATCCAGCATTTGAAGAACGTTGAAAATGTGCAAAGAAAAAAAAGGTGTGCATGTATTAAAAAATGCTAAATGTATATTGAAGAAATGTTAACCATGTATTCAAATAATAATAATAATGCATTTCAAAAATGTTAAATATGTATAGAACAAATGTTGACCATGTGTTAAAAAATGTTAATCAGGTATTTGAAAAAATTATTCAAGCATTTGAAAAATGTTTAAAAGTCTGTATAGCTAAAATGTTGACCATGTATTAGAAATGTTAGTTTTGTATTTTAAAAATGCTGAAAAATATGTATAATTTTTTGATCATGTATTAAAAATGTTAAACTCATATATGAAAATGGTTAAACGTGTATTTAAAAAATATTCTTGATACAAAAAATGTAGAATGAAAACCAAAATAAAGAAAGAGGAAAATGAAAAACAATGAAATCCAAAAAGGAAACTAAAGGAAAAATGAAAATGAAAAATAAAAGCAAAGAAACAAACGCAAAAAATAGAAAACTATGAATACCGACAAAGAAACAAAGAAAAACAAAACTCGCTGAAAACTAAGAAGTAGACAAAAAACCAAAGGAAAAAAGAAGGAAAATTTGAAAAAAGGGAAAATGGATAAAAACCATGAAAGAAACAAAGAGAAACCAAAAGAAAAACGAAAAAAACAAGATATAGCAACAAAAAAAAGAATACCAAAAAACCGAAGAAGAAAGAAAAAACCAAACAAATCACAAAAAAGAAACAAAAAAACAAAGAAATAAAAACAACTCCGGGCTTTCATCCTAAATTAGGAAGCGCCTCATTTACCACGACCCCAACAGTTGCGCAATGGCTAACAACACCCTCAACTACGGAGGCGACCTAGGATCATATCCTCGCATGCCCTATTTTTTTTCTTCCTTTTTCTCCCGTTTTAGTACTGCTACTGGGTCGACCCATTACTGTATTGTCTTCATGTGAGTGATCCTTCCATCTCGCGTGAAGACGTGGTTGACAAATGTTTAATTGCTTGCAAAGTTTCTTCACAAAATGACATTCGTGAAGACGTGGTTGTCTGTTGTCCTCGCCTCCCTCTCTCGTGTGTGTTGTCCTCGCCTCCCTCTCCGTGACGCCTGTCCTCTGCCGCCCGCTCTCGCTTCTCCGCGACACCCTCTCCCACCCCTTCTCGCCCCTCCTTTTGCCACCGCCCTTTCGCCACCGCCACCGCCACCGCCGCCCCTTCTTCACTTAATTAATTTGTTTTTACTACATGTTTTCGGGATGACATAATGGCGACGATAGAGTGACCGATTATGGACAACTATGATCCGGACGGTGAAGCACATATGTTCGGCATCATAAACGGCGATATTCAATATGTGCCGACCGGAGAAGAAGAAGATGATATCTCTTCTTATCTCGAACCTTGACGGTGAAGATGAAGGGCGCCACAAGAAGATGATGTCAAGAAACGTCGATAAACGGCGATCTTCAAATGGAAGTAGCAACCACCTCCGCGCCGAGGTATATATATACATTGAGCCTCGGTGATACAAACTAACTGATTTGAATAAATATGTGTGTACTAACGCGCGACTCTCTTTCTTATTTTAGCCCTCGGCGGATCGTCAAACAATCGAGTACGTCGTCAAAGCGTGGCGCAACCAAGACGATGAAACAAGGAGAAACATGCACCATCGAGGTTGTCGACAAGGTAACCGGCAGGCAGCTGGAGCCCCGCAAGAACGCCACCAAGTTTGTCACCAATGCGGAGCCATTGTTAGAGACAACGTCTCGATCACCGCCCGAGAGTGGAATGAGCCAAAGAAGGCACGAATTGATGGTTTCACTTTTGTCGATAAGAGAACAAAAAAGATTGCTTCAAGAAGCTTATGGAACATTTCGTTCTACCTCCGGAATACAACAAATTCGATGAGGAGGGTAACAAGATTGAGGAAAACAAGGAGAGGAGGAGGCTAGTTAAACAGTTCGCTCTTCATAAGATGGCCGACGATTCGGAAATTCAAGCAAAATCTAGCCCGTGACTTTGTCAAGCAGAACAAGACTCCGGATTTCAAAGGACAATATGAGAAACTGAAACATGATTGGCCGAATTTGTGAAGCAAAAGAAATCGGAGCAGTTCATTCAAATATCGAAAAAATAAGGAAAATGCGGCTAAGAAGGAGTACAATCATGTTATGGGGCCGGAGGGTATCGCATTTGGGTGCCTAGGTTGGAGAAGATGGAGAACGAAATGAGGCGCGAGGAATCCGTCAGTGTACGGAGGATGGGACCCAAGGGCCAAAAGCTGGTGGTACGGGCATGGGGAACGCTGAACCCGGAGACAGGGGAGTGTGTTTACCGGGGCAAATTACTTAAACCCACCCAAGCCCTTATTGACGCAATGAAGGATGCACAACAGGGGAAGATCAAGTTCAACAGAGAGAACGACGCACGACAAAAGCCCTCAGAATCCGAACACGGAGGACGTGTACGAGGCATGGGGCACATTCCGTGGAAAATAGGGTTCCCCGAGCGATGACCCGTCACGATTCTGAAGCCGTAAGAGAAAGATGGATCGGGAAGCGGATGTTGTGGCGCGGTTGGCATCGGAAATGGAAGTGATGAAGAAAACCATGAGTGTACTAGTAGCGAAAGAGATGCAGCTCGGTGCAGATGAAGATCATCCGGCGGATCTCGGAAGCAAGAAGCGGAGAAGCAGCGTGGCTTCCACGGAGGCCCCACCGGCTGGTGCAGATGCACCGACGATCGAAATTATCGCACCGGAGCCTCTCGGTGATCGAAATTCTGCACCGGAGCCTCGGTGGTCGAAATTACTGCACCGAGCCTCCTCGCTACCCCGTGGGCGATATAAAGGAGATGAAAGAATGTCATCTCAGATTATCCTATCGGGAACATGTCCATGAAGGTAGCCATCGGCAGTGCTTTACCATGTTTACTCGAGCACTCCACCACAACAACCCCATTCAAGATGGCTATGCTCGTGTCACGGTGGAGGACATAGTCCAAGGGTTTGAGGACACCGAGATTGACATTGCTACACCAAGGGGAGAAAAGACTTGAGATGTCAAGCGCCATTACATTCTATGGCAAAAGAAGTTTATCAAGTTTCAGCGAGGCGCCAGGACAAAGTCCACCCCTCACGGTGGTGGTGGTGGCGGTGGCGGTGGTGGTGGTGGTGGTGGTGGTGGCGGTTCACCTACACCTCCGTCACATCAGCCGACGCCGCCCCCCCCACAACGTCCGCGGGTGATCATCCGCCGCCCCGTCCTCGTCCGCGGGTGATCGACGCCGCCCCAATCCACCTACGGCAAAGAAGCGTATAGTCTGGATTATTAACCCGGACCCTTATGTACCTAAGACCACAAAGGTACCGGAGCCATCATCAAGCCTCTCCCCACAAGGCCTTGGGAACGTAGTGCCGAGGAAGTCGACGCTGACGCTGCTGCTGATTTGGAGAAATGGAAGGCGGACTGCAAGAAGAAAAGAGAGCCCGAGCCCAAGCCAAGATTTTCGATGAGCAAAAGAAGTGGGCTAAGTCATTTTGAGCACACCGTCCCAAGCCGAAGAATCGCCTAACGACTATGCACGTGAACTTGCAGCAGGCACTCATGTTCAAGGAGAACAAAGAGGCGGAGAAGGCCGAAAGTAAAAAAGCGGAAACAAGTTGCCCAGCTCGGGAACAAAGTAAACAATCGATTGCCCGCTTATAGTGGAAGCCTTCGTCCGGATGCCCCGAGATCATACAAGCTGCGCAACACAGGATTGATCAGAACGAGTGCCGAGAACAAGCGCCAACTTAGGTATTACTCTTCGTGAACTATTAGGCCTTGATGAGGCGCCATTGAAGGAGGTAGTAATTACATATGTCAAGAATGGGCCTCTCGTCGAGCCTGCGCAGAAAAGGATCTACGACCAAATGAAAGGTCTGCTGAATTGGTACAAGGGTTACATAAAAATAAAACGCCAAAGAATATATTTATGCGGAAGTTAGACATGAGCATCACTTCAAACATTACTATGTACAAATTGCACCGAGTGAATTGTTCCACTTTTCAATCTGCTGAGCTCGACAAATCTATCATCGGTTGCTACGTTCGTAAGTGATTTATTAATTTCTACCCCATCTCGTTCATATTGCGCACTATATATATGTCCTAACTATATTGTTGTGTCCGCTATTATACATGCAGAATGAAGATTAAGGAATGCGAGTAAGGAACATCCATGATGTTGGGTTCATTGACCCACACATCGTTAATGGAATTGTGTTGAAGCATTACCCCGCCGACGTGGAGGCGCACTGTGGCGATTTCTTACAAAGCAGAACTCAAAAGTGATATTCTATTTCCTTACCATTTTGGGTGAGTGTTTCGTCTTGAGCACATTCTCTTTTGTTTACTCCATGCATGGTATGTGGCGGCTAATCGATGAGTTATGCATGACGTCTTGTGCATGTATCGTGTCCGCAGGTTCCTTTGGATTCGCTAGTAATTAAAGTTAACACCTCGTAATGTCTCGCCCACGACTCTCTGAATATGGATCCAAAGCTTTGGGGCGACATGAGAAAAATGCTGCGAAGTAATTATTTTCATTCATTTGCGCCCTATATCGATCGGCCTATTTCGTTCATTTCCTAATATCAAGTAACTAATAACTCTCTTGTTCATTTAATTTTCTTTGCCTCGTAGGGTTTGGAGACGGTTCGTAGATACAAAGGTCGGTGAATTCAAAAAAGAGCTAGAATTCAAAAGGTTAAAGCCTAAGAATGCTGGGGATATTTAGCCACCGTTGACCAATCTATGTGGATACTATGTCGTGAGATGATTAGAGATACACCTCGAGCGGGTTCCGAGTGATACCAATGCTCGGAGGAATAACCTCCGGTGGATGCTTAGTCCAAGCTCGCTCGACCACTTCAAGAGGAACTAGTGGATGGTTCGAAGGAAGTCCTCCATCCTAAAGGAGAACACTATTATGAGGATGTAGAAATTTATATGGATTAAATCATGTATGGAAACTTGTTCAAAATTGTATATGGTCATCCGATGATATTGAATATATATTGTATATTCCTCTTGAATTCTTTTTGGTTCTAATTTCAAATTTATTTGAAATTGTACATTCATATGCATGTATGTAGTATCGTAGAATATATGAAACTCCTTCAAAATTAAAATAAAGCACAAAAAAATAAAACAATACAAATTAAACAGAAAACAGGTTTAGGGGGCTAAAACCCTAAACTGCGGCGGCTTTAATCGCGGTTGGCGAAGAACCGCGACTAAAGGTCCTCCGCCTGACGGCCGCTGGCGCCCACGTGGACGGGCCGTTAGTCGCGGTTCTTAGCAGCCGCGACTAAAGGCGGGGCTTTAGTCGCTTATTTGGTCGCGGTTGCGCAGCCGCGACTAATGGCTGTTGCGAACCGCGACCAAAGGCCTTTTTTCCACCAGTGGGGGCAGGAGGGACAATTTCACACATATGCGTAGCGCGTTCCTTTTTTCTTTCTTTATAAATACGGTTCGTGGGTTCGCGGAGGGGGAGGTGCTGCTAGCTAGCTGGATCCCAGCGATCCTATAAAAAGGTGCCAATCGCCTCCACCCCGACCTGCACACATCGCTCGTGCTCTCAAACAAGAGTGCGAGTTCGAGGCATGACGGCCCTGCTGCATGTTGCATGAGGTACCACCCCCCTTCCCTCTCCCCCTCCCTCCCTGCCTAGTGTGTTCCGTTCTGCTAGTCTGTTGCAGTCCCCTCCCATCCCCCGGACTCATCTCGCTCTCGTTATAACCAGCCGGCCGGAGTCGGATCCCATTGCAGCAACGAGCCCAGAGCAGAGGCGGCGACCGATCCGGGTGAGTCGTTCATCTGCACCACGTTCCTTTTTTCTCTCTCGTTCCGCCTGTGCGGCGGCGCCGCCTCGTTTGGATGGATCCCGGCCGGCGGGCAGGGCTGTTCCCGCCGATCTCATCGGGGACTGGTAGATTAGATTGGCAGTAGTGGTTCCGATGCCGGGGGCGGCGTGACCAGGGTGGCCGCTCCGTATGGGCCGTGAACGCGATCACGATCCGGCCTTCTTTCCCCGGGTCTTGCAATCGCATTCGATTTCTGTTGTAGATTTTTTTTTTGGCTAAGCTTATTATTTTCCTGTTGTTAGTAGTAGAGTTTTTTTTTTACGTTTTTTTAGGGAAAACTAGAACGGGAACGTGATTACGGTTTTTGCGCTTGAAACTTTTTTGGAAACAAAAGGGGAGAGAGGAATTTGGGGCGTGTGTGTGTGTATGACGAACGGTGGGCGTAATAAAAGAGGATTTTCTGCGGCCCGGCGCGCTTGACTAGGCCCGTGCTCCTGGCTGGCGGCTAGCTCACTGACGCACGGGCCCCACCCCCGCCGTTTTAACAGGGTTCGTGGCGAGCGAGCCGCTGCGCACACGAGTCACACAACGCAACACGGGAACCAGCGCGAGAGGAAAAGCAGCGCAATTAAGGCCAGCCGCGCCTCCTCCTCGGGAGACGCGCGCTCTCGCGGGCGGGAGGCAGAGCCGTCGCCGTTCGTCGCTCGTCGCTCGCCGCCGCCCGCCGCCCGCCGCTCATGAGTGATGACGGGCCGTCTCGTTTCTCCGCCGTGTCGCGCCGCCGTCGCTCACCGCGTGCGCCCGCCTAATGCTGCAGGCCGAATCAGCCGGCGGGGGAGTCGTCGCGGCGGTCCATGAGCGCTGACGCCGCGGGCGGCAACATCATCGGCAGAAGAAGAAGCAGGCTGGGCGACGAAGCCATGCCGACCCTGTCCTCCAACGCCCCCGACTCCTCGCCCTTCTCCAACGACGGCGGCGCCTCGCCGAGCGCCATCGACCGCGTGCTCCGGGGCAGCGGCCGGCGCCACCACCTGCCCACGGCCGCGTCCCCCGACGCCATGGACACGGACGTCGCGGAGCCCGCCGCGGCCTCCCTCGCCGACTGCGGCGCCCAGTCGCGCCCCGAGGGCGGCCCGCACGCCAGCATGGACGACGCCGGCGGCGGCGGGTCGGGGGGCCACGCCGCGCGGCCGCCGCTCTCCGGTCCCCGCAGCGGGTTCCGCCGCCTCGGCCTCCGCGGCATGAAGCAGCGCCTCCTCGTCGTGGCCAACCGCCTCCCCGTCTCAGCCAATCGCCGCGGCGAGGATCAGTGGTCCCTGGAGATCAGCGCCGGCGGCCTCGTCAGCGCGCTCCTCGGTAATCCCTTCTCCTCAATGTCATGCGCCGGAGCGATGCATGCATCAGAGTCCTGCACCAGCAGCTGCATGTACTGAATTTTCTGAATTCGCAGGTGTGAAGGATGTCGACGCGAAGTGGATTGGCTGGGCCGGCGTGAACGTCCCCGACGAGGTCGGCCAGCAGGCTCTCACCAATGCACTCGCCGAGAAGGTTCGTTGCAATCCACAGAATCTAGAACATATATTTGATGTCAACTGAACCAATAGAACAGTGCTTCCTGTGTTTTTACCGCTCTAGTTCGTTCTAGTGACTGAAACCACATCTGTTTCTGTTGATCAAACAAAACAGAGATGCATACCAGTGTTCCTGGACGAGGAGATCGTGCACCAGTACTACAACGGCTACTGCAACAACATACTGTGGCCGCTCTTCCACTACCTGGGGCTGCCGCAGGAGGACAGGCTGGCAACCACGAGGAACTTCGAGTCGCAGTTCGACGCGTACAAGCGAGCCAACCAGATGTTTGCTGATGTCGTCTACCAGCACTACCAGGAAGGGGATGTGATCTGGTGCCATGACTACCACCTCATGTTCCTGCCCAGGTGCCTCAAAGAGCATGACATCAACATGAAGGTCGGGTGGTTCCTGCACACGCCGTTCCCTTCCTCGGAGATTTACCGCACTCTGCCATCACGCTCGGAGCTGCTTCGCTCCGTGCTCTGCGCTGATTTAGTCGGGTGGGCATGCATCTTGCTTGTATAAGTAATGTTTTTTTTCTTTACAAGTTGTTCTATGGTTGTTCTTAGCTCTGACTGATTTTCTTCTTCAGATTTCATACATACGACTATGCAAGGCATTTCGTGAGCGCATGTACCAGAATACTCGGACTCGAGGGTACCCCTGAAGGTGTGGAGGACCAGGGGAAGTTAACACGGGTTGCAGCGGTACACATCAGACCTTTTATGTTAGTTAATTTGTGTATTATCTGACATGTTTGGGATCAGTGGCGGTGCTTCACTAGGGTCTCTCCTTGTTGTGAAATACCATTAGTTGAAGCTATTCATGATTCTACCTATTCCTACATCTCATTACGATGATTTATACAATATCCTATTTGTTTTTTGGAAAATGGGTGATTCTTTTTACTCACGTGGCTGAAATCTTCAGTTTCCTATTGGGATAGACTCTGATCGTTTCAAAAGGGCGTTGGACATTGATGCAGCAAAAAGACATGTCAATGAATTGAAACAGCGATTTGCGGGACGGAAGGTGAGAAAACACTTGAAATTTCCAAACAGCTGATAGGATGCTGCTGTTGTATTTTTGAAATTTCCAGATCTACCTGGCACATTTTAGCGGTTCTAACTCATAAATGCCACCTTGAAAATCACACTTCCATTTCTGTCCTGTTATTCTAATGTAGGACATTAATTCTTGACCTGCAAACTTATAAACCATACTAACGATATCTTTTTGATTTGACCTAGCTTTCTTTTGTTGAAAATTCAATAATTGATCAATGTCTCTTGTAGTCTTACAGAGTATTTGTTCCTGGTTGTTGTCATAGGTAATGCTTGGTGTTGATCGACTTGACATGATCAAAGGAATTCCCCAAAAGATTTTGGCCTTTGAAAAGTTTCTTGAGGAAAACCCTGAATGGATTGATAAAGTGGTTCTACTTCAAATTGCTGTGCCAACTAGAACTGACGTCCCTGAGTGTAAGAGCATTTCTGAATTTTGTTCTTGCCACTCCGCATATGTAGTGCACCATATGTTTGACCTATGATTGTTTATACACATGGTTTTCAATTTGTCAGCTTTCCGTCTCTTTTTAAAATATCATTCCTCTTAAACAATTTGGTTGCAGTTCTTATAGCACTTCCTTGTTTCTTGAGCAGATCAGAAGCTTACGAGCCAGGTGCATGAAATTGTTGGGCGCATAAATGGACGATTTGGAACATTGTCTGCTGTTCCTATTCATCATCTGGTTAGCTTTTAAATAGCTCATTGTGCTATCTTATGACCTAAATTCTTTGTGCTATCTTTTAATGGCAAACTATTTCGTTTCATCTAAAATAATTTGCTCCTTGCAGGATCGATCTCTTGATTTCCATGCCCTGTGTGCTCTTTATGCAGTCACTGGTAATTCCTGGCAGCTCTCTTGATATTGAAAGCTGGACTTTATTAGCACTCTTTTGTTCAAAATATTAGTGCTTTTATCATGCTTGAGCTGTGCATTTCCTCTGTTTTGCTTAGATGTGGCTCTTGTAACATCACTGAGGGATGGCATGAATCTTGTAAGCTACGAATATGTTGCATGCCAGGGATCAAAAAAAGGAGTTCTGATATTGAGTGAGGTAAGTGATCAGCTATGATGAATAATATCGATTGGTTCCAAAGTTAGTCTGTAAGGATATTCATACGTGTGTGTTTATGTTTTCCGTTTCCTTTACAGTCTCCTGAACATAAATTTGATTTTGGTTCATAAGTTCTGCCATTGCAATTTCAGTTTGCCGGTGCAGCACAATCGCTTGGTGCTGGTGCCATTCTTGTAAATCCCTGGAATATTACAGAAGTTGCAGACTCAATAAAACATGCTTTGACAATGACATCTGATGAGAGAGAGAAGCGGCACAGGCATAACTACGCGCATGTAACAACTCATACCGCCCAAGATTGGGCTGAAACTTTTGTATGGTGAGGAGCTCGTTTCCACTTCGTCTCATTTGTACTTTTATTGACCAGCACTTACTAGTAGATTAAATGTTCCTTTTTCATTGTAAATATAAATTTGTTAGCTGCAGCCAGACTTTCTTGTAATCACACTGTCTTTTCATGTAGTGAGCTAAACGATACAGTTGCTGAAGCTCTGATGAGAACAAGACAAGTTCCTCCTGACCTTCCTAGTCGAACGGCCATCCAGCAATATCTGCAGTCAAAAAATCGTTTGCTTATATTGGTAAATACCATATTTTTTTCTTTTCTATTGATATTTGTTGCGAAGTTGTTTATACTGGCCATCACTGGGATTTTATAATGCAAAAAAAACTGCTTGTTTACTCTTCTGCAGTAACTTCTCCACATGTTGAAATGTTACGCATTAGTTCATTTATTTCCCTTGCATGTTAAACTAAATGAATAGCATCTGCATGTATAGTTTTTCCTTCAAGTACAATGAACTTAGCACTCAAATAACATGACCTTACAATTTCTGTTTGTTGCACCGATGACTGAATATAGGGTTTCAATTCAACATTGACCGAGCCAGTTGAATCCTCTGGGAGAAGGGGCGGTGATCAAATCAAGGAGATGGAACTCAAGTTGCATCCTGACTTAAAGGGTCCTTTGAGAGCCCTCTGCGAGGACGAGAGCACTACGGTTATCGTTCTCAGCGGAAGCGACAGGAGTGTTCTTGATGAAGTAATACTACTACTACTCCTGTCATTTTGTGATTTGTAATTGCTTTATCTGTTAGTATTAAAATCAACATATCCTCTCCCCTTTGCAGAATTTCGGAGAATTTAACTTGTGGCTGGCAGCAGAGCATGGAATGTTCTTACGCCCAACTGATGGAGAATGGATGACAACAATGCCTGAGCATCTGAACATGGATTGGGTCGACAGTGTAAAGGTATGTCTGCTTGATGAGCAATGTACGGCTGTAACCACTTAATGTATACCTTCTCACACCATTTACCCTTTTCCAGCATGTTTTTGAGTACTTCACAGAAAGAACCCCAAGATCTCATTTTGAACATCGCGAAACATCATTTGTGTGGAACTACAAGTATGCCGGTAAGTGATCAGGTCTTCATGCACAGTTTTTGTTCATTTTGTGAATAACGAAAATATCCAATACTAATTGCACTTGCCTGTTGTGAAGATGTCGAGTTTGGGAGGCTTCAAGCAAGAGATATGCTGCAGCACTTGTGGACCGGTCCGATCTCTAATGCAGCTGTCGATGTTGTTCAAGGGAGCCGGTCAGTTGAAGTTCGCTCTGTTGGAGTTACAAAGGTCAGTTAGGCAGTGTGATTTTTAAACATGGTGAAAGCTTTTCATGTTATTTAGCTAACTGATGCTTTACCATTATTCATTTCCGTTCTGTAGGGTGCTGCAATTGATCGCATTCTAGGGGAGATAGTTCACAGCAAAAGCATGGTTACTCCGATTGATTATGTACTATGTATAGGCCACTTCCTAGGAAAGGTAATTCTGCACTGACTTCATGTTCTTGCTTTCCTTTCTAGTTCAGTCTTCAATGTGTGTGATAGTAGGAAAATTCTGAACCAAAAGTAAATTTATCTTTTTCAGGACGAGGACATCTATGTGTTCTTCGACCCTGAATACCCTTCTGAGCCAAAAGTGAAACCGGACGGTGCCTCGGTATCCGTGGACAGGAGGCAGAACGGGCGGCCATCCAACGGCCGGAGCAACTCGAGGAACTCGCAGGCGAGGACGCAGAAGCCTCAGGTCGCGCCGGCGCCCCCGGAGAGGTCATCGTCGTCGTCTGACCACAGCACCGCAAACAACAACAGCCACCACGACTGGCGCGAAGGGTCATCCGTGCTCGACCTCAACGGCGACAACTACTTCTCCTGCGCCGTCGGGAGGAAGCGCTCCAACGCCCGTTACCTGCTCAACTCGTCTGAGGACGTCGTCTCCTTCCTCAAGGAGATGGCGGAGTCGACGACGCCCCGCGCCGGTGGCCTCCCGCCCGGCGCCGCCGCTGATTACATGTTCTTGGATAGGCAGTAGACTCTACTAATCAGCAATCACCCGGCCGCCCCGCCCCGCCCCGCCAGAGAAGAAGAGTTGACAACAGCCCTGAATAACATTGGTGTTCGCCGGAGCAGCCGCCGTGGCTGGCCCGGCGCGGCGTGGTGTACAATCCTGTACAAAGTATGACTGAGCCCCTGGTATTACCGTTACTGCGAGAGGGCCTCGCAGCAAACGGAACGGGGAGGAGACCTTGACGCTCTGTGACTGTGAGTGATCCCGAGGAGAGTTTGTGTTAGGCGGAAATTGATGGATATTTGTTATTATGTGATGTGATGACTAATCTCAGTATTGACTTCTATCTCTGGTTTCTGGAAGTTCTTGCTTTGGATTCTGTCGTTTCTCGCACTAATTTTGGTTCATGATCCAATTGCACTGTGGCCACGCAGGTAAGCATGGCAACTTCAAACTGTATCCGCGTAGTTATTTGACCATAACCGCTCCTAAAAATCTAAACTATGGGTTGGGTGCAGCTAGCTCCTGACGGAATCTAATTGCACACAAATAGGCAGATAAAACTGCTTGCACACTCCATTCAGGCGTGAGCCGTGGCCAATCCTGGGAGGGAGGATGGCTTGCTGTGTGGGTCTCCCTAACCGCATCCCTTGTCCGCGTTACCCGGTCAAGCATCATCAGGCCGCGAATGATTGGTCGCCCACCGGATTAAGCCAATTCGCCATTTCTTATGCGCTTGCAACCGTCACTCCATCCCCAATCTTTTTTAGTATTCCCCATCTCTCTCCTGCAATCAAGCTCTCTCCTGTCCTAGAAGCAGATAACGATGTAGTACATTTCTGCAAAAATCGTCGTCACTGACATATAAGTATGATGTATCAGTTTTGTTTCTTTCACAAGTATCGCGTAGTTTCATTTTGAATATGACTCGCTCGGCATTTCGTGGCCAACACAGAGCGGCACGTATGAGTCGATAATTAAAGGCGGCATTGAACGGCATGAGGCGTCACGTACGTACGCATAATCTGTCATTTTGCGGAGCGCTGCGCAGCTAGCCAAATTTAATCAAGGCCAGGAGTGCCCCCTACGTCACGTCATCGCACACGGCGATGCGACGACGCGCTTCTCTTCTCTCTTGCGGCAAGGCGCGCGCAACCCTTACAAGAATGGCCTGCCTGGCTGCTCTCGGAAATAGTTTCCTGGCCGGAGGTGCGCCCATGGAGGAGCTCCTGGAGGCCGACGTGCTGTGGCCCGACACGCCGCCGCCGCCGTCGCGGGACCGCCGGAGCCGCCTGCCGGAGCTGTTGGACTTGGACGCGGCCGCTGTCGAGTTCTCGTGCGAGTCGTTCGGCAGCGACGACGACGGCCCTGCGGCGTCCTCGTCGTCGATGAGCTCGACGTCCTCGTCGTCGAGCGTGCTGCCGTTTGGTGGTGGGTCCTCCGGTGGCTTCCTCTCCTACCCTTCCGCCTTCGCCGGCGGGCATGCCGGCGACGGTGACATGGCGGAGGAGTTCCAGGAGGCGGACGTCCTGTGGCCGGACGACGGTTACGAGCCGCGGGCGCGCGGCGCCGACGGAGGGGAACTCTGGTGGCTTTGCTGCGGCTTCGGCGCTGATGCCGCCGGCTACCACCGTGCGGAGCCTGCAGCTGGAGGTCAACGTCAAGCGTGGAGACCTCCGGTGTCGTCCCCGATTGATATCCCTACCGGAGTTGCCACCGCCGCCGCACGCCGTCGCCAGGGGGCCTTGCTGATGCACCGTCGATCGATAGGCACGGATTAAGCTCAGCTAATCGATGCTTTTGTTT
The DNA here is from genome assembly GCA_021437245.1 of Aegilops speltoides. Lineage (NCBI taxonomy): Eukaryota > Viridiplantae > Streptophyta > Magnoliopsida > Poales > Poaceae > Aegilops > Aegilops speltoides. The sequence goes on along the minus strand of CM038141.1, from coordinate 410,712,623 downwards.
CATTTCTTCGCCATTTTCGTTGGAAAATGGGGTGTTGTTGATCGTGATGTTGAGTAGTATATATTTTTCTTTTGCGGAATTTCTTGTAGTATATATAACTATGAATTACAGGCGAGAGGTGTTAGAAATCAGGAGCGCGAGTGTAGTAGTGAGGAAAAGATATTATTGGTGATATTTTTCCCTATCGAAATGATAGTATGAGGATTTTTTTAGGCAAGATAGTATGAGGAATGCAAAAATATATATTGGCAATGTGATTGTGATGGTACGAAGGGAATGTATGTGGTCTTTTGCTGCTGGGGTGCACGTGCAGTGTGCACGAACTCTCAAAGCGCACCAAATCCACGGATACTTTTCGCAGGGTTTGGCGGTCGATCCGCTGACCTTTTTCGCGTCTCGTCTCGATCGTTTTCGTTCCTGATGAGCAGAGACGACGACCTGCAAGCTGCAACGCAAGTTGCAGTGCCAACGAACTGCCAGGGCATGCATCAGGCATGAGAAACATATGATATATGCCGCTGTCAATCGTATACATATGCCCAAGTAGATAGATAGATCTACAATATTTCTTGGAAACAATTATGAACCTTAAATCCTTTCGAACACGTACACGAACCTATATGTGCACACAATCCACCGGATGAACATAGCACTCTTGTATACAGTACAATATTTCTGTGTGCATTTTCCTAGAGCCCACATCTGAGGGCATCACATATTCACATTTGGTGTCTACTCATCGTTATAGTAGATTGATTATGAAACAAGTTAAGCACACTATAGTTTAGCAGCTATAAAATGAGTTGACTATAGTTTGTTTATCCTGAACCACGCCGCTGCAACAGTGGAGCCGCCCTGCTCAATGAGTGCACGCCAGCCAGTTTTGCTTCAGCCTTGTCTCACATGCGCGTGCATGGTCAATCGATTTTTAGTTCCACTTGTTTTTTCTTCGTTCCATCTAATTATTAATCAACTCAGCAGCAGCATCCCAGTACAGTACCACCGACGGGTCGCTGACATCAATCTTTGGTTTTGTTATCTTGTAAAGTTTGGGAACCAAGTAATGACCGGGACACGATAGGAATACCCAACTTACTTGCTCCAACATTGCCTTATTATCACCTGCGTACGCCACAAGTCAGGTCCACTCTTCTGACAAACCAGAGGACGGAGGCAGTATCCAGTGGACAAAGTGGTTAATTATAAAAGTTTTGCTCTTTCCTGTTGCCCTGATTTAATGGAAACTCGGTCATAACTTCAAATTGCGCATTATCAAGTCAAACGTCAAAATTATTTTTTTATAAAAATGGTACGTATGTGAGGCGGGGTGGAGATGATTTAAGTGATTGAGTTTTGCAACACCAACAAAAATGTAGCATGCCATCTTTAGTTAATAACAATAGTAAGTTATTTTGTGCGCCATGGTCACTGCATATAGTTTTATTGAACAGTGAAAATAAGTGGAACTGAAAACCTCATAAAAGTTTTGCTCTTTCCTGGTTGCCCTGATTTAATGGAAATTCGGTTGGTCGTAACTTCAAACTGCGCATTATCAAGTCAAACGTCAAAATTAATTTTATAAAAATGGTATGTATGTGAGGCGGGGTGCAGATGATTTAAGTGATTGAGTTTTGCAACAACAACAACAACAAAAAAAATGTAGCATACCATCTTTAGTTAATAACAATAGTAAGTTATTTTGTGCGTCATGATCACTGCAGATAGTTTTGTTGAAAAGTGAAAATAAGTGGAATTGAAAACCTCATAAAATGCAATGAAAGACATCCAAAACGTAATGAACAAGTAAATATCCTTGACAAATCTGAAATTATTTATCATGGCATCTTTGGTTGTATGTAAGGAGAACCTCTGTAAATTTTCAAGAAGTTTGGACGGATACAAATTTAACTAATGGATCCTTATCCACCAAATGCCAAAAAATAAAATAGATAAAAGGGTTCCTCAGATTTCATTCAACAAAAACCGACCGATATATCCTCCCATACACACTCAACCAACAAACGAAAGAGCACAACCACTTATCAAAGGCCAGAGACACCACAGGGGAACAAAATCCCCACGCCAACATTAGCAAAAGCCACAAGAGAGATCGACGACTAGCAAAAGCTAGAATTCTACCCCCCCCCCTCAGGAGATCATTCTAAACAAGCAAAAGAGAAAAATAGAAAACAAAGCAAGTGCAACATCTTTAGGGTGCAATCTTTTTATCTTTCTTTTCCCAGTATCAGGGCATAAACAAAGCAGGATCAATTCCTCCAATCATTAGGTTAGCGCTTCCTATTAACTAGGAAGGTGTTGGGGGCCCAAGTGCAAGGGTTTGAATCAAGCAACAATTCCCCTCAAGTGACCTCAAGGTTTATCGAACCAGCATGATCTTAGTAGTACAAGCAATGATTAGCACCTGTACACATAGATACAGAACATCCCCAGACCTCAGCAAGACTAGTCAGATTGTCAGTCCCACTAGCTTGCTAGTTACTAAGGAATAAAAGAAGTGTATGAAAGATTTGATTAGAACGGAAAACTAAAAGCAAGGAATTGAAAAGAGCATTGATTGAGATTGAAAGTTTATGGACTAGTTTGAAACCTTCAAATTTTCCTTCGAGTTTTTGTACTACCGCGCATTATGCAGTCATTGATTCGCTCCTGATGTCTCATTCTTTCATCACCTGCTTGATGTCAAGATCTGAGTCGCCATTGACCAGCAGGCAGGTAATGCCAAGAAAAGTTGCTATTCGGAGTCCATAAAGAAAGGCTTCATTCTTTACAACATCGTTAGATGCCGTGAAGTGGATCTGCGGGGCATAACTTAGTGGAACTCTGGTGGCTTTGCCGCGGCTTCGGCAGTGATGCCGCCGGCTACCACCATGCGGAGCCTGCAGCTGGAGGTCAACTTCAAGCGTGGAGACCTCCGGTGTCATCTCCGATTGATATCCCTACCGGAGTTGCCACCGCCGCCTCTCGCCGCCGTCGCCAGGCGGCCTTGCTGGTGCACCGTCGATCCACATGCACAGATTAAGCTTGGCTAGTTGATGTTTTTGTTTCATTTCTTCACACTTTTTGGTGAAAAATGGGGCGTTGTTGTGTGATCAATTTTTCTTGTAGTAACTACGAATCACAGGCGTGAGGTGTTAGAAATCAGGAGCGCGAGTGTAGCAGGAAAATATATTGTTAGTGATATTTTGCGCTATCGAAATGATAGTATGAGTGCAAAAATATACTTATATTGGCAATGTGATTGAAAAACTCTATCCTCTCTTATTAAATGAATGAGGCAAAGCTTTTGCCTCCATTTCAAAATAAAATAAAATTTGTGATGGTACGAAGGGAATGTCTTCTCTTGTTGCTGGGGTGCACGTGCACTGTGCACGAACTCTCAAAGCGCACCAAATCAGATGGATACTTTTCCCAGGGTTTGGCGGTCGATCCGCTGACCTTTTCGCGTCCCGGCCGATTGATTTCCTAGTGAGCAAAGTCGACGACCTGCAATGCAAGTTGCAGTGCCAACAAACTGCCAGGGCATGCATTAGGCATGAGAAACATATATGCGGCTGTCAATCGTATATATGCCCAAGTAGATAGATGTATCTATCTATATCTACTTGGAAGCCCTCCCTTTCACACGATCGCGAGCAAACACATATGAAACTTGAATCCTTTTGAACACGTACAATAAATAAACCTAAAAAAAGTATCTTAGAAATTAGGGTCTTTTAGGGCATCTCCAACACCGATCCATAAATCGCCCGCAACCGTCCGGACCGCGCGGTCCGGACGTGTTGTGCCATCCAACGCGGGTCTGTATCGGTCCGCAGGGCGGCCCGGACGTGTTGTGTCATCTAACACGGTGTTGTGTCATCTAACACGGGTTTGTATCGGTCCACAGGATGGTCCGGAAGTATTTTTTTTCCGCAAACCGGAGACAAGCGTGGCTGAGATTCATTCTAGATATATGACTTGGCGCGGCTCTTGGCGCACACATCCGTCAGATGAAGAGCACTCATGTACAATATTTCTGTGTATATTTTCCTAGCTAGAGCACAGAGCAGAGATCATCACATTTGGTGTCTATTTTCATTATAGTAGTAGATTGATTATGAACAAGTTAACCGAAACATAAGTTAGCACCCATAAAATGAGTTGGCTATAGTTTATTTATCCTAAACCATGCCCCTGCAACAGTAGTGCCGCCCTGCTCAACGAGTGCATGCCAGCCAGTTTTTTGCTTCCGTCTTCTCTCACATGCACAACATGCGCATGCACAATAGTCAATCCACTTTTAGTTGCATTTTTATTGTACACAGTTTCATTTTTCCGTTATGCACTCAAGCCACATAATTAATCAACCCGGCAGCATCCCAGTACAGTACCACCGACGGGTCGCTGACATCAATCTTTGGTTTTGTTATATCTTGTAAAGTTTGGGAACCAAGTAATGATCGGGACACGATAGGAATATCCAACTTACTTGCTCCAACACTGCCTTATCACACCTACGTACGCCACAAGTCAGGTCCACTCTGCTGACAAACCAGAGGACGGAGGCAGTATCCAGTGGACAAAGTGGTTAATTATAAAAGTTTTGCTCTTTCCTGGTTGCCCTGATTTAATGGAAACTCGGTCGTTACTTCAAATGGTGCATTAACAAGTCAAAGATCGAGGTTAACTTTATAAAAAGTTGGTAACATTTAGTTGATATGTATGCGTGGTGGGGCGAAGACGAGGATGTTGATCCAAGTGACTGAGATTTGCAAAACAAAATTGTAGCACAACCGTCTTCGGTTAATAACAATAGTAAGTTATTTTATGCAACATGACCGCTTCATATAGTTTTGTCGAAAAGTGAAAATAAGTGGAATTGAAAATCTCATAAAATGCAATGAAAGACATCCAAAACAGAATGCACAAGTAAATGTCCTTCATAAGTCCTAAACTATTTATCGTGGCATCTTTTATGTAAGGAGAACCTCTGTAATTTTTCAAGAAGTTTTGATGGATAGAACTTTAACTAATGGATCATTATCCACCAAATGCAAGAAAATAATTGATAAATTGGTTTCCCCCGATTTCATTCAACAAAAACCAACCGATGTATTCTCCACAACACACCCAACAAACAAACGAAAGAGCACAACCGTTCATCAAAGGCTAGAAACACCGCGGGGGGGAGGGGGGCAACATCCCCATGCCAACATTGGCAAAAGCCAAAAGAGTGATCAAAGACTAGCAAAAGCTAAAAATTTACCCCCTCGAAAAATCATTCTAAAGAAGCAAAACAGAAAATAGAAAACAAAACAAGTGCAACATCTTTAGGGTTCAATCTTTTCATCTTTCTTTTTCCTAGCATCAAGGCATCGGCAAAGTAGGAGCAATTCCTCCGGTTCTTAGGTCAGCCTCCTGATCCAATGCTTCCATCTTCCTCTCACCGAGAACACCTCACCCACGGCTCGAGCCAGTAATATTTTGCAACGATACAGTTCCAACTTTGCCGCCTCCTTCACCTGCAAAGAGCCCTATAGATCAATCCAGTAGCAGATACAATAGATGGCATCACAAGGTTCATTAGGGAATTGGTTTCGAAAGCACTCTTGGTTTCTAGTATTTAAAATACCCACACATGACTCCAACAACTACAACCATGAGGTCTCTAGTTCTTCTCCCCATAGCCCCCGGCCAATCAGTGATACAATCTAAAACATTAGTAAAGTTGCAGTTAAACCAATTACATGACTCACCACTTCCAGATGTATCTAGCTAAAGGGCAATCAAAGAGGAGATGAGCTCTTGCCTCATTAGCTCCACAAAACAAACAATGCTAGGGGCACACCCCTCTCCTTCTGATAAGCACATCCCTACTTAAGGTACCCCCAACCAGATGAATGTTTTGACTCTCAGAGGGGATTTTATTTTCCATAGAATCTATAGGGAAAAAAAATTCATAGTTATGTATAACATAGTAAGGGGAGCTAACAGAGAATTGCCTAGAAGTGGTAACAAGACAGATTAGTTTGTCACTATCATTACTCAAAGACACATCAATTTTTTTTTACTTAGCATATCGCACTGATCCTTCCTACCACCTACCATAGCTGTACGAAAACTTAGGTTATCCACACCCCCTGCAAAAAAACCTCATGCACCGTGATGTTTTGATCTAACATTATGGAATAGAGCCTAGGGAAGCATAAGGCAAAGTTGCTATGTCCATTCCATTGCTCCTCCCACAACCTGGTTTTCTTACCATCATCAATCTGGATTCTCTAACAACTCCAAAAAAAAATCTTCACCACCATTAAGCCTGGCTAGAAATGGTTTTCTCCAAGCCTAGGGTCCACTTGGCCTGTAGTCTCATGGGGTAAAAAAATTCTAAGGCTGTCTCGCCGGAGCCTATCACTACTAAAAAGTGACACCTGGCAAGTAAAGTTGTATTCATAATATAGGAGCCAAAGGCAATTACCGCATACTAGGGACCATATGTTTTTTCTATGTATTCACACATGTGCTAAGTTTCCAGTTAATACAATTCTAGCATGAATAATAAACATTTATCATGAATTAAGGAAATAAATAATAACTTTATTATTTCCTCTAGGGCATATTTGCTTCAGTCTCCCACTTGCACTAGAGTTAATAATCTAGATCACATCGCCATGTGATTTAACACCAATAGTTCACATCTGTGTGTGATTAACACCCATAGTTCACATCGACATGTGACCAACAACCAAAGGGTTTACTAGATTCAAAAATCTAGTTCACATCCTATGTGATTAACACCCAAAGAGTACCAAGGTGTGATTATGTTTTGCTTGTGAGAGAAGTTTAGTCAACGGGTCTGCTAAATTCAGAGCCGTATGTATTTTGCAAATATTCTATGTTTAAAATGCTCTTCATGGAGCTACTCTAGCTAATAGCTCCCACTTTCAATATGTATCCAGATTCAGACTTAGAGTCATCTGGATCAGTGTAAAACTTTGCATCGACGTAACTCTTTACGACGAACTCTTTATCACCTCCATAACCGAGAAATACTTCCTTAGTCCTCTTAGATAACTAAGGATGACTTTGACCGCTATACAGTGATCTAATCCTGGATCACTATCGTACCCCCTTGCCAAACTCATAGCAAGGCACACAACTGTTCTGGTACATAGCATGGTATACTTTATAGAACCTATGACTAAGGCATAGGGAATGTGCCTTTCATTCTCTTTCTATCTTCTGCCGTGGTCTGGCTTTGAGTCTTACTGAACTTTACACCTTGTAATACAGACAAGAACTCCTTTGACTAATCCATTTTGAACTCTTTCAAGAACTTGTCAAGGTATGTACTCATTGAAAAATCTTTATCAAGCATCTTGATCTATCTCTATAGATCTTGATGCCCAATATATAAGCAACTTCACCAAGGTCTTTATTTGAAAATCTCCAGAAAATTCTACATCATTTCTGATCAACAATATGTCATTCACATATACTTATCAGAAAGGATGTAGTGCTCCCACTCACTTTCTTGTAAATACAGACTTCATCTCAAGTGTGTATAGAACTATATGCTTTGATCAACTCATCAAAGCGTATATTCCAACTCCAAGATGCTTGCACCAGTCCATAGATGGCTGTTGGAGCTTGCATACCTTGTTAGTACCTTTAGGACGGACAAAACCTTCTGGTTGCATCACATACAACTCTTCTTAAGAAATATCCATTTAAGGAATGCAGTTTTGACATCCATTTGCTAGATTTCATAAAATATGGGATCTGCTAACATGATTCGGACGGATTTAAGCATCGCTACAGTTGAGAAAATCTCATTGTAGTCAACACCTTGAACTTGTCGAAAACCTTTTTCCGACAAGTCGAGCTTTGTAGATAGTAACACTACTATCAGTGTCCGTCTTCCTCTTGAAGATCCATTTATTTAATATGGCCTGCCGATCATCGGGCAAGTCCACCAAAATCCACACTTTGTTCTCATACATGGATCCCATCTCAGATTTCATGGCCTCAAGGCATTTCGCGAAATCTGGGCTCATCATCGCTTCCTCATAGTTCGTAGGTTCATCATGGTCTAGTAAATGACTTCCAGAATAGGATTATCATACCACTTTGGTGCAGACCGTACTCTGGAAGGCCTACGAGATTCTATAGTAACTTGATCTGAAGTTTCATGATCATCATCATTAGCCTCCTCACTAATTGGTGTAGGAATCACTGGAACAGATTTCTATGATGAACTACTTTCCAATTCGGGAGAAGGTACAATTACCTCATCAAGTTCTACTTTCCTCCCACTCACTTCTTTCGAGAGAAACTTCTTCTCTAGAAAGGATCCATTCTTAGCAACGAATATCTTGCCTTCGGATCTGTGATAGAAGGTGTACCCAACAGTTTGCTTTTGGGTATCCCATGAAGACGTACTTCTCCGATTTGGGTTTGAGCTTATCAGGTTGAAACTTTTTCACATAAGCATCACAACCCCAAACTTTAAGAAATGACAACTTTGGTTTCTTGCCAAACCACAGTTCATAAGGCGTCGTCTCAACGGGTTTTGATGGTGCCCTATTTAACGTGAATGCAGCTGTCCCTAATGCATAACCCCAAAATGATAGTGGTAAATCGGTAAGAGACATCATAGATCGCACCATATCCAATAAAGTGCGGTTACGACGTTCGGACACACCATAACGTTGTGGTGTTCCAGGTGGCGTGAGCTGTGAAACTATTCCACATTGTTTTAAATGAAGGCCAAACTCGTAACTAAGATATTCTCCTCCACGATCAGAGCGTAGAAACTTTATTTTCTTTTTATGATGATTCTCCACTTCACTCTGAAATTCTTTGAACTTTTCAAATGTTTCAGACTTGTGTTTCATTAAGTAGATATACCCATATCTGCTCAAATCATCTGTGAAGGTCAGAAAATAACGATACCCGCCACGAGCATCAACACTCATTGGACCGCAGACATTGGTATTATTATTTCCAATAAGTCACTAGCTCGTTCCATTGTTCCGGAGAAAAGAGTTTTAGTCATCTTGCCCATAAGGCACGGTTCACAAGTATCAAATGATTCATAATCAAGTGATTCCAAAAGTCCATCTTTATGGAGTTTCTTCATGCGCTTTACACCGATATGAGCCAAACGACATCGCCACAAATAAGTTGCACTGTCATTATCAACTTTGCATCTTTTTGGCATCAATATTATGAATATGTTTATTATTACGATCGAGATTCAATAAACCATCAACATTGGGTGTATGACCATAGAAGGTTTTATTCATGTAAATAGAATAACAATTATTCTCTGTCTTAAATGAATAACCATATTTCAATAAACATGATCCAATCATATTCATGCTCAACGCAAACACCAAATAACATTTATTTTGGTTCAACATTAATCCCCAAAGTATAAGGAGTGTGCGATGATGATCATATCAATCTTGGAACCACTTCCAACACACATCGTCACTTCATCCTCAACTAGTCTCTATTTATTCTGCAACTCCTATTTCGAGTTACTAATCTTAGCAACTGAACATGTATCAAATACACAGGGGTTAATATAAACACTAGTAAAGTACACATCAATAATATGTATATCAAATATACCTTTGTTTACTTTACCATCCTTCTTATCCACCAAACATTTGGGGTAACTCCGCTTCCAGTGACAATTTTCTTTGCAGTAGAAGCACTTAGTTTCAGGCTTAGGTCCAACTTTGGGCTTCTTCACGGGAGTGACAACTTGCTTGCCATTCTTCTTGAAGTTCCTTTTCTTTTCTTTTGCCCTTTTCTTGAAACTAGTGGTCTTGTTTAATCATCAACAGTTGATGCTTTTTCTTGATTTCTACCTTCTTCGATTTCAGCATCACGAAGAGCTCGGGAATCGTTTTCGTCATCCCTTACAAGCGACAACCATATGGCTCCTGCCAGTTGCCAATAACTTTGTTACAAAACATGATCATCTCATACAACAATTTATATCACATCATGCCTTGACCATATCACATCACAGCAAGCCCTGCAAAAACAAGTTAGACGTCCTATACTTTGTTGTTGCAAGTTTTACGTGGCTGCTACGGGCTTCTAGCAAGAACCGTTCTTACCTACGCATCAAAACCACAATGATTTTTTGTCAAGTGTGCTGTTTTAACCTTCAACAAGGACCGAGCATAGCCACACTCGATTCAACCAAAGTTGGAGAAACAGACACTCACTAGCCACCTGTGTGCGAAGCACGTCGGTAGAACCAGTCTCGCGTAAGCGTACACGTAATGTCGGTCTGAGCCGCTTCATCCAACAATGCCGCCGAATCAAAGTATGACATGCTGGTAAGAAGTATGACTATTATCGCCCACAACTCTTTGTGTTCTACTCGTGCATATAACATCTACGTATAGACCTGGCTCGGATGCCACTGTTGGGGAAGACAATAATTTCAAAAAAATTCCTACGATCACGCAAGATCTATCTAGGTGATGCAAAGCAACAAGAGGGGAGAGTGTTGTCTATGTACCCTCATAGACCGAAAGCGGAAGCGTTATGACAACGCGGTTGATGTAGTCGTACGTCTTCACGATCCGACCGATCCTAGCACCGAAGGTACAACACCTCCACGATCTGCACATGTTCAGCTCGGTGACGTCCCACGAACTCTAGATCCAGCTGAGGTTGAGGGAGAGTTTCGTCAGCACGACGGCGTGGTGACGGTGATGATAAAGTTACCGGCGCAGGGCTTCGCCTAAGCACTACGACGATATGACCAAGGTGGAAATCTGTGGAGGGGGCACCACACACGGCTAAAAGATCAACTTGATCAACTTGTGTGTCTATGGGGTACCCCCTCCCCCATATATAAAGGAGTGTAGGAGGGGGCCGGCCGGCCTCAAGGGGTGCGCCCAAAGGGGGGAATCCTACTCCAAGTAGGAGTAGGTTCCCCCTTTCCTAGTCCAACTAGGAGGGGAAGGAAGGAGGGGAAGGAGAGAAGGAAAGGGGGGGCGCCCCACCTTGGCCTGCCTCCTCTCTTCTACCACTAGGCCCATGAGGCCCAATAACCCCCCGGGGGGTTCCGGTAACCCCCCCGGTACTCCGGTTTTATCTGAAACTTTTCCGGAACACTTCCGGTATCCGAACATAGCCGTCCAATATATCAATCTTTATGTCTCGACCATTTCGAGACTTCTCGTCATGTCCGTGATCACATCCGGGACTCCAAACAATCTTTGGTACATCATATCACATAAACTCATAATACCAATCGTCATCGAACGTCAAGCGTGCGGACCCTATGGGTTCGAGAACTATGTAGACATGACCGAGACACGTCTCCGGTCAATAAGCAATAGCGGAACCTAGATGCTCATATTGGTTAATACATATTCTACGAAGATCTTTATCAGTCAAACCGCATAACAACATACGTTTTTCCCTTTGTCATCGGTATGTTACTTTCCCGAGATTCAATCATCGGTATCTCAATACCTAGTTCAATCTCGTTACCGGCAAGTCCCTTTACTCCCTCCGTAATACTTCATCCCGAAACTAACTCATTAGTCAAAATGCTTGCAAGGCTAATAGTAATGAGTATTACCGAGAGGGCCCAGAGATACCTCTCTGAAACACGGACTGAGAAATCCTAATCTCGATCTATGCCAACCCAACAAACACCTTCGGAGACACCTGTAGAGAACCTTTATAATCACCCATTTATGTTGTGACATTTGGTAGCACATAAAGTGTTCCTCTGGTATTCGAGAGTTGCATAATCTCATAGTCTGAGGAACTTGTATAAGTCGTGAAGAAAGCAGTAGCAATGAAACTGACACGATCATAATGCTAAGCTAACGGGTGGGTCATGTCCATCACATCATTCTCCTAATGATGTGATCCCGTTCATCAAATGAAAACACATGTCTATGGTTAGGAAACATAGCCATCTTTGATTAACGAGCTAGTCAAGTAGAGGCATACTAGGGACTATATGTTTTGTCTATGTATTCACACATGTAATAAGTTTTCGGTTAATACAATTCTAGCATGAATAATTAACATTTATCATGAATTAAGGAAATAATAATAACTTTATTATTGCCTCTAGGGCATATTTCCTTCATCATCATCCATGTCGTTGCATAATTTGGGTACACAAATGAGCCTACAACAGACCCACACTTCTTAATCGAGCAAGTTCAACAATTAAATAGAGCTAGCTGACCTAAACATTACCCTAACAAATTAAAGACCGACGCTCTAGATTAAACAAAGAGTACTACTTCGGCTGACTATAGATAATCATGCATAAATGAGATCAAAGAAGACTCAAATAATATTCATGGATATAGATCTGATCATAAACTCGAACTTCATCGGATCCCGACAAACACACCACAAAAAGTTATTACATCAACTCCAAAAGACCATTGTATTGAGAATCAAAAAGAGAGAAGAAGCCATCTAGCTACTGCCTACAGACTCATAGGTCTATGGTGAACTACTCACGCATCATGGGAGGAGCACCAATGAGCATGATGAACCCCTCCATGATCGTGTCCCCCCGGTAAGGTGCCAAAATAGGGCTCTAGATTGGATCTCGTGGTTCTAGAACTTGCAGTGGCTGGAATTGTGTTTCGTCGACTCCCCTAGGGTTTCTGAAATATTTGGGTATTTATAGAGCTGAGAGGCAGTGGAGGAGACCCCCGTGGGCCCCACAACCCATCAGGGCGCGCTAGGGGCCTTTGGTGCGCCCTGGTGTCTTGTGGGCCCCATGGACCTCTCCCCAGGTGCTTCCTTCGCTCCCAAGTTGTCTTCTAGTCCGAAATAAATCTCCAAAAAGTTTTGATCCGTTTGGACTCCATTTGATAAGGATATTCTACAAAGTAAAAAAAACAAGCAAAAAGCAGCAACTGGCACTGGGCACTATATCAATAGGTTAGTCCCAAAAAATGATATAAAGTTGCTATAAAATGATTGTAAAACATCCAAGAATGATAATATAACAGCATGGAACAATCAAAAATTATATATACGTTGGAGACGTATCACACGCTACCAGAGAAGCTTATGATGCAAGGCTCCTCAATCTTCCTCAACAAGATATGTGGACATATTCCAGTATAATATACTCAGTCTTCTTCAATAAGCTACGGAAGATTATTTTTTTTGACATAAGGCAATAAATCTTTCTCAATAAGCAACCAAAGGAAAAGCTTCCGAGGTACAGTACCCAGTCTTCTTCAACATGCTGCCCCGACAAAAGCTTCGAGCATAAGCTATTCACGCTTCTTCAGCATGATACTCTCGATGGCTTCCAACACAAGCTATCCAATCTTCATCAGTACGACACTACAAACATTTCTCGGCTTTGGTACAAGATACTACACAGTTAGTTGGCAGTGCATCTCAAGAATCAGGTCCACAACAGTTTGGTCAGAAGCACAAGCTAGTCAGGACACAAGTGTTCACCTATAGATACTTCCATATATATTGTGAGCATGTTGGTACCTGCAGACAAACATGGTGTTGTAGCATTTTTGCAGAAGTATCCCAATGAGTAATCGTCCCAACAAAGACCGGAGGAGAGTATTTATGGAGGGTTTCTGTCATAGACAAGGTGTCACAGCTCTTGTGTGAAGCACTGCTTGAGCTTCTGCAAATACTATTACTGTCCTGAGCAAACAATAAACTAAAAAGGATAGTAAAAAGAGGATTTAAAGATGTCTACTAAATAACTAAATAAAGTAAATAACAAGAGCTTAAAAATGTAAATGGTGTTTTCTACAATGAAGAGATTAGGTGTGGAAAGATGTCAGTCCATGGTAAGAATATATGAATTGTGCGAGTGCGATGGTAATACCAGTTGCCTTGTATTGTACTCATAGTATTTGATATAAACTTTCTATAGGCGGTTCTCCCTAGAGTTATAAAACTCCTCAACTAGGGGTTACATTTCATTCTATGGTCCTGCTTCTCCGTTGCCACAGAGTGGCCGTTTCTGCAATTAACATCATAAGACCAGAACCAAGCATTGGGTTCAGTGGATCACCGTTATCTCATATTGTCTTCGTCTCATAGATATCTCCACCTGCCACTTCATAGGTCACATAGGTCACAGAGTTCAATGGATCACCTTTTCCTGGTTAATATTAGTACATTTATGTCGTTCATCAACATTGTTTTGTTTGTTACTAGAGTGTAAAAATAAAGTAAACACTAAATGCGGAGAAAGTTGTATCAGTGGCAATGTAGTTTGAGAGAATAGGAGGTCTACCCTTAGATCCTTTTGGGATCAACATTCATTACTTCGACATCCATATTGGAAAAGTGCTACAATTATCCCTTACACTCAAGGGTAATGAAGCTTTTTACTGGTGCCCTTCCCGAGGAGCATAGTGTTATGTTGAATATTCTTATTTGCATTTTTTTGGTAAACCACAAAGGCCTCATTTGGTACAAAGAAATTTTACACGAGTCCATAGGAATTGAATCATATAAGATTTCTTTATTTCCTTCACATTTTGGAGGATTATAAACATTTTGTCAAACCTTATGTTTTCATTTCCTTTGACAAGTCCACTGCAACATGTGTATCCCCCCCCCCAAGAAACAATTTCCTGAAAATTCATGTGGAACATCCAAATAACTATGTTGTACAAAGGTGCTTCAAATTTCCACTGGAATCTAGAAGACATGATTCATAATTCCTACAATTTTCCTATTTTTTCTACCATGCGTTTGAAATAGGGCCTAAGTAGATTTTATTTTATTTTTTGATTATACATAAAGAATATAAAACACTAACAAAATTAGTTGTACTTGATAAGAAAAGAGTTGAGGGTCTCAACACTCATTACTCTTTTTAATGGTTGCCTTTTTACTTCCCCTCTTCTACTTCCTCTTCATTTAGGGCTTCTTTGATTCGCATAATAGGAAAACCATAGAAATGGAGAAAATGTAGGAATGCAGTCACATGTCCACTCAAACCCTACATGATTTTGTCAGCACCAAAGTGTATTTGGTCGCACCATAGGAAAATAAAGGATTCTTTGCATGAGGGTGGAGTGGATGCAAATTTTCCTTTGAAATGTACTACAATGGATTCCTTGGGAAATATTCATATAGGATTCAATCATATGAATCAAACAACCAACACATGAAAAATTCCTAAGGATTCTAACCCTCTACAAATTCATATGAAAAACCTTCAAATCAAATGGGCTTTTACACTTTTTTACCTAGGAGTACCCGTAGATGGAGGCTCTTGAATGAGAAAAGTCTCAATGTCCCATCATGGACTATATCTTAATCATGACACCTCAACAAAATTCTAATTTCCCACCCTATTTTATGAAGAAAGATAGAGTTATAACATTTTAATCTAAGAATAGAACTTATCATCAAAACAAGACAAATCTAGCATTTTCTTTCACGGAACACGTTAAATGAGAGCTATTTAGATACCATAGGATACAATTCATCGGAGGGGGTATATATAAATAAACATTTAATGCACTGGATTGCATGCAGACCTCGTAAGGCACATCATGGGGCACTTACACACAACGACTTTCATGCACAAGATTAGCGTGTTCTTTGGCTCACAAAGCGGCTATTGTTGCAATGGTGCTTCTTTGGATTTGGGTATACTAGACCTTCATTTCCTTCCCTGGTGCTATTTCTTCGGTTCCGGGTGTTGGCGATGGAGAGTTGCTCTTCTGTGCAGAGGGATCTCCAAGGACTATATTTCATATTTTCCTTTTTGGGGTCCTATCTGCAGATGTACAGGGAAAAATGTCTTTCTTCATTTGTCTTGTTCAGGTGTATATGTGGTGTTGTAACCGTATTTTTATATGACCATGTAGCTTTCTCAAAAAATGCGTGCATGCAAAGCTCGTAACCGTGCACGAGGGAAACAAGGGAATACGAAAAAAGGAGACACGACAATTGGAGCAGTTCCGGACGGTGATAAGTGGTCCATCGCCCCTTTAAGTCCAGACAAAGGGAATAATGCATTGGGAGTTTCCTATGGGCCCACTCCGCATTCAAGACGCGTCGAGACTCGCTGGCGAGAGGGTCACCACCAACCCCCACCATCCTCCGCCACCAGAGTCGCATGTCCACCCCCACCACCATCCACCATCTTCTCGGAGTGACATCGACCTACAAACCTCTAGCTGCGGCCATGGCGAGCCGAGCAACTTGCTAAAGCCAGATTCAGACGGAAGGAAATCCCCATCGAGCCGATGCTTCCACTTGGATCTACGCCGGCACAACTCCTCCCGCCCGAGCCACCATGAGCTCGTGGCCGATGCCGGCGAGCACATCCCGCCGCCGTGCGAGCCTTTGCCAGATCTAGCGTCCCACACGGCCCCATCTGATGCAAGAGGAAGAGAGAACAGGCCATGCCACCACCAACGCCGCGTGGGCTTTTCCAACGACGCCCTCCAACGACGGCGGAGAAGGGGGAGAGGTGTTGGGGAAGCCTGTGGCAGCCGGCTAGCGTTTCCTCCCGGGTCACCTGTGGGAGCGATACAGGAGGAAGGGAGGAAGGGGAAAGAGATAGAGTTACAATATTTTAATCTCGGTATAGCTCTTAGCATCAAAACAAGAAAACTCTAACATTTTCTCTCGCAGAACACGTTAATGAGAGCTATTTTAGATACAATACAATACAATTCATTGAAGGCGGAATATGTAAATAAAGTATTAATGCATTGTATTTCATGCAGACCTTGTAAGGCACATCATGGGGCACTTGCACGCAACGGCTTATAAACTGTGCACGTTGGAAACAAGGCAATAGGAAAAATGAGACAGGTAATTGAAGCAATTCAGGACTGGGATAAGTGGTCGACCGACCCTTTAAACCTGTACTGAGGGAGTAATGCATTCAAAGTTTCGTGTGGGCTCACTTCTCTCATTTTTATTATCTTCACTTCATATATTTAAGCGAACCATAAGCCCCTTATCAAACTAACTCTAAGCCTTATGTTGCTTGATGTGAAAAAGACACTAGAAATATCATATATGACTACCTGCAAAAAAGGTTATATAAGACAAAAGAGTGGGCGAGTGTAGCTTATTTTTACAGCAGTCATGGATGATGATAGGTGACCTAAACGAACCATTGTCGTCACGCAAAAGAAAAAAACTCTGCCTCTCATATCGAAAGGACTATGAAACAATTTAGAGATATGTTAGTACTTGCATGATTTCGCATAAATGGATCAACCCAAAACCTATGACAACCAATAATGTGGGATAGGAATGTTAAAGCAAGAAGATGGCGGAACCACACGTGACTGGAGCGTTTTGATTCCCCATGTCTTGAGGCGGCGGGACATTTTTGTCTATGGAGAAACCCAGGGCCAGTTCTTTTGGGCGATTCTCTGAGAATCGCCCCCCTCCCTAGCTTCTACCAGAATCACCACTATATATATATATTTACAATCCTATCTAGTTAAAGTCTAATTAGCTAGGATTGTAAAAAAAATATGAAGTGACGATTCTGGGAGAAGCTGGGGAGGGGGGCGATTCTGGGAGAATCGCCTAAAAGAACTGGCCCCCATTCTCGGGAGAGGCATCACACGGGGTCGTCGTTAGTGTGAATAAGCCCAAAAGCAAAAGAGCCATGGATGATGATTGGTGACTTGAACGAACCACTGTCGCCATGCAAAAGAAAAAAAAACTTGGCTTTGCACATAAAAAAGGCATACGAAACAATCAAGGAATATATTACTACCTGCATGATTCGGCATATAGGGGTCAACCTAAGACCTATGACAACTAGGAATGTTAAAACAAGAAAGGGCGCAACCACACGTGACTGGAGCATTTTGTTTCCCCATGGCCCGAGGCGGCGAGGCATTTTTGGCTATGGAGAACCCCATGCTCCGGAGAGGCACCACATGGGGTTGTCGTTAGTGTGAATAATCCCAAAAGCGAAAGAGGCATGGATGATTACTGGTGACTTGAACGAACCAATGTCACCACTCAAAAGAAAAAAAACTCAGGCTCGCATATCGAAAAGGCATATGAAACAATTCAGAAATATTTTAATCACCTGCATGATTTGGCATATAGGGGTTAACCTAAGACCTATGACAACCAATAATGTGAGATAAGAATGTTGAAGCAAGAAGGGGGCAAAACCACACGCGACTGGAGGGTTTTGTTTCCGCATGGCCAGGGCAGCGACACATTTTTGTCTATTGAGAACCCCATGCTCGGGAGAGGCACCACATGGGATCGTCGTTAGTGTCAATAAGCCCAAAAGTGAAAGAGGCATGGATGATGATTGGTGACTTGAACGAACCATTGTCGCCACGCAAAAGAAAAAAGATGGCCTTGCACGTCAGAAAGGCATATGAGACAATCTAGAAATATTTTATTACCTGCATGATTTGGAATATAGGGGTCAACCTAAGACCTGTGACAACCAACAATGTGGGATAAAAATGATGGTGATAAGTGGTCCATCGACTCTTTAAATCCGGACAAAGAGAATGATGCATTGGCAGTTTCCTGTGGGCCCACTCCGCATCCATGACGCGTCGCTGGCGGGAGGGGCACCACCAACCTCCACCAACCTCCTGCACCAGAGTCGCATGTCCACCCCCACCAGCATTCACCATCTTCTCAGAGCGACGGTCACCTCCAAACAGACAGTCGCGGCCACGGCGAGCCGAGCCGCCGCCCTTGCTGAGGCCAGATTCGGACAGAAGGAAAGCCCCATCGAGCCGCTACCTCCACTTGGATCTCCGCCGGCACAACTCCCCCCTCCCGCCTGAGCCACCCCGAGCTCGCAGCCGACGCCGGCGGGCGCACCCCGCTGCCGTGCGAGCCTCTACCGGATCTAGTGTCCCGTGCTGCCCCGTCCAATGCAAGATGAAGAGAGTACATGCCCTGCCGCCACCAACGTCGTGCGAGCTTTGCCCGACGACGCCCTCCAACGGCGGCAGAGAGGGAGGGCGAGGTGTTGGGGAAGCCGCCGGCAGCCGGTTAGCGATTTCCCCCGGGTCGCCCGCGAGAGCGATACACGAGGGAGGGAAGGGGAAATGATAGAGTTACAATATTTTAATCTAGGTATAGCTCTTAGCTTCAAAACAGACAACTCTAACATTTCCTCTCGCAGAACACGTTAAATGAGAGCTATTTTAGATACGATACGATACGATACGATAGAATTCATCGAAGAGGGAATATCTAAATAAAATATTAATGCACTGTACTGCATGCAAACCTCGTAAGGCATATCATGGGGCGCTTGCACGCAACGGCTTATAAACTGCGCACCCCGGAAACAAGGCAATAGAAAAAATAAGATACAACTATTGAAGCAATTCAGGACTCGGATAAGTGGTCGACTGGCTCTTTAAACCCATACCGAGGGAGTAATGCATTGAGAGTTTCATGTGGGCTCACTTCTCTCATTTCTATTATCTTCACTTCATATAGTTAAGCGGGCCATAAGCCCCTTATCGGACTAACTCTAAGCCTTACGTTGCTTGATGTGAAGAAGGCTCTAGAAAGATCATATAAGACCAACCGCAAAAAAAGAAGATTATATAAGACAAAAGAGTGGGTGAGTGTTATTTTTACAGCAGTACACTATGTGTCGACTAGCTAATTGCAACACTATTGGCCATGAAACAGCTTGCAGTGTGTGTCAAGTAGGCTCTGGCCGCCTTCGAGGCTTAACCCCCACCGCTAAGAAACATCGGATCCTCGCGCACGCAGCCATAAACCGGCGGCGCACCAACCGAACGATCGTCCCATGCACGCATGCATGCAGCCCCTCGCCCTCGCGCGTGACGCCATGGTTACTCGCGAGTGTGCTCACACCGTCAACTTCAGTAATCACCCCTCGGTTCTCGTCCTATATATAGGTCGCCCCGTGTAGATCGACCTCCAACCACCCTCACCAACAACCCGCGGATATATGCGCTCTTATTGACATACCACATAGAGTCGATCGTCTCCGGCGTGCGGGCGGCCATGGAGGAGTTCGACGAGGCCGACGTCCTGTGGCCGGACCACCACGAGGACGAAGAACCTGTCCAAGTGCAAGACCGCCAGCAGCAGCAGCGCGTGTCACCGGCGATCAACAAGATCGAGGCGGCGCGTCGCCCGGCCGGCTCGTCGTCGGCGCCGATGGGCATCCCCGTGGCGCCAAGGCACCCGATGATGATGGATTATGGCTCGTGGGCGCGGAGGTGCCACAGCGACGGCGTTGGGGGCCCGTCGTTCGTGGCGCCGCATGTGATGACGGCGAGGCGGCGGTGCGCGTATTCGGAGGAGAGGTCGGTGTGCGTGGGGCAGGGGCGCACGCTCAAGGGCCGCGACCTCCTCTATGTCCGCACCGCCGTGCTCCGCATGACCGGCTTCCTCGAGACCTGATGATGGCCGTCGATCCACCGAGTCACCGCCGCGCTTGATTTCAGCATCCCGTAGCGAACCGCCCCCAGCAGTTTTTTCGTGCCACCCGAGTCCGAGTCCATTCCATGCTTAATTATGATATGAGTGTCAGTCAATTCCCGAGAAACAAAATGGAGTCCATTCCATGCTTAATTATGATATGAGTTTTCACCGATGATGCAAAATATGATATGATGTTTTTTTCTTTCTTTTTTTCATTGCATGTACTAGTAGTAAGGCTTGTAGTGAGGATGACACACGCTCCTGTGGTGCTTTTCGCTCGGCGCCGTTTCGGATCGGCCCGCGCGCGACAACGACACCACGCGCACGACCATGGAATCTGCGAACGGTCGCTCCAGTTGGAGACGTCACGTCATCGGCCGGAGCGGAGTGGATCAGGGACTGCGTGCAGGCCCGGCGACGTGCCCGGGTTTGGACTCTAGCCAGCAGCTACTACCTGCCAGCCACCGAGTTCTTTTCTGAAAGTTCGTTGCACTCCATGCCCACGCGGCCATCACGGGGTCTGTGCTTCTCGGCTGTGCAGTACGCACCGTGGGCCGGGCGTACGTGTGCACGATGTCCATGCGTGATCGTGTTTTGCACGCACGCACGCAGGTGACGTGCGTCTGCGGGGTCGCGCGGGCGCGGTGCATGTGCCTTTCCACGACGGCGACCGTTTCCGTTAGGAGGAGTGCAGTACAGCCTACCGATCTAGAAGTGCAGAGAGTAAGGCCAAAACGTATCCCGGGCCCTGCCAACGCGTGCTGGGACGACGGATTAAATAGGCTGTTCGTCCATATATGCGCATCGCACTCCAAAGGCCAAGAAATTCACGGGGTTCGCCATCCAAGCAGCACTCCTTTTTTAATGTTTATTAATTAACTTAGCAGCGCCATGAATTAGTTCTGAGCAATCTTCTCAACGGTGTGTGGAGTTCGCTAGGTGAGGCTGGTCACAATGGGGAGGAACTTAGGAGTAACATCACACACTCCAATACAATTTTGCTTATGTGACACATATTTAATGAAGAGAGAGGTGCTTGTGGTAACTAGCTCCAAGAAATAATGAGTCTATAACCTAATAAATACATCATTGCATGACACTACATAGATGTTCCTACCCACTATGGAGGTAGTAACATAGTCTAGGGAAGTGTGTAAGTTACTAGCTTATGTTCTTGCCCATTGTGACCAGCCTGATCCCGGTCATGTCTCGTGACGGCGGTTTGAGGATGCTGTAATGGTTTTTGCTCGAGTTTTCACCAATTAAACCGCGAAATTGTATTCTATTTCCTCCGTAAAGAAATGTGAAACTAGTTAAATCACTAGAGTAGTAAGGGAGTACTGCTTAATTAATAGTTGAGCCATTCAGATTCAATTTTCAAAGGAAAAAAAACAGTGCTCTTCTGTTAAATTGGAGCTGTCAAGGATCGGGATAGCCGTATCGCCCAAAAAACATCTTCATTTCCGAAACTAGGCATGGTGCGAACAAAGTCAAGAATCTTAGGGTGGAGATTAAGCCTTAACACTCTACTGCATTTTGGTAAAGGCAAGGGTATCGCTATTGTTATGTTCTAGCAAGTGTATGTTGAGTTAAATTTAATGTTATATAGTTCGAAGTACTTTGGTGTGTTTGTCACTAATATCCCCATGGCCTCAGGCCGCGGGGCATTTTGTCTACGAACAAGCCCATGCTCGGGAGACGCACCATATGGGGTCATCATTAATGTGAATAAGCCCGGTCAAGGATGATGATTGGTGACTTGAACGAACCATTGTCGCCATGCAAAAGAAAAAAAAAGTCGGCCTCGCACATCGAAAAGGCAAATGAAACAATTTAGAAATATATTATTACCTACATGATTTGGCATACAGTGGTCAGCCTAAGACCTATGACACCACATAATCTGAGATAGGAATGTTAAAGCAAAAAGAGGGCGCAACCACACCTGACCGAAACGTTTTTTTTCATGGCCTGATGCGGCGGGGCATTTTTGTGTAGGACAACCCCATGCTCGAGAGAGACACCATATGCGGTCAACGTTAATGTGAATACGCCCAAATGCGAAAGAATCATGGATAATGATTGGTGACTTGAACAAACCATTGTCGCCACGCAAAAAACAAACTTGGCCTCGCACATCGAAAATGCATATGGAACAATTTAGAAATATGTTACTACGTGCATGATTTGGCATATAGAGGTCAACCTAAGACCTACGACAATCAATAATGTGGGTTGAGAATGTTAAAGCAAGAAAGGGGCGCAACCACGCGTGACTAGAGCGTTTTGTTACCCCTTGGCCAGAGGCGACGAGATGTTTTTGTCTATGGAGAACCCCATGCTCTGGAGAGGCACCACATGGTTTTGTCGTTAGTATTAATAAGCCCAAAATCGAAAGAGCCATGATGATTGGTGACTTGAACGAACCATTGTCGCCACGCAAAAAAACTCGGTCTCACATGGCTTGGAATAGAAATGTTAAAACAAGAAGGGGGCGCAAGCACACGTGACTGAAGCGTGTTGTTTCCCCATGGCCTGAGCCGGCGGGGCGATATTGTGTATGGAGAACCCCGTGCTCGGGAGAAGCACCACATGGGATCGTTGTTAGTGTGAATAAGCCCAAAAGTGAAAGGGCTATGGACGATGATTGGCGACTTGAATGAACCATTGTCGCCACGCAAAAGAAAAAACCTCAGCCTCGCATATCGAAAAGGCGCATCAAACAATTTAGAAATATGTTATTATCAGCATGATTTGGCAGACCTACGATAACAAATAATGTGGGATAGGAATGTTAAAGCAAGAAGAGGGCGCAACCATACGTGACTGGAGCGTTATGTGTCCCCATGGCCTGAGGCGGCGGGGCATTTTTGTCTACGGAGAACCCCATGCTCAGGAGAGGCACCACATGGGGTCACTGTTAGTGTGAATAAGCCCAAAAGCGAAAGAGTCATGGATGATGATTGGTGACTTAAAAGAGCCATTGTCGCCACGCAAAAAAAAAACTCGGCCTCTCATATCGAAAAGGCATATGAAACAATTTAGAAATATGTTATTACCTGCATGATTGACCTACGACAACCAATAATGTGGGATAGAAATGTTAAAGCAAGAAGGGCCATACGTGCTGGAGCGCTTTGTTTCCCCATGGCCTGAAGCGGTGGGACATTTTTGTCTATGGGAAACCCCATGCCCGGGAGAGGCACCACATGGGGTTGTCGTTAGTGTGAATAAGCCCAAAAGCGGAAGAGCCATGATGATTGGTGACTTGAAGGAACCATTGTCGCCATGCAAAATAAAAAATCTCAGCCTCACATGATTTGGCATAGGAATATTAAAGCAAGAAGGGTTGCAACCACACGTGACTGGAGCGTTTTGTTTCCCCATGGCCTGAGGCAGCGGGGAATTATTGTGTATGGAGAACCCCATGCTCAGGAGATTCACCACATGGGGTCGTCGTTAGTGTGAATAAGCCCAAAAGCGAAAGAGCTATGGAAGATGATTGATGACTTGAATGAACCATTGTCGCCACGCAAAAGAAAAAAAACTCGGCCTCGCATATGGAAAAGGCATATGAAACAATTTAGAAATATGTTATTATCTACATGATTTGGCATATAGGGGTCTAACCTAAGACCTACGACAACAAATAATGTGGGATAGGAATATTAAAGCAAGAAGAGGGTGCAACCACACGTGACTGCAGCGTTATGTGTCGCCATGGCCTGAGGCGGTGGGGCATTTTCATCTACTGATAACCCCATGCTCAAGAGAGGCACCACATGGGGTGATTGTTAGTGTGAATAAGCCCAAAAGCGAAAGAGTCATGGATGATGATTGGTGACTTAAAAGAACCATTGTCGCCACGCAAAAGAAAAAACTCGGCCCCTCATATCATAAAGGCATATGGAACAATTTAGAAATATGTTATTACCTGCATGATTTGGCATATCAAGGTCAACCTAAGACCTATGACACCCAAAAATGTGGGATAGAAATTCTAAAGCAAGAAGGGCCGCAGCCACACGTGACTGGAGTGTTTTGTGCTTCCCCATGGCGTGAGGCGGCGGGATATTTTTGTCTTTGAAAATACCCATGCTCGGGATAGGCACCACATGGGGTTGTCGTTAGTGTGAATAAGCTTAAAAGCGAAAGATCCATGATGATTGGTGACTTGAACAAACCATTGTCGCCATGCAAAAGTAAAAAAACTCAGCCTCACATGACTTGGCATAGGAATGTTAAAGCAAGAAGGGGCGCAACCACACGTGACTGTAGAGTTTTGTTTCCCCCTGGCCTGAGGCGGCAGGGAATTATTGTGTATGGAGAACCCCATGCTCGGGAGAGGCACCACATGGGGTCATTGTTAGTGTGAATAACCCCAAAAGCGAAAGAGTCATGGATGGTGATTGGTGACTTAAAAGAGCCATTGTCCCCATGCAAAAGAATAAAAAACTCGGCCTCTCATAACGAAAAGGCATATGAAACAATTTAGAAATATGTTATTACCTGCATGATGGCATACAGGGTCAACCTGAGACCTACGACAACCAATAATGTGGGATAGAAATGTGAAAGCAAGAAGGGCCACAACCATACGTGTTGGAGCGCTTTGTTTCCCCATGGCCTGAGGCGGTGGGACATTTTTGTCTATGGAAAACCCTATGCTCGAGAGAGGCACCACATTGGGTTGCTGTTAGTGTGAATAAGCCCAAAAGCGAAAGTGCCATGATGATTGGTGCCTTGAACAAACCATTGTCGCCATGCAACAGAAAAAAAACTCGGCCTCACATGATTTGGCATAGGAATGTTAAAGCAAGAAGGGGGAGCAACCACACATGACTGGAGCATTTTGTTTCACCATGGCCTGAGGCAGCGGGGCATTATTGTGTATGGGGAACCCCCATGCTTGGGAGAGGCACCACATGGCGTCTTCGTTAGTGTGAATAAGCCCAAAAGCGAAAGAGCTATGGACGATGATTTGTGACTTGAACGAACCATTATCGTCATGCAAAAGAAAAAAACTCGGCCTCGCATATCGAAAAGGCATATGAAAGAATTTCAAAATATGTCATTATCTGCATTATTTGGCATAAAGGGGTCTAAACTAAGACCTACGACAACAAATAATGTGGGATAGGAATGTTAAAGCAAGAAGGGGGCGCAACCACACGTGATTGTAGCATCATGTGTCCCCATGGCCTGAGGCGGCAGGACATTTTTGTCTATGGAGAACCCCATGCTCAAGAGAGGCACCACATGGGGTCATTGTTAGTGTGAATAAGCCCAAAAGCGAAAGAGTCATGGATGATGATTGGTGACTTAAAAGAGCTATTGTTGCCACGCAAAAGAAAAAAAACTCGGCCTCTCATTTCGAAAAGGCATATGAAACAATTTAGAAATATGTTATTACCTGCATGATTTTGCATGTCAGGGTCAACCTAAGCCCTACGACAACCAATAATGTGGGATAGAAATTTTAAAGCAAGAAGGGCCGCAACCACATGTGACTGTAGTGTTTTGTTTCCCCATGGCCTGAGCCGGTGGGACATTTTTGTCTATGGAAAACCCCATGCTCGGGAGAGGCACTACATGGGGTTGTCGTTAGTGTAAATAAGCCCAAAAGTGAAAGAGCCATGATGATTGGTGACTTGAACGAACCATTGTCGCGATGCAAAATAAAAAACTCAGCCTCACATGATTTGGCATAGGAATGTTAAAGCAAGAAGGGTCGCAACCACACGTGACTAGAGCGTTTTGTTTCCCCATGGCCTGAGGCGGCGGGGAATAATTGTGTATGGAGAACCCCATGCTCGGGAGAGGCACCACATGGGGTCGTCGTTAGTGTGAATAAGCCCAAAAGCGAAAGAGCTATGGATGATGCTTGATGACTTGAACGAACCATTGTTGCCACGCAAAAGAAAAAAACTCGGCCTCGCATATGGAAAAGGCATATGGATTTTTTTAGAAATATGTTATTATCTACATGATTTGGCATATAGGGGTCTAACTTAAGACCTACGACAACAAATAATGTGGGATAGGGATATTAAAGCAAGAAGGGGGCGCAACAACACATGACTGGAGCGTTATGTGTCCCCATGGCCTGAGGCAGAGGGGCATTTTTTGTCTACAGATAACCCCATGCTCAAGAGAGGCACCACATGGGGTCATTGTTAGTGTGAATAAGCCCAAAAGCGAAAGAGTCATGGATGATGATTGATGACTTAAAAGAACCATTGTCGCAACGCAAAATAAAAAAAACCCGACCCCTCATATCATAAAGGCATATGAAACAATTTAGAAATATGTTATTACCTGCATGATTTGGCATATCAGGGTCAACCTAAGACCTATGACACCCAATAATGTGGGATAGAAATTCTAAAGCAAGAAGGGCCGTAGCCACACGTGACTGGAGTGTTTTGTTTCTCCATGGCCTAAGGCGGCGGGATATTTTTGTCTTTGGAAATCCCCATGCTCGGGATAGGCACCACATGGGGTTGTCGTTAGTGTGAATAAGCTTAAAAGTGAAAGATCCATTATGATTGGTGGCTTGAACAAACCGTTGTCGCCATGCAAAAGTAAAAAAACTCAGCCTCACATGATTTGGCATAGGAATGTTAAAGCAAGAAGGGGTGAAACCACACGTGACTAGAGTGTTTTGTTTCCCCATGGCCTGAGGCGGCGGGGAATTATTATGTATGGAGAACCCCATGCTCGGGAGATGCACCACATGGGGTCGTCATTAGTGTGAATAAGCCCAAAAGTGAAAGAGCTATGGACGATGATTGGTGACTTGAACGAACCATTATCGCCATGCAAAAGAGAAAACTCGGCCTCGCATATTGAAAAGGCATATGAGGGAGTCCTGGACTAGGGGGTGTCCGGACAGCCGGACTATCATCATCCGCCGGACTCCAAGACTACGAAGATACAAGATTGAAGACTCCGTCCCGTGTCCGGATGGGACTTTCCTTGGCGTGGAAGGCAAGCTTGGCAATACAGATATGTAGATCTCCTACCATTGTAACCGACTCTGTGTAACCCTAGCCCTCTCCGGTGTCTATATAAACCGGAGGGCTTTAGTCCGTAGGACATAACCTCCATTACAACAATCATACCATAGGCTAGCTTCTAGGGTTTAGCCTCCTTGATCTCGTGGTAGATCCACTCTTGTAATACACATCATCAATATTAATCAAGCAAGACGTAGGGTTGTACCTCCATCAAGAGGGCACGAACCTGGGTAAAACATCGTGTCCCTTGTCTCCTGTTACCATCCGCCTAGACGCACAGTTCGGGACCCCCTACCCGTGATCCGCCGGTTTTGACACCGACAGAATATGAAACAATTTAGAAATATGTTATTATCTGAATGATTTGGCATATAGGTGTCTAACCTAAGATCTACAACAACAAATAATGTGGGATAGGAATGTTAAAGCAAGAAGGGGGCGCAACCACACGTGACTGGAGCGTTATGTGTCCCCATGGCCTGAGGCGGCGGGGCATTTTTATCTACGGAGAACCCCATGCTCAGGAGAGGCACCACATAGGGTCATTGTTAGTGTGAATAAGCCCAAAGGCGAAAGAGTCATGGATGATGATTGGTGACTTAAAAGAGCCATTGTCGCCACGCAAAAGAAAAAAACTCGGCCTCTCATATCGAAAAGGCATATGAAACAACTTAGATATATGTTATTACCTACATGATTTGGCATATAAGGGTCAACCAGTGACCTATAACAACCAATAATGTGGGATTGAAATGTTAAAGCAAGAAGTTCCACAACAATACGTGACAGGAGCGTTTTGTTTCCCTATGGCCTGAGACGGTGGGACATTTTTGTCTATGGAAAACCCTATGCTTGGGAGAGGCACCACATGGGGTTGCCGTTAGTGTGAATAAGCCCGAAAGCGCAAGATTCATGATGATTGGTGACTTGAACGAACCATTGTCGCCATGCAAAAGAATAAAAACTCGGCCTCATATGATTTGGCATAGGAATGTTAAAGTAAGAAGGGGGAGCAACCACACATGACAGGAGCATTTTGTTTCCCCATGGCATGATGCGGTGGGGCATTATTATGAATGGGGAACCCCCATGCTCGGGAGAGGCACCACTTGGGGTCGTCGTTAGTGTGAATAAGCCCGAAAGCGAAAGAGCTATGGACGATGATTGGTGACTTGAACGAACCATTTTCGCCACGCAAAAGAAAAAAACTCGGCCTTGCATATAGAAATGGCATATGAAACAATTTAGAAATATGTTATTATCTGCATGATTTGGCATATAGGGGTATAACCTAAGACCTACGACAACAAATAATGTGGGATAGGAATGTTAAAGCAAGAAGGGGCGCAACCACACGTGATTGGAGCGTTATGTGTCCTGATGGCCTGAGGCGGGGGGCATTTTTGTCTGCGGAGAACCCCATGCTCAGGAGAGGCACCACATTGGGTCATTGTTAGTGCGAATAAGCCCCAAAGTGAAAGAGTCATGGATGATGATTGGTGACTTAAAAGAACCATTGTCGCCACACAAAATAAAAAAACTCGGCCTCTCATGTCGAAAAGGCAAATGAAACAATTTAGAAATATGTTATTACCTGCATGATTTGGCATGTCAGGGTCAACCTAAAACCTATGACAACCTATAATGTGGGATACAAATGTTAAAGCAAGAAGGGTTGCAACCACACGTGACTAGAGTGTTTGGTTTATCGATGGCCTGTGGCGGCGGGACATTTTTGTCTATGGAAAACCCCCTGCTCGGGAGAGGCACCACATGGGGTTGTCATTAGTGTGAATAAGCCCAAAAGCGAAAGAGCCATGATGATTGGTGACTTGAAGAAACCATTGTCGCCATGCAAAAGTAAAAAAAACTTGGCCTCCCATGATTTGGCATAGGAATGTTAAAGCAAGAAGAGGGCGCAATCATACGTGAATGAAGCGTTACGTGTCCCCATGGCCAGAGGCAGTGGGGCATTTTTGTCTACGGAGAACCCCATGCTCAGGAGAGGCACCACATGGGATCATTGTTAGTGTGAATAATACCAAAAGCGAATGAGTCATGGATTATTATTGGTGACTTAAAAGAGCCATGCTCGGGAGAGGCGCCACATGGGGTCGTCGTTGGTGTGAATAAGCCCAAAAGCAAAAGAGCTATGGACGATGCTTGGTGACTTGAACGAACCATTATCGCCACGTAAAAGAAAAAAACTCGGCCTCGCATATCGAAATGGCATATGAAACAATTTAGAAATATGTTATTACCTACATGATTTGACATGTCAGGGTCAACCTAAGACCTATGACAACCAATAATTTGGGATAGAAATTGTAAAGCAAGAAGGGACATCCATACGTGACTTGATTGTTTTGTTTCCCCATGGCCTATGGCGCTGGGAAACTTTTGTCTATGGAAAACCACATGCCTGGGAGAGGCACCACATGGGGTTACCGTTAGTGTGAATAAGCCAAAAGCAAAAGGGCCATGATGATTGCTGACTTGAACGAACCATTGTCGCCATGAAACAAAAAACTCGGCCTCACATGATTTCGCATAGGAATGTTAAAACAAGAAAGGGGAGCAACCACACATGACTGGAGCATTTTGTTTCCCTGTGGCCTGAGGCGGCGGGTCCTTATTGTGTATGAAAAGCCCCATGCTCGGGAGAGGCACCACATGGGGTCGTCATTAGTGTGAATAAGCCCAAAAGTGAAAGAGCTATGGACGATGATTGGTGACTTGAATGAACCATTATCGCCATGCAAAAGAAAAAAACTTGGCCTCGCATATCAAAAAGGCATATGGAACAATTTAGAAATATGTTATTATCTGCATGATTTGGCATATAGGGGTCTAACCTAAGACCTACGACAACAAATAATGTGGGATAGGAATTTTAAAGCAAGAAGGGGGTGCAACCACACGTGACTGGAGCGTTATGTGTCCCCATGGCCTGAGGCGGCGGGGCATTTTTGTCTACGGATAAACCCATGCTCTGGAGTGGCACCACATGAGATCATTGTTAGTGTGAATAACCCCTAAAGCGAAAGAGTCATGGATGATGATTGGTGACTTAAAAGAACCATTGTCGCCACACAAAAGAAAAAAAACTCGGGCCCTCATATCAAAAAGGCATATGAAACAATTTAGAAATATGTTATTACTTGCACGATTTGGCATATCAGGGTCAACCTAAGAACTATGACAACCAATAACGTGGGATAGAAATGTTAAAGCAAGAAGGGCCGCAACCACACGTGACTGGAGCGTTTTGTTTCCCCATGGCCTGAGGCGGTGGGACATTTTTGTCTTTGGAAAACCCCTTGCTTGGGCAAGGCACCACATGGGGCTGTCGTTAGTGTGAATAAGCCCAAAAGCGAAAGAGCCATGATGATTGGTGACTTGAATGAACCATTGTCGCCATGCAAAAGAAAAAAAACTCGGCCTCACATGATTTGGCATAGGAATGTTAAAGCAAGAAGGGGGCGCAACCATACGTGACTCGAGCATTTTGTTTCCCCATGGCCTGAGTCAGCGGGGCATTATTGTGTATGAAGAACCCCATGCTCGGGAGAGGCAGCACATGGGTTCGTCGTTACTGTGAATAAGCCCAAAAGCGAAAGAGCTATGGAAGATGATTGGTGACTTTAACGAACCATTGTCACCACGCAAAAGAAAAAAACTCGGCCTCGCATATGGAAAAGGCATATGAAACAATTTAGAAATATGTTATTATCTACATGATTTGTCATATAGGGGGCATAACCTAAGACCTACGACAACAAATAATGTGGGATAGGGATGTAAAAGTAAGAAGGGGGCGCAACCACACGTGACTGGAGTGTTATGTGCCACCATGGCCTAAGGCGGCTGGGCATTTTTTTCTACGGAGAACCCCATGCCCAGGAGAGGCACCACATGGGTTCATTGTTAGTGTGAATAAGCCCAAATGCCAAAGAGTCATGGATGATGACTGGTGACTTAAAAGAACCCTTATCGCTTGTAACATCCCAATTTTCAATTTGGATGTTATACATATATCATCATATGCATATCATATTTAACTGCATTTTGGATGTGATCGAAGAAATCTTAAGCAACTCAAGGACCCAAGGAGAGAGTTGGAGGTTTCATAGAATTTTCATATTTGAATTTATTTCAAATTTGAAACGAGGATCAATTATATTTTCAACAATTTCTTTCCAATTATTTCCAACAATAAAAAAATAAATAAGAGAAGATAATATGACTTCTTCAAAACAGAGGAGAAATATTGGAAAAGAAATTTTGAAATCAAATTATTAGTTTATTTGAATTTTATTTGAATTAGAGAAAAATAAACATGCATTTTTTAAAATTGCATTTTAGTCTAGAATAATGTTCATATTATCCCAAATATTAGGTAGGGAAGTGAAAATTGTTTCTGGAATTTCTAGATTTTTATTTTTATTTATTAGGAATTTTCCTCGCGAAAATCATTCAAAAAAAACTTCCTGGGCCGGCAGAGCCGGGCCGGGCCATGGCCCAGTGCCACCGTCGGACAACGAGGGAGTCCGGGCACGCCCCGCCCCGCGCCGCCCAACCCCCTACCCAAGTCGGACACGCCACCGTCTCTCCTCCCCTCCTATAAAGGCCGGGACCCCGACCTCCTCTCCTCCTCAAGCCGCTTGCGCCGCCAAGAAGACGACCGCCGCCAACCCTGCCGCCGCTACCACCCGCCGTCGTCGTTTTGCCAAGATCGCCACCCCACCGCCGCCGCCTCGCGTCGCCGTGCCGCCCGTCGAGCCACCGGAGCCCCGCTCCGCCTCGCTAGATCTCGCTGCCGCCAGTTAACTTCGGTTAACCGATAAAAAACCGACCCGGTCCGATGGTTTAGTTTTCGGTTTTTTTCGGTTTATTAGGTTTAGATCGGTTTTTATTTTAGTTCGTTATTTGATGAACGTTCACCCGTTAGTTTCTTATAACAAGCGAATTCGTTCGTTACGATCTGTTAGCGGACGTTCGTCCGATAGATTTTTATTTTTAGTTTTATTTTCGGCCACGGACCTATCCGCGAATAGTTTTCTCGCGATTTAGCCCCTGATCTTAAAACTAGCATAACTTTTTGCTCGTTTATCCAAATTAGATTAAACCAATGCCTAAATCTTTGTAATAATCTCTTCTTTCCAGTAAACCAACTTGAACATGATTTTGACAATTTAAAATTTGAGTTTAGCTCAGATTAGTATTTGATCTTGTTTCGTTTGAATCTTGAGTTTCGTAACTCCATTTGAGTTGTTTCTTTTTGCAAATAGTAGCTAATCATATGTACCTACTATTAAGATCTAATCCACATGAAAATAATGTTGTTAGGTTTTGTTTTCTGTTTAGTTTAGTCGTTTGCTTGTTTCGGGTTTTATTTGGATCTTTTCTCGATTTCTCTTTGCATCGTTTGTTTGAGTGCTTATGTATACTACTGTTTGTCTATGCTAGAATACCCGGAGAGCGAAGCTTGTTACTACGAATCTCTAGAGTTTGTAGATCATCAGCAAGGCAAGTTACACTTTGATCATACTCTTCTATACCCAGTTTTTACTATGCATTAGTTATGCCCTCAAATATTCGCATGAGTAGGTTTGGGAACATGTGATTTGGTTGTAGTACTTGAGGTAGGATAATACCTTTTGATCACCCCGAGAATATATGTTATGCTCTATTATTGCTTAGCCATGCTAGTAGACGGGGATTGGATCGTGATTCACGTGGAAGTTATGAGAGTTACTAATCTTGGATAACATTAAGGTGGCAACTTTAGTACACATCTGGGTGGATTGGTTGGGGCACCTGGAGAATCCAGTGTTTCTCCATTTGGGAAATCCCGGTGTACCCATGTGATTTTTCCTCGGTTCGCCACCCAGGCTCAAAGGGATCATATGATATTTCATGCCTAGAAACTTCCGTGTGCAGCCACAAGCCATTATGGGCTCTAGCATAGTTTAGTAAGTTGTATGAGCTCTCGAAGAGGTGGACTAGTAGATGTAGGGGAAAGTAGGTGTACCGGTCTTCCCGGAGTAGAGAGTTAATGCTTCAGAAAGACTATGTCTCGATCTTCCGATCATGGATGCGGTCGAGTCTTGTGGGGAAGAGTGCGCAACCTCTACAGAGTGTATAAACTAATCATTGTTAGCCGTGTCCCCGGTTATGGACATCTTAAGTATCTGGAATTGGATATTATTGTTGATCTCATCACTCTTAAATTAATTGAATTGGGTTTAATGATGATACTTGTTTAATTAGGATTTGAGTTGGAGGAACCTTCTCAAATATTGATACAACTTGGGAATAGTAAATAAAATTTATTCCTTTGTTGTAGGGAAAAACTAGCTTATGCAAAATCATAAACTTAGAGCCTCCACCAGCCAAATATTGCATGTAGATATAGTTCTTGCATTCATTGCTTTACAGTGTAACCTTACCAGCATATTCAATGTGCTGACCTACACGGCTGCAACGTATCATGTTGCAGACTACTCAGACGATGAATAAGGTGCGATAGGTCGTTGTCATGCACTTAGCTATGTCGTTGGAGTTGATGGACTCATTTACCTTCGAAGCTTCCGCAGTTATTTAGTTTAGATGGCCTTTAGCCATTTTATTTTGTGTAATCATACTCTTCATGACGACCTAGATGTAATAAGTGTGTGATTGAACTCTGCTATAGTTCCTCAAGTACTATGTGTGTCAGCATTACTGATCCAGGGATGACACTTAAGCACAAAGACTTCGGTCCATTGGGATCGTGGTCGCTACAAGATGGTATTAGAGCACACGCTGACTGTAGAACGCAACCACTAGGATAAGCCACAGGATTACTCTTCGCTGCTCATTTCTAATTCTCCTCTATTTCTACTCTATAGATGGCGGACCCCAGGAACAAGTTCACTCAGCCAGATGATGACACCCCTTTTGGACGACACTTGAAGGAAATCACTAAGTACTTGAACATCGGACTACCAAGCTTCACTGGGACTTTCTCTGCAACTTTACCGGAACAGGAGCGCTGGAAGATCAAAGTTTGGGTATCTGGGAGGACATTTGCGCCAACAACAGAGCCTATTGATTTCTACCTGGATGCACCAAGTTGGAGTTTGTGAAAGAGCATGGCAGCCCACATCACTTTTGGACGCATATGTGAAGTATACCACAAGGAGCTTGAAAATACCGTCTATCAAATATGTGGACGCCGAGACGAGGAATGGGAGATGATTCATACCAGGAAGGATGGATCAATTGCAACATACACTTAGGAGATGGGTGATCATATTCGCCGATACGAGAATTAGCTATGCTTCAACATGAAGAAGATCAAGAAGCTGATGAAGAAGAATATCGAGCGGAACTCAAGTCAACACGCGATGGATATGAGGAAGAAATTGTTGTACTACTAGAGAAGCATAAAGATTTGAAGAGGAAGCTAGGACTACCCGTGGAGAACCATAAGCGAGAACCTGAAAAGGAGATACGTTCGGAGGACTACATCATCTTGGACGACACCAACACGGACAGTGATGCGAATGATGACAGTGATGACGACTACGTAGACGAATCTGGAGCAGACATCATGGAGTCTTCCACTGATCAAAATTTCTAGACTACCACCAAGTTACTAGTAGTATTCTTCCAAGTAGTTAGCATCGATCGATTTGTAATCGTAGTTAGATCCTTTGTGTGAACCTTGTTTGATATTGAATGAAGTGAATTGATGGTATTTGCCTCATGTGCATATGGGTAGTGAATCTCTCTTAGACCTTATTCTATTCTGTTTTCTCACCCCTTCTAACCCATAGATGCCTCCGAGACGTGACACTGGATTTGTGTTCCCGCCGGAGCTCACCCAATTGATCCAACAGCAGAATGCCTTGATGCATATGCTAGTTCAGAACCAGAACCAGGGTAACAACAACAATAACAACAACCCACCGCCACCACCTCCTGTTGACAACCTAGCCTGTTTTCTGAGGTTGAATCCGCCGGTGTTCTCTAGCAGCACCGAGCCGATTGTTGCAGATCATTGGCTCCGCAAGATTGGAAGAGAACTGACTAATGCAGGATGCATAGATGCGGAGAGAGTGCGCTTTGCTACACATCAGCTTGATGGACCCGCAGCATCTTGGTGGGAGAACTTCACCACCACTTACCCCATCGATACAGTTACTTGGCATCAGTTTTAGCAGGCTTTCCGCACCGCTCATGTTTCAGAAGGAGCAAAGAGCATGAAGAAGCGCGAGTTTTGCAACTTGCGCCAAGGGAGTCATACAGTGGGACAATATGTGGATGAGTTCAGCAAGTTAGCCTGTCATGCCCCAGAAGATGTGGCCACAGATGCCGCTAAGCAGGAGAAGTTTCTTGAGAGACTTAACGATGAGCTAAGCATGCAGTTGATGGTGGCAACTTTCAACAACTACCAGGAGTTGGTAGACAGGGCCCTCATGATAGAAGGCAAGCAGAAACAGAATGATAACCGCAAGAGGAAGTATGGACAGGGGAGGTACACTTCTGGAGCTCAGCAGAAGCCCTGCTATTTGAAGGAAATATGCCCTAGAGGCAATAATAAAGTTATTATTTATTTCCTTATATCATGATAAATGTTTATTATTCATGCTAGAATAGTATTAACCGGAAACATGATACATGTGTGAATACATAGACAAACATAGTGTCACTAGTATGCCTCTACTTGACTAGCTCATTGATCAAAGATGGTTATGTTTCCTAACCATAGGCATGTGTTGTCATTTGATTGATGGGATCACATCCTTAGGAGAATGATGTGATTGACTTGACCCATTCCGTTAGCTTAGCACTTGATCATTTAGTATGTTGCTATTGCTTTCTTCATGACTTATACAAAGTTCCTGCAACTATGAGATTATGCAACTCCCGTTTCTCGGAGGAACACTTTGTGTGCTACCAAACATCACAACGTAACTGGGTGATTATAAAGGTGCTCTACAGGTGTCTCCAAAAGTATATATTGAGTTGGCATAATTCGAGATTAGGTTTTGTCACTCCGATTGTCGGAGAGGTATCTCTGGGCCTTCTCGGTAATACTCATCACCTAAGCCTTGCAAGCATTGTAACTAAAGAGTTAGTTATGAAAAGATGTATTACAGAACAAGTAAAGAGACTTGCGGGTAACGAGATTGAACTAGGTATTGGATACCGACGATCGAATCTCGGGCAAGTAACATACCTATGACAAAGGGAACAACGTATGTTGTTATGCGGTTTGACCGATAAAGATCTTCGTGGAATATGTGGGAACCAATATGAACATCCAGGTTCCGCTATTGGTTATTGACCGAGAATAGTTCTAGGTCATGTCTACATAGTTCTCGAACCCGTAGGGTCCGCACGCTTAACGTTATGATGACAGTTTTATTATGATTTTATAAGTTTTGATGTACCGAAGTTTGTTTGGAGTCCCGGATGTGATCACGGACATGACGAGGAGTCTCGAAATGGTCGAGACATAAATATTGATATATTGGACGACTATATTTGGACACCGAAGTGTTAGGGTGATTTCAAGAAAACGGAGTCTTGGAGGGGTTACCGAACCCCCGGGAAGTATTGGGCCTTAGTGGGCCTGAGGGAGAGAGAGGGCAGCAGCCCAGAGGTGGCGCGCCTCCTAAGGGGAGTCCGACTGGACTAGGGAGGGGTGCGGCCCTCTTCCCTCTCCTCTCCCCTCTTTCCTTCCCCTTCCTCCTTCCTAGTTGGACTAGGAAAGGGAGTCCCACTCCCACTAGGAGGAGGACTCCTCCTTGGCGCGCCCCAAGGGCCGGCCGGCCTCCCCCCTTGCTCCTTTATATACGGGGGCAGGGGCACCCCATAGACACACAAGTTGATCTACGGATCGTTCCTTAGCCGTGTGCGGTGCTCCCCTCCACCATAATCCACCTCGGTCATATCGTCATGAGTTTAGGCGAAGCCTGCGCGATAGAACATCATCATCGTCACCACGCCGTCATGCTGACGGAACTCATCCCCGACGCTTCACTGGATTGGAGCCCGGGGAACGTCATCGAGCTGAACGTGTGCTGAACACGGAGGTGTCGTACGTTCGGTGCTTGGATCGGTCGATTCGTGAAGACGTACGACTACATCAACCGCGTTGTTATAACGCTTCCGCTTAATGATCTACGAGGGTACGTAGACAGCACTCTCCCCTCTTGTTGCTATGCCATCACCATGATCTTGTGTGTGCGTAGGACTTTTTTTGAAATTACTACGTTCCCCAACACTATTCCCCGTACTCGGCAGGACATACTCACAACCATGGAGGGCATACGCACAATGGAGGAAGTTCGCACAACCACAGTGGCCCTAAGAATGGCAATGGGAATGGAGGAAGCAACAGTCAAAACCGTTCCAACCCCGCGACACCAGCCAAGAGGGATCTGAGTCACATTACCTGTTTCAAGTGCGGGGAGACCGGACATTATGCCACTGAATGTCCTGAAGTAAAGAATGGAAATGGCAATGGAAGTTCTAGAAAGAAGCCCAACCCCTTCACCAAAGGTCAGGTGAACCACGTTAGTGTGGAGGAGATTGAGGAGCAGCCTGGCGCAGTTGTCGTTAAGTTTTTTATTAATGCATTTACAGCACTTGTTCTTTTCGATATTGGTGCATCTCATTCATTCGTATCAAGGGGATTTCTAGATAAGTATAAGTTGCCAATAGTAGGCTTTAAGTCACCTATGTTAGTAAGTTCCCCATGAGCGGAGTATATGGCTAGCAGGGGATGCTATCAGTTGCCAATAACCATAGGTAGACATGTTTTCCCCACCGACCTAATCGTCCTGGATTCACAAGGATTGGATGTGATACTAGGCATGGATTGGCTATCCAAGTTTGAGGGAAACATCAATTGTGCTAGTAAATCATTTCTTCTCACCACCCCGGAAGGAAAGAGGATCAAGTATGTATCTAGGCATGTACCGAGGAGGACTCAGGTGAATTCCTTATCAAGAGTTGTTCAGGAGGAAGTACCAGTGGTGAAGGGTTGCCCCGATGCATTTCCAAAGAGTTACCAGGCATGCCACCGGATCAAGACATTGAGTTTTTGATTGAGTTATTGCCAGACACTGGACCAATATCAAAAAGACCGTATCGGATGCCCGCAAATGATCTAGAGGAAATTAAGAAGAATATTAAAGAGTTACTGGAGAAAGGTTATATTCGACCAAGTTCATCACCTTGGGGAGCCCCAGTGCTTCTAGTTGAGAAGAAGAATGGATCTTTGAGGATGGTTGTTGATTATCGTGTGTTGAATGAGGTGACGATCAAGAATAAATACCTTCTACCGGTGATCAATGATTTATTTGACCAGCTGCAAGGAGCTACTCCAAGATTGCTCTTCGATCAGGTTATCGCCAGTTGAAAATCCGAGAGCAGGATATACCTAAGATAGCTTTTACCATGAGGTATGGGCTATATGAGTATACAATTATGTCATTTGGTTTGACTAATGCCCCTGCCTATTTCATGAGTATGATGAACCAAGTGTTCATGGAGTTTTTGGATAAGTTTTTCATGGTGTTTATTGATGACATTTTGGTCTACTCAAAGAATGAAGAAGAGCATAAGGAACATTTGTGTTTGGTTCTCGAGAAGCTCAGGGAACATCAGTTGTATGCCAAGTTCAGCAAATGTGAGTTTTGGTTGAAGGAAGTTGGATTTCTCGGACATGTTATATTCGGAGAAGGAATAGCAGTAGAACCTACCAAGGTTGCATCTGTCACTAAATGGTTGGCATCCACCTTAGTGGGAGAGATCAGAAGTTTTTTTGGACTCGTAGGTTATTACCGGAGATTTATTGAGAACTTTTCCAAGATTGCGAAGCCCATGACGGACTTATTGAAGAAGGACACCAGATTCAAATGGACTGAGGATTGTGAGGCCAGTTTTCAGGAGTTGAAGAAATGTTTGGTTACAGCCCCAGTGCTGATTCTCCTAGACATACGCTAGGATTTCCAAGTGTATTGTGATGCTTCACGTCGAGGACTTTGAGGAGTGCTTATGCAGGACGGAAGGGTTGTTTCATATGCCTCACGACAGCTTCGACCTCATGAGTTGAATTATGCTACGCAAGATTTGGAGTTAGCAGCCGTAGTGCATGCGCTCAAGACATAACCGTTGTGATGTATATACGGATCACAAGAGTTTGAAGTACATCTTCACACAGAAGGAGTTAAACCTCAGGCAAAGGAGATGGTTGGAGCTCATAAAGGATTATGACATGAGATTGCATTATCATGCAGGAAAGGCCAACATCATAGAAGATGCGTTGAGCCGCAAGAGTTATGTTAACACGCTCATAACCGGAGGATTACCTAAGGAGTTAGTAGACGATCTTAGAGAGCTACGCTTGGAGATAGTTCCGAGAGGTTATGTTGTAGCATTGGAAATTTAGTCCACTTTGCTAGGAAAGATCAGAGAAGCCCAGAAGACGGACAAGGAAATTGCTGAGATAAAGGAAATGAAGAGTAAAGGAAAGGCTAAAGGATTTCGTGAGGATGAGCATGACACTTTATGGTACGAGGATCGTATTTATGTGCCTAATGACACTGAGATCAGGAAGTTGATTCTTCAGGAGGCTTATGATTCGCCTTACTCTATTCATCCATGCAACACCAAGATGTATCTGGATTTGAAGGAAGGTTTCTGGTGGACAGGAATGAAGAAGGATATTGCCGAGTATGTAGCAGTATGTGATGTATGTCAGAGAGTTAAGGCAGAGCATCAGAAACCAGCAGGGTTACTTCAGCCTTTGCCAATACCTGAATGGAAGTGGGATAAACTTGGCATGGATTTTATCACTGGATTACCGAGGACTCGTTCAGGATATGACTCTATCTGGGTTGTAGTTGATCGCTTGATGAAGGTAGCCCATTTCATCCCTGTTAAGACAACTTATACGAGTGCTAAGTTGGAAAAGATATACATGACCAAGATTGTATGTCTGCATGGAGTTCCAAGGACCATCGTATCAGATAGAGGAACACAGTTTACTTCAAATTTTTGGAATCAGTTGCATGAAACTTTGGGTACCAGGCTAGAGTTCAGTACACCCTTTCATCCACAGACAGATGGAGAGACCGAGAGAGACAATCAGATTCTGGAGGACATATTGAGAGCTTGTGCGCTAGATTACGGATCTAGTTGGGACGATAATTTGCCCTATGCAGAGTTCTCCTATAACAACAGTTATCAAGCCAGTTTGAAGATGGCCCCTTTCGAAGCCTTCTACGGAAGGAGGTGCAGGACACCACTCTCGTGAGATGAAGTTGGAGATCGATAGTTGTTCGGACCATACTTAATTAGAGATTCTGAGGAGAAGGTTAAGTTGATTCAGGACAGACTCAAGGTAGCCCAATCCAGGCAGAAGAGTTATGCAGATACTAAACATCAGGAGGTAGCTTACGAAGTCGGAGACAGAGCATATCTTCGTGTGTCCCCACTTCGAGGAGTTAAACATTTTGGAGTCAAGGGAAAGCTAGCACCACATTTTGTGGGGCCATACAGAGTTTTGGAACACATGGGAGAAGTTGCGTACAAGTTCGAATTACCTGAAGGATTGTCAGGAGTTCATGATGTGTTTCATGTTTCCCAGCTGAAGAAGTGCGACGCAGAGATGGCCAACATTCCTCTGAGAGATACAGTGCCACTGGAAGCAATTCAGTTGGATAGTGATCTGACCTATGAAGAGAAGCCCGTCAAGATTCTCGAGTTTTCCAGCCGTGTTACTTGCAGCAAGGTTATCAAGTTTTGCAAAGTTCAGTGGAGCCACCATACCAAGGAGGAAGCCACCTGGGAGCGAGAAGAAGACCTCCGCAAGGACCACCCAAACCTTTTTTCTGACCAACCCGAATCTCGGGGGCGAGATTCATCTTAAGGGGAGTAGGTTTGTAACATCCCAATTTTCAATTTGGATGTTATACATAGATCATCATATGCATATCATATTTAACTGCATTTTGGTTGTGATCCAAGAAATCTTAAGCAACTCAAGGACCCAAGGAGAGAGTTGGAGGTTTCATAAAATTTTCATATTTGAATTTATTTCAAATTTGAAAAGAGGATCAATTTGATTTTCAACAATTTATTTCCAATTATTTCCAACAATAAAAAAATAAATAAGAGAAGATAATATGACTTCTTCAAAACAGAGGAGAAATATCGGAAAAGAAATTTTGAAATCAAATTATTAATTTATTTGAATTTTTTTGCTATTTTATTTGAATTAGAGAAAAAAAACATGCATTTTTAAAAATTGCATTTTATCTAGAAAAATGTTCATATTGTCCCAAATATTAGGTAGGGACAGTGAAAATTGTTTCTGGAATTTTTAGATTTTTATTTTTATTTATTAGGATTTTTTCCCCGCAAAAATCATTAAAAAACTTCCTGTGCCGGCCCAGCCGAGCCGGGCCATGGCCGAGTGATACGTCTCCAACGTATCTATAATTTTTGATTGTTCCATGCTATTATATAACCCGTTTTGGATGTTTATGGGCTTTACTTTACACTTTTATATCATTTTTGGGACTAACCTACTAACCGGAGGCCCAACCCGAATTGCTGTTTTTTTTTGCCTATTTCAGTGTTTCGAAGAAAAGGAATATCAAACGGAGTCCAAACGGAATGAAACCTTGGGGAGCGATCTTTTTGGAACAAACGCAATCCAGGGGACTTAGAGTGGATTTCAAGCAAAAGAGGAGGCGGCCACGAGGGTGCCAGGCGTGCCCCCTAGGGGTGGGCGTGCCCCCCACCCTCGTGGGCCCCTCAAGCATCCACCAACCTACTTATTCCTCCTATATATACCCACGTACCCCGAAAACATCCAGGAGCACCACGAAAACCTAATTCCACCGCCGCAACCTTCTGTATCCGCGAGATCCCATCTTGGAGCTTTCGTCGGCGCTCCGTCGGATGGGGAATCGACCACGAAGGGCCTCTAATCATCTCCAAGGCCTCTCCGATGAGTTGTGAGTAGTTTACCACAGACCTTCAGGTCCATAGTTATTAGCTAGATGGCTTCTTCTCTCTTTTTGAATCTCAATACAAAGTTCTCCTCAATCTTCTTGGAGATCTATTCGATGTAACTCTTTTTGCGGTGTGTTTGTCGAGATCCGATGAATTGTGGTTTATGATCAAATTTATCTATGAGAAATATTTGAACCTCCTCTGAATTCTTTTATGTGTGATTAAGTTATCTTTGCAAGTCTCTTCGAATTATCAGTTTGGTTTGGCCTACTAGATTGATCATTCTTGCAATGGGAGAAGTGCTTAGCTTTGGGTTCAATCTTACGGTGTCCTTTCCCAGTGACAGCAGGGGCAGCAAGGCATGTATTGTATTGTTACCATCGAGGATAAAAAG
Source organism: Aegilops speltoides (assembly GCA_021437245.1). Classification (NCBI taxonomy): domain Eukaryota; kingdom Viridiplantae; phylum Streptophyta; class Magnoliopsida; order Poales; family Poaceae; genus Aegilops; species Aegilops speltoides. The sequence goes on along the minus strand of CM038141.1, from coordinate 410,669,741 downwards.
ATGGGTTTTATATCATATTACATGAGTTTATCCCTCTACATCATGTCATCTTTCTTAATGCGTTACTCTGTTCTTCATGAACTTAATACTCTAGATGCAGGCATGAGTCGGTCGATGTGTGGAGTAATAGTAGTAGATGCAGAGTCGTTTCGATCTACTTGTCACGGACGTGATGCCTATATACATGATCATGCCTAGATAATCTCATAACTATGCGCTTTTCTATCAATTGCTCGACAGTAATTTGTTCACCCACCATAATACTTATGCTATCTTGAGAGAAGCCACTAGTGAAACCTATGGCCCTCGGGTCTATCTTTTATCATATAAGTTTACCATCTACTTTTATTTGCATCTTTACTTTTCCAATCTATACAATAAAAATACCAAAAATATGTATCTTATCATATTATCTCTATCAGATCTCACTTTTGCAAGTGGTCGTGAAGGGATTGACAACCCCTTTATTGCATTGGTTGCGAGGTTCTTGTTTGTTTGTGTAGGTGCGTGGGACTTCTGGGGAGCCTCCTACTGGATTGATACCTTGGTTCTCAAAAACTAAGGGAAATACTTACGCTACTTTGCTGCATCACCCTTTCCTCTTCAAGGAAAACCAACGCAAGCTCAAGACGTAGCAAGAAGGATTTCTGGCGCCGTTGTCGGGGAGGTCTTCGCTCAAGTCAAGACATACCAAGTACCCGTCACAAACTCATCTCCCTCGCATTATATTATTTGCCATTTGCCTCTCGTTTTCCTATCCCCCACTTCACCCTTGTAGTTTTATTCGTCCTCTCTTTCCCAACCTCCTCTCTCTTTTGCTTGCTTTTTTTGCTTGTGTGTTGGATTGCTTGTCACAATGGCGCAAGATAATACCAAATTGTGTGACTTTTCCAATACCAATAATAACGATTTCATTAGCAATCCGATTGCTCCTCTTAATGTTGTTGAGTCTTGTGAAATCAATGCTGCTTTGTTGAATCTTGTTATGAAAGATCAATTCTCTGCCCTAACAGACAAAGGAACCTCACTATCATGGAAGCCATTCCATATTTAAGAAACAACATACCTCAAGCTTTTTCCATGGAGATCATTATCATTGCATCTTGGGCCATTTGGATAGTCAGGAATGATAAGATTTTCAATAGCATTCCAACCAGCATTGATAGATGGAAGTTCATTTTCCTCACAGAACTGCACCTGCTCAAATTCAGAATTAAGGAGAAGCTTTCAGATTCTTTCTGTTCCTGGTTGGACACACTTGTCCTGTAGCTCTTGGAGTTTTAGTTAGTTTTTTTAGTTTTCTTCTTCAGTTCTTTTATTTTTTTAGTTTTTCTTCTGTTCAGGGCTTTTCTCAAGCCTTCTTTCCTTGTACTTTGCTTATTATGATAATAAAAATTGCAGTGGGGTATTGCCCTACTGTGTACAGTCAAAAAAAAGAAAGATCAATTCTCCGGCCTTCCTAGTGAAGATGCCGCTACCCATCTAAACAACTTTGTTGATTTGTGTGAGATGCAAAAGAAGAAAGATACGGATAATGATATTGTTAAATTAAAGTTATTTCCGTTTTCACTGAGAGGTCGTGCTAAAATTTGGTTTTCGTCTTTGCCTAAAAATAATATTGATTCATGGAATAAGTGCAAAGATGCTTTTATCTCTAAGTATTTTCCTCCCGCTAAGATCATCTCTCTTAGGAACGATATTATGAATTTTAAACAACTTGATCATGACCATGTTGCCCAATCTTGGGAAAGAATGAAATTGATGATTCGCAATTGCCCTACTCATGGTTTGAATTTATGGATGATCATACAAATTTTTTATGCCAGGTTGAATTTTGCTTCTAGAAATCTTTTAGATTCGGCCGCGGGAGGCACTTTTATGGAAATCACCTTCGGAGAAGCTACTAAACTCCTTGGTAACATTATGGATAATTATTCTCAATGGCAGACCGAAAGATCTACTAGTAAAAAAGTGCATGCTATAGAAGAAATTAATGTTTTGAGTGGAAAGATGGATGAACTTATGAGATTCTTTGCTACTAAGAGTGCTCCTATTGATCCCAATGATATGCCTTTGTCTACTTTGATTGAGAATAATAAGGAATCTATGGATGTGAATTTTGTTTTTGAGAACTGATGACAGTGGGGGAGATCCCCACTGACTTTGTATTAAAAAGTTAAATGGTTAGTACAGTCCCAACAGTCCAGCTCAGTTAGCCTACAGTCCTATCACATAATCTCTACTACATAGGAGAGAAGGGGGGGTATAAGGAAAAGAGTTACAGAAGGTGATATCCCCCTAATTACAATGCAGCTACTATAGACAAGATATAAGGAGTTTGCTCCTGCTTGGCCCTATGGACCAACATAGCAAAATCATGCTTGAATCTGTTTTTCCAGGAAGCAAAGGACGGCTGGACCCCTCTGAAGTGTTTATCATTCCTTTCCTTCCAGATCCCCCAGGCCGCCACCATGAACACCTCCATGAACATGTGTCCATTCCAAGAGCTCTTACCAGCGTGCAGTAAAGTGAGTCTGCAGTCCCCAACTGGCCACTGAATCCCAAGACTGTCCCAGCACCTTTTACTAAACGGACAGTTAAAGAAGAGGTGAGCAACGTCTTCTTCAGGTGGGTTTTGGCAGAGCAAACAGGCATAATCATCATTCTGGATTTTATAGTGCCTCCTTCTCAGCATATTTCTGGTGTTCAACCGATCAGCCAACAGCAGCCAGGCGAACATTTTCCATTGCATGGTACATTTGGTTTTCCAAATCCAGCAAAAGGCCTCATCCACCTGCACATCCTTGAAGCAGTGCTCATAAAATTTAGTTGCTTTAAAACCAGACCCCCCCCACACACACACACAATTCCATGCATCATCCCTGACAGCCAGGGACACATCCGACGTGGCCAGCTGTAGGTTGGTCACTTCAAGCCTAGCCTCCATCGAGAGGGGGAGGTGAAATACGTCCCCCAACCTCACTGACGAGAGAAGAGACTGGACTGACACATCTTGGTTCTTGGCAAAGGAAAAGGCTCTCAGGAATGTGTCCTGGAACAGGCCATCCTTCCATTCGTCTTTCCAGAAGAGGATCGAGTCACCAGACCCAACGGTCGCCCTGGTAACCCCTCTGTATATATCAGACAACTGCATTAGATCTTTCCACCAGAACGAGCCACAAAGGTCCACTGCATGCGGAGTTTGATTGCTGTAATAGGAATTCCAGACAAGCTAAACCCAGGGAACATCTTGTCTGTTGTAGAACTTATGAAGTTGTTTCAGCAATAAACCTTGATTCTGAACCTTGAGGTTTATGATCCCCAAGCCTCCCTTGTTTTTCGGTCTGCAAACCATGTCCCAAGCTGCGAGGGAACTGCCTTTGGTGCCATCCTCTGTTTTCCTTAGCCACAGACAGGATCTTCGTAGTTTGTCCAGGTGCTCAATGATCCTGGGGTTTAGCTTGATGGAGCACATTGCATAAATCGTGAGCAAGGTCACGACCGAGTTGAGAAGAGTCAATTTGGAGCCATAATCAAGCAAGGAAACTGCCGCTGGAATCTTTCTCTGCACTGCGATGACCATGGGCAGCAGATCCGTAACTGTGGGGCGGGTCATTCCCATAGGCAGCCCAAGATACATGAATGGCATTTGCCCAACGACACATCCAAAAATCTCTGCCAATTCGCGCGACTCCGCTGGTTCCAGGTTGATTGGGATCATCGTAGATTTGTGAAAATTGATTTTCATGCCAACCGATGTAGCGTAGTCCAAGAGAATTTTCTTGAGGACACGAGCTTGATTCGGGCAAGCTGGGAAAACCAGAATCGTGTCATCCGCGTACTGAATAACTGGGTAGTTGTCGTCGTGAGACCGAATCGGCAGGTGCAATTGCCCAGCTCTACAGGCTTCATTGATCGCCGATTGCAAAAGGTCTGCAGCAAGAACAAAAATTAAGAGCGAGAGCGGATCGCCCTGTCTCACTCCACACAGACAGGCGAATTTCTTCCCCGGTGTACAGTTGAGCAACACAGAGGAGATGCCTGAGGAGAAAATGCTTCTGATCCATCCAATCCACCTCTCATCGAATCCCGTGTGCCTCATGATCTCAATCATAGGTTCATGTTGAATTGTGTCAAAGGATTTTGCGAAGTCTAACTTTAGCAGACAGCAAGCACGGCCCGAAGCTTGACACTGGTGGATGTATTCGAAGGCCCAAGCCAGGCAATCTTGAATTGATCTCCCTTTAAGAAAACCGTACTGGTTTTTATGGATGATTTGGAGGATTACTTTCTGCAACCGATTAGCCAAGAGCTTGGTTATCAACTTGAGACAACAATTCAGGAGGGTGATGGGCCTGTAATCACTTGCAGTCTCAGGCGAGTATGATTTCGGGATTAAGGTGATAAACCCCCCAAGTTTAGGCTTTGTAGATCCAGCTTTCCTTCATAGAAGTCCTCACAGAGGGTGTAAAAATCATGCTCTATTATATGCCAGCATGATTTCAAAAAGCACCCATTAAAACCATCTGGTCCAGGCGCACGATCGGAGGGCATTTCTCGGACAACTTTATCAATCTCCTCATGTGTAAAAGGTTTTGTCAGGTCATCCAATCCTTCCACCTTTTTAATTAACCTAGACAGGTCAAATTTCATGTCATGCGGCTCCGCCTTTCCCAACCTGTTTTTGTATGTCTGGTAAAGCTCAAGCGCTTTCCCTGCATGGTCAGAAACGATCGATCCATCAGATAATTTCAAAGAGGCGATCGAGTTTCTTCTGAAATGCTCACTCGCTGCGGACTGAAAGAACTTGGTGTTGTCCCCCCCCCCCACACTGGAACCATCTAACCGTGTATCGCTTCTTCCAGTATTCCCATTTATACCCAAGGAGGACAACTAAATGTTCCTTAAGAATAACACGGAAGTTCTTCTCTGGTATTGTGAGAGGCCTTAAATCCTCAATCCCATCTAATTCAAGAAGAGCCCAGTTGGAATTATCAATACACAGATTCAGTCTGGAGATGTTCTTGCTCCACTTCTTCATAGCATATCTGAGATGCTTAAATTTTTTGCTCAACATGGCAGCCGAGTTATGTGCAAAACAGTTTTTGTTCCATGTGGACTGCACCACTTCAAAGAAACCAGGGTGTGATATCCAGAAATTGTCGAAACGAAAGATTTTCAATTTAGGGACAGAGGTCTCAATCGAGATCACACACGGCGCACGATCCGAGACCGGTTTTGGGAGCGGTGCAACAGTCGTGTTGGGGTAACTGGAGGTCCAATTGGCCGAGGTGAAGAACCAATCAAGCTGCTCAAGCAGTGGATCTGTCTGCATGTTACTCCATGTAAACCTCCTCCCTTTTATCGGCAGTTCAACTAGGGCTTGCGATTGTATGAAATCATTGAAGGTGAGCATGTCATTAGCATTCCCTCTAGGCTTATTGCGATTGTCCGGGGCTCTGATATAGTTGAAATCGCTGCATAACAACCAGTCCTCATTGTTCGGAATATCTAGGTCAAACAGCCAGGAAGTAAAGGTTGTCCTAAAAGGGCCATCACATGGGCCATATATATTAAACAAGTTCCACGATTTGGCAGTTTGTAAAGAGGTAAACTGAATACCCAAAGCAAAAGATTCAGAGCAGATAAGATCACCACTGAATATCAAACTGTCCCATAAAGTGATCAGGCCCACAGAAGCCCCTTGAGAGGGCACAACTTCAAATTTATCAAACCGTTTTGGACAGAAAGTTCTAACAAAGGACTTATCAAAAGAGACACGCTTAGTTTCTTGAAGACAGATAACAGAACAACCACTACTATCAATTGCATTTCGTAACGCCAAAAGCTTCTGATCAGAGTTGATCCCCCGCATGTTCCAGCACAGCACCTTCCACGCCTTATGCATCAGCCTGGGGATCTTCACGCTCCTGCGCCGCCAAGGACGCGCGCAGTTTCTGCTTGCTTAACTGATCCGGGCGCAATCCACACATATTAGTACCAATAGATTGTATGGTAGAAATAGGTGTGGGAGGGGGGATATCACTATGTACCTTGTTGTTCTTAGTTGGAGCACATGGCGCTGTGGCAGAAGAAGCGCATTGCACTTGAGGAACTTTGCGTGGTTTCACTTTGGACTGCGCTGGTTTCTTGTCAGACATGGGGGGCACTTTAAAACCATCGTACTTGTTGGTAGGAATAATTTTGGTAACAATGCTTATAGAGGAAACTTTAATCCTAGACCGTTCCCTAGTAATTCTTCTAATAATTATGGAACTTCCTACAATAATTCTTATGGTAATTTTAATAAGATGCCCTCTGATTTTGAGAATAGTGTTAAAGAATTTATAATCTCTCAAAAGAATTTTAATGCTTTGCTTGAAGAAAAATTGCACAAAGTTGATGATTCGGCTAGGAACGTTGATAGACTTTCGCTTGATGTTGATTCTTTGAAACTTATATCTAATCCTCCTAAGCATGATATCAATGAGTCTCTCAAATCCATGAGAATTTCCATTGATGAGTGCAAAGAAAGAACCGCTAGATTGCGTGCTAAGAAAGATTGCTTTGTAAAAGCGTGTTCTTCTAGTTTCCATGAAAATAATGATGAAGATCTAAAAGTTATTAATGTGTCCCCTATTAAATCTTTGTTTTGCAATATGAATCTTAATAATGATGGTACTCGAGATGAGTCAACTTTAGTTAAAAGGCGTCCCAATAATTCGGAGTTTTTAGATCTTGATGCTAAATTTGGTAAAAGTGGGATTGGAGAGGTCAAGACTTTAAATAGCATTGAACCCACTATTATGGATTTCAAGGAATTTAATTATGATAATTGTTCTTTAATAGATTGTATTTCTTTGTTGCAATCCGTGTTGAATTCTCCTCATGCTTATAGTCAAAATAAAGCTTTTACCAAACATATCGTTGATGCCTTGATGCAATCTTATGATGAAAAACTAAATTTGGAAGTTTCTATACCTAGAAAACTTTATGATGAGTGGGAACCTACTATAAAGATTAAAATTAAAGATCATGAGTGCTACGCTTTTTGTGATTTGGGTGCTAGTGTTTCCACGATTCCGAAAACTTTATGTGATGTGCTAGGTTTCCATGATTTTGATTATTGCTCTTTAAATTTGCACCTTGCGGATTCCACCATTACGAAACCTATGGGAAGGATCAATGATGTTCTTATTGTTGCAAATAGCAATTATGTGCCCATAGATTTTATCGTTCTTGACATAGATTGCAATCTTTTTCATGTCCTATTATTCTTGGTAGACCTTTCCTTAGAACGATTGGTGCAATTATTGATATGAAGGAAGGGAATATTAGATTCCAATTCTCATTAAGGAAAGGCATGGCGCACTTTCCAAGAAAGAAAGTCAAATTACCTTATGAACCTATCATGCGAGCTACTTATGAATTGAGTGCCAAAGATGGCACTACTTAGATCTATCCTCACTTTTATGCCTAGCTAGGGGCGTTAAACGATAGCGCTTGTTGGGAGGCAACCCAATTTTATTTTTGTTCCTTGATTTTTGCTTATTTTTGGTAATAAATATTTCATCTAGATTCTTTTTATATGTGGTTTGATGTTTTAATTAGTGTTTGTGCCCAGTACAACCTATGGGATCATCTACGGTGATAGTTAATTTGATTCTGCTGAAAAACAGAAACTTTTGCGTGCACGAGAATAATTTTAATAAATCACATAAATGTGCTTTTGCGTTTACTCTTTTTGCAGTAGATTAGTAGACAAATTTCCCAGGACTTCCTATTTTGGTAGGATTTTTAGAGTTCCAAAAGTATTCGAAAGTTACAGATTTCTACAGACTGTTCTGTTTTTGACAGATTCTGTTTTTCGTGTGTTGTTTGCTTATTTTGATGCATCTATGGCTAGTATCGGGCGGTATAAACCATAGAGAAGTTGGAATACAGTAGGTTTAACACCAATATAAATAAAGGATGAGTTAATTACAGTACCTTATGTGGTGGTTTTTCCTTCTTGCACTAACGGAGCTTATGAGATTTCCTGTTGAGTTTTGTGTTGTGAAGTTTTCAAGTTTTGGGTAAAGATTTGATGGACTATGGAATAAGGAGTGACAAGAGCCTAAGCTTGTGGATGTCCATGTCACCCCAGGATATTCAAGGATAACCAAAAGTCTAAGCTTGGGGATGCCCCGGAATGCATCCCCTCTTTCGTCTTCGTCTATCGGTAACTTTACTTTGAGCTATATTTTTATTCGCCACATGATATGTGTTTTGCTTGGAGCGTCTTGTATGATATTAGTCTTTGCTTTTTATATTACCACAATTATACTTGATGTACACACCTTTTGGGAGAAATCCACATGATTTAGAAATTATTAGAATACTCTATGTGCTTCACTTATATCTTTTGAGCTAGATAGTCTCGCTCTATTACTTCACTTATATCTTTTTAGAGCATGGCGGTGGCTTGATTGTGTAGAAATTGTTGATGTCTCATGCTTCACTTATATTATTTTGAGAGTATTTTAGAACAGCATGGTATTTGCTATGGTTACAAAATTGGTCCTAAAATGATGGGCATCCAAGTTGGGTATAATAAAAACTATCATAGGAAGTGAATTGGATGCTATGATCAATTTGATACTCGATAATTGTTTTGATATATAGAGGTGGTGATATTAGACTCATGCTAGTTGGGTGATTGTGAATTTAAAGAATACTTGTGCTAAAGTTGGCAAGTCCCGTAGCATCCACGTATGGTAAAAGTTGTGTAACAAATTTATTGCATGGGGTGCTCTTTTGATTGCCTTCCCTTGTGTGGAGGTCGGGGGCACGCGATGGTTAACTCCTACCAACCCCCCTAGGACCATGCGTATTAGTACTTTGCTTCAGGGCTAATAAAACTTTTGCAATAAGTATATGAGTTCTTTATGACTAATGTGAGTCCATGGATTATACACACTTTTACCCTTCCATTTTGCTAGCCTCTTCGGTACCGCGCATTGCCCTTTCTCACCTTGAGAGTTGCTGCAAACTTCGCCGGTGCATCCAAACCCCGTGATACGATATGCTCTATCACACATAAACCTCCTTATATCTTCCTCAAAACAGCCACCATACCTATCTAGTATGGCATTTCCATAGCCATTCCGAGATATATTGCCATGCAACTTTCCACCATTCCATTTATCATGACACGCATCATCATTGTCATATTGCCTTGCATGATCATGTAGTTGACATCGTATTTGTGGCAAAGCCACCATGCATAATTTTTCATACATGTCACTCTTGATTTATTGCCCATCCCGGTACACCGCCGGAGGCATTCATATAGAGTCACATCTTGTTCTAGTTTTGAGTTGTAATTCATGAGTTGTAAATAAATAAAAGTGTGATGATCATCATTATTAGAGCATTGTCCCAAATAAAAAAAGAGACAGGACAAAAAAGGAAAGGCCCAAAAAAAGAAAAAAATAAGGGGGACAATGCTACTATCTTTTTCCACACTTGTGCTTCAAAGTAGCACCATGTTCTTCATATAGAGAGTCTCATATGTTGTCACTTTCATATACTAGTGGGAATTTTTCATTATAGAACTTGGCTTGTATATTCAAACGATGGGCTTACTCAAAATGCCCTAGGTCTTCGTGAGCAAGCAAGGTGGATGCACACCCACTTAGTTTCTTTTGTTGAGCTTTCATACATTTATAGCTCTAGTGCCTCCGTTGCATGGCAATCCCTACTCCTCATGTTGACATCAATTGATGGGCATCTCCATAGCCCGTTGATTAGCCTTGTCAATGAGAGACTTTCTCCTTTTTTGTCTTCTCCACACAACCTCCATCATCATATCCTATTCCACCCATAGTGCTATATCCATGGCTCACGCTCATGTATTGCGTGAGAGTTGAAAAAGGCCGAAGCACGCTAAAAAGTAGGGATAATTAGATTTATGCCCCTAGTTGTGTCCCACTCGTCTGTTTTACCCCTAATTCCCAAAAGTCACCGGTTCTGTCCAAATCACTTTGCTCCTCTTATGCTTTTGCCCTTTAACCGTTTGACATCAGTTTGAAAACTTCATAACTAATTCATACTAAATCAGAAAAATGCAAATAAGATACCAAAATGTTCAGAAATACACAACCTATATGCAGTGTCATTTGCAATCATGAAAAAAGTGTTGGAAAGTGCCCACCCGAGTTTTAGCTCTTATGCTACCACCATGAATAGTAAAATCTAAATAAGTTCAAAAAAATCAAAAAAAGTTGGTGGCAAAGAATGACAAATGTTTTAAGTGCCTGCCAAGTTTCATCAGGGAATAACATTCATGGGTGCTGTGGCAAAAAAAACAATCAGCACTCCAAAATAGACTTTTTTTGCCACGACTTCCACGAATTTCGTTCCCTAATGAAACTTGGCAAGCACTTAGAACATTTGTCGTTCTTTGCCACCATATTTTTTTGAATTTTTTAGAGTTTACTATTCATGGTGGTATCAAAAGAGCTAAAACCCTGATGTGCGCTTTCCAACACTTTTTTCATGTATGCAAATGACACTGACATATAGGTGATGTTTTTCTGAACATTTTGGTATCTTATTTGCATTTTTCTGATTTAGTATGAATTAGTTATGAAGTTTTCAAACTAACGGTTAAAAGGTCAAAGGGCAAAAGCATAAGAGGAGCAAAGTGACTTGGACAGAACCGGTGACTTTTGGGAATTAGGGGTAAACAGACGAGTGAGACACAACTAGGGGCATAAATCTAATTATCCCTAAAAAGTATGAACCAATTGCTTGGCTAAAACCGGGGTTGTTCTTGATGAGAGTATTTTGTGTGATGAAAATGAAACATGGCCTAACTATATGATTTTGTAGGGATGAACCTTCTAATGCCATGATATTTTGGGAAGACATGATTGCTTAGTTAGTATGCTTGAAGTATTACTATTTCTTATGTCAATATGAACTTTTATTTTGAATATTTGGATCTGAACATTCATGCCACAATAAAGAAAATTACATTGAGAATTATGCTAGGTAGCATTCCACATCAAAAATTCTGTTTTTATCATTTACCTACTCGGGGACAAGCAGGAACTAAGCTTGGGGATGCTTGATACGTCTCCAACATATCTATAATTTTTTATTGTTCCATGCTATTATATTACCCGTTTTGGATGTTTATGGGCTTTACTTTACACTTTTATATCATTTTTGGTACTAACCTACTAACCGGAGGCCCAGCCCGAATTGCTGTTTTTTTGCCTATTTCGGTGTTTCAAAGAAAAGGAATATCAAACGGAGTACAAACGGAATGAAACCTTCGGGAGCGATCTTTTTGGAACAAACGCAATCCAGAGGACTTGGAGTGGACGTCAAGCAACAGAGGAGGCGGCCATGAGGGTGCCCGGCGCGCCCCCTAGGGGTGGGCGCGCCCCCACCCTCGTGGGCCCCTCGAGCGTCCACCGACCTACTTCTTCCTCCTATGTATACCCACGTACCCCGAAAACATCTAGGAGCACGACGAAAACCTAATTCCACCGCCGCAACCTTCTGTATCCGCGAGATCCCATCTTGGAGCCTTCGTCGGTGCTCCGCCGGAGGGGGAATCGACCACGAAGGGCCTCTACATCATCTCCAAGGCCTCTCCGATGAGTTGTGAGTAGTTTAACACAGACCTTCGGGTCCATAGTTATTAGCTAGATGGCTTCTTCTCTCTTTTTGAATCTCAATACAAAGTTCTCCTCGATCTTCTTGGAGATCTATTCGATATAACTCTTTTTGCGGTGTGTTTGTCGAGATCCGATGAATTGTGGATTTTTGATCAAGTTTATCTATGAGAAATATATGAATCTCCTCTGAATTCTTTTACGTGTGATTAAGTTATCTTTGCAAGTCTCTTCAAATTATCAGTTTGGTTTGGCCTACTAGATTGATCTTTCTTGCAATGGGAGAAGTGCTTAGCTTTGGGTTCAATCTTGCGGTGTCCTTTCCCATTGATGTTAGGGCAGCAAGGCACGTATTGTATTGTTGCCATCGAGGATAAAAAGATGGGGTTTATACCATATTGCATGAGTTTATCCTTCTACATCATGTCATCTTTCTTAATGCGTTACTCTGTTCTTCATGAACTTAATACTCTAGATGCAGGCAGGAGTCGGTTGATGTGTGGAGTAATAGTAGTAGATGCAGAATCGTTTCGATCTACTTGTCACGGACGTGATGCCTGTATACATGATCATGCCTAGATAATCTCATAACTATGCGCTTTTCTATCAATTGGTCGACAGTAATTTGTTCACGCACCGTAATACTTATGCTATCTTGAGAGAAGCCACTAGTGAATCCTATGGCCCTCGGGTCTATCTTTTATCATATATGTTTACCATCTACTTTTATTTGCATCTTTACTTTTCCAATCTATATCATAAAAATACCAAAAATATTTATCTTATCATATTATCTCTATCAGATCTCACTTTCGTAAGTGGCCGTGAAGGGATTGACAACCCCTTTATTGTGTTGGTTGCAAGGTTCTTGTTTGTTTGTGTAGGTATGTGGGACTTCTGAGGAGCCTCCTACTGGACTGATACCTTGGTTCTCAAAAAACTAAGGGAAATACTTATGCTACTTTGCTGCATCACCCTTTCCTCTTCAAGGAAAACCAACGCGAGCTCAAGACATAGCAAGGCAATGGCGAGAGGCATAACAACAGACCGCGAAAGGGCCTCCCCATAAAGGAAAATGTGGTTGCACTCGGAAGCTTGATTCGGTGGCACCATGACACGATCAACAACATGTTCAAGTTGGATTATTATCGGGTTTTGACTTGCAAATAAATATTACCGAGTCATAATATGCCATGAAAACGCAATGAACTATATATGTACCATTTCAACATAATGCCAGTATGAACTTAATCATGCTCATCATCATGTTACCCTACTGCATAACCTCAATCATTCAACTGAAATACCACTTATTACATAGCAAGCATAGCATGAAAATGAAACTAGCATCAAGTGATATTATATGAATTTCTATATGCATCATAAAGGACCATATTCAAGTGAAAATCATAGTTATTGAAATTACACTCTTGCAAATATTCGTGATGGCTTGCCTTAGTGCACAGGAGGGTCACACTCCTCCTGGTTCTCCTCAAGGCAGCAAGTTCCTTCTGAAAATATTTAAAATAGCAAAAAGAAAATGTCACATAACACATTTAAATGCACCAGAAAATATTCACAACACACAAAAATCTCATATTTTGCATGCTGATAGAGGGGCTCAATACAAAACCAATGCAAAAAGGATCATGTCATTTGGACTTATAGAATAAATGTTAGAGCATGTCAAAGTTTGGTCAATATTCTAAATTAAAATGATTTTTGAAAAATACCTGGAGGGGGTGACGTCGAAGACATATCACAGAAATACGCCTCCACCTATAACGCTTCGACGGGCGCACAGTGAGGTTGATGGGGTGGCCCCACTGGCAGGGTTAGAAGAGAGAGAGAGAGAGAGAGAGAGAGAGAGAGAGAGAGAGAGAGAGAGAGAGAGAGAGAGAGATAGGGGACGGCGGCTCGGATGCCGGTGGTTTTCCGGTGAGCGGATGGATGGACGTAGCGCTTCATGGAGAACACACATGTACCAGTAGCTCAGTCAGAGGTGGACGAATGGCATCGTGGTGGCCGCCTCCAGAGGCATCGACGGAGGGGGCTCATCAAAGTTGATGAATCCGGCAAGGCAGGGGCGGTCCAATAGCTCCAGCACGACCAGGGGAGCACCACTGTCGCGGGAAACCACGGCCAACTATGGGACCAGGACGGCCCCTTGCTTGTTCGGCAGGGGGGAGTCGCGTTGCATAAAGAGCAAACCAACATGGGGCAGCGTGGCAGAGATCACATGAGCAGTTTTACCCAGGTTCGGGCCACCGGGAGGCGTAAAACCCTACTCTTGCTTTGGTAGATTGATGGTGGAAATGTGGTGGTGGTGTGTAGTACACTTGCCCGGCAAGGGTTGCCTCAGGGCAGCAGCGACTACACGTGTACGAGGGTGTGGGTGATCTAACTTGCCAACCTCTCAAACTATTGCCATAGGCATCCTTTTATAGGCTAAGGGGTCACCACAGTGGCAAATTAGTCATTAGACACTGATAAGATAGCAAATAGTGCTATCATGTTGGAGATATGCCCTAGAGGCAATCATGTATGATGATATTTCCTATGTGTTTATGAATAAAGATAGTCCTTGGACATTATCAATGATGTGTATCAGCAAGTACGTGACTTGTTTGTGGGACTATGCATTGTATGATGACTGTCCTAAAAGGTCCCTAGTCGAAAAAGGCTGTGTGGACGCGCAGCCGACTAGACTAGCATATGACACGGTCGATGGCTTGGTCTCACTAGCCATGGAGCATTGGATTCTAACCGGATAATATGGACTTGGAAAGGTCTGGTCGGATTCGACGTAGTCGGATCCGAGTTGAGATAAGGTCCGAGTCGGACAGACCCAACTATGAGACGCAGCGATATGTCATCTGTGAGTCTCTAGTACAACATACGTTCTATGTCCTAAGACCTAAGCTGACGCATGTACTTGGGATGGTGACAGACTTGCTTTGGGCCGACCAAACGCTACTCCGTGACTGGGTAGTTACAAAGGTAGGTTTCGGGTTTGTCTAGACCCATGCTGCGAGACATGGTAAAGCAAGATGGGATTTGCCCCTCCAATAAGGAGAGATATACTCTGGGCCCCTCGTGTGATCCGGTTAGGATAAGCATGGCCATGCGACAAGGATTATGAGATAATCCGGTTTGTGGTTGGTATCACTCGAACAAGAAAGAGGTCGGGCTAGCACAAGGATGAAAGTCTCGCCTTGAGACCGACAACATATATCGTGAGGCAAAGGGAACAGAAGTGTGACACGTTGTACAGATTCGGCTAACCAGCTTCATGGTCTGCTTGGTGTTCGGCATGCCTTGCTAAAGGCCGCTACCAACCGTGCAGTTCAGAGGTGATCTGAACTGCGACCAAGCCGACTTGAACCTAAGGGGTCGCGTGCTTAAGGGAAGGAACCTACGAGGTCGGTTCAGAAGACACTGGTCGGATGTGATCCGAGCTGGACTTGGAACACGACCGAGTAGACTTTGGGCTTTAGGGTCCGTGCGAGGCCCAAGTGTTGAGCCCGTGACGGACGCCTATATAAAGTGGAGGTGTGGCACACTCATGTTGAAGATCGCTTCGACGCTGCGACTAGGGTTTGCATGTGTTGCGAATAGCCACCTCCACTCGCTGCCGATTGTGTGATCGGACCTAGCAGTCCGCCGCACGGTGTTCCTCCTGCACGCGCGGATACCGTTAGAGGCGGTGCACTTGCGCCGCTCCGGCAAACTTGTACATGGGATTGGACGACCGGCTGTTCAAGGGAGATCGGACAAGAAGGAGACGATCCACGCGAACGCGCTGCCCCAACTCTTCTTCCGCTGCACGGCACTACGCGTCTAGTGGTAATGAACTGTGATCCATCTCCCGTAGCATGTTCCTGTTGTTCTGCGTGTAGGAAAATTTTAAATTGCAGTCGACGCACCCTACCGTAGATCCCAACAGTGGTATGAGAGCCTCTTCTGTAGGATTTGGATATAGATTGTATGCATATTAGATATGTGGAGGCGACAGATGAGATCTGTTGTCGTTGATGAGATGAGCTATGTGCACGGTTGATGTGATCAACTACACATGGGGATTGTTGAGGCTATGTTTTCTGTCAATCGGGATCGATGAGGTCGTGACACGATTTACCCCTACCGGTCGGTCATCCGCCATCGGGGTTAACAGTGAAACGTAAATCCGAATCGGATTCGCGATGATCGATATGATCGGTCAGATCAGAAAATTCGGCGTAAACAGAGTGCATATGCAATCTGTGAACGACGTGAATGGATTCGTGAATGGACCCTCGTGTGCGTAGCGCCGTGTATTTCGTACCCGACACACAAACCGGTAGAATGCGATTCTATGCATAACTTTGTTTTGCAGGTTTGATGTGAATAGTATGGCTCATGTGTATGTGATGCATTTGTGTAATTTATACGTGGCCTGCGTGTCATGTTTGTCAGCCGGCAGGAGCCAAAGTGTTGTCATTATATTGTATAACGACCTGTGTGTCGACTTGTGACTCTATGTAAAATTCATTACTAGTTGTAGTAGTTGGATAACAGAGATCAGGTTGGTGGCTTGGCGTCCCGGCATGACAAACAAGATGGAGTTCCTAGATGTTCATCCGAGTCGGAGCCGACCTGGAAGAACGTCCATGAAGGAGCCATACTATTTCACAATATGTGTTATTTGTGATTGTTATGCTTCTTTGTTTCTATGCATGTTAGAATGGTAGAAAGATCCCTCATGAATATCAAGCGAATTACGATCCCTGATGTTGCACCTTCACACGTCAAGTACGTCTAGTAGTGGGCTCATAAAATTGGGGTGCTGCTAGGTGTCCTTGAACTGAAGGGTTCGTGTCGGACACGGACATGCACTGCGTCAGGTTAGCTTGACAAGGCTATCAAAACGGTTTTGGGCCTTGTGGCAAAGAAGGTTGGGAGCCGGGGTGTACGATACCTTCCCGACCGATAGGAGTCGTATAGAGATACGATTAGCAAGGAGTTGCTTATCGGATAGGTATGTTGGCAAGCAGTGATGCTAAAGCTCACTAGTCGCATGCGCTAGTCGGATCCTGAATCACTGGGAGTTTGCGGAGGGATGCTGACTTCAGTGGGAGTATTTCTGTTTAGGCTAGAATTACTCTACATAAACACATTGCTTAGTGATTGCATATTTTCTGTTGTAGATCAATGGCACCACCTGCTCAACCCAACTTTGCATTGAAATCAATTCTGGAAAAGGATAAACTGAATGGAACAAACTTTACCACCTGGTATAGAAATTTGAGAATTGTTCTCAAGCATGATAAAAGGAACATGTTCTAGAGGATCCACTTCAGAGGAACCCGCCGATAATGCTAATGCCACAACTAAGAATGCCTACTTTAAACTCGTTGATGAATCAACGAAGATCGGTTAATCGATGTTTGGCTTGTATGGAGCCCGATTTGCAACAAAGATTTGAAAATGTTGAGGCTTACGATATGATCGAGAGTCTCAAGAGCATGTTTCGCATACGTGCTAGGACCGAAAGGTTCAACGTCTGGCGATCCTTGATGGATTGCAAGCTGAAGGAAGGTGATCCACTGAGCCCACATGTGATCAAGATGATCGGATATGTGCAAGCTTTGGATCGTTTGGGCTTCCCGCTCTTGGATGAGCTGGCTATTGATGTTGTTCTAGGCTCTCTTCCGCCCAGCTATGGGACGTTCATCTCGAACTATCATATGCATGGCATGGATAAGAAGCTCACTGAATTGCATGGGATGCCCAAGGTGGCAGAGCAGGATATTAAGAAAGGCACACATCAAGTGTTGATGGTGCAAAAATTGGCTAAGTTCAAGAAGAGTTGGTCCAAGAAGAAGGCTAAGGCAAAGGGCACGGAGACGGTAACCTCCATCGCTGCACCAAAGTCTGGACCAGACTCGAAGACCGTTTGCTTTCACTGCAAGGAGACCGGTCACTCGAAGATTAACTATAGCAAGTGGCTTGCAGAGCATGGCAAGAAGGCCGGAAATGCTTCTTCGGGCAAAGGTACACTTGTTGCATATGTTATAGACATTTACCTTGCTAACATACCTAGTAGCTCTTGGGTATTTGATACCGGATCGGTTGTTCATATTTTCAACTCGATGCAGGGGCTGGTAAGAACTAGGCATGTGGCACAAGGGGAGATTGACATCAGGGTCGGCAACTGTAGGATCGGAAGTATGTCTAGAGGGGGGGTGATTAGACTACTTGACAACTTAAAAGTTTAGCCTTTTGATTAGGACAAGTTTTTAGCAAGTTCACAATAATGAGCAAGTCAAGTATCACCCTACACATGCAATTCTAGAGTAGTGGCAGCGGAAAGTAAATTGCACATGTAGTAAATAAGAGGTGGAGAAGAGCAAACGCAGTTTGGAGACACGGAGATTTTTCTCGTGGTTCCGATAGGTGGTGCTATCGTCAATCCACGTTGATGGAGACTTCAACCCACGGAGGGTAACGGCTGCGAGAGTCCACGGAGGGCTCCACCCACGAAGGGTCCATGAAGAAGCAACCTTGTCTATGCCATCATGGCTTACGTCCACGGAGGACTAGCCTTACTCGGGGTAGATCTTCACGAAGTAGGCGATCTCCTTGCCCTTACAAACTTCTTGGTTCAACTCCACATCTTTGACGGAGGCTCCCAAGCGACACCTAACCAATCTAGGAGGCACCACCCTCCAAAAGGTAATAGATGGTGTTGGTGATGATGAACTCCTTGCTCTTGTGCTTCAAATGATAATCTCCCCAACACTCAACTCTCCTCACTGATTTGGCTGTGGTGGAGGAAGGGATTGAGTGGAAAGCAACTTGGGAAGGCTAGAAATCAAGTTTCATATGGTGGGAGTGGAACAACTTGATCTCAACACAAGGGTAGGTAGTTTTCTTCTCGAAATGTAAGGTAGGAGTGGTAGTTCTTTCGATGGCTCTCTCCACTAATGAAGAGGAGGTGGAGGGTATTTATAGCCTCCACACAAAATCCAACTGTTACACACATTTGACCAATCTCGGTCGGACCGAAGTTGACAACTCGGTGAGACCGAAAGTTCAAATCTTGTGAACGTTGGGATTTTCGTGGGACCGAAAATACAATCTCGGTTAGTCCGATTCTTCCAAAGTCTAGGGTTTGCCAATCTCGGTGGGACCGACTTTCTCATCTCGGTGACACCGATTTGAGTCTGTAGGTTTCTGAAGGTTGGCAACACCAATTTCGTATGACCGAGTTTGGAATCGGAAAATCCGAAATTACTAGGGTTTGGGTATATGGTGAGGTGGTTCATCTCGGTGTGACTGAGTTTATGGAATCGGTGGGACCGAGATTACTTATGAGTTTATGTTGGAATGAAAGATTGCTGATAGTTTGAGAGATAAATCATTAAGCACTTTGAGCAACCAGATCATCATCATAACCTCATCCCCTTTTAATAGTATTGGCTTTCCTATGGACTCAATGTGATCTTGGATCACTAAACCAAAAATGGAGTCTTGAGCTTTTGCCAATGTTTTCCTTAGCATTTTGAGGGGTCCACATCATCGGTCATTGCCATACCCATATCATTGAACTTTTCAAATATTCTCAAGAAATAATTAGTTCAATGATATATATGTTGTTATTAATTACCAAAACCACCCGGGGATTAGTTGCACTTTCAGCAACAAAGCAAGAGTTGCTGCGTTGGAGGTCGGCACGATGCAGCTCCAGCTTCCTTCCGGATTCATTATGGAATTGAATAATTCTTATTACATTCCTGCACTTAGTCGGAACATTATTTCTGCCTCATGTTTGATGAGTCAAGGTTATGAATTCAATTTAAAGGACAATGGTTGTTCGGTATTTTTGAATGGTATGTTCTACGGCTATGCACCCATTATTGATGGGCTATTTATATTGAATCTAGAATAGGAACCGGTCTATAATGTGAATGTCAAGAGGCATAAGCCTAATGAGATAAATCCGACATACTTCTGGCATTGCCGGCTTGGACACATTAGTCTGAAACGCATGAAGAAGCTCCATGATGATGGGCTCCTAACTTTGTCCGACTTCGGGTCGTTCGAGACATGCGAATCATGCTTGCTCGGCAAGATGACTAAGTCTCCTTTCGCAAAGAGTTGCGAGAGGGCGTCCGACCTATTGGAACTTATACATAGTGATGTGTGTGGTCCAATGAGCACAACTGCCAGAGGTGGCTATCAGTACTTCGTGACTTTTACCGACGACTTGAGTAGATATGGATATATCTATTTGATGAGGCACAAGTCAGAGACTTTTGAAAAGTTCAAAGAGTTTCAGAACGAGGTTGAGAATCAGCTCGGCAAGACTATAAAGCTTCTGCGATTTGATCGTGGAGGTGAGTACATGAGCCAGGAGTTTGATGGTCATCTGAAAAGTCGAGGTATAGTACCTCAGCTCACACCTCCGGGTACACCACAGAGAAACGGCGTGTCGGAACGGAGGAATAGGACCTTGTTGGACATGGTCCAGTCTATGATGAGCAAATCGGATTTACCCTTGTCATTCTGGGGATACACTATAGAAACTGCAGCTTTCACACTTAATAGGGTACCATCAAGACTCTCCTGAGATTGCACTATGTTGGCCAGGCGTAGTTCAATCCTCTGAGTGGCTTCAAGAAGTTGTTCTCCAACGCTCTTGGGCTTTGCTGCTGCTGCTGCTTCCTTCTCAGCTTTAGCTTGTTTGGCAGCTTCAGACTTAGCGTGTCCTTCAACAGATGTGGGAGCATCCTCAGCCATCACAACTTCATTATCTTCATGTTCAGCTGCAGTGGCAAGTGGGGTCTATCCAATGTAGGTGTCCGTGCCAAACTTGGCATTGATGAGCATCTGAATATGCGGAGCAAACCCACATGACCTCTTACGGTCATCTGCTGTCCTCTTGATAGTCTCAACTATCGTGTCCATCACCTTAAAAGGTGTCTTCGATCCGAATGTGCAGCATGTTGATAGAATAGCCTCTTATCATGCGATGGTCTCGTGACTTAGGCATCAAAGTATGCCTCGTAATGGTGTTAGTGGTTGGGAGACCTGCTCAAGATGATAAACTGATCCAAGCTTCCATATCTCAACATCCTTATCGGTACCTCATTGTACATGTTCTTCATAGACTCGTGATTCTTCTTGGGAATTCCATAGACATCTATATCATCATCTCTTGATATCGAGCATTCAAAGAACGCTCTCCATTCTTCAACAGTTGAAGAAAATCTACGCCTTCATCATCCATACAATTCGCCATCCGGATAGAAATGTTGTGGCATAGAACCGCATGATCATCTCATCATTCCAAGCGGTCAATTTCGACCAACAAACTCAGCAACTCCACATGCGGTGAAGCTCTCATGCACATGTGGGAAGTAGTCTCTGTGTTTTCACCGTCGATGTATTTCGGTCAACGATCTCGTGTCAAGAATAATTGGCTTCTTGTCCATAAGCACTGCCTCATAAAAATCTTGTTGCTCTCGGGTGTGGAACCTTGAGTCAACAGTTGTCCTTCTCCGGTGGCATATGGATCAACTTGCCTCCATAGCCCGAGACCTTTGTCCTTCCTTTCCTTCATATTTTCAGCTCGAGGATGAGCATCATTATGAACTGGCGGTTTCATTCGAGTTTCAAGAACACATGTGCCTCTTCATCGATTCAGCGGTGGCACATTGTCCTTCTTTTTCTCTCAAGCAGGAATATTTCTTATGTTTTCTTTGGCTTGGCAGCAGGTTTGGCTTGGGCTGCCTTTGCTGGAGCTGATGGCTTAGATTTAGTGGGTGCTCCTGCCTCGATGGCATCTCCCATCAACTTTTGCTTCGAGGAGGTGGGGTGCTTCCTCATCGTAATCATCATTAGCTTCATCATGAACTAGCCTCTTCCTCTTGGAAGTTTTCTTGATCTTCTTTGGAGGTTTCTTCTTCCATGCTCAGCTTCTTTGCAATCTGTGGACTTCTTCTCTTTGTTGGTGCCTTTCTTTGTTGTTGCCCTTGATAGCCTTTGGCAACCACTTTCCTTTTAGGCTTGAAGTAATCTCCTCCTCAAAGAACAAAGTCGAATCCTCCTCATCGTAATTCCTCTTCTTTCGCCTCGTGGCGGTGGAGGCAAACCACTTGGGGTGCTCCTCTCTCCATCATCTGAAAAACTGCTTGCTTGGGACTTGTAATCGCCTCGAATTGCAATCGGTGATTCAGACTGTTTCGCTGTCACTTGCATCAGACATGACCGACAACCTGTGAATAGAGTAGGTATAGGCGAATAGAAGAGTTATCACAAAGCGCAGAGGATTTTGCAAAAGAATGAGTTCAAACTTCAGTTTTAGGTTTTCTGAGAATGCATTTCGGTCCGACCGAGTCTTAAATTCGCTGAATCCGAAGTGTCTAAATAGACCATTCACACCACTTTCGGTTGGACCGAAATGGGTTTCGGTCTAGCCGAGAACACTAGGGTTTCACTAAATCCTCACTTCGGTCTTACCGATTTGCACAACTCGGTTTAACCGAAAAGTGCAAAGGTCAATGGCCAGAGGCCAAATCGGTCATCCGAGAATGTAGAATCGGTCACACCGAGATGTGTTCATGAAACCTAACCCTAAAATTTTCACTCGAATTTTGTTCTAAGATCTAATCTGCTGGATAGGAAGATTTCAAACATGGCAAGAAACTAGGCAAAACCTATCGTGCATTGAATCGAGGTTGAAGCACGAGAGGTTGAAACTCACCCAACTTGGTGGAGCTTCACCACGGCGGCAACGGCGCGATGAGATTGACCGTTGACGGCGATGGAGACCCATGGCGAGGGCCAGCGACGGCGGAGACGATCCGGAGACCACGGCGACGGCAATAAGGGTTTGGGGGAGGCGTTTTGAAGGAATAATCAGCGCGCTGCCCTCGGGTATATATACCTTCGGTGTCGGTGGGACCGAGTTGAAAACTCGGTGGCACCGAGATGGTTAATCGCAAGCGCTACACACATCGGTCACGCCGAGATTTGCAACTCGGTTTCACCGAGGTGAAAACCTAGATCAATCCAAGTGATTTGGTCCGTCCGATTTGAGTATATTGGTTTGACCGAAAGTACTTAGAAGGTTTTGGAATTTAGGCTTTTGACGGATCGGTGGCTCCGAGTGCTCCTCACTCGGTCTGTCCGAAAAAGTCTTGTTCAAAGTTTGTGATATAAGCATGAATAGAGTTTGAGACAAGAAAGCATAGATAGCTAGGGGAGGAACTTAGGCATTCTTGTCCATCCATTTGGTCAAAAAGAAAAATCCAAAAGACCAAAGCAACAAATGGATGTCCTCGAATGGATTAAATCATGCATCCAACATGCTCACACAATAAGATAGCAAATGAAATATGTGTCAAACATGCACAAACAAAACACTAGCAACTAGCACACAATTTGGCGATGACTAAGTCATCTATATATGAGTATGTTGACTTAGGAGTCAAATGAGAACATTTGATCATAGGTCATACTCATCGTTTAAGCTCAAGTGGGGTTACCACTTTTACATAAAGCATTAATGTGTTCACATCATTAGAAGATGCTTTAGCTCAATTCTTTAGAGCAAGGCTCCCCCTTGATGTGAGAACCCCTTTTAAAGGGTCAAACTAACCTTGGGTTGTCGTTGAAGACTTCATGTAGATGTCGAAGATGTGGATGCTCAATGTTGATGAAGATCATCAAGAGTTGGGAGCAATCCTTTGAATTCGGGCACTTTCAATACCTACATGGGTTAGTCCCACAAGGAACAAACAAGGATATCCATGGACATAGATTGAGGTACACAATAGATGATGTCCATGAAAATAATGATTACCTTGTCCCTTGACTTACCAACATGAGGGTTTGTGACTCCATGAACTAGTGCAAGATGTGGAAGTTGATTGCACAAGTTCTTGCCAAAATGAATGTGAGTGAAGTATGTTGGCGGAGTCACCCTCAAGAACTCTCTAGTTCTTCTTCTTCGGGATCCACATCATCTTGATGGGAATCCTTGGGGTAGTAGTTGAGCTTGTCGAAGTAGAACTTGAAGTTTCCTTGGGAACCCACTTGACCATGGCCTTGGGTGCTTCAATGAATGCATCAATCTCCTCTTGAAGCTTGTCCTTGCCTTTTAGCTTGTGTTCTTGTGGTGGAAGGTCATCTTGAGCTTGTTCCACATTGGAAGAAGTAGGATCATACTTCTCCTTTTGAGAAACAAACTTTGGAGTGGGATATTGACCTTCTTCCCATTCAACACCTTCGGCGTTGAACTTTCGCTCAAAACCAATTCCTTGATTCTTCGGTGTCTTCCTTGCTTGTAACAATTTCTCAAAGCTTTTGCTTCCGCAAGACTCTTGTAGACACCTTTATCTATAATCCCTTTCAATAAACTATTTTCTTGCTCAAGTGAAACTTGGCTTGAAACATTGTTAGTGGAATCAAGAGAACTACTAGAAGCAACAATATTTGATTTAGCATGATTATTGTTACTACTAGATGAAGAATTTTTCTTATGCTTGTCATGCTTAGTTTTAATAGGTGGCAAGAAGTTTGACAAGAGAAGTCGTTTGGCAAGATATGAAGAACTCTTCTTTCGAAGATCGTCATTGATAGCTTTTAGAAACTCATGTTCTTGCTCTAGATTGAGCTTCTCGAAGCGTAGCTTCTCATGAGATCTTAGGAGCTCTCTATGATCTTCTTGAGTTGTTTCATGAGCTAACTTAAGAGTGTTTAGTTCTTTAGTTAGACGCTCAATCTCCTTCATAGCATTGTCATTCGACTCTTCTCGACTATAAAGACTACTAGCATGTTCATCATTACTAGGCTCACTAGATTTATCATGTAAAAGCTCATCTTCACCAAGCAAGTCATCCTCATCACTATCAAAGTCAATGAATTCAGGGTGTGATACCTTGGGGCCTTTTGCCATGAAGCATCTTCCAATTCCCTCATTTGGTGAATCAAATATGTCATAGGAGTTGGAGTTGGAGGACACGAGAGCAAGACCGCAACACCTTCATCTTGACTATATTCGAGTTGGAGTGATAGCTTCTTTCGAATGATTGTCGAGTCGGAGCCGAAACCCATTCACCAACATGAGCTTGATGTTTTCTTCTTGTGTAGCTCCTTGATGACTTGTCTTTCCTTTCCGAATCCTTGCTTCTCCGAGAGGATCTTCGCTCATAACGATCATCTCTACTCCTTCTCTCTTTTCGAGGCGACTCTTCTCTTGAGCTTCTTCTTCTTGGAGATTCTTCTCTTCTCTTGTGGGGAGTCGAACACTCATTTGAGTAGTGTCCGGGTCTTCCACAATTGTAGCAGTTTTGATCACGACTAGAAGATCTCTTTTCATCATATGATCTAGACTTTGAGCTTCTTTCCTTGCTTCTACTCTTGTAGAATTTGTTGAAGTTCTTCACCATTAGGCTTATCTCTTCATTGGAAACTAGCTTGTCACTTGAGGATGTGGGAGCTTCAACGCAGCTTTGTAAGCACCACTTGACTTGTTGTGAAGCTCTTCCTTATCTTTAAGTGTCATCTCATGAGCAACAATTCTTCCAATGACTTGGTAGGCTTGAGATCTTTGTAGTTTGGCATCATTTGGATCAAAGTGCACACGGTGTCATACTTTCCATCCAAAGCTCGAGAATCTTCTTGATGATGAATCGGTCGGTCATTTCTTCGCTTCCTAAGCCTGCCATCTCATTGGTGATGAGAGCAAGCCTAGAGTACATTTCAGCGACTCCTTCACCTTCCTTCATCTTGAACTTGTCAAGTCGACCTTGAAGAACATCTAGCTTTGATTCCTTCACGGACTTGGTACCTTCGTGCATTTCACCAAAGTATCCCAAATCTCTTTGCATTCTCAAGACGGCTGATCTTGTTGAACTCCTCGGGACACAAAGCATTGAAGAGAATGTCACAAGCTTGAGCATTGTTTCAGAACATCCAGAACTCATCCGCAGTAGCTTCGCGATCCGAACTTTTCCTTCCTCAAGAACTCACCTTGCAAGCCAACACAAATAATGCCCCATGCGGCAGGTTATGTCCAAGAATATGCATTTTCATTTTGTGCTTCCAACTAGCAAAGTTTGAACCATCAAAGTAAGGACCTCTACTGAAAATTACCTCACTAGACGCCATACTCTCCTAGGTTGTGAAACCAAGCTTATGGAGTCCAATGCAATGGAAACCAATCCAATGGAGACCAAAGCTCGATACAACTTGTAGGATCGGAAGTATGTCTAGAGGGGGTGATTAGACTACTTGACAACTTAAAAGTTTAGCCTTTTGATTAGGACAAGTTTTAGCAAGTTCACAATAATGAGCAAGTCAAGTATCACCCACACATGCAATTCTAGAGTAGTGGCAGCGGAAAGTAAATTGCACATGTAGTAAATAAGAGGTGGAGAAGAGCAAACGCAGTTTGGAGACACGGAGATTTTTCTCGTGGTTCCGATAGGTGGTGCTATCGTCAATACACGTTGATGGAGACTTCAACCCACGGAGGGTAACGGCTGCGAGAGTCAACGGAGGGCTCCACCCACGAAGGGTCCACGAAGAAGCAACCTTGTCTATGCCATCATGGCTTACGTCCACGGAGGACTAGCCTTACTCGGGGTAGATCTTCACGAAGTAGGCGATCTCCTTGCCCTTACAAACTTCTTGGTTCAACTCCACATCTTTGACGGAGGCTCCCAAGCGACACCTAACCAATCTAGGAGGCACCACCCTCCAAAAGGTAATAGATGGTGTTGGTGATGATGAACTCCTTGCTCTTGTGCTTCAAATGATATCTCCCCAACACTCAACTCTCCTCACCGATTTGGCTGTGGTGGAGGAAGGGATTGAGTGGAAAGCAACTTGGGAAGGCTAGAAATCAAGTTTCATATGGTGGGAGTGGAACAACTTGATCTCAACACAAGGGTAGGTAGTTTTCTTCTCGTAAATGTAAGGTAGGAGTGGTAGTTCTTTTCGATGGCTCTCTCCACGAATGAAGAGGAGGTGGAGGGTATTTATAGCCTCCACATAAAATCCAACTGTTACACACATTTGACCAATCTCGGTCGGACCGAAGTTGACAACTCGGTGAGACCGAAAGTTCAAATCTTGTGAACGTTGGGATTTTCGTGGGACCGAAAATACAATCTCTTGTTAGTCCGATTCTTCCAAAGTCTAGGGTTTGCCAATCTCGGTGGGACCGACTTTCTCATCTCGGTGACACCGATTTGAGTACGTATGTTTCTGAAGGTTGGCAACACCAATTTCGGTATGACCGAGTTTGGAATCGGAAAATCCAAATTACTAGGGTTTGGGTATATGGCTGAGGTGGTTCATCTCGGTGTGACTGAAGTTTATGGAATCGGTGGGACCGAGATTACTTATGAGTTTATGTTGGAATGAAAGATTGCTGATAGTTTGAGAGATAAATCATTAAGCACTTTGAGCAACCAGATCATCATCATAACCTCATCCCTTTTAATAGTATTGGCTTTCCTATGGACTCAATGTGATCTTGGATCACTAAACCAAAAATGGAGTCTTGAGCTTTTGCCAATGTTTTCCTTAGCATTTTGAGGGGTCCACATCATCAGTCATTGCCATACCCATATCACTGAACTTTCTGAAATATTCTCAAGAAATAATTAGTTCAATGATATATATGTTGTTATTAATTACCAAAACCACCCGGGGATTAGTTGCACTTTCAGCAACAAAGCAAGAGTTGCTGCGTTGGAGGTCGGCACGATGCAGCTCCAGCTTCCTTCCGGATTCATTATGGAATTGAATAATTCTTATTACATTCCTGCACTTAGTCGGAACATTATTTCTGCCTCATGTTTGATGAGTCAAGGTTATGAATTCAATTTAAAGGACAATGGTTGTTCGGTATTTTGAATGGTATGTTCTACGGCTATGCACCCATTATTGATGGGCTATTTATATTGAATCTAGAATAGGAACCGGTCTATAATGTGAATGTCAAGAGGCATAAGCCTAATGAGATAAATCCGACATACTTCTGGCATTGCCGGCTTGGACACATTAGTCTGAAACGCATGAAGAAGCTCCATGATGATGGGCTCCTAACTTTGTCCGACTTCGGGTCATTCGAGACATGCGAATCATGC
Source organism: Aegilops speltoides (assembly GCA_021437245.1). Taxonomy (NCBI): domain Eukaryota; kingdom Viridiplantae; phylum Streptophyta; class Magnoliopsida; order Poales; family Poaceae; genus Aegilops; species Aegilops speltoides. The sequence continues at coordinate 410,641,927 of CM038141.1, read as the reverse complement.
TTGCTCGGCAAGATGACTAAGTCTCCTTTCGCAAAGAGTTGCGAGAGGGCGTCCGACCTATTGGAACTTATACATAGTGATGTGTGTGGTCCAATGAGCACAAGCGCCAGAGGTGGCTATCAAGACTTCGTGACTTTTACCGACGACTTGAGTAGATATGGATATATCTATTTGATGAGGCACAAGTCAGAGACTTTTGAAAAGTTCAAAGAGTTTCAGAACGAGGTTGAGAATCAGCTCGGCAAGACTATAAAGCTTCTGCGATTTGATCGTGGAGGTGAGTACATGAGCCAGGAGTTTGATGGTCATCTGAAAAGTCGAGGTATAGTACCTCAGCTCACACCTCCGGGTACACCACAGAGAAACGGCGTGTCGGAACGGAGGAATAGGACCTTGTTGGACATGGTCCAGTCTATGATGAGCAAATCGGATTTACCCTTGTCATTCTGGGGATACACTATAGAAACTGCAGCTTTCACACTTAATAGGGTACCATCAAAATCCGTAGACAAGACACCACATGAGATGTGGACCGGGAAGAGTCCCAGTTTGTCTTTTCTAAAGATTTGGGGTTGTGAAGCATTTGTCAAGCAACTTATGTCAGACAAGCTTACACCCAAGTTGGATAAAATCATATTCGTGGGATATCTGAGGGAAACCTTGGGATATAGCTTCTACAACCGAGAAGAGGACAAAGTGTTTTTTGCTCGGAACGGGGTTTTCCTTGAGAAAGAGTTTCTCAGTCGGGAGGCCAGTGGGAGGACGGTTCGACTCGAAGAAATTCGAGGACCACTCAAGGACGGCTCGGCTGGTGATGAGATCATACTGGAGTCAGTCAGGGAACCTATAGTGGAAGCGGCACCGGAACCACGGAGGTCGGAAAGATTGCGCAGAGTGCGTGATGTATTGTTGCTAGAAAGCGACGAGCCGGCGACGTATGCGGAAGCGATGGTGAGCCCAGATTCCGAGGCATGGTTGGAGGCCATGAGATCCGAGTTAAAGTCCATGGATGAGAATAAAGTCTGGGACTTGGTTGATCCGCCGCCTGGCATAACGGCCATTGGTTGCAAATGGGTCTTTAAGAAGAAAACCGATGTGGATGGAAATGTTCAGATCCACAAAGCTCGGCTTGTCGCTAAGGGTTATGGACAAGTTCAAGGAATTGACTACGACGAGACTTACTCGCCGGTAGCGATGCTAAAATCGGTGAGAATCATACTAGCTATAGCTGCATATTTCGATTACGAGATATGGCAGATGGATGTCAAAACGGCTTTCCTACATGGAAGTTTAACCTAGGACGTGTATATGATACAGCCCGAGGGTTTTGTCGATCCGACTAGCACTAGTAAGGTATGCAAGCTCAAGAGATCCATTTATGGGTTGAAGCAAGCATCTCGAAGTTGGAACATTCGTTTTGATGAGGTCGTCACCGGTCTCGGTTTCATCAAAGTGAAGTGGACTCTTGTTTATACAAGAAGTTAAGTGGGAGCTCGATAGTGTTTTTGATCTCGTATGTGGATGACATATTGTTGATCAGGAACAATGTTTCGATGCTGAACTCGATCAAGGAATCATTGAATGGCAAGTTTTCGATGAAGAACCTTGGTGAGGCAGTCTATATTTTAGGCATTAAGATCTATAGAGATAGATCGAGGAGGCTGCTCGGCTTAAGCCAGAGCACGTACATAGATAAAGTGTTGAAGCAGTTCAACATGAGTGAGGCGAAGAAAGGGTTCTTGCCACTTTCACATGGTATAAGGCTAAGCGAGACTCAGAGTCCTTCGACATCTGATGAGCGAAGCAGGATGAGTAGGATTATGTATGCCTCAGCAATCGGATCCATCATGTATGCCATGATATGTACAAGGCCTGATGTTGCTTTTGCAATAAGCTTAACAAGCAGTTACCGGGCCAACCCAGGTGAGAGTCACTGGGTAGTGGTAAAGACTATTTTGAAGTACCTGAAAAAGACTAAAGAGATGTTCCTAGTTTATGGAGGTGAGGAAGAGCTCATCGTAAGGGGTTACGTCGATGCTAGTTTCCAAACCGACAAAGATGATTGTCGATCATAGTCCGGATTCGTGTACATCCTGAACGGAGGAGCAGTGCACTGGATGAGTTCCAAGCAGGATACGGTGGCCGATTCTACCACAGAAGCCGAATACATTGCGGCTTGTGAAGCTACAAAGGAAGGTGTTTGGATCCGGCATTTTTTGGATGATCTTGGTATTTTCCCAGCCTCGGTGAAACTGTTGGACCTTTATTGTGATAATTCTGGTGCCATCGCACAAGCCAAGGAGCCGAGGAATCACCGCAAGGTTAGGCACATAGTGTTGGGGAACGTAGCAGAAATTCAAAATTTTCCTATGTGTCACCAAGATCTATCTATGGAGAAACCAGCAACGAGGGGAAGGAGAGTGCATCTACATACCCTTGTAGATCGCTAAGCGGAAGCGTTCAAGAGAACGGGGTTGAAGGAGTCGTACTCGTCGTGATCCAAATCACCGGAGATCCTAGTGCCGAACGGACGGCACCTCCGCTCAACACACGTGACAGCCGGTGACGCCTCCCCGCCTTGATCCAGCAAGGAGAGAGGGAGAGGTTGAGGAAGACTCCCTCCAGCAGCAGCACAACGGCGTGGTGGTGATGGAGGAGCGTGGCAATCCTGCAGGGCTTCGCTAAGCACCAAGGGAGAGGAGGAGGAGGGAGAGGGGCAAGGCTGCACCAAGAGGAGAAGTTCTCATGTGTTATGGGCAGCCCCTGGCCTCACTATATATAGGGGAAGGGGAGGGCTGCGCCCCCATCTAGGGTTCCCCCCCCCAAGGGGTGCGGCCAGCCCTAGATGGGACTTGGGGAGGCGGCCAAGAGGGAGAGAGGGGAGGCGCCCACTAGGTGGGCCTTAAGGCCCATCCGACCTAGGTTTTGCCCTCCCTACACTTCCCACGCCTTGGGCCTTGGTGGGGGCGCCCAGCCCACCTAGGGGCTGGTCCCTCCCACACTTGGCCCACGCAGCCTCGGGGCAGGTGGCCCCACTTGGTGGACCCCGGGACCTCCCGGTGGTCCCAGACGCTACCGATAAACCTCAAACTTTTAGGTGACCAAAACAGACTTCCCATATATAAATCTTTACCTCCGGACCATCCGGAACTCCTCGTGACGCCCCGGATCTCATCCGGACTCAACAACATTCGCAACCACATACAAGCTTCCTTTATAACCCTAGCGCCATCAAACCTTATGTGTAGACCCTACGGGTTCGGAGACATGTAGACATGGCCGAGACGTTCTCCGGTCAATAACCAACAGCGGATCTGGATACCCATGTTGGCTCCTACATGTTCCACGATGATCTCATCGGATGAACCACGATGTCAAGGACTCAATCGATCCCGTATACAATTCCCTTTGTCTAGCGGTATTTTACTTGCCCGAGATTCGATCGCGGTATACCGATACCTTGTTCAATCTCGTTATCGCAAGTCTCTTTACTCGCTCCGCAACACATCATCCCGTGATCAACCCCTTGGTCACATTGTGCACATTATGATGATGTCCTACCGAAGTGGGCCCAGAGATACCTCTCCGCTTACACGGAGTGACAAATCCCGCCTCAATCCGTGTCAACCCAAAAGACCCTTTCGGAGATACCTGTAATGCACCTTTATAGTCACCCGATTACGTTGTGACGCTTGATACACCCAAAGCACTCCTACGGTATCCGGAGTTACACGATCTCATGGTCTAAGGAAGAGATACTTGACATTGGAAAAGCTCTAGCAAACGAACTACACGATCTTTGTGCTATGCTTAGGATTGTCTTGTCCATCACATCATTCTCCTAATGATGTGATCCCGTTATCAACTACATCCAATGTCCATAGTCAGAAACCATGACTATCTGCTGATCACAACGAGCTAGTCAACTAGAGGCTCACTAGGGACATATTGTGGTCTATGTATTCACACATGTATTACGATTTCCGGATAATACAGTTATAGCATGAATAAAAGACAATTATCATGAACAAGGAATTATAATAATATTTTTATTATTGCCTCTAGGGCATATTTCCAACAGTCTCCCACTTGCACTAGAGTAAATAATCTAGTTCACATCGCCATGTGATTAACATTGACAGGTCACATCGCCATGTGACCAACATCATCAAATGAGTTCTGGGGTTTGATCAAGTTTTGCTTGTGAGAGAGGTTTTAGTCAACGGGTCTGAACCTTTCAGGTCCGTGTGTGCTTTGCAAATTTCTAGGTCATATTGTAAATGCTGCTTTCACGCTCCACTTGGAGCTATTCCAAATGGTTGCTCCACTATACGTATTCGGTTTGCTACTCAGAGTCACTCGGATAGGTGTTAAAGCTTGCATCGACGTAACCCTTTACGATTTAACTCTTTATCACCTCCATAATCGAGAAACATGTCCTTATTTACTCCAAGGACAATTTTGATCGCTGTCCAATGATCCATTCTGGATCATTCTTGTACCCCTTGATCGACTCATAGCAAGGCACACTTCGGTGCGGTACACAAAGATAGCATACTATAGAGCCTACGCTTGAAAACATAGGGACGACCTTCGCCCTTTCTCTCTTTCTCATTGTGGTCGAGCTTTAAGTCTTAACTTCATACCTTTCAACTCGTGCAAGAACTCCTTCGATCGATCCATCTTGAACACCTTCAAGATCATGTTAAGGTATATGCTCGTTTGAAAGTACCATTAAGCGTTTTTTATCTATCCTCATAGATCTTGAAGCTCAATGTTCAAGTAGCTTAATCCAGGTTTTCTATTGAAAAACACTTTTCAAATAACCCTATATGCTTTACAGAAAAAATCTACATCATTTCTGATCAACAATATGTCAACAACATATACTCATCAGAAATTCTATAGTGCTCCCACTCACTTCTTTGGAAATACAAGTTTCTCATAAACTTTGTATAAACCTAAAATCTTTGATCATCTTATCAAAGTGCACATTCCAACTCCGAGATGCTTACTCCAGTCCTTAGAAGAATCGCTGGAGCCTACATACCTTTTAGCATCCTTAGGATCGACAAAACCTTTCTGATTGTATCACATACAACCTTTCCTTACGAAATTGGCAAGGAAACTCGTTTTGACATCCATCTGCCAGATTTCATAAATGCAGCTAATGCTAACATGATTCCGACGGACTTAAGAATCGCTACGGATGAGAAAATCTCATCGTAGTCAACTCCTTGAACTTGTGAAAAACTCTTCGCCACAAGTCGAGCTTCATATACGGTGACATTACCGTCCACGTCCGTCTTCTTCTTAAAGATCCATTTATCTCAATGGCTTGCCGATCATCGGGCAAGTCCACCAAAGTCCATGCTTTGTTCTGATACATGGATCCTATCTCGGATTTCATGGCTTCTAACCATTTGTCGGAATTTGGGCCCACCATCGCTTCTCCATAGCTCGTAGGTTCATTGTTGTCTAGCAACATGACCTTCAGGACAGGATTACTGTACCACTCTAAAGTAGTATGCATCCTTGTCACCCTACGAGGTACGGTAGTGACTTGATCCAAAGTTTCATGATCACTATCATAAGCTTCTACTTCAATTGGTGTAGGTGCCATAGGAACAACTTCCTATGCCCTGCTACACACTGGTTGAAGTGATGGTTCAGTAACCTCATCAAGTCTCCACCATCCTCCCACTCAACTTTTCAAGACAAACTTTTCCTCGAGAAAGGACCTGATTCAAGAAACAATCCCTATTGCTTTCGGATCTGAATTAGGAGGTATACCCAACTGTTTTGGGTGTCCTATGAAGATGCATTTTATCCGCTTTGGGTTCGAGCTTATCAACTCAAACTTTTTCACATAAGCGCCGCAGCCCCAAACATTTAAGATGTGATGACTTAGGTTTCTCTAAACCATAGTTCATACGGTGTCATCTCAACGGAATCACGTGGTGCCCTATTTAAAGTGAATGTGGTTGTCTCTAAGGCCTAACCCATAAACGATAGTGGTAATTCGATAAGAGACTTCATGGTACGCACCATATCCAATAGGGTGCAACTATGATGTTCAGACACACCATCAAACTATGGTGTTCCAGGCGGTATTAATTGTGAAACAATTTCCACAATGTCTTAATTATGCGTACAAAGCTCAGAACTCAGATACTCATCTCTATGATCATATCATAGACATTTCATCCTCTTGTCACGATGATCTTCAACTTCACTCTGAAATTACTTGAACCATTCAATAATTCAGACTTGTGTTTCATCAAGTAAATATACTCTACATCTACTCAAATCATCGTGAAGTAAGAACATAACGATATTCATCAGATGCCTCAAAGACTCATTGGACCGCACACATCAAAATGTGTTACTTCCAACAAGTTGCTATCTTGTTCCATCTTACTCAAAAACGAGGCTTTTTAGTCATCTTGCCCATGTGGTATGATTTGCATATCTCAAGTGATTCAAAATCAAGTGAGTCCAAACGATCCATCTGCATGGAGTTTCTTCATGCGTATACCTCAATAGACATGGTTCGCATGTCTCAAACTTTTCAAAAACGAGTGAGTCCAAAGATCCATCAACATGGAGCTTCTTCATGCGTTTTACACCAATATGACTTACATGGCAGTGCCACAAGTAAGTGGTATTATCATTACTATCTTATATCTTTTGGCATGAAAATGTGTACCACTACGATCGAGATTCAATAAACTATTCCTTTAGGTGCAAGACCATTGAAGGTATTATTCAAATAAAATAGAGTAACCATTATTCTCCTTAAATGAATAACCGTATTGCGATAGACATAATCCAGTCATGTCTATGCTCAACGCAAACACCAAATCTCGATGGTAGAGGGAGCGTGCGATGTTTGATCACATCAAACTTGGAAATACTTCCAACACATATCGTCAGCTCACCTTTAGCTAGTCTCCGTTTATTTTGTAGCTCTTTTATTTCGAGTTACTAACACTTAGCAACCGAACCGGTATCTAATACCCTGGTGCTACTAGGAGTACTAGTAAAGTACACATTAACATAATGTATATCCAATATACTTCTATCGACCTTTCCAGCCTTCTCATCTACCTAGTATCTAGGGTAATTCTGCTCCAGTGGTTGTTCCCCTTATTACAGAAGCACTTAGTCTCGGGTTTGGGTTCAACCTTGGGTTTCTTCAACGGAGCAGCAAACTGATTTGCCGCTTCATGAAGTATCCTTCTTGCCCTTGCCCTTCTTTAAAACTAGTGGTTTCACCAACCATCAACAATTGATGCTCCTTCTTGATTTCTACTTTCGTGGTGTCAAACATCACGAATACCTCAAGGATCATCATATCTATCCCTGATATGTTATAGTTCATCACGAAGCTCTAGCAGCTTGGTGGCAATGACTTTGGAGAAACATCACAATCTCATATGGAAGATCAACTCCCACTCGATTCAAGTGATTGTTGCACTCACACAATCTGAGCACAAGCTCAACGATTGAGCTTTTCTCCCTTAGTTTGCAGGCTAAGAAAATCGTCGGAGGTCTCATACCTCTTGACGTGGGCACGAGCCTGAAATCTCAATTTCAGCCCTCGAAACATCTCATATGTTCCGCGACATTTCGAAAACATCTTTGGTGCCTAAACTCTAAACCGTTTAACTGAACTATCACGTAGTTATCAAAACGTGTATGTCCGATGTTCGCAACATCCACGGACGACGTTCGGGGTTCAGCACACTAAGCGGTGCATTAAGGACATGAGCTTTGTACTGTCCGCATAATCGCTACTGTCAACTTTCAACTATATTTTCTCTAGGAACATATCTAAACAGTGGAACTAAAGCGAGCCTTTTACATAATTTGCAAAGATCTTTTGACTATGTTCAGGATAATTAAGTTCATCTTATGAACTCCCACTCGAGATAGACATCCCTCCGGTCATCTAAGTGATTACATGATCCAAGTCAACTAGGCCGTGTCCGATCATCACGTGAGACGGTCTAGTTATCATCGGTGAACATCTTCATGTTGATCGATCCTCCATACGACTCATGCTCGACCTTTCGGTCTCCGTGTTCCGAGGCCATGTCCGTACATGCTAGGCTCGCAAGTTAACCCTAAGTGTTTTCATTTGTGTAAAACTGTCTTACACCCGTTGTATGTGAACGTAAGAATCCATCACACCCGATCATCACGTGGTGCTTAGAAGTTTACTTAACTGTAGCAACGGTGCACGATTAGGGAGAACACTTCTTGAAATTTTGTAAGGATCATCTTATTTACTACCGTCGTCCTAAGTAAACAAGATGCATAAACATGATAAACATCACATGCAATCAAATAGTGACATGATATGGCCAATATCATTTTGCTCCTTTGATCTCCATCTTCGGCTCCATGATCATCATCGCCACCGCATGACACCATGATCTCCATCATCATGATCTCCATCATCGTGTCTCCATGAAGTTGTCTCGCCAACTATTACTTCTACTACTATGGCTACCGGTTAGCAATAAAGTAAAGTAATTACATGGCGTTGTTCAATGACACGCAGGTCATACAATAAATAGAGACAACTCCTATGGCTCCTGCTGGTTGTCATACTCATCGACATGCAAGTCGTGAATCCTATTACAAGAACATGATCAGTCTCATACATCACATATCATTCATCACATTCATCTTGGCCATATCACATCACATAGCATACCCTGCAAAAACAAGTTAGACGTCCTCTAATTGTTGTTTGCATGTTTTACGTGGCTGCTATGGGTTTCTAGCAAGAACGTTTCTTACCTACGCAAAACCACAACGTGATTTGCCAATTGCTATTTACCCTTCATAAGGACCCTTTTCATCGAATCCGTTCCGACTAAAGTGGAGAGATCGGCACCGCTAGCCACCTTATGCACGAAGTGCATGTCAATCGGTGGAACCCGCCTCACGAAGAGTACGTAAGGTCGGTCCGGCCGCTTCATCCCACAATACCGTCGAAACAAGATTGGACTAGTAATGGTAAGCATATTGAACAAAATCAACGCCCACAACTACTTTGTGTTCTACTCGTCCAAAGAATCTACGCAATAGACCTAGCTCATGATGCCTTTGTTGGGGAACGTGCAGAAATTCAAAATTTTCCCACGTGTCACCAAGATCTATCTATGGAGAAACCAGCAACGAGGGAAGGAGAGTGCATCTACATACCCTTGTAGATCGCTAAGCGGAAGCATTCAAGAGAACGGGGTTGAAGGAGTCGACTCGTCGTGATCCAAATCACCGGAGATCCTAGTGCCGAACGGACGGCACCTCGCGCTCAACACACGTACAGCCCGGTGACGTCTCCCCCGCCTTGATCCAGCAAGGAGAGAGGGAGAGGTTGAGGAAGACTCCCTCCAGCAGCAGCACAACGGCGTGGTGGTGATGGAGGAGCGTGGCAATCCTGCAGGGCTTCGCTAAGCACCAAGGGAGAGGAGGAGGAGGGAGAGGGGCAAGGCTGCACCAAGAGGAGAAGTTCTCATGTGTTATGGGCAGCCCCTGGCCTCACTATATATAGGGGAAGGGGAGGGCTGCGCCCCCATCTAGGGTTCCCCCCCCAAGGGGTGCGGCCAGCCCTAGATGGGACTTGGGGAGGCGGCCAAGAGGGGAGAGAGGGGGAGGCGCCCACTAAGTGGGCCTTAAGGCCCATCTGGACCTAGGTTTTGCCCCTCCCTACACTTCCCACGCCTTGGGCCTTGGTGGGGGGCGCCCCAGCCCACCTAGGGGCTGGTCCCCTCCCACACTTGGCCCACGCAGCCTTCTGGGGCAGGTGGCCCCACTTGGTGGACCCCCGGGACCCTCCCGGTGGTCCCGGTACGTTACCGATAAACCTCGAAACTTTTCCGGTGACCAAAACAGGACTTCCCATATATAAATCTTTACCTCCGGACCATCCCGGAACTCCTCGTGACATCCTGGATCTCATCCGAGACTCCGAACAACATTCGGTAACCACATACAAGCTTCCTTTATAACCCTAGCGTCATCAAACCTTAAGTGTGTAGACCCTACGGGTTCGGGAGACATGTAGACATGGCCGAGATGTTCTCCGGTCAATAACCAACAGCGGGATCTGGATACCCATGTTGGCTCCCACATGTTCCACGATGATCTCATCGGATGAACCACGATGTCAAGGACTCAATCGATCCCGTATACAATTCCCTTTGTCTAGCGGTATTTTACTTGCCCGAGATTTGATCGTCGGTATACCGATACCTTGTTCAATCTCGTTACCGGCAAGTCTCTTTACTCGTTCCGCAACACATCATCCCGTGATCAACCCCTTGGTCACATTGTGCACATTATGATGATGTCCTACCGAGTGGGCCCAGAGATACCTCTCCGTTTACACGGAGTGACAAATCCCAGTCTCGATCCGTGTCAACCCAAAAGACCCTTTCGGAGATACCTGTAATGCACCTTTATAGTCACCCACTTACGTTGTGACGTTTGATACACCCAAAGCACTCCTACGGTATCCGGGAGTTACACGATCTCATGGTCTAAGGAAGAGATACTTGACATTGGAAAAGCTCTAGCAAACGAACTACACGATCTTTGTGCTATGCTTAGGATTGGGTCTTGTCCATCACATCATTCTCCTAATGATGTGATCCCGTTATCAACGACATCCAATGTCCATAGTCAGAAACCATGACTATCTGTTGATCACAACGAGCTAGTCAACTAGAGGCTCACTAGGGACATATTGTGGTCTATGTATTCACACGTGTATTACGATTTCCGGATAATACAGTTATAGCATGAATAAAAGACAATTATCATGAACAAGGAAATATAATAATACTTTTATTATTGCCTCTAGGGCATATTTCCAACACATAGACCGGAAATATCACCTGATACAAAAGATCGTAAAGAATGGTGATGTAGAGTTATGCAAGATTCACACGGATGCAAATGTTGCAGATCCGTTGACTAAGCCGCTTGCACAACCCAAGCATGAGGGGCACGTTAGAGCTATGGGCATTCGATGTCTATTTCATTGACTCTAGTGCAAGTGGGGGACTATTGGAGATATGCCCTAGAGGCAATCATATATGCTGATATTTCCTATGTGTTTATGAATAAAGATAGTCCTTGGACATTATCAATGATGTGTATCAGCAAGTATGTGACTTGTTTGCGGGACTATGCATTGTATGATGACTGTCCTAAAAGGTCCCTAGTCAAAAAGGGCTGTGTGGACGCGCAGCCGACTAGACTAGCATATGACACGGTCGATGGCTTGGTCTCACTAGCCATGGAGAATTGGATGCTAACCGGATAATATGGACTTGGAAAGGTCGGGTCGGATTCGATGTAGTCGGATCCGAGTTGAGATAAGGTCCGAGTCGGACAGACCCAACTATGAGACGCAGCGATATGTCATCTGTGAGTCTCTAGTACAACATACGTTCTATGTCCTAAGACCTGAGCTGACGCATGTACTTGGGATGGTGACAGACTTGCTTTGGGCCGACCAAATGCTACTCCGTGACTGGGTAGTTACAAAGGTAGGTTTTGGTTTTGTCTAGTCCCATGCTGCGAGACATGGTCGAGCAAGATGGGATTTGCCCCTCCAATAAGGAGAGATATACTCTGGGCCCCTCGTGTGATCCGACCAGGATAAGCATGTCCATGCGACAAGGATTATGAGATAATCCGGTTTGTGGTCGGTATCACTGGAACGAGAAAGAGGTCAGGCTAGCACAAGGATGACAGTCTCGCCTTGATCCCGACAACATATATCGTGAGGCAAAGGGAACAGAAGTGTGACACATCATACAGGTTCGCCTAACCAGCTTCATGGTCTGCTTGGTGTTCGGTAAGCCTTGCTAGCGGCCGCTACCAACCGTGCAGTTCGGAGGTGATCCGAACTGCGACCAAGACGACTTGAACCTAAGGGGTCGCGCGCTTAAGGGAAGGAACCTAGGAGGTCGGTTCGGAAGACACTGGTCGGATGTGATCCGAGCTGGACTTGGAACGCGGCCGAGTAGATTTTGGGCTTTAGGGTCCATGCGAGGCCCAAGTGTTGAGCCCGCGACGGACACCTATATAAAGTGGAGGTGCGACACACTTAGGTTGAAGATCGCTTCGGCGCTACGACTAGGGTTTGCATGTGTTGCGAATAGCCACCTCCACTCGCCGCCGACTGTGTGATCGGACCTACTAGTCCGCCGCACGGTGTTCCTCCTGCACGTGCAGATACCGTTAGAGGCGGTGCACTTGCGCCGCTCCGGCAAACTTATACGTGGGATTGGACGACCGGCTGTTTGAGGGAGATCGGACGAGAAGGAGACGGTCCACGCGAACGCGCTGCCCCAACTCTTCTTTCGCTGCACGACACTGCGCGTCCAGTGGTAATGAATGATGATCCATCTCCCGTAGCATGTTCCTGTTGTTCTGCGTGTAGGAAAATTTTAAATTGCAGTCGACGCACCCTACCGTAGATCCCAACATATCATACCTAACTCTACAGGCTGACAATGCGCATTTAATGTGCCGCTTAGTTTCACGTCGTTGGTTGCCCGGCAAGGCTTGCCAGGCTATCTTGCCAGCTCCACGCCTGCTTGCCTGACACGTCATAGGACGGGTGTCGTTTGTGGGTTCTCTTGGTAGAAAGTGGCTGCCATGTGGCGAATGGCTGCCACTTAATCACTCAGCGGCTTAACACCGCACTGATCGTCAACGTGAGTCGTGGTGGAGTGGTCGGGGAGGCTATCTGGTCTCCGCAGGTCTCGGCAGGCCCTGCCGGGACGCCTTGGTCAGCTTCTTCTGGGGGTGACCTCGCCCCTTGCCGGGCTCGCCTGCCCGGCAAGGGAAGCCTCTCTATTGATGACATCTTGTTCTTCTAGCCTGGTCTTGGTCCCTCAGATCTGCTTGTTGGTTCTTTGAGTCTTCTTGGCTTCTGTACTTCTTGGTTTGACCTTGGCTTGTCCGTGCATGAGTCAGGGGAGAATATATGTCCCTGTATATTTTCCCCGACAACCACGAACACGCCGGAGAGGTTGGAAGGAGTCGAGGGGTGCCGGAGGAAGTAGAACACCGAGAGGGGATCGTCGGGATCTCCGGAGCAGAACGACGACCGTAGGCCCGCCTTGCCTGGTCGGGTCCTTTACTAGCTTGGTTGAGGTAAGAGGAGTTGGGTGGTGCGGCCAGATAAGCTCGAGAGGGGCTCCTATATATAGGCAGGGTGAGAGGAGGATCGAGGTCACCGGAGAGCTCTCTGGAATGGCAAGCAGCGACGAATGGCGCTCGGAGCGGATGGGAGAGGTCGAGGGGGTTCACGAGCACACAGAGGAGGCAACGGGCCAAGCACAAGGCGAAGGAGGGCGATGGCACGAGCTCATGTGGGCACTGTGCTTCCTGCTCCGCCGTGGCTGGATCTGCAGTGGCTGTCGCCGGCATTGGGAAGCTCCAGCAAGAGGTCAAGGGTGACGGGTCGAGGCTCGTGAAGGTTGGAGGCAAGCTAGGTTGGCCTAGGGCGAGCACACGGGGCGAACAGAGGGGCTCCGACACGCAGAGCACGTTGAACGCACGCCTGGCACCGTGGCCACACACAGTCATTGCATGAACTGGCACTACGCGGCACGCCCAAGAGGTTAGACCATGTCTGGGAGCTTGTCCCTATAGTGTTTGGTCTATCTAAGCTGATGGATTGAAGCCAGGTCGACGAGGAATGACTTGAGCTTCACTGCAAGTTTCTGGACAAAAACTTGTGACCTTGGTTGAGAGAGTTCTAGAGAGAGTTAGGAGCTGATTTTTGGTAGTTAAGGGTTACTTAGGAATGTCATTAACCCGTAAAAATTTCAGCTCAAGAGGATCAAGCAAAAATACACTTCCTTCACAAAGTGCATTTTCTGACCAGAATGGAAAAGATTTTCTATAGAAAAAATATCCCAAATAACCATGAAATATTTTTGCATAAAAAGTTGGGCCAAGGTTCAAAGAATATTTGGGAATTTCCTCAGATTTTAATGGGCAAGAAAAATGAGGGTTGCTTTGGAGCAGAAGTGGAAATGGGGCTTTATCAGAGGGAAACGAATATTTTTCATTTGAGAAAATATTCCCAAGGTCATATTTTGATATATCAGAGGGCAAGAGATGTTTTTGAGAGGAAGGGGAGCCACTTGCGTGAAAACCAAAACAATGCCCAAGTGTTAAGTCCAAATGAGTTGACTCAAAAACTCAAATTCAAACCAAATTTGCAATAAAATCCAGAAAAAGAAAAAGGGCAAAAACCAGGGTGTCACATCTGTATTTTGTTTTTATCGACACCTCTCTCTCTCTCTAAGCATGCGGGCATGTTTTTGATTTCGTTTTTTTTTGCTTGATCAGGACAAGCGAGGTCTAAACTTGGGGGAGTTGGTACGTCCATTCAGGGCCGGCCCTGAGGGGGGGCAGAGGGAGCGGCCGCCCCGGGCCCCCAAGATGCAGGGGGCCCCCACCCAGGTACTAATGTACACCGCCTGCTAGGGCCGAGTACACGAACGCGTCTAGCACTAGGCCATGGGCTAGACATACAAACGCAGGCAACTGCTCGCTCCAATCATCTTTGATGTATACCTAATTCCCTTCCAAGATGGCCAGATCTGATCACGAGTTCACATCTTCAGGACGATCGTGATCCTGTCCCGGCCCCCGGCTCTAATCGCGAGTCGTCGTTTCACCCGCGGACTCGGCTCTCCAATCTCCACTCGAGGTGTGATCCGCCGTCGCCAAGAGTCTGACGCACTCAAGGTTCATCGAGCTGCCGGTCCAGCCCCATCCTATGAGTGGCTGATCATCAGACCATCACCGATGGCAATCCCACATATTCAAGGTATACCATATCTCCGTATTACTATTCCCTATTAGCTAATTATAAGTAATTAATCTTTGCATCCAATGCCGTGTAGCTTTCGAGCGTTAAACTTATGATGTATTTATTTTCAAAATTGTGTGTATTTGCCTGTATAAATGATTCCATGCAAATATTAGTTTTGGATGGATCTAGACGTATACATATATGCACACAGGAACTGGCAAAGTGACCATGCATTGCAATGGATTCATAATATACCACTCACTCCGTCCCAAAATAAGTGTCTCAAGCTTAGTACAACTTTGTACTAGCTCTGGTACAAAGTTGAGACAGTTATTTTGGGACGGAGGGAGTAGTATACTTGTTAAAAATAATAAAAATCATCCAATTCTTGATTATAAAAATATGGTAAGTTTCACCCAAGTATATTCCGCTTATTTGTTGGATGATCTATGGAAGGGTTGTGTTTTGTTTAGAGAGACCAAAGAATTTTCTGCAAACGTCAAGCAGAGGAGTGGGGTCATTTTGCAATACAAAAAACTTCCTCGCATATAGTAGATGCAAATCGGATGGGTAGAAATGGAGGAACGCTGACACTGTAGAGGTACTAATTATAATTGTTACAAATTAATGATGGATGAAGTAAAGGGACCCGAGGTTTCGTTTCGCCCCGGGCCCCCAAAATCTCAGGACCGGCCCTGTGTCCATTTTGCATCATGTTATCCTACTGTTATTTTTAATGTTTTTATGCATAATAATGCTTTTTGGAGTAATTCTAATGCCTTTTCTCTCATAATATGCAAGGTTTACACAAAGAGGGAGAGTGCCGGCAGCTGGAATTCTGGACCTGAAAAAGCTACGTCAGAGTTACCTATTCTACACATCTCCAAATGAGCTAGAAATTTACAGAGAATTCTTTTGGAATATATAAAAAATACTGGAGCAAATAACTACCGGAGGGGGCCACCCTGGTGAGCACAAAGACACCATGGCGCACATGGGCCCCTAGGCGCACCCTGGTGGGTTGTGCCCTCCTCGGCCCACTTTCGGTGCCCATCTTCTGGTATATAGGTCATTTTGTCCTAGAAAAAACGAGAGGGGGACTTTCGGGACGAAGTGCCACCGTCTCGAGGCGGAACTTGGGCAGGAGCACTTTTGCCCTCCGACGGAGCGATTCCATCGGGGGGAACTTCCATCCCGGAGGGGGAAATCATCGTCATCATCATCACCAACAACCCTCTCATCTTTGGGAGGGCAATCTCCATCAACATCTTCAACAACAACATCTCCTCTCAAACCCTAGTTCAACTCTTGTGTTCAATCTTTGTACCGGGACCTTATATTGGCACTTGTGGGCGACTAGTAGTGTTGATTACATCTTGTAGTTGATTGCTATATGGTTTATTTGGTGGAAGATTATATGTCCAGATCCATTATGCTAATTAATACCCCTCTGATCTTGAGCATGATTATCATTTCTAAGTAGTTGCTTTTGTTCTTGAGGTCACGAGAGAAGTCATGTTGCAAGTAATCATGTGAACTTGATATGTGTTCGATATTTTGATGATATGTATGTTGTGATTCCCTTAGTGGTGTCATGTGAACGTAGACTACATGGCACTTCACCATATTTGGGCCTAAGGGAATGCATTGTGGAGTAGTTATTAGATGATGGGTTGCTAGAGTGACCCAAGATTAAACCTTAGTTTATGCGCTACTTCGTAAGGGGACGATTTGGTCCAAAAGTTTAATGCTATGGTTAAATTTTATCTTAATGCTTTTCTCGTAGTTGCGGATGCTTGCGAGGGGGTTAATCATAAGTAAGAGGTTTTTTCAAGTAAGAACAACACTTAAGCACTGGTCCACCCACATATCAAATTATCAAAGTAGCAAACCCTAATCAAGCCAACATGATGAAAGTGATATGCTGAAATTCCCGTGTAACCTCAAGAAAACTTTGCTTATCATAAGAGACCGTTTTGGCTTGTCCTTTTACACAAAAGGATTGGGATACCTTGCTGCACTTTGTTTACTGTCACCGTTACTTGCTCATTACAAATTATCTTGCTATCAAACAACTTGTTACTAACTATTTCAGTGCTTGCAGAAATTACCTTGCTGAAAACCACTTGTCATATTTCCTTCTGCACCTCGTTGGGTTCAACACTCTTACTTATTTAAAGGACTACTATTGATCCCCTATACTTGTGGGTCATCACATGTCAAAAATAAATATGAAACAATTTAGAAATATGTTATTACCTGCATGATTTGGCATATATGGGTCGATCTAACACCTATGACAACCAATAATGTGGGATAGTGATAAGTATCTATAATTTATGAAGTATTCATGCTAATATATTATCATTCTTGGATGTTTTACAATCATTTTATAGCAACTTTATATCATTTTTTTGGGACTAACCTATTGACCCAGTGCCCAGTGCCAGTTGCTGTTTTTTGCTTGTTTTTTACATCACAGGAAATCAATATCAAACGAAGTCCAAACACAGCGTAACTTTTGGGAGATTTTTTATGGACCAGAAGACCACGAGTGGGCCAAGGAAGCGAATGCGGGACTGCTCGAGGGGAGCAACACCCACCAGGGCGCGCCAGGAGGCCCAAGCGCGCCCTGGTAGGTGTTGCCCACCTCGGGCACCCCCTGGACCGCCTCTTCGCCCCATAAATTCCCAAATATTCCAAAACCCTTCGGGGTAGCCCTAGATCAGAAGTTCCGCCGCCGCAAGGCCTTTGTATCCATGAGATCCAATCTAGACCCCGTTCCGGCACCCTGCCGGAGGGGGGGAATCATCACCGGTGGCCATCTTCATCATCCCGGCGGCCACCACAATGAGGAGGGAGTAGTCCACCCTCAGGGCTGAGGGTTTGTACCAGTAGCTATGTGTTTAATCTCTCTCTCTCTCTCTCTCTCTCTCTCTCTCGTGTTCTTAAGAAGTCGCGATCTTGATGTATCGCGGGCTTTGTTAATATAGTCAGATCATATGGTGTTTTCCCATGTCTATCTTGTTGTGATGAATTGAGTTTTTCCCTTTGAGATTTCATTGTTATCTGATTGAATACTTTTATGGATTTGAGAACACTTGATATATATCTTGCAATTGAATACTCATGGTGACAATGGGGTATCGTATTGATTCACTTGATATATGTTTTGGCACTCAACTCGCGGATTCCCGAGGTGACATTGGGGTAATCTATGCATAGGGGTTGATGCACGTTATTGTCTTTGTTTCTCCAGTAGAAATCTTGGGGCACTCTTTGAAGTTCTTTGTGTTGGATTGAATATTATAAATCTGAATTTTCTTTGGTGTTATTTTAGTACGAACTCTAGGATAGATCAAACGGAAAGAATAGTTTTGTGTTATTTTACTACGAACTCTTGAATAGATCGAACAGAAAGAATAGCTTTGAGGTGGTTTCGTACCCTGCAAACAATTCCGTCTTATGTTTTCCGCTAGATAGGAACTTTGAAGTGATTCTTCATCCCACTTTGAGGGATGGTTATATGATCCAACTATGTTAGCATTGTTGAGAGATTGCACTAGTGAAAGTATGCATCCTAGGCCTCATTTTCCATCATTGCAATACCGTTTTTGCTTCATTAACTATTTACTACCTTGCTGTTCTTTATTGTTCGCATTACAAAAACTCATATCTACTATCCATACTACACTTTTATCACCATCTCTTTGCCGAACTAGCGCACCTATACAATTTGCCATTGTATTGGGTGTGTTGGGGACAGAAGAGATTTCTTGTATTTGATTGCAGGGTTGCTTGAGAGAGACTATCTTCATCCTACGCCTCCCACAGATTGATAGACCTTAGGTCATCCACTTGAGGGAAAATTGCTACTGTCCTACAAAACTCTGCGCTTGGAGGCCCGACACGTGTCTACAAGAATAAAGTTGTGTAGTAGACATCAAGATCTTTTCTGGCGCCGTTGCCGGGGAGGTGAGTGCTTGAAGGTATATCTTTTGATCTTGCAATTGAATCTTTTAGTTTCTTGTTTTATCACTAGTTTGGTTTATAAAAAGAAAATTACAAAAAAAAATGGAATTGAGGTTGCCTCATATTATTCGTCTTTATAATGTCTTTCATGAAAATGATGGAAAGGAAAATTATGCTCAATTGTTAGAAGAAGAATGTTATAAAATGTTTGTCATAGAATCCATGAATGATGAGCATGATTGCAGTGTTGCTAGTATGAATTCTTTGAATATCCATGATGCTAGTGATATGCAAAGCCATAAGCTTGGGGATGCTATGTTTGATGAAGATGATATTTTTGTTCCCCCTAGTTTTGATGTGCAAATTTGTTATAATGGTAGCATGCCTCCTATTTATGATGATTACAATGATGAATGTGGGTTTGGAAGAGTGTCAACTCTAGGTAACGATCCCACTATTTTGGAGGGTGTTGAATCTTATCACAATGATGAAAGTGGATATGGAGAGGTCATAACTTTATTTAGTGGTGAATCCACCATTTTGGAAGAGATTACAATTGACTATGATCAAAGAGTTGCTATCTATGACGATTATGGTGATGACATGTATGCTATAAAGAATAATGATAACCATGAAACTTGTCATCATGATTTTAATTTTCACTCTCATGATAGTTACTTTGTTGAGTTTGCTCCCACTACTATTGATGAGAAGAAATTTGCTTATGTGGAGAGTAATAAGTTTTCTATGTTTATGTGTCATGAAAAGAATGCTTTATGTGATGGTTATATGGTTGAATTTCTTCATGATTCTACTGAAAATTATTATGAGACAGGAACATATGCTTTTACATATCTCAATAATATCAAGTTTCCTCTCTATGTGTTGAAAGTTTTGAACTTATGCATGTTTTGCCTTCCTATGCTAGTTGATTCTTGTTCCCATGAATTATTTGCTCACAAAATCCCTATGCATAGGAAGTGGGTTAGGCTTAAATGTGCTTGCCATGTGATTCATGATGCTCCTTTTCATGTTTCAATTCTTATCTTTTATGCGAGCATCATTGAAATCATCATGCCTAGCTAAAAGGCATTAAAGAAAAGCGCTTGTTGGGAGACAACCCAACACTTCTATCTACTGTTTTTGTGTGTTCACATGATTATGCTACTGTAGTAATCATGTTTTATTGCCTTTGTTTCAATAAAGTGCCAAGTAAAGCCTTTGGGTTCATGTTGGGTGATAGTTGATTTGATCTTGCTGAAAAAACAGAAACTTTTGCGCTCATGAAAATAACTGTCATTTTTAACTGAAGAGTGCTTTTGAGTTGATTCTTTTTGCAGAAGATTAATATACAAATTTATCACGTGGTCCAATTTATTTCGTAATTTTTGGAATAGCATAAGTATGGTTTGAGTACAGATTACTACATATTGTTCTGTTTTTGACAGATTCTGTTTTCAATGCATAGTTTGCTTGTTTCCTTGTTTCTATGGCTTATATTGCTCAATATAAATTGTGAAAATAATATGCTACAGTAGGAATTGTGTGGAAAAAATTATGAATCTTGTCTTTGACAGTACCAAAAGTGAAATGGTTTGCTCTTTATCATACTAACCTATCTGACAAAGTTCCGTTAAGTTTTGTGTGATTGAAGTTTTCAAGTTTTTGGTGAAATGTCGATATGAGGATAATAAGGAATATTGGGGATTCCCAAGGCACCCCCAAGGTAATATTCAAGGAAGATCCAAGCAACTAAGCTTGGGGATGCCCCGGAAGGCATCCCCTCTTTCGTCTCCTACATTATCCGTGACCTCACTTGGAGCTATGTTTTCATTCGTCACATGATATGAGTTTTGCTTGGAGCCTCAATTTTTTGTTAGGATTTGCTTGATGTTATTTAGAATAATGTTTTGCATCTTTTATTCCAATAAAAGTGGCAATGATAGTCTTTGCCATGCTTACTTTGCAAGTTTACATGTTGCTGTTTAAAAACAGAAATTTTATCGCTGTTGCGAAATTCCCTAGAAAAGTAAGAATCTGATAAATTGTTGAAAGTTTTTTAAAAATAAGCTCTGATAAATTTCCTACAGTTTGGTATTTTCTGATAATTTTTGGGGTTAGGGAAGTATGATGAATCTTGCATTCTTTACAGACTGTACTGTTTTGGCAGATTGCTGTTATGGTTGCATTGTTTGCATATGTTTGGTTGTTTAATGATTCTATTTGAGGATAGGACTATTAAACATGTTGAGGCATTTAGTATGCAATGTTGAATAATAATTTTAGTTATTTGCTACATTAGAGAATGATAAGGTTTTGCATTGATTTATACTAACTTATCTCACGAGTTCTTGTTGAGTTTTTTGTGGATGAAGTTTTGAGATTTAGGGAAACCATGATATGAGAGGAATTAAGGAGACACAAAAGCTCAAACTTGGGGATTCCCAAGGCATCCCAAGTTAATATTCCAAGAAGTCTCAAGCATCTAAGCTTGGGGATGCCCAGTAGGCATCCCACCTTTCTTCTTCAACAATTATCGGTTAGTATCGATTGAGCCTAAGTTTTTGCTTCTTCACATGAGTTGTGCTATTATTAGAATGTCATTTTTCATTTTGCTTGCTGTTTTAATAAAATACTTAGACCTGAAAGTTTTTAAATACAATAGAGTCCTCAATTAGTTGCCAGGGAAGCTTGGTAAGCGACATTCACATCCCATCAACAAAGTTCTTTTATGGAATTGCTCTAGTGCTTCACTTATATCCTATGAGTGAATTGTTGAATAAATTGAATATCATGAAGTTGAAATTACATGTTCATATCATGCCTAGTAGTGGCTTCACATTGGGTTTAGAAAGTGAAAGCTTTTGAAGCTTGGCAATCACAATATTGGTCATACAAGCAATTCACGAATAATTAGTATAAGGAAGAGAACTTTCACATGCAAATACACTATCTTGGAAATCTTTTGAGATTGTGAGCCCGCATCAAAATATTATATGCCAAAATTGTTGACGTTGGACAAGGAAGACAACGTAATAATTTATGTTTGTTCATATTCAGATAGAAGTTATATTGTCATAGATCCTTCAACATGTGGTGCTTACCCCCTATCTTTGCTAGCCAAAAATTCCGCACCAAGTAGACATACTACTTGTGCATCCAAAAACCCTTAAACCCAAATCTTGTTTTGAGAGTCCACCATACCTACCTAAGGACTGAGCAAGATCCTTCAAGTATGTTGCCATCGGTGCAATAAGGCAACAAAAATTGCTTCTAAAAATGTTAGATCATTTAGTGTAAGAGAAAATTGAGCGTTGTAAGAACTTGTGATGGCAAAGATAAAAGCGGCAGACTGCATAATAAAGGTTGCTATCATAAGGGGCAATATAACGTGATGTTCTTTTGCACTAAGGGGTTGAGCATACAAACAAATAAGCGCATGGCAACCTCTTCTTCCCTCTGCAAAGGGCCTATCTTTTACTTTTATGTATTTACTTTCATGCAAGAGTCAAAGTTTTTCTCTCTATTCCTTTTCATTTTTCTCCATTGGCAAGCATCATGTGCTAAGGAAAGATCTAGGAACATATATCTAGTTGGATATGGGTAGCATGAGTTATTATTGTTGACATCACCCAAAGGTGAATACGTTGGGAGGCGAAATTATAAGCCCCTATCTTCTATGTGTGTGGTTGAAACGTTTTGCTCATGTGTATGCGGTGAGTGTTAGCAATCATAGAAGACTATATGATGGTTGAGTATGTGGAGCTCTTACTTAGACTCTGTTGAATAAATTGAATTGCAATTGCTTGGTGACTGAGAACATAGGTTGTTGAGTTTCAAGAGAATTCATTGTTTGAACCTTAACATGTGAATTGGTTGCTACTTGGTCGTGAGAATTTTTATAAGAAAGAATTGCTGTTATGATGCTAGGAAAAGTGATTGAAATTATCATTGATCAAACTTATGCACTTTGCTAGCATTCACACTTCATAAATTATTTCTTTTATCATTTACCTACTCGAGGATGAGTAGGAATTAAGCTTGGGGATGCTGATACATCTCCAAAGTATCTATAATTTATGAAGTATTCATGCTAATATATTATCATTCTTGGATGTTTTACAATCATTTTATAGAACCTTTATATCATTTTTTGGGACTAACCTATTGACCCAGTGCCCAGTGCTAGTTGCTGTTTTTGCTTGTTTTTTACATCGCAGGAAATCAATATCAAACGGAGTCCAAACACCGTGTAACTTTTTGGAGATTTTTTATGGACCAGAAGACCACCAGTGGGCCAAGGAAGCACCTGGGGGGCTGCTCGAGGGGAGCAACACCCACCAGGGCGCGCCAGGAGCGCCCTGGTGGGTGCTGCCCACCTCGGGCACCCCCTGGACCGCCTCTTCGCCCCATAAATTCCCAAATATTCCAAAACCCTTCGGGGTAGCCCTAGATCAGAAGTTCCGCCGCTGCAAGGCCTCTGTATCCACGAGATCCAATCTAGACCCCGTTTCGGCACCCTGCCGGAGGGGGGAATCATCACCGGTGGCCATCTTCATCATCCCGGCGGCCACCACGATGAGGAGGGAGTAGTCCACCCTCGGGGCTGAGGGTTTGTACCAGTAGTATGTGTTTAATCTCTCTCTCTCTCTCTCTCTCTCGTGTTCTTGAGATGTCATGATCTTGATGTATCGCAGGCTTTGTTAATATAGTCGGATCATATGGTGTTTTCCCCTCTCTATCTTGTTGTGATGAATTGAGTTTTTTCCTTTGAGATTTCGTTGTTATCGGACTGAATACTTTTATGGATTTGAGAACACTTGATATATGTCTTGCAATTGAATACTCGTGGTGAAAATGGGGTATCGTATTGATTCACTTGATATATGTTTTGGCACTCAACTCGCGGATTCCCGAGGTGACATTGGGGTAATCTATGCATAGGGGTTGATGCATGTTATTGTCTTTGTTTCTCCAGTAGAAATCTTGGGGCACTCTTTGAAGTTCTTTGTATTGGGTTGAATATTATAAATTTGAATTTGCTTTGGTGTTATTTTGGTACAAACTCTAGGATAGATCGAACGAAAAGAATAGCTTTGTGTTATTTTAGTACGAACTCTTGAATAGATCGAACTAAAAGAATAGCTTTGAGGTGGTTTCTTACCCTACAAACAATTCCGTCTTATGTTCTCCGCTAGGTAGGAACTTTGGAGTGATTCTTCATCGCACTTTGAGGGATGGTTATATGATCCAACTATGTTAGCATTGTTGAGAGATTGCACTAGTGAAAGTATGCACCCTAGGCCTCATTTTCCATCATTGCAATACCGTTTGTGCTTCATTTAACTATTTACTACCTTGCTGTTCTTTATTGTCCGCATTACAAAAACTCATACTACTACCCATACTACACTTTTATCACCATCTCTTCGCCGAACTAGTGCACTTATACAATTTGCCATTGTATTGGGTGTGTTGGGGACACAAGAGATTTCTTGTATTTGATTGCAGGTTTGCTTGAGAGAGACTATCTTCATCCTACGCCTCCCACAGATTGATAAACCTTAGGTCATCCACTTGAGGGAAAATTGCTGTTGTCCTACAAAACTCTGCGCTTGGAGGCCCAACACGTGTCTACAAGAATAAAGTTGCGTACTAGACATCAGATAGGAATGTTAAAGTAAGAAGGGGCACAACCACATGTGACTAGAGTGTTTTGGTTCCCCATGACCTGAGGCGGTGGGGCATTTTTGTCTATGGAGAACCCCATGCTCGGGAGAGGCATCACATGGGGTCGTCGTTAGTGTGAATAACCCTAGAAGCGAAAGAGCCATGGATGATGATTGGTGACTTGAATGAACCATTATCGCCACACAATAAAAAACTCGACCTCGCACATTGAAAGGACATATTTAAACAATCTAGAAATATATTGATACCTGCATGATTTGGAATATTGGGGTCAACCTAAGACCTATGACAACTAATAATGTGGGATAGGGATGCTAAAACAAGAAGGGGCGCAACCACATGTGACTGGAGCGTTTTGTTTCCCCATGGCTTGAGGCAACGGGGCATTTTTGTCTATGGAGAACCCCATGCTCGGGAGAGGCACCACATGGGGCCGTCATTAGTGTGAATAATCCTAAAACCAAAAGAGCCATGGATGATGATTGGTGACTTGAACGAACCATTGTCGCCACGCAAAATAAACTCGGCCTCGCACATCGAAAAGGAATATGAAACAATTTAGAATATGTTATTACTTGCATGATTTGGCATATAGTTGTCAACCTTAGACCTATGACAACCACCAATAATGTGGGGTAGGGATGTTAAAGCAATAAGGGGCGCAACCACACATTTTTGGAGCATTTTTTTCCTCATGGCCTCAGGCAGCAGGGTGTTTTTGTCTATGGAGAACCCAATGCTCGGGAGAGGAACCACATGGGGTCGTCGTTACTGCGAATAATCCCAAAAGCGAAAGAGCCATGTATGATGATTGATGACTTGAACAAACCATTATCGCTGCGCGGAAGAAAAAAACTCGGCCTCATACAACGAAAGGCTTAAGAAATAATTTTAAAATAAGTTATTATTCTGTAACCTGCATGATTTGGCATATCGGGGTCAACCTAAGACCTTTGACAACCAATAATGTGGGATAAGATTGTTAAAGCAAGAAGGGGCACAATCACACGTGATTGGAGCGTTTTGTTTCCCCATGGTCTAAGGTGGAAGGAATTTTTGTCTATGTACAACCCCATGCTCGAGAGATGCACCACATGGGGTTGTCGCTAATGTGAATAGGCCCAAAAGCTAAAGAGCCATGGATGATGATTGGTGACTTGAATGAACCATTGTCTCCACGTAGAAAAAAAACTCGGCCTCGCACATTAAACAAGCATATGAAACAATTTATAAATATGTTATTATTCTCTAACATGCATGGTTTGGCATATTATGGGTCAACCTAAGACCTATGACAACCAATAATGTGGGGATTGTAATTTTAAAGCAAGAATTGACAGGCCACAACCACACGTTATTGGAGCGTTTTGTTTCCATACGCACAACTAACGCACTTTGTGCTCTGCATGATCTCTTTTTTCAACAACCCCCTGCCTCCCTCCCAATTTACCTTAATAGAAACCACAATAACGGATCACAGACTACCAGCCTACCACCAAAATGCATAACGAGCTAGCGTATCACACACACCTCCCTAGCTTACTTGGGACGCAACCCAGAGCTAGTCCATCATTTAGAAACATATTACATATCATAGCCAAATCAAATTCAACATACTAAGTTCAAAACAATCAGCTATATACTTGCTATGTCCTAACCAGATCAAATTCAGCTCAGCATGCTCATGCCACATTAATGTGTTGTTTGAGTGTGTCCATGTGCCTGTGGTGGCACAACAGAAGAGGTGTGGCAAGTATGAAATCATGTGGGATAAAGGGAATCTTTGCTCCTAGGGGAAATTGAGCAAGTATGGGGTTGCGAGGACGGACGGGCAACAAACCTTCTGAATGTAGCGTTGAAGCTCAACTTGGTTCCGTATAGGCTCAAGGCATAATTGGGTAGAGTATGAGAAATGACACCATCAGAGAGGAGTGATAATGCGGTTCAACACATCTCTAAAGATCTTGATGAATTTTTGTACATAGAAGAGTTGCTTTAGTGCGAACAATCTAGGGAGCTTGGCTGTGTGAGGCTGAGCAAAACACGAAATTCTTTGACCGTAAAGGCCGCCGGAGGAGAAGAAGAATGAAACTATCAAGCTTCAGGTTCACTTGGAGAATCAGATCGAGAAAGAGGAGACAACTCAAGAGGCAACCACCAATTTCTCTAAGGAGCTCTATACTTGTGAGAATGGCGTCACCCATGCCAATCTCCTCGAGCTCCTGACAAATAAAGTCTCGGGTGACATTAATGAAGCTTTGTGTCACGAGTTTACGGAGAAGGAAAATAAGTGATGCACTTTGTTCGGTCTGCCAAAGGTCTCGAGACCGGATGGCTTCCCCGCTTCTAGCTAAATTGGAAACTCTTGAAGGATGAAGTGGTAAGGGCGGTTAAAATATTACTTAAAGATGGCTACATGTCAGAACAGTTTAACAAGATAAACATCACTCTTATCTAGAAGGCACAACTATAGAAACGTTGAAGGATTTCATACCAATCAGCCTTTGTAACGTATTTTATAAAGTGTTGTCATTGTCAATAGGTTGAGGCCTTTCCTAGATGACCTAGTTGCAGATGTGAAATCTCTTTTGTGGTGGAAAGGATGATTACAAATAATGTTATTATTGCATTTGAGTGCTTTAACAAGATCCAACATAGAAAGACACCCCAAAACATTCATTGTGCCTATAAGTTAGATCCCACAAGGCATTTGATCAAGTCGATTGGCGTTTCTTGACGGTGTGCTGGCATTGGGACTCCTTTTCGAAAAGGGAAAAAAATATTGCACTAGCAAAAAAAATTATAATCAGTCATTTGCTCCAAGAGAAATATTTATCTATTTTTCACCTTAAGAGAGACAAGGAACCTATCAACTACTATACCACATGGTATATGTGGCAATCTATCTCTAAAAGTATAGAGATAAAAGTCTGCTACGTACTTATTTTAGTGAAGAAAAAACATTTTTTATTAAAAAACTATCTTATACTACTTTAGTACTCGAGAGCAACAAGTTGGAGAGCGCTCCTTCGGGAGCCTCCCACGATCACTTGGGGGTGTGCTGAGAGCGTGCCATTTGGCGCGCTCTCAACGCCGCCACGTGTCGCGTTCTGGGCGCTCCCGTCGGATTTTGTTTTTTTATTTTTCCGCACGCGTTTTCGGCTTTTAAACGTTTTTTTTTACTTTTTGGTTTTCCACTGGTCTTCCCTAGTTTTTGGACCAGTTTTTTTAAAAAAATTTGCACGAAAAACATGTTTTTTTCTTTCGCTAGAGGCACGATTTTGCTTCCATGAGAGGCACGATTATGCCTCTCGGAAACAAAACATTAATAATTTTTTGTTTTTTTTCATTCACAAGAGACACAGCCGTGCCTCTCGTAAATGAGAAAAAACGCATTTATTACTTTTTTCCTTCCGCGAGAGGCACGGTTTTGCTTCCGCGAGAGGCATGGTCTTACCTCTCGCAAACAAAAAATGTGTTTTTTGTTTTTCCTTCCA
The DNA here is from genome assembly GCA_021437245.1 of Aegilops speltoides. Classification (NCBI taxonomy): domain Eukaryota; kingdom Viridiplantae; phylum Streptophyta; class Magnoliopsida; order Poales; family Poaceae; genus Aegilops; species Aegilops speltoides. Next base: position 410,613,904 of record CM038141.1, on the reverse strand, counting down.
CAAGAGGCACGGTTGTGCTTTCACGGCCGTGCCTCTCAGAAACAAAAAAACACTTTTTCTGTTTTTTCCTTCCGCGGGAGGTATGATTTTTCTTCCACGAGAGGCATGATTAGGCTTTCACTAGAAGCACGGTTGTGCCTCTCATAAACGAAAAAAAAAACGCATTTTTTTGTTTTTTCCTTTCGCGAGAGGCACGACTGCGCCTCTTTCGAAAACGAAAAAAGTGCTCCTGGTTCGGTTTTTCTGTTCATTTTTTGTCTTGTTTGTTTCGTGAAAAGAAGATCGTCAAAATCTATCCACATGGGATCTGGTTTTGATGATTTGGATGCGAGGAATCCAATGGTGAAAACGATTCGAGATTTAGACACACGGTTTAAGAGATAAAACATTTAAAATAAACGGATGGACGAAAAAGGGGAAACTTTCTAGGTTGCGATAAATGGCGCGCATGCAATGTGCCACTTCTCGCAACCTGAGGAGGTGGGAGTTGGCTAATCCTATTTGGCGCCCGTTAATATGTATTTTGCAAACAGGCACCTACAGCGCCCCGTGCTGGGCCAACCCATATAGTTCTGTGTTTTTAATTGGATAAAAACTGAACGAGCTGGTGGGTTTCGAACCCGCGATCTCCGGCTTCAATATGGAAACCACCGCCCAACCAATATGATCTGGTTAAGTAGATCCTTTTCTCCCTTTTATTATTTACTTTCCGTTTTCTCCTTTTTTCATTTTTTCCGTTTTGCTTTTTCCTTTTCTGCTTTCTATTTTTCTTTTCTCTTCTTCCTGGGTGTAACATCCCCAGCATCACACTACAGTAATCTCCCCCTAATGAAGGTCATGTCATCATGATCATCATGCCAAAATGCCACTTGTCCAAAATCTGCTTCAAATTCAAATTCAAATTGCATGTCAAATATTTGCTTCTTCTTTCATGCAAATAAAATAGTTCATCCTATGGCAAATAATCCCTAGATATTTGTCATGTTGAAGCCAACATTTTTGGAATTCCCAAATTACCCCTGAGAATTTATTATCTGGTCCAGCAGTATTTAAGATGTCCTTTTCATTTTCTAAAAATGCTTGGACAACTCCTGAAGGCACCAAACTTTTTATGGCAGTGCCCAATTATTCTTTGAAATTGTTTTGACCAGTGGCATATTTTGCAAAGTCATTACTGTATAAAAAGAAGATGCAAAAGCTACGGGAAAACAGAAAAGAAATTAAAGAAAGAAAAGTTGTTTAAAAAAAGGGGAAGAAGGGCCTCAGCCCCTGGCCTTCCCATGGGCCTTGGCCTATCACAGCAAGTCGGCCCAGCTCCACGCACCGCGCCCCCTTCCAGTTCCTCGGTCGCGCGCCGCTACAGGGAGCGGTCGCCACCGGACCCCCTCGCCGGCGTCGAGGGGAGGATAAGGCCTCCACGCCCCGACGCCTCGGCCCCCTCGCCTCCCACTTGCCCTGCCTTCCCCCCACCTACCTCCACCCACTCCCCTCTCCATCTCGGCCACTCTCTCTGCTCCCCCTAGACCGAGCGAGATCGCCGCCGAAGCCTCACCGTAGGCGTGGCCCCGACCACCATTCGTCGAGCCACCAGGTCCCCGTGCTCCTTCTACGTCGTCCTTGTCAACACCACGCTTCAGGATGAGCTGGAGTGCCCTGCAGCAGCCGGGTCAAGCTTTTCCCGAACCTCGGTCGCCGCCGTCCACCGCGATCGATTCCGCCTTCCCTCTGCGCTCCCGTTCACTCGAGGGCCTTCGTGTGCCGCGCCGTAAGCCTCCGCACCCTCCTCCTTCCTTTGGTTCATCCTCATGCACCGTAGATGGCTCGCAGTGCCGCCGTCACCATTACCGCATGCGGCCTCATCCGCAAGCTCGTTGCGCTCACCCCGTCCATCTCCGAGCCAAGCCGTGGCCTCCGTCGAGTTGCCGGAGGTCTGTAGAGCCCGCTAGTGCCATTTGTTAGCTAGAACGCAGCCCGTAGCGTGGTTTTCGGAGATGCCCGTATTCCGGCGCTGCCCGCGGTCGTCGTTAAGCTTCACTTGGGCCACCCCCGCACCTGGGATCACTCTAGATCGACGCGGGATGATCTACTCGTTCGAACGCCACCGAAAACGCGCGGAATGGTGCACTGTGCTGGAAATCCGAGCAACTCCGGCGAACTTCCGCCACGGGAATGGTCGCTGGCGTGATTCCGGCGACGTCACCGGCGTGGCACACCTGGGGCCACCCCTGGGTCACTGCTAGTGGGCCCCGCAGGCCCCGTTGACTGGGTTGACCCAGTCAACGTGCTGACTAGGCAGCTTAGTGCCACTCACGTGCGGGCCCCACCGCTTAATCCTCTAATTAAATTGTTTTAATAACTAAAACTAATTAGTTTAGTTTATTAGTCTATGAAAGGCGGGTCGACCCTGATGGGTACCCGCGAGTGATGTGGAGACGGGTTGACCTAGGGGGTGCCGCGAGATAATTACGAGGCGTGGCCGGGCATTCCTAGCCCTTGTCGCAAGTCCTCGAGAAGGGGCAACGGGGTCACATCTTTCGTGAGTCTCTGCTTGTTACCGCGCGTTCCTAATCCACTATGATTTGGATATTTGATCTGAAGGGCCTCTGGCCTGATAGCACTAACCATCACATGGGCATAGTATGGGCGTTCTGCGTCGTATGCATCGGCCGAGGCTTAATAGACGTCAGCGACTGAGCGGCGCACGCCGGGTTGGACTGGTAAGCTCATGCCTTTTTTAAGGAGGTAGCTAGGTCTGCTCACCGGCCGCGTTTGCAACGTGCAAGAGTTCCCGGGGAGATGGCCCATGACCCCCGGGGGCATAGGTTTAGTCCGGCGTGCTGACCTCTCTATTAAGCCTAGGTCGGGTTGCGGCGTATTGTTTGGCCGAGGCCGGGCATGACCCAGGAAAGTGTGTCCGACCGGAGTTAATCGAGCGTGGTGGGTAAGTTGGCGCACCCCTGCAAGGAAGAAAACATATATCGACAGCCTGTCCTACCGTAACGGACACTTGGAGTTGTATCCCGATCGATACAACTAGAACTGGATACTTGTGATGAGAATTGGATTGTGATGAGAGATGGATATGAGAAATGGATAGTATGGCTCTGGGATTGCTTTCTCGCAGGGAGTCGAGAAAGGATCTTTGGCCGAGGTTGATAACAATACTACTACTTTACTTTATGCTACTCTACTCCCTCTTGTTTCTTTGCAAGATGGTGGTTTCGAAGATGCTAGTCTTCGATAGGACTAGGCCTTCTCTCTTTTCGGCATTTCGCAGCCCAGTCCACATATCTGACCTTCCTTTGATAATGTTGCATATGTAGTGTAAATCCTTGCTTGCGAGTACTTTGGATGAGTACTCACGGTTGCTTTGCTTCCCCTTTCCCCCCTTTCTTTTTCTTTCCAGTTGATGCAACCAGATGTCGGAGCCCAGGAGCCAGATGCCACCGCCGGTGCCTACTACTACGTGAAGACCGCCGACGACCAGGAGTAGTTAGGAGGCTCCCAGGCAGGAGGCCTTGCCTTTTCGATCGTATATGCTTTTTTCCTAGCCTTCTTAAGGCAGACTTGTCTAACTTATGTCTGTACTCATATATTGTTGCTTCCGCTGACTCTTGTGTTTTCGAGCTTATGTATTCGAGCCCTCGAGGCCCCTGGCTTGTAATATAAAGCTTGTATTATTTTAATTTGTGTCTAGAGTTGTGTTGTGATATCTTCCCGTGAGTCCTTGATCTTGATAATACACATTTGCATGTATGATTAGTGTATGATTGAATCGAGGGTGTCACAAGTTGGTATCAGAGCCGACTATCTGTAGGTAGCCCCCTTTCCAACTCCTTGGCCGAAGTTGAGTCTAGTCACTGAAAAACTTTTACTAATATGGATGTGCGGCTTATGGGCCCACATCGCCATTGGGTGGTATTAGGATCTTTTACTCCTCGTCTATTCTCTGGGACTCTGCTCTCTTTCTATTCGGGTTAAATGATTTTGAAAACTCTAACATTAGGTTCTCGTAAATACTTCCTCCGGAGAGCCCCCCCCCCCATTCCAGATGATTGCCTGCTTCACCTGAAGATTCCAAAGATACTTTTCGACGTTTTTCTGAGATCCTTGTGCCCATTGCTTTTGCAATTCCCTTCCATCAATAAACCCCTATGGATAACCATGTACACTTGCCATTCATACAATCACTCCCTGTCGATCTTGTTATTACAAGATATCCCGAAATTCTCTCTATTGTTTCGAGAATATTGTGCCTACTACCTTGCAGTTCTTTGCCTCATTAATACCCCTTTGAATAATTCCTCGCACTTACAGAGTATCCTCTCATCCCCAGTTATTCATGTGTTGCACAAAACGCTTCGAAATACCATTCGATCTTCCGAAAATCCTCAGCAGCCTATTGTTGTTGAAATTCTTGCTTGCTTGCATTATGGTTAATCCCATAAGTCTAGTAATCTTATTGGCATCCTTTGTCACTATCATTTTGAGTCCGTTGATTCAATATGTTGCAGATGCTCGCAATACTCAGTCAAAACTAGAATTCATCCTTTTGGCTCAGACGTCACTCCGGACATGAGTTGGTTCTTGGCAAATCAAACCTTGATTGATTGTCGATATATGTCTATTCAACTTACTTATCTGTTGATCAGAGCCTCTGCTTCTGATCCCCCCCCTGATTTGGAATCGCAATTCCTTTGCATTTAAGCTTTGAAATTATCCAGATATTTCTATAATCGGATGCCTTTGCACTATTTCTTCTTCTGGTTGAGCATCGATACTCACATCAGATTCTTTGTGGTCTGCCATATCCTTTTGTGGATTATTATCTGACCCTTCCTGCCTATTCTCAAATCCTTGAGTTCTTCCCCTGATACATAATGCCTTTGGTAAATTGTATCCCCTTCTTTTTGCTAGCCATGCTCTACTTCTGAGCTTGAGTAATTTACTCATGAAGTTTGTGGTACATGTTCCTAAGATGTCCTTGTGGGTTGAACCCATGCCTTTCGTAATCTATGTGAACCTGAAGTTTATGAGGGTTATATCTACTGGCGTTTTGTCAGATAAAAATTCCAACGCTACAACTTCTTCGAATACGAGAAGTGAATGAAAAGTTATGCATTAGAGAAGTGGGAGTCGACCTTGAACCTTTGTGTTCATGCCCATGGATCCGATGTGAACTTACTATGGAAGATTCTTGTTGTAATAATAATCCCCTTGTGATAAGTTCATCTGGTATCTAGAATTGATCCTTGGCAATCGTGGTTCCGACCATATTTTCTCCTTGATTCCATTTCTCAGACAAGTTAAAGCACTTTTCTTCTGCCGATAAACACATCTCCGCAACCTCTATTTTATCTCATTTTGAGTATTACCCTCCAGTATCTCGAGAATATCAAAGAACTATGTTGCTTCCTGTGAGTCTTCATCTAGTATTGCTTCTCGCCAATTTTGGATTTCCCTTGGGTTCCGAGTTATTAGTCACTCGAGAACACTGATAAGTGAATCGACCCTGCACTCCGATTCAATAACTCTAAGTAATTTTTGTTGCTTACGAGTTTAATAATACTTCGTGTCATTCCTAGCCTGATCGGCTATATTTTTATCGTGCCAACTTTTAACCGTGCTACCTGGTCCTTATGCCTGGAGCAATTTTCGATGCCGAGCGAAGCTTACGTCGATCTTCTTCATCTTATCATTTCACCTCGAACAACAAGCTAGATTTCGAGCTTGTGTCGTATCCGTGGTTCCAATAGATTTTCGCTTCATCATTCCTTTGACTTGATGTCATCGCTGATCGATTACATCTTCCTGAAACCTCTCGACAATTGTGTCATGCTCGTCAACATTCTGAGCTCTTCCAGCATATCAATCGAATTCATGATGAGAAATACCATCCTTGACCTTCGATGATTTGAGTTATCATCGACCACCCCCCTTGTCTTCTTTCCAACACATGTTTGATCATGTCTTGGTTATACCTTGGACTCCTTGCTATTCCTACAATTGTTCCTTGAGTATTTCTTGTGATCTTCAACTCCAACCCCTACTTGTAACACCATGTTAATGCCACCTCGAAGCATGACTGAGGTATTCCGAATATCAACAAGAACATTGGAAGCACATTGTTGAATGTTTCTTGATCTATTATACAAACACCGTTGTATGGGTAATATCATGATTATCCCCTCGCCCCCTTTATCTAAATGCTTTTGAACTTGCTGTCATATCATGTATATCCTGCTTTGCTTCCCCTTGGGAAGGATATACTCCCAATTCTTGTGTGTAAACACATTTATCCTTTCCAATGTTCTGATTAATGTAATGATCACCTTTTCTTTTCCATTGTTTTGTTTAACCTTCCTTTTGATTTATGAGATCTAAGCAGTAATAGTTCCCTGCTTATGAAAACACCTCGGTGTACAATTTGTTAGTAAGACCTTGTTATTATTGTTGTTGACATTCCGGTAACCACCGATGGAAGAGAACTTTGCCTATTGGTCTGCCTTGTTCAACAAGCAGGAAAATGGTTCTCTTCGTCCCTCGCCCTTGGTACCAACATTGTTGCCAACATAACTAATAGGTTATTCTCTGACATGCCTTGTTATCATGACTCTGCAAGATGTCAATGCCTTCCTACTTATTACCCACATGATGGGCCCATAACCCACAGTTCCACAGGGTCGAAACCTGACTCTCCTATACAACCTTGATGCCGAAGTATCTTATGCTCTTGGCTTTGTGTGTTATCACCAGCCACCCTCCGAGAGATGATCTATTCCCAATGCTCTGAACCCCTTCTCACACACTGTTCAGGTATCAATCATTTGTCCATTCGCTTGAAACTTCTTATTGTATCTTCATATTTTACTCTTGGTGTTTTCTTAAATTTCAACTCGAGAGATACTTCTGTCACATTCCCTACATTGTTCACCAGACAATTAACCCTATAAGGGCCAGTTCACCCAAAGTTACTCTTTATTTCCCCACTTAAATCTCGGGATGAGATTTCTTTTAGTGGAGGAGATTTGTAACATCCCCAACATCACACTACAGTAATCTCCCCCTAATGAAGGTCATGTCATCATGATCATCATGCCAAAATACCACTTGTCCAAAATCTGCTTCAAATTCAAATTCAATTTGCATGTCAAATATTTGCTTCTTCTTTCATGCAAATAAAATAGTTCATCCTATGGCAAATAATCCCTAGATATTTGTCATGTTGAAGCCAACATTTTTGGAATTCCCAAATTACCCCTGAGAATTTATTATCTGGTCCAGCAGTATTTAAGATGTCCTTTTCATTTTCTAAAAATGCTTGGACAACTCCTGAAGGCCCCAAACTTTTTGTGGCAGTGCCCAATTATTCTTTGAAAGTGTTTTGACCAGTGGCATAATTTTGCAAAGTCATTAGTGTCTAAAAAGAAGATGCAAAAGCTGCGGGAAAAACAGAAAAGAAATTAAAGAAAAAATTGTTTAAGAAAAGGGGAAGAAGGGCCTCAGCCCCTGGCCTTCCCATGGGCCTTGGCCCATCACAGCAAGCCGCCCCAGCTCCATGCACTGCGCCCCCTTCCTGTTCCTCGGTCGCGCGCCGCTACAGGGCGCGGTCGCCACCGGACCCCCTCACCGGCGTCGAGGGGAGGATAAGGCCTCCACGCCCCGACGCCTCGGCCCCCTCACCTCCCACTTGCCCTGCCTTCCCCCCACCTACCCCCACCCACTCCCCTCTCCATCTCGGCCGCTCTCTCTGCTCCCCCTCGCCTGAGCGAGATCGCCGTCGAAGCCTCGCCGTAGGCATGGCCCCGACCACCGTTCGTCGAGACGCTGGGTCCCCGTGCTCCTTCTACATCGTCCTCGTCGACCCCGCGCTTCAGGACGAGCTGGAGTGGCCTGCAACGGCCGGGTCAAGCTTTTCCCCACCTCGGTTGCCGCCGTCCGCTGCGATCGATTCTGCCTCCCCTTTGCGCTCCCGTTCACTCGAGGGCCTCCGTGTGCCGCGTCGTAAGCATCCGCACCCTCCTCCTTCCTCTAGTTCCTCCTCATGCACTGTAGATGGCTCGCGGTGCCGCCACCGCCATTGCAGCATGCGGCCTCGTCCGTTAGCTCGTTGCGCTCACCCCCGTCCATCTCCGAGCCAAGCCGTGGCCCCTGTCGAGTTGCCGGAGGTCCGTAGAACCCGCTAGTGATAACCCACAAGTGTAGGGGATCGCAACAACTTTCGAGGGTAAAGTATTCAACCCAAATTTATTACAAGGGGAGCCAAAGAATATTCTTGAGTATTAGCAGTTGAGTTGTCAGTTCAACCACACCTGGATAACTTAGTATCTGCAGCAAAGTGTTTAGTAGCAAAGTAGTATGATAATAAAGGTAACGGTAGCAAAAGTAAAGATAAATGTTTTTGGGTTTTTGTAGTTGTTGTAACAGTAGCAACGGAAAAGTAAATAAGCGAAAAACAATATGTGAAAAGCTCGTAGGCAATGGATCAATGATGGATAATTATGCCGGATGTGATTCCTCATGTAATAGCTATAACATAGGGTGACACAGAACTAGCTCCAGTTCATCAATGTAATGTAGGCATGTATTCCGTAAATAGTCATACGTGCTTATGGAAAAGAACTTGCATGACATCTTTTGTCCTACCCTCCCGTGGAAGCGGGGTCCTAATGGAAACTAAGGGATATTAAGGCCTCTTTTTAATAGAGAACCGGAACGAAGCATTAGCACATAGTGAATACATGAACTCCTCAACTACGGTCATCACCGAGAAGTATCCCGATTATTGTCACTTCGGGGTTGTCGGATCATAACACATAATAGGTGACTATAGACTTGCAAGATAGGATCAAGAACACACATATATTCATGAAAACATAATAGGTTCAGATCTGAAATCATGGCACTCGGGCCCTAGTGACAAGCATTAAGCATAGCAAAGTCATAGAAACATCAATCTCAGAACATAGTGGATACTAGGGATCAAACCCCAACAAAACTAACTTGATTACATGGTAAATCTCATCCAACCCATCACCGTCCAGCAAGCCTACGATGGAATTACTCACGCACGGCGGTGAGCATCATGAAATTGGTGATGGAGGATGGTTGATGATGACGACGGCGACGAATCCCCCTCTCCGGAGCCCCGAATGGACTCCAGATCAGCCCTCTCGAGAGAGATTAGGGCTTGGCGGTGGCTCCGTGTCGTAAAACGCGATGAAACTTTCGCTCTTGATTTTTTCTCTCCGAACGTGAATATATGGAGTCGGAGTTGACGTCGGTGGAGGTCCAGGGGGGCACGAGTTAGGAGGCCGCGCCCTAGGGGGCGCCCCCTGTCTCGTGGACAGCCTGTGGGCCCCCTGGCATTAATTCTTTCACCAAAAATTCTTATTAATTTCAAAAAGTGCCTCCATGGATTTCCAGGACATTCCGAGAACTTTTCTTTTCTACACATAAAACAACATCATGGTAGTTCTGCTGAAAACAGCGTCAGTCCGGGTTAAAGGGCAAAAGTGTTTGGAAAAGTAGATACGTTGGAGACGTATCAACTCCCCCAAGCTTAAACCTTTGCTTGTCCTCAAGCAATTCAGTTGATAAACCGAAAGTGATAAAGAAAAACTTTTACAAACTCTGTCGGTCTTGTTGTTGTAAACATGAAAAGTCAACATTCAAGTTTCAAGCAAATATTATGAACTAACCATACTCACAATAACACTTAGGTCTCACAATTACTCATATCAATAGCATAATCAGCTAGCGAGCCATAATAATAAAACTCGGATGACAACACTTTCTCAAAATAATCATAACATGATATAACAAAATGGTATCTCGCTAGCCCTTTACGAGACCATAAAACATAAATGCAGAGCACCTTTAAAGATCAAGGACTGACTAAACATTGTAATTCATGGTAAAGAGATCCATCAAGTCATACCCAATATAAACCAATAATAATGAATGCAAATGACAATTGTGCTCTCAGTGGGTGCTTTTAATAAGAAGGGTGATGACTCAACATAAAAGTAAATAGATAGGCCCTTCGCAGAGGGAAGCAAGGATTTGTAGAGGTGCCAGAGCTCGATTTTAAAATAGAGATTGAATAACATTTTGAGCGGCATACTTTTGTTGTCAACACAACAACTATGAGATGGTTGTATCTTCCATACTACATGCATTATAGGCAGTTTTCCCAAACAGAATGGTAAAGGTTTATACTCCCCCAACCACCAACAAGCATCAATCCATGGCTTGCTCGAAACAAGAAGTGCCTCCAACATACAACAGCCCTGGGGGAGTTTTGTTTAATTATTTTGATTTGCTTTGATCTTTTTAGATCATGGGACTGGGCATCGAGCCATGGCCCTTTTAAGTGAATGAGGAGCGGAGTCCACTCCTCTTGAGAATAACCCACCTAGCATGGAAGATATAGGCAGCCCTAGTTGTAACATGAGCTGCTCGAGCATACAAAACAATTTCGTTTGAAGGTTTGGAGTTTGCCACATACAAATTTACTTGGGCGGCGGTAAATACCGCATATAGGAAGGTATAGTGGACTCATATGGAACCACTTTGGGGTTTAAGGAGTTTGGATGCACAAGCAGTATTCCGCTTAGTGCGGTGAAGGCTAGGAAAAGACGGGAAGCGATTAAGCGAGAGAGCGACAACGATCGTAAACATGCATTAAAATTAATTCACACCGAGTACAAGCATGAGTAGGATATAATCCACCATGAACATAAATATCATGAAGGCTATGTTGATTTGATTCAACTACATGCGTGAACATGTGCCAAGTCGAGTTACTCAATTCATTCAAAGGAGGATACCATCCCATCATACCACATCAAATTATTCTAATAGCATGTTGGCACGCAAGGTAAACCATTATAACTCATAGCTAATCAGGCATGGCACAAGCAACTATAATCTTTAAATGTCATTGCAAATATGTTTACTTCATAATAACTGACTCAGGAACGACGAACTCATCATATTTACAAAAACAAGAGAGGTCGAGTTCATACCAGCTTTTCTCATCCCAATAAGTCCATCATATATCATCATTATTGCCTTTCACTTGCACGACCGAATGATGAGTATAATAATAAGAGTGCACGTGCATTGGACTAAGCTGGAATCTGCAAGCATTCAACTCAAGAGAGAAGACAAAGTAATATGGGCTCTAAGTTAAATAGATAATCATGCATATAAGAGCCACTAAACATTTTCAATATAGTCTTCTCGACCCCCAAAAGAAAGAAAGGAAAATAAAACTATTTACACGGGAAAGCTCCCAACAAGTAAAAGAAGAAGAAGAAATCTTTTTGGGTTTTCATTTTAATTTCTACTACAAGCATGGAAATTAAACTAACTATTTTTTTTGGTTTTTCTTAAGGTTTATCAAACACACAGGAATAAAACTAGAAAAAGAAATTTAAACTAGCATGGATAATACAATGAAAGAGTATGAGCGCGACAACTAGTGTGTGAACATGAATGTAAAGTCGGTGAGAAATACGTACTCCCCCAAGCTTAGGCTTTTGGCCTAAGATGGTCTAATACCAATGACCGCCTAGCTGATATCCATAAGTGAAACTGGGGTGATACTGAGATGCGGAGGCGACCGCCTCCTGAGCAGCAGCGTGTTGGCGAGCTGCCTCCATTCCCCTCTCGTATTCAGTTGCTTCTTCCCTGGTGACAACATATCTTCCTTTTGCCTGATAATCAAAAAGGTAGGGAGCAGGAAGAGTAACAGGGACGACATTGCGCCTGTCATAGATTAGTCGATAATGGAGGAATTGTTCATTCCTCTCAAGAAAATGATGATCAAACATAGCTTCTTTATCCAAATAAACAAGAGGTAAAAGCATATCCCCCTCTCGTGGGGCTATGTTAAGAAAGTTAGCCACACGGGTTGCATAAATTCCTCCAAAGAAATCACCTCTTCTACTATTATTTTGCAACCTACGTGCAACTATTGCCCACAAGTTATAACCTTTATAACCTGACACAACACTCTTGAGGACACAAAGATCAGGGACACACATGTGACATGCTTCGTCCTTGCCGTTAATGCATCTACCAATAAAGAGAGCAAAATAATGTATAGCAGGAAAATGAATGCTCCCTATGGTAGCTTGTGTTATGTCCCTAGATTCTCGCACAGTAATACTAGCAAGAAAATCTCTAAATTCAGATTTGCGAGGATCATTAATATTACCCACTACGGGAGTTTGCAAGCAGTTGTGAAATCCTCTAAATCCATGGTATAAGATGTATCATAAATATCAAACATGACACTAGGAGAATTACGCGCAGAGATATATTCGAACCTCCGCACAAAGGGATCAGTCAATTGATAATATTGAGGACACTTATCTTGTAAGAAGTCCTCCATCTCGGCATTACGCACGTACGCGTCAAATTCCTCCTTGAAGCCTGCTTCGACCATAAAATCATCGGATGGCCACTCACAAGCCCGTACATTTGCGTCCCTCGGAAATTTAACATATTGCTCACGTATAGCAATCCTTGGCCCTTTCTTTGCCGAGGAACCTCCTTGGTATAATCTTCTAAGCATAATTATTTTTCTTTGGAAATTTCTGAAATTTTAGTAACTTCAAAATAAAAGTGAATAAAACTGAACAAGATTGATAGCAACTACTCCTACAAGTGCCTAGAGCCTATATCATGCATTGGAATTGCTAGGGACCTCAAAAATTTAACATGCAACCTCAAGAACATGGTCACCTAAGCAGCAAAAATTTGCAATGAATAGAGCACTAGAACAAAAACTAATTGGACCAATGGAGGAGTCACATACCAAGCAACAATCTCCCAAAGCAGTTTTGTGAGTGGAGCTTTGAGCTAAGAGATCGAAAATCGCAGCAAAACGAGCTAGAACTCGTGCTTGAGCTGGATGGGGATTTTTTTGGGTAGAAGATGAAGTGTGTGGGTGCTGGCATAAGTGGAGGGGGGCCACTAGGGGCCCACGAGACAGGGGCGCGCTCTATAGGGGGGCGCGCCCTCCTCTCTCGTGGCCTGGTGCTTGCACCTCCTGCAGTGTTTCAGTGCCTAAAATCCTCAAATATTCCAGAAAAAATCATACTAAATTTGCAGGGCATTTGGAGCACTTTTATTTTCAGACTATTTTTTTAATGCACGGATAATTCAGAAAACAGACAGATAATACTATTTTTGCTTTATTTAATCTAAATAACATAAAGTAAAAGAGGGCACAGAAGGTTGTGCCTTCTAGTTTCATCCATCTCGTGATCATCAAAATGAATCCACTAACAAGGTTGATCAAGTCTTGTTAACAAACTCACTCCGAATAACACGGAACCGGAGAAATTTCGAATAACACTAAGTTACCTCAATGGGGATATGAAAATCCCCAACAATAAGAATATCATACTTTTTCTTGACAAGAGGGAGAGGAAATTCAAAACCTCAAAAATGATAGTTGGAACTTTTCAATAGAATTGATGCTATGAACTTGAGATTGTTTCCTCGGAAAGTGTACCGTATGCTCATTACCATTAACATGAAAAGTGACATTGCCTTTGTTGCAATCAATAACAGCTCCTGCAGTATTAAGAAAAGGTCTACCAAGGATAATAGACATACTATCGTCCTCGGAATATCAAGAATAACAAAGTCTGTTAAGATAGTGACATTTGCAACCACAACAGGCACATCCTCACAAATACCGATGTGTATAGCAGTTGATTTATCAGCCATTTGCAAAGATATTTCAGTAGGTGTCAACTTATTCAATTCAAGTCTACGATATAAAGAGAGAGGCATAACACTAACTCGGGCTCCAAGATCACATAAAGCAGTTCTAACATAATTTCTTTTAATGGAGCAAGGTATAGTTGGAACACCCAGATCTCCAAGTTTCTTTGGTATTCCACCCTTAAAAGTGTAATTAGCAAGCATGGTGGAAATTTCAGCTTCCGGTATCTTTCTTTTATTTGTGATGATATCCTTCATATACTTAGCATAAGGATTTACTTTCAGCATATCAGTTAAGCGCATACGTAAGAAAATAGGTCTAATCATTTCAGCAAAGCGCTCGAAATCCTCATCATTCTTTGACTTGGATGGTTTAGGAGGAAAGGGCATGGGTTTCTGAACCCATGGTTCTCTTTCTTTACCGTGCTTCCTAGCAACAAAATCTCTCTTATCATAACGTTGATTCTTTGATTGTGGGTTATCAAGATCAACAGCAAGTTCAATCTCTACATCATTGTTTTTGCTAGGTTGAGCATCAACATGAACATTATCATGAACATTATCACTAGGTTCATGTTCATCACCTGATTGAGTTTCAGCATCATAAATAGAAATACCATTGGGATTTTCAGGTGTGTCTATAGTAGGTTCACTAGAAGCATGCAAAGTCCTATCATTTTTCTTTTTCTTCTTTTTAGAAGAACTAGGTGCCTCTATATTATTTCTCTGAGAACCTTGCTCGATTCTCTTAGGGTGGCCTTCAGGATACAAAGGTTCCTGAGTCATTCTACCAGTTCTAGTAGCCACTCTAACAGCAAAGTCATTTTATTATTTAATTCATCAAGCAAATCATTTTGAGCTTTAAGTACTTGCTCAGCTTGAGTAGCAACCATGGAAGCATACTTGCTAACGCGGTGAAGTTCATCTTTAACTCTAGCAAGATTATCACCTACGCGTCCTATTTCGAAAGCATTATTCTTTAACACTCTACCAACATAAGCATTAAAACTTTCTTGTCTAGCCATAAAGTCATCAAATTCATCTAAGCATGGGCTATGAAATTTAGTAGAGGGGACTTCAACTTTCTCATATCTATAGAGAGAATTTACCTTTACTACTTGTGTCGGGTTATCAAAACAATATGGTTCTTCAGGCGGTATATTCAGACCATGTATTTCTTCAATAGGAGGTAAATTATTAACATCTTCAGCTTTAATACCTTTTTCTTTCATTGATTTCTTTGCCTCTTGCATATCTTCAGATGAGAAATAAAACACCTCTCTTCTTGGAGTGGGTTTAGGAATAGTCTCAGAGTTGGCTCAATTGGTTCAGAATTACTTGAGGCGGCTCTGGAAGAGTCAATTATTTTCATTAGTCAACATATTATTCAATAATATTTCAGCTTCGTCGACTGTTCTTTCCCTGAAAACACAACTAGCACAACTATCCAAGTAGTCCTTGGAAGCATCGGTTAGTCCATTATAAAAGATATCAAGTATTTCATTTTTATTAAGAGGATGATCGGGCAAAGGATTAAGTAACCGGAGAAGCCTCCCCCAAGCTTGTGGGAGACTCTCTTCTTTGATTTGCACAAAATTATATATTTCCCGCAAGGCAGCTTGTTTTTTATGAGCAGGGAAATATTTAGTAGAGAAGTAATAAATCATATCCTCGGGACTACGCACACAACCAGGAGCAAGAGAATTATACCAAGTCTTAGCATCACCCTTTAATGAGAACGGAAATATCTTAAGAATATATAAATAGCGAGACTTCTCATCATTAGTAAACAGGGTAGCAATATCATTCAACTTGGTAAGATGTGCCACAACAGTTTCAGATTCAAGGCCATAAAAAGGATCAAATTCAACTAAAGTAATAACATCAGGATCAACAGAGAATTCATAATCCTTATTAGTAACACAGATAGGTGAAGTAGCAAAAGCAGGGTCAGGTTTCATTCTAGCATTAAGAGACTGCTGCTTCCATTTAGCTAATAATTTCTTAAGATCATTTCTATCATTGCAAGCAAGAATTTCCCTAGCAGCTTCTTCATTCATAACATAACCCTTAGGAACAATAGGTAATACATCATCATTGGGGGAACCTTCATCATCACTATCATCAATAATAGGTTCTTCAATATTTTCATTCCCCCTAACTCTAGCAAGTTGTTCATCAAGAAATTCACCTAATGGCAAAGTAGTATCACGCACAGAAGTAGATTCATCATGCATAGCAGAAGTGGCATCATCAATAACATGCGACATACCAGAATTCATAGCAGTAGCAGGTTTAGGTGTCGCAAGCCTACTAATAACGAAAGGAGAATCTAGTGCAGAGCTAGATGGCAGTTCCTTACCTCCCCTCGTAGTCGAGGGCAAAATCTTGGTTTTAGCGTCTTTCAAGTTCTTCATAGTGATCAACAGATATAAATCCCAAGTGACTCAGAGAATAGAGCTATGCTCCCCGGCAACGGCGCTAGAAATTAGTCTTGATAACCCACAAGTGTAGGGGATCGCAACAGCTTTTGAGGGTAAAGTATTCAACCCAAATTTATTGATTCGACACAAGGGGAGCCAAAGAATATTCTTGAGTATTAGCAGTTGAGTTGTCAATTCAACCACACCTGGATAACTTAGTATCTGCAACAAAGTGTTTAGTAGCAAAGTAGTATGATAATAAAGGTAACGGTAGCAAAAGTAAAGATAAATGTTTTTGGGTTTTGTAGTAGTTGTAACAAGAGTAGCGGAAAAGTACATAAGCAAAGAACAATATGTGAAAAGCTCAGAGGCAATGGATCGGTGATGGATAATTATGCGGATGCGATTCCTCATGTAATAGCTATAACATAGGGTGACATGTAACTAGCTCCAGTTTATCAATGTAATGTAGGCATGTATTCCGTAAATAGTCATACGTGCTTATGGAAAAGAACTTTCATGACATCTTTTGTCCTACCCTCTCGTGGAAGCAGGGTCCTAACGGAAACTAAGGGATATTAAGGCCTCCTTTTAATAGAGAACCGGAACAAAGCATTAGCACATAGTGAATACATGAACTCCTCAAACTACGGTCATCACCGAGAAGTATCCCGATTATTGTCACTTCGGGGTTGTCGGATCATAACACATAATAGGTGACTATAGACTTGCAAGATAGGATCAAGAACACACATATATTCATGAAAACATAATAGGTTCAGATCTGAAATCATGGCACTCGGGCCCTAGTGGCAAGCATTAAGCATAGGAAAGTCATAGCAACATCAATCTCAGAACATAATGGATACTAGGGATCAAACCCCAACAAAACTAACTTGATTACATGGTAAATCTCATCCAACCCATCACCGTCCAGCAAGCCTATGATGGAATTACTCACCCACGACGGTGAGCATCATGAAATTGGTGATGGAGGATGGTTGATGATGACGACGGCGACGAATCCCCCTCTCCGGAGCCCCAAACGGACTCCAGATTAGCCCTCCCGAGAGAGATTAGGACTTGGCGGCGGCTCCGTGTCGTAAAACGCGATGAAACTTTCTCTCTTGATTTTTTCTCTCCGAACGTGAATATATGGAGTTGGAGTTGACGTCGGCGGAGGTCCAGGGGGCCCATGAGATAGGAGGTCGCGTCCTAGGGGGGGCGCCCCCCTCCCTCGTGGACAGCCTGTGGGCCCCCT
The DNA here is from genome assembly GCA_021437245.1 of Aegilops speltoides. Classification (NCBI taxonomy): domain Eukaryota; kingdom Viridiplantae; phylum Streptophyta; class Magnoliopsida; order Poales; family Poaceae; genus Aegilops; species Aegilops speltoides. Next base: position 410,596,474 of record CM038141.1, on the reverse strand, counting down.
GGCATTAATTCTTTCGCCAAAAATTCTTATTAATTCCAAAAAAGTGCCTCCGTGGATTTCCAGGACATTCCGAGAACTTTTCTTTTCTACACATAAAACAACATCATGGTAGTTCTGCTGAAAAAGCGTCAGTCCGGGTTAGTTTCATTCAAATCATGCAAGTTAGAGTCCAAAACAAGGGCGAAAGTGTTTGGAAAAGTAGATACGTTGGAGATGTATCAGCTAGCGCCGTTTGTTAGCTAGAATGCAGCCTGTAGCATGGTTTTTGGAGATGCTTGTATTCCGGCGCCACCCGCGGTCGTCATTGAGCTTCACTCCGGCCACCCCCGCACCTGGGATCACTCTAGATTGACGCGGGACGATCTACTTGTTCGAACGCCACCGAAAACGCGTGGAATGGTGCACTGTGCTGGAAATCCGAGAAACTCCGGCGAACTTCCGCCACGGGAATGGTCGCCCGCGTGATTCCGGCGACGTCACCGACGTGGCACACTTGGGGCCACCCCCTGGGTCACTGCTAGCGGGCCCCGCAGGCCCCGTTGACTGGGTTGACCCAGTCAACATGCTGACTAGGCAGCTTAGTGCCACTGACATGCGGGCCCCACCACTTAATCATCTAATTAAATCATTTTAATAACTAAAACTAATTAGTTTAGTTTATTAGTCTATGACAGGTGGGGCCTATCCGCTAAATAACTTTGTTTAGTTAGATTTAAAACTCTAAGTTCTTTGTCTATGACATGTGGGTCCCAGTGGACCCGCTCATCAGGTTTGACCTGGTCAGCCGCTCTGTTGACTGCCGAGGTCAGCAAGACGTCATGCTGACGTCATGTTCTATTTCTGTTAATATAAATAATTTTAGAAATGTTTAAAACTTTGCAAATTCATAGAAAATAAACCGTAACTCGGATGAAAATGTTTTGTGCATGTAAGTTGCTCAGAAAAATCCAACGAACCCGAATATGCTACCCACATACCTGTCAGATGCCTCTAAGTATCTGAACATGGAACATTCCCCCTTCGGTCATCTATCTGACACAGGTCCGGAACCGAGAATACATTCCCGGTTGAATTCCACCTTCACCTATACCGTGTAGCCGTACGTTAGGTCACACCCGACACATCATATTGCCACGTTATGCTTTGTGATGCTATGTTTGCTTTATATTTACTGTTTCTTCCCCCTCTTCTCTCCGGTGAACCCGAGACCGATGTCGCTTGTGATCGACTAAATACGCCGACAATGACCCCTCCTTGCCAAAGCAACCAGGCAAGTCCCCCCCTTTGATCATCCCAATATCGCCCATTCCATTCTCTCATGCTTGCATTAGATTTTGCTATTGTTATTTTTTGCTCCTATTCTGATGCATAGCCTGCTTTTGTAACCTGCTTATGAAGGAAATATGCCCTAGAGGCAATAATAAAGTTATTATTTATTTCCTCATATCATGATAAATGTTTATTATTCATGCTAGAATTGTATTAACCGGAAACATAATACATGTGTGAATACATAGACAAAACTATAGTCACTAGTATGCCTCTACTTGATTAGCTCATTAATCAAAGATGGTCATGTTTCCTGACCATAGATGTCGTGGATATGTCACGTCAGATGTCCTTAGTGTCAGGACTTAGTCGCGAGGCCAACGCATCTATGTGGTAGCTTGAGAGGGGTTGAGCGGGACGAGAGACGCAGGGCAGATCAACACACAAGACAAGGATTTAGACAGCTTCGGGCCCCGGGAAACATCATCCGGTAAAAACCCTACATGCTGTTTGAGGCTAGGTCTCATTATCATCACGAGGGAGTCGCCGTAAACCGGCTCTCCTCTTTGTGTCTAGCCCTAAGATTATTGCTTGTAACTTGTAACTCCTAACTTTTTTCTCCCTTGGGGAGCCCTGCCCCTCCTTATATATGTTGAAGGGGCGGTTTACATGTGGAGTCCTATTAGGATTAGGACTAGTCTATCTCTAATACAAACCGGATACAAGTCCTAGTATTAACTCCTTGTAAGGCAAATATTCCTTTCCTCTTAAACCGGCCCACAATGGTTGAACCGGCCTTCTGAGCCTTAGGCCTTGTCATCCGTCTGTCCCGCACGCCAGATCACCAGTGAGTCATACTGACCAGGTGGGTTGCTCGTAAACCGCCAGGTCAGGGCGGGTTGCCAGTAACTCGCCAAGTGTTAGTGGGGTCTTCAGATAAACCGCCAAGTCCGGCCGGGTTAACTTCCGGCCGGTTTACACCGCGGGGTATATCCCCGACAATAGACATGTGTTGTCATTTGATTAGTGGGATCACATCATTAGAAGAATGATGTGACATGACCCATTCTGTTAGCCTAGCACTTGATCGTTTAGTATTCTGCTATTGCTTTCTTCATGACTTATACAAAGTTCCTGCAACTATGAGATTATGCAACTCTCGTTTACCGGAAGAACACTTTGTGTGCTACCAAACATCACAACGAATCGGGTGATTATAAAGGTGCTCTCTGGTGTTTAGAAGGTACATGTTGAGTTGGCATAATTCGAGATTAGGATTTGTCACTCCATTGTCGGAGAGGTATCTCTGGGCCCTCTCGGTAATACCCATCACCTAAGCCTTACAAGCATGTAACTAATGAGTTAGTTATGAGATGACGTACATGAGAACAAGTAAAGAGACTTGCTTGTAACGAGATTGAACTAGGTATTGGATACCGACGATCAAATCTCGGGCAAGTAACATACCGATGACAAAGGAACAAAGTATGTTGTTATGCGGTTTTACCGATAAAGATATTCCGTAGAATATGTAGGAACCAATATGGGCATCCAGGTCCCGCTATTGGTTATTGACCAAAGACGTGTCTCGGTCATGTCTACATTGTTCTCGAACCGTAGGGTCCGCACGCTTAAGGTTTCGATGACAGTTATATTATGAGTTTATGTATTTTGATGTACCGAAGGTGGTTCGGAGTCCCGGATATGATCACGGACATGACGAGGAGTCTCGAAATGGTTGAGACATAAATATTGATATATTGGACGGATATATTTTGACACCAGAAAGGTTCCGGGAGAGTTTGGGAATATACCGGAGCTCCGGGAGGTTATCGGAACCCCCCGGTAAGTATATGGGCCTTATTGGGCCCAAGTGGAAGGAAGGAGAAGGAGCAAGGGAGGCGCGCCCAAGCCCAATCCGAATGGGGAGGGGGCGGCCCCTTTCCTTTCTCCTTCCCTCTTCCTTCCTACTACTAGTACTCCTTCCTTCCCTCCAAGTTGGATTAGGAAAGGAGGGAAACCTACTTGGAGTAGGTTTCCCCTACCTATGGCGCGCCCCCCTTGGGCGGCCACCTCCTCCTCCCTCCTTTATATACGGGGTAGGGGGCACCCTAGACACAAGTTGATCATTGATCGTTCCTTAGCCGTGTGCGGTGCCCCCTCCACGATATTACACCTCGGTCATATTGTAGCGGTGCTTAGGCGAAGCCTGCGCGACAGAGAACATCAAGATCGCCACCACGCCGTCAGGTCGACGGAACTCCCCTCGGCACCTCTCTCTGGATTGGAGATCGAGGGTGCGTCATCGAGCTGTCTGACGCGTGTCAAGAACTCGGAGGTGCCGGAGTAATGGTGCTTGGATCGGTCGGACCGGAGGACGACGACTACTTCCTCTACGTTGCGTCAGCGCTTCCGCTTCGGTCTCACGAGGGTGCGTAGACAACACTCTCCCTCGTTGCTATATCATCACCATGATCTTGCGTGTGCGTAGGAATTTTTTGAAATTACTCGTTCCCCAACAATGGCATCCGAGCCTAGGTTATATGCGTTGATGTTATATGCACGAGTAGAACACAAGTGAGTTGTGGACGATATAAGTCATAACGCCTACCAAAGCATGTCATACTTTGGTTCAGCGATATTGTTGGATGAAGCGGCCCGGACCGACATTACAGCGACGCTTCGCGAGACTGGTTTTACCGCCGTGCTTTGCACACGGTGACTAGCGGTGTCTGTTTCTCCAACTTTAGTTGAACCGAGTGGCTACGCCGGTCCTTGTGAAGGTTAAAACGAGTCTATTTGACAAACTATCGTTGTGGTTTTGATGCGTAGGTAAGAACGGTTCTTGCTAAGCCCGTAGCAGCCACGTAAAATTTGCAACAACAAAGTAGAGGACGTCTAACTTGTTTTTGCAGGGCATGTTGTGATGTGATATGGCCAAGACGTGATGCTATATTTTATTGTATGAGATGATCATGTTTTGTAACGAAGTTATCGGCAATGGCGAGAGCCATATGGTTGTCGCTTTATTGTATGAAATGCAACGCATACTGTAATTGCTTTACTTTATCACTAAGTGGTAGCGATAGTCGTAGAAGCAATAGATGGCGAAACGACAACGATGCTACGATGGAGATCAAGGTGTCGCGCCGGTGGCGATGGTGATCACGACGGTGCCGGAGATGGAGATCACAAGCACAAGATGATGATGGCCATATCATATCACTTATATTGATTGCATGTGATGTTTATCCTTTATGCATCTTATCTTGCTTTGATTGACGGTAGCATTTTAAGATGATCTCTCACTAAAATTATCAAGTAGTGTTCTCCCGAGTATGCACCGTTGCCAAAGTTCGTCGTGTCGAGACACCACGTGATGATCGGTGTGATAAGCTCTCGTCCATCTACAACGGGTGCAAGCTAGTTTTGCACACGCAGAATACTCGAGTTAAACTTGACGAGCCTAGCATATGCGAGATATGGCCTCGGAACACGGAGACCGAAGGTCGGCGTGAATCATATAGTAGATATGATCAACATAATGATGTTCACCATTGAAAACTACTCCATCTCACGTGATGATCGGTTATGGTTTAGTTGATTTGGATCACGTGATCACTTAGATGACTAGAGAGATGTCTGTCTAAGTGGGAGTTCTTAAGTAATATGATTAATTGAACTTAAATTTGTCATGAACTTAGTACCGATAGTATCTTGCTTGTCTATGTTTGTTTGTAGATAGATGGCTCGTCTTTGTTGTTCCGTTGAATTTTAATCGTTCCTTGAGAAAGCAAAGTTGAAAGATGATGGTAGCAATTACACGGATCGGGTCCGTAATCTCGAGGATTATCCTCATTGCTGCATAGAAGAGTTACGTCTGGAAGCACCGCTAGGTGCCGAACTTCTTCTTGATGCAACTAACGACGTTAAGAACGTCTGCGCGAGCAAAGCGATGACTACTCTATAGTTCGATGTGCCATGCTTTACGGCTTAGAACGGGTCTTCATCGGCGTTTTGAGCGTCATGGAGCATATGAGATGTTCCAGAGTTGAAGTTAATATTTCAAGCAAATGCCCGGATTGAGAGATATGAAGTCTCCAATAAGTTCTATAGCTGCAAGATGGAGGAGAATAGTTACATCGGTGAACATATACTCGAATGTGCGGGTATAACAATCACTTGATTCAGCGGGAGTTAATCTTTCGATGATAGTGTCATTGATGTAATTCTTCAATCATCGCCACCAAGCTACAAGAGCTTTGTGATGAACTATAATATGCAAGGGATGAACAAGACTATTCCCGAGCTCTTCGCGATCTTTGAAAGCCACGGAGGTAGAAATCAAGAAGGAGCATCAAGTGTTGATGGTCAACAAGACCACTAGTTTCAAGAAGAAGGGCAAAGGGAAGAAGAAGGGAACTTCAAAAGAACGGCAAGCAAGTTGCTGCTCAAGAGAAGAAACCCAAGTCCGGACCTAAGCTTGGCGAGTGCTTCTCCGCAAGCGGTCGTCCTTTGGAAGCGGAACTGCCCCAAGTATTTGGCGGATAAGAAGGATGGCAAAGTGAACAAAGGTATATGTGATATACATGTTATTGATGTGTACCTAACTAGAGCTCGTAGTAGCACTGGTATTTGATCTGGTTACATTGCTAATATTTGCAACTCAAGCAGGACTACGGAATAAGCGAGCATCGCCAAGGACGAGGTGACGATGCGCGTGGGAAGCGGTTCCAAAGTCAATGTGATCGCCGTCGACACGCTACCTCTACATCTACCATCGGGATTAGTTTTAGACCTAAATAATTGTTATTTGGTGCTGCGTTGAGCATGAACATTATATCTGGATCTTGTTTGATGCGAGACGGTTATTCATTTAAATCGAGAGAATAATGGTTGTTCTATTTATATGAGTAATATCTTTTATGGTCATGCACCCTTGAAGAGTGGTCTATTTTATTGAATCTCGATAGTAGTGATACACATATTCATAATGTTGAAGCCAAAAGATGCAGAGTTGATAATGATAGTGCAACTTATTTGTGGCAATCGCCGTTTAGGTCATATCGGTGTAAAACGCATGAAGAAACTCCATCTTGATGGACTTCGGAATCACTTGATTATGAATCACTTGGTACTTGCGAACCGTGCCTCATGGGCAAGATGACTAAAACACCGTTCTCGGAACTATGGAGAGAGCAACAGATTTGTTGGAAATCATACATCTGAGATGTATGTGGCCCGATGAATGTTGAGGCTCATGGCGGATATCGTTATTTTCTCACCTTCACAGATGATTTGAGCAGATATGGGTATATCTACTTAATGAAGCACAAGTCGAAACATTTGAAAAGTTCAAAGAATTTCAGAGTGAAGTAGAAAATCATCATAACAAGAAAATAAAGTTTCTACGATCCGATCGTGGAGGAGAATATTTGAGTTACGAGTTTGGTTTACATTTGAAACAATGCGAATAGTTTAGCAACTCACGCCACCGAACACCACAACGAAATGGTGTGTCCGAACGTCGTAATCGTACTTTACTTGATATGGTGCGATCTATGATGTCTCTTACCGATTTACCGCTATCGTTTTGGGGTTATGCTTTAGAGACGGCTGCATTCACGTTAAATAGGGCACCATCAAAATCCGTTGAGACGACGCCTTATGAACTGTGGTTTGGCAAGAAACCAAAGTTGTCGTTTCTTAAAGTTTGGGGCTGCGATGCTTATGTGAAGAAACTTCAACCAGATAAGCTCGAACCCAAATCAGAGAAATCTGTCTTCATAGGATACCCAAAAGAGACTGTTGGGTACACCTTCTATCACAGATCCGAAGGCAAAACATTCGTTGCTAAGAATGGATCCTTTCTAGAGAAGGAATAACTCTCGAAAGAAGTGAGTGGGAGGAAAGTAGAACTTGATGAGATAACTGTATCTACTCCCTTGTTGGAAGGTAGTTCATCACGAGAACCGGTTCCCGTGACAACTACACCAACTAGTGAGGAAGCTAATGATATTGATCATGAAACTTCAGATCAAGTTTCTGCTGAACCTCGTAGGTCTACCAGAGTAAGATCCGCACCAGAGTGGTACGGTAATCCTATTCTGGAAGTCATGTTACTTGACCATGATGAACCTACGAACTATGAGGAAGCGATGATGAGCCCAGATTCCGCAAAATGGCTAGAGGCCATGAGATCTGAGATAGGATCCATGTATGAAAACAAAGTGTGGACTTTGGTTGACTTGCCCGATGATCGGCAAGCCATTGAGAATAAATGGATCTTGAAGAAGAAGACGACGACGATGGTAATGTTATCGTCTATAAAGCTCGACTTGTTGCAAAAGGTTTTCGACAAGTTCAAGGGGTTGACTACGATGAGACTTTCTCACCCGTAGCGATGCTTAAGTCTGTCCGAATCATGTTGGCTATTGCTGCATTTCATGATTATGAAATTTGGCAAATGGATGTCAAGACTGCATTCTTGAATGGATTTCTAGAAGAAGAGTTGTATATGATGCAGCGGAAGGTTTTGTTGATCCAAAAGGTCTCGACAAAGTTTGCAAGCTCCAGCGTTCCATTTATGGTGGTGCAAGCATCTCGGAGTTGGAATAAGCGTTTTGATAGTGTGTTCAAAGCATATGGTTTTATCTGAGACTTTTGGAGAAGCTCAGATTTACAAGAAAGTGAGTGGGAGCTCAGTGGCATTTCTAGTTTTATATGTTGATGACATATTATTAATTGGAAATGATATAGAATTTCTGGATAGCATAAAGGAATACTTGAATAAAAGTTTTTCGATGAAAGACCTCGGTGAAGCTGCTTACATATTAGGCATCAAGATCTATAGAGATAGATCAAGACGCTTAATAGGACTTTCACAAAGCACATACCTTGACAAAATATTGAAAAGTTCAATATGGATCGTGCAAAGAAAGGATTATTGCACGTGCTACAAGGTGTGAAGTTGAGTCGAACTCAATGCCCGACCACGCAGAAGATAGAGAGAAAATGAAAAATGTTCCTATGCTTCACCATAGGCTCTATCATGTATGCAATGTTGTGTACGGACCGATGTATGCTTAGCAATAAGCTTAGCAGAAGGTACCAAAGTAATCCAGAGTGGATCATGGACAGCGGTCAAGAACATCCTTAAATACGAAAAGGACTAAGGATATGTTTCTCGTATATGGAGGTGACAAAGAGCTAGTCGTAAATGGTTACCTCGATGCAAGCTTTGACACGATCCGGACGATTCTAAATCGCAAACCGGATCGTGTTTTTATTAAACGGTGGAGCTGTAAGTTGGTGCGAGTTCTAAACAAAGCGTCGTGGCGGGATCTACATGTGAAGCGGAGTACATAGTCGCTTCAAGCAAACAAATGAAGGAGTGCGGATGAAGGAGTTCATTTCCGATCTAGGTGTCATACCTAGTGCATCGGGACCAATGAAGATCTTCTCGTGATAATCTTGGTGCAATTGCCTTGGCAAAGGAATCCAGATTTCACAAGAGGACCAAGCACATCAAGAGACGCTTCAATTCCATTCGGGACCAAGTCCAAGTGGGAGACATAGAGATTTGCAAGATACATACGGATCTGAATGTTGCAGACCGTTGACTAAGCCTCTCTCACGAGCAAAACATGATCAGCACCAAGACTCCATGGGTGTTAGAATCATTACTATGTAATCTAGATTATTGACTCTAGTGCAAGTGGGAGATGAAGGAAATATGCCCTAGAGGCAATAATAAAGTTATTATTTATTTCCTCATATCATGATAAATGTTTATTATTCATGCTAGAATTGTATTAACCGGAAACATAATACATGTGTGAATACATAGACAAAACTATAGTCACTAGTATGCCTCTACTTGACTAGCTCATTAATCAAAGATGGTCATGTTTCCGACCATAGACATGTGTTGTCATTTGATTAGTGGGATCACATCATTAGAAGAATGATGTGATTGACACGACCCATCTCATTAGCCTAGCACTTGATCGTTTAGTATTACGCTATTGCTTTCTTCATGACTTATACAAAGTTCCTGCAACTATGAGATTATGCAACTCCGTTTACGGAAGAACACTTTGTGTGCTACCAAACATCACAACGAATCGGGTGATTATAAAGATGCTCTCTGGTGTTTAGAAGGTACATGTTGAGTTGGCATAATTCGAGATTAGGATTTGTCACTCCGATTGTCGGAGAGGTATCTCTGGGCCCTCTCGGTAATACCCATCACCTAAGCCTTGCAAGCATGTAACTAATGAGTTAGTTATGATATGACGTATTCTGAGCGAGTAAAGAGACTTGCCGTAACGAGATTGAACTAGGTATTGGATACCGACGATCAAATCTCGGGCAAGTAACATACCGATGACAAAGGAACAAAGTATGTTGTTATGCGGTTTGACCGATAAAGATCTTCATAGAATATGTAGGAACCAATATGGGCATCCGGTCCGCTATTGGTTATTGACCAGAGACGTGTCTCGGTCATGTCTACATTGTTCTCGAACCGTAGGGTCTGCACGCTTAAGGTTTCGATGACAGTTATATTATGAGTTTATGTATTTTGATGTACCGAAGGTTGTTAGGAGTCCCGGATATGATCACGGACATGACGAGGAGTCTCGAAATGGTCGAGACATAGAGATTGATATATTGACGGATATATTTGGACACCGGAAAGGTTCCGGAGAGTTTGGGAATATCTAGGAGCTCGGGAGGTTCGGAACCCCGGTAAGTATATGGGCCTTATTGGGCCCAAGTGGAAGGAAGGAGAAGGAGCAAGGGAGGCGCGCCCCAAGCCCAATCCGACTGGGGGGGGCCGGCCCCCTTCCTTTCTCCTTCCCCTCTTCCTTCCTACTACTAGTACTCCTTCCTTCCCCTCCAAGTTGGATTAGGAAAGGAGGAAACCTACTTGGAGTAGGTTTCCCCTCCCTATGGCCCCCCTTGGGCGGCCACCTCCTCCCTCCTCCTTTATATACGGGGTAGGGAGCACCCTAGACACAAGTTGATCATTGATCGTTCCTTAGCCGTGTGCGGTGCCCCCTCCACGATATTACACCTCGGTCATATTGTAGCAGTGCTTAGGCGAAGCCTGCGACAGAGAACATCAAGATCGTCACCACGCCGTCGTCTTGTGGAACTCCCCTCGGCGCCTCTCTTGGATTGGAGATCGAGGGTGCGTCATCGAGCTGTCGCGTGTCAAGAACTCGGAGGTGCCGAGTAACGGTGCTTGGATCGGTCGGACCGGGAGGACGACGACTACTTCCTCTATGTTGCGTCAACGCTTCGCTTGGTCTCCACGAGTGCGTGAGACAACACTCTCCCCTCGTTGCTATATCATCACCATGATCTTGCGTGTGCGTAGGAAATTTTTTGAAATTACTACGTTCCCCAACAGCTTATTTTTACCTTACCTGCTTATGAGTCTCTGCTTAGTATAGGTTGGTTAGTGATCCATCAGTGACCCCCCACCTTGTCCTTGTTGCCCCTGCTTCATCATCGAAGACCCGATCAATGGGATCGAAGACCAGGCCCCGACACCGCACATCACTTTCCTCTTAGTTGCTCGATACTGCTGGGTTACTATCGAGTGCCGAGGGTGAGACCTCTACAACACTTCTGGTGTTAACCCTGTAGTGTAGCTATTCGGTCGTGGTCATCGAGGGTGATTCCGCCTTAACCACTTCCGATACGACTCTGTCGTGTAACCCCTCAAGTGTGAGCCTCGGGGGTGATTCCTCTTACGTTCACCTTGATGATTACATCAAGTGGAATTCACCGGGGGTGATTCCTTGGGTTTTCCCCTTGATGTTTGGACACACGGATACTTGAACTTTACAGCTGTTACTTGGAAAGGCGGGTCGACCTTAAGGGGTACCCGCGAGTGATGTGGAGACGGGTTGACCTGGAGGGTGCCCGCGAGATAATTACGAGGCGTGGCCGGGCATTCCTAGCCCTTGCTGCAAGTCCTCGAGACGGGGCAACGGGGTCACATCTTTCATGAGTCTCTGCTTGTTACCGTGCGTTCCTAATCCACTACGATTTGGATATTTGATCCGAGGGGCCTCTGGCCTGATAGCACTAACCATCACGTGGGCATAGTATGGGCGTTCTGTGTCGTATGCATCAGCCGAAGCTTAATAGGCGTCGGCCGATCGGCGGCGACGCCGGGTTGGACTGGTAAGCTCCTGCCTTTTTTAAGGAGGTAGCTAGGTCTGCTCACCGGCCGCGTTTGCAACGTGCAGGAGTTCCCGAGGAGATGGCCCATGATCCCTGGGGGCATAGGTTTAGTCCGGCGTGCTGACCTCTCTATTAAGCCTAGGTCGGGTTGCGGCGTATTGTTTGGCCGAGGCCGGGCATGACCCAGGAAAGTGTGTCCGACCAGAGTTAATCGAGTGTGGTGGGTAAGTTGGTGCACCCCTGCAGGGAAGAAAACATCTATCGATAGCCTATCCTACAGTAACGGATACTTGGAGTTGTATCCCGATCGATACAACTAGAACTGGATACTTGTGATGGAATTGGATTGTGATGAGAAATGGATAGTATGGCTCTGGGATTGCTTTCTCGCATGGAGTCGAGAAAGGATCTTTGGCCGAGGTTGATAATACTACTACTTTACTTTATGCTACTCTACTCCCTCCTATTTGCTGCAAGATGGTGGTTTCCAGATGATGCTAGTCTTCGATAGGACTAGGCCTTCTCTCTTTTCTGGCATTTCTGCCCGATCCACATATCTGACCTTCCTTTGATAATGTTGCATATGTAGTGTAAATCCTTGCTTGCGAGTACTTTGGATGAGTACTCACAGTTGTTTTGCTTCCCCTTTTCCCCCTTTCTTTTTCTTTCCGGTTGATGCAACCAGATGTCGGAGCCCAGGAGCCAGATGCCACCGCTGGTGCCTACTACTATGTGAAGACCGCCGACGATCAGGAGTAGTTAGGAGGCTCCCAGGCAGGAGGCCTTGCCTTTTCGATCGTAGATGCTTTTGTGCTAGCCTTCTTAAGGTAGACTAGTCTAACTTATGTCTGTACTCAGATATTGTTGCTTCCGCTGACTTTTGTGTTTTCGAGCTTATGTATTGAAGCCCTCGAGGCCCCTGGTTTGTAATATAAAGCTTGTATTATTTTAATTTATATCTAGAGTTGTGTTGTGATATCTTTCCGTGAGTCTTTGATCTTGATCGTACACATTTGCATGTATGATTAGTGTATGATTGAATCGAGAGCGTCACACTGGGTCAATGGATTATCTTGCAAATACGTGAACTTTTTCTTCAATTCGATGAGCTTATTTTTAAATTCAATGAACTTTTTCAAATTCAATGAACTTTTTTCAAATTGATGAATTGTTCTTCAAAAGCGATGAACTTTTTTGAAATTCAATGAACTTTTTTTTTTCAATTTTGATTTTCTTTTCGAAATTATTGAACCTTTTTCAAAATCCATGAACTTTTTTTCCGATTCCGTTGAACTTTTTTCAAAATCATCTAACCTTTTTCAAAATTAATGAACTTTTTTCAAAATTTGATGAACTCTTTTTATCAAGCCGATGACCTTTTTCTGAAATCCATGAACTATTTTTCAAAATCTGGTGAATTTTTTTCTAATTCGCGAACTTTTTTCAAATATTGATGAACTTTTTCAAAATTTTGATTTTTTTCTAATTCTTGGTTGTTCTCAATATTATTAAGAATTCGTTCTCAAATTTATGCTTTCATTTTCAAAAAAATAGATTGGACATATAATGTATATTTATGTTGTACTGCAATATGGTCAAATTGATTGTTTCCTGTTTATAGACAGCTAAGTCAATGCGGCCAAGTGGTTCTTGGCTACGTTAGTCATTGTGTGTGCTGAGTTTGAGTCACATTTCTCCCAGAATTTATCTCGATGACAATGGTTTTCCTTTTGCTTGCCACTCGAATAGCAGATTATTGGGCTGGCCCGCTACAAGTCGTTGTGAGCGCCACGAGCGCTAACTGGCGCTGAAAGCGCCAACTAGAAGCTCCCGTGGGAGTGATCTTTGAAAGGAATAATCTTAATCAGTGATTTTTTTCATAACTCTCTATTTGTTGCAAGGCCTAAATGGGCCAGTATCCACCTCCTAAAACGTTGCACAATTCTGTCGGTAGGCCCAAACAGCTACCCCTCTCATGCGGACAAATGGGCCGGGCCGAGAGGCCATACGCCACCTACCGCGGGGCCGTTTTGCCTAAAGAAAAAAACCCTACCGCGGGGCAGTTTGGGAGCAGCGCCGCGCACCTCGTGTGTTTTATTTCCAGTTTCCGCTCGCCCCCAATCGCTCACGTCACTCCGTCCGCGCGAGGAAGCGCCCCGTCGTGCTTCGCGACAGACCATCGCCGCCTCGCCGGGCGGCGGCGGACGCTAGCGCGGTGAGTACCCGGTCCGCCTCCCTTCCTCCCCGCTCCGCCCCGTCCCTCCCCGCTCCGCCACCCGCGCCCGACTCCCTCGACCCCGTCTCTTAGCTCCCGCCGCGGCCAAATCCAAGCATTCAAGCTAGATTTCGCGCAGCGGTGGTTCGCGGCGCCCTAGTCTCCGCCAGGGCGGTGGGTCTGGGGGCGATTCGTGCGCTGGTGTTCGGTAGTTCTGGGTTTGAGTCGTGGTTGTGCGGGCTTCGTGATTCAGCGTAGCGGTGGTTGATGGATTGGTTCGGGAGTTCGGTTTAGAAGAGGCGGGGCGTGGTTTCTAGGGTTTTGATGGTTCGCTCATGCTAGATCAGGCAGTCGGGGCTCTGTATCTGGTTGATTCTGCTGATTGCCCAACTGGAAATCATAATTGCTTGCCATTGGCCCCCTTGGGCCTTGGCCCTTGGGTAAGCAAACAAGTTCGGCTGATTTCAACTATAGATTGTGTGAGATGTGCTGTTCAAGTTCTCAGACGGTTTCGTGGATAGTGCCAACTGCGGAAGTTGGTCACTGTCTGTAGCAAATTACAGAAAGCTGTAGGATTGAAAATGGTACTCCCTCTGTCCCATAATATAGCGTTTTTGACACTACACTAGTGTCAAAAAGACTCTTATTTATGGGACGGAGGGAGTAGTACATTGCTGATATTGCTGGCTAGGTGTGTGCTGGTATAAATTATTGTCATTCAGAACAAGTCACCTGTCTTGGCAGCAGTAGATCTGATTTTTAACGCACATTCATTGCAACAATGTGCTCTATAGATGTGTGTGAATCGCTCTTAGGCGTGTACCATTCTGAAGATAACTTAGTATGAAGCACATCTTGTATTGGTAATGGAATGAATGTACTGGCTTTAAATTTTTTTAAGATGCAAAGCTAGCTATCAATGCTTGATAAGTTATATGTGATCAGTTCTTACAACCACAAATGTTGATTATACTTTGTGTACTTGCTGCAGGTGCTGGTTCATTTGGTGCAACTACGTACAGATCCATATTCTGTTGCGACTGCGCTCTGCAAGAAGACAATTTTCCGAAGCCGTCTTCTTTCTTTTACTAGAATATAAAATAATTTCTGGCCGCCATCAGATGGACAAAAGCAATACTTCTGGCTGTGCTGACACTATTGAGACTCGGAGTTATGCAAACTCTAGCCTGAACCCTGAGGCCCTTAAGCATAAAAGTTTTCCTTTTCCGTACACATCTCCGTCGGGGGAAAGGAAAAATTTCAAAAGGGCAGCTAACAGGGGAAGGAAAGGTTCCCGAGTATTGTCAAGTAGAACTTATCCTTTGAAGTCATCTGAGAGTACTGTCAGGGTTCTTCGTTCTAGATCAGTTGCAGATAAGTCACCTAGTGATGCTGTGCAAACTCCAACAGAAAGAGCCGCAAAGAAGCCACCTAGCGACTCTGTGGACACTCTAGTAAAACCAGCTGCTAAAAGAATAAAGAGGGATAGACCCACAAAGGGTGGTCCGGACGATGAGTTATCGAAAATTCGTAAGCGAATTAGATACATTTTGAATCGGATGAACTATCACCAAAGTTTTCTTGAAGCATATGCCAGTGAAGGCTGGAAAAACCAAAGGTTCGCCACCTCTCTATTCATGTGTTTGATTTGATTTGCTGGCGTCTTCTCCTGAATTCACCTTTGCATTTGTAGCTAAAGTTTCATTTGTTATTACCCCTTCCGTTCGTTCTATAAGGTGTTTTAGTTAGCAAAATTTCCCGATTGTAAGGTGCATTTATCTGTTTGCGCTGATCTTAGCCCAACTCGGTTGTTATCCCATCGTACTGAAGTTATTGCGCCATCCACACCGCCACTCTCGTCGTTTCACATCCATGCGTGCATGCATGTTACTTGCTTATTCTGGATAGCTAGCCACAGCAAACAATTATGACTCCGGACACCATGCATGCATACTATTGCTTTACTCCTCCGGTCGTTTGATTGGATGGCCAATTAAACAGCTGCCGGAAATAATGAACTAATACACATTGTACGCAGAGGTGAAATCCATAATACCCCTCTAAGCTCCTCCTTGGTCTTAGTGAAGCAACTAATGCACCTTACAAAGGGGAATGGAGGGAGCATTCACTTTTAGTTGAACTATTGCATAGGCGTATTTGGTGCTGTTGCTTCTTGAAACACTTATATTTATTTCATCTGCATATGTGTGAATTAATTAGCAACTTATAATACATATGGATCTGATTTACCACTGTTAGTGTAATAATTCTGAACCGGCACAGAAGTACAAAAAAAGGCTAATTTTTGTAATTACAAAATTAATAGGTTCCTGAATTGGGTGTTAAGCTAAACACTGCTTTTTTTGTTTGTCTTTCCTATTTAATGTGCATTTAATCAACCATGAGTGTGCGAGGTTAGAAGTATAAAAGTGACAAGTGACAGGCTTACCATCTGTTCATTTCATTTGAGAAATACACTCATGAGTCATGAGGTCTACATTCATGTAGCTCTCCATTAATTGCGATGTGAGTCTCTTTGGTCCCTCTTGATAAAAGAAAGAACGGAAAGGGTTTTTTGTGTTCTAAACAATTGGCAGAAGGGTATCCTATTGCACACTTTATCATTTTATCTCTATTGATGTCTTTATTATGTCTTCAGATGTTATATTTCATTCATGTACATTTAAAATTTCTAAATGTGCCAGTTGTAATGAATGATTTAGGGTTCAGTTAAAAAACATAGACCAACAGCACTAGCCCCTGTGGCATTTTAACAACGAAGAAACAACCCAGGCACACACCCTGCGGAGCGCAAGGCTCGAACGCGGGTGCGGGCTGGGCGCGCAGCCGGCCGAGCGCTACTAGGCAACTGGTCCACACCCAGTTCCAATTTAGGGTTCAATTAAATTTATGTTCTTATTTGACTGGTTATTTCATCAGAGGCGCATGAACATGCTTTCTTTTCTTTTGGTTCGCATTCATTGTCAACAACACAGCTTCTTGGATGTTCTTAGTTGTGAATTCCTTGCAGCGTGAGTTTCAATATAGAAATATTACTCACCCATACACAAACATGCAGTTTGGAAAAGATAAGGCCTGAGAAGGAGCTTGAGCGAGCCAAGGCGGAGATCGTGCGGTGCAAATTAAGAATACGAGAAGCTTTCCAGAATCTTGATCATCTTCTAACTGTGGGGAAGCTTGAGGAATCTTTGTTTGATTCTGAAGGAAAGATATCTTCTGATGATGTATGTCAACACATTTTTCTTTTCTGATGTTGTGCTGTGTTATGCTTACCATTTTAATCATTGACCATGCTACCCATCTTGCAGATTGTTTGTGCCACTTGTAGTTTGCAAGAAGCTACATTGAATAATGACATCATTCTCTGTGACGGAGCCTGCGACAGAGGGTTCCACCAGAATTGTCTAAACCCTCCTTTACTGACTAAAGATAGTAATATTTACTTTCTCAATTTCTTATGGTATCCAAGGTCTATTATTTCTGGTGTTAATTCATTCATGTGATCATTCCCTTTGTAGTCCCTGAGGGAGAGGAAGGATGGCTTTGCCCTGCATGTGATTGCAAGATAGACTGTATAGAATTAATAAATGAACTCCAAGGGACAGATCTTGACATTAATGACTCTTGGGAGGTAACAGTTTCACTGTTGAGAATACTTGCTGTTTCAAGGCCAATAAATTTGAAATATATTCCACCATGATACTACATTATTTTTGCAGAAAGTTTTTCCTGAGGCAGCCGCTGTGGCACACGGGCCTATGCAAAATGATGTAGCTGATCTTCCATCAGACGATTCAGAAGATGATGACTTCGACCCCAATATATCCGAAGAACATGTGGCTGGTCACGCAGAAGGATCATCAGAAGAGGATGGGGATGAAGGTTCAGACTCTGATGACTCAAATTTCATGACCTCTTCAGACAATTCAGAACACGTGAAGGAGAAAGTGAAAGTTGATGACCTTGGATTACCTTCTGAGGACTCGGAGGATGATGACTATGATCCAGCAGGTCCTGATTCAGATAAAGATATCGAAGAGAAGCAAGATGAGTCAGACTTCACATCGGACTCTGATGAGTTCTGTGCTGAGATTACGAAGTCTTGTAGTAAGGATGAAGTTTCGTCTGGTCCTAAGGTTGGAGGTCGTACTAATGACTTGGAAGGGGCCCCTGTTCGGCCAAACACATCAATGTCACATAGCAAGGATCTTGAGATCGAACCAGATGTGATTTTACCGTCTACAAAAAGGCAGGTTCAACGGTTGGACTACAAAAAACTTTATGATGTAAGCTCAACTTGCATGCTATTTTGGCATTAATTTTGCTTATGTTTCTGGCCTTGCAAACACCTTTGGTATTTTTTGTTGTTGTTGTACTACCAGTGGGTGATAACTTTATTAAGAAAATATAGATAAATCCAATAGTTTCACTGAAGATTGAAAAAAACATTTATGGGGTGGTTAACATGATTATAATGCGATAACCATAACAGGGCATGCATCCATACCCTGATAATTTAGCAATAGATGCATAGCCTGTCCAACATTTCTTGATTTTTGTTATTGCTTTAAGGCTGTGGAACACAAAAGAGCTTTTGAAGTGATGCTAAACTATTACCTCAACTAGGATTGTTGAGTAGAATTTACTTAACTGTTAAACAGAATGTATTTTACTGGGTTATGAACCTGACATGTTTCTTCATGCTAAAATCAAAAGGATACTTATGGGGAAGCACCATCTGAATCAAGCGATGGTGATGAGTGGTCTGGGAAGAGCACATCCAAAGAAGACAACGAAGAACGAAATGAAGTGGATTCATTTGCACGCAAAAGCTCCAGGGGAACGCGAGCGGTGCATCTTGACGGTTTTCATGGTTTAGTAAATGATCAACATGCAGGGGGGCTTACCTCTGACGGCAGCAATAGTAAAGCTAAGAAAGGGCATTTTGGTCCAGTAATTAATGAGGTGAAGTGACACATTCCCATCTCGTCATATAGGTGGTTTATATTTATCAAAACCAGCGGGACAAGCTTAGCCAATTTGCATTGCTATCCAAAGTTTGATGTAGTTGCTTACACCTCATTTTTCTTGCAGAGGCTAAATCAGTATTTCACAACAGACCAATACCCTAGCCGTGCTGTTAAAGAAAGCTTGGCGCAAGAATTAGGGCTGACATTCCGTCAGGTTCGTATGTCTTTGTCATGAATTTCCAGTTGCATGTGACAATTGACTTGACATTGAGCAAAATCTCACAATGGCTTCTGCTGTCAGGTTAACAAATGGTTTGAAAGTAGACGTCACGCAAGAGCAGCTGCTATGAAAAATGGCACTCAGCTAGAAAAGCAGAGCAACAGTAGGAAGAAGAAGAGCTCAAACGCTACTCACATGAAAGTTAAAGATCAACCTAATGCATGTAAAGAGGAAGGTATCAGACAACATAGTCCAGTGAAACAAGACACTGATGGTGGGCAGAGAACTCATGTGCCTCCAGAAAGCAGCCAAAGCTATACTAAAACCTCGGGATTGGTAGGCTGTCCAAAAAGTGAGTCCAGAGAGAACCATGAAAAGAATGCCTCCTCGAAATATGTTGGAATGCCAACAGATGGCTCTGCAGAGGATCAGATTCTGGGGCTAGAACCTGAAGATGAAGGTTCAGACTCTGATGACCTGAATTTTGTCACCCGTTCTGGAAATTCAGAACCTTTGAAAAATAGAGAGAAAGTTGATGACCTTGGATTACCTTCTGCGTACTCTGAGGATGACGACTATGATTCTGACGAAGTTATTGAAATGATGCAATCAAGTTCAGATGAATCAGATTTCACCACCTCTTCTGACAATCCAGAAGATGTGAAGGAGAAAGTTGATGACCTTGGATTACCTTCCGAGGACTCTGAGGACGATGATTATGATCCAGCAGGTCCTGGTTCTGATGAAGATATTGGAAAGAAGCAGTCAAGTTCAGAGAAGTCACACTCTTCTGACAAATCAGAAAATAGGAAGACGAAAAGGAAAGCTGATGACCTCGGATTACCTTCTGAGGACTCGGAGGATGATGACTATGATCCAGCAAGTCCTGATTCAGATAAAGATATCGAAGAGAAGCAAGATGAATCAGACTTCTCATCTGACTCTGATGAGTTCTGTGTTGAGATTGCTAAATCTTGTGGCCAGGAGGGAGTTCCATCAGGAGGTAAGGTTGGTGGAGACCGTACCGATGACTTGGAAGGAACGACTATTTGCGCAAATGCAGCCATTTCCAATCTCCCTTCCAAGGATCCTGAAATGGACCAATATGTTGTTTTACCAGTTTCAGCGAGACAGAAGGTTCAGTCTCCGGACAGCAAAAAACTCGCTGTAAGCCCCCAACTTGCTTGTGTGCATATTTGAGCACATATTCTGATAATGTTTTTGTCCTTCATGAAAGCTTTTGGTATGTTTGTTTGCCTTGCTGTCAACTGGGGAGAGTGATTACTTTATTCAGAAAATTTAAAAAGCCATCATGGGAATGCTTAACATGATTTTGGAATATGAGCTTAGAGCATGGCAATAGTACAGCCAACTGCTGGCTATATGATGTTGCCATTTCATCTATATAGCTATCATTTATAGTAAGGTTGGCTATAAGAAGTATACTTTTTCCCACCTTCTCTCTTTCTCTTTCTTCATATTTATTTTAGTTGCCTAGGAGGACGTGTAGAGACAGTCTCTTGCATGGGAGCCTACGCCCCTTACCTTTTCATGTCCCTCTCCTCCACATAGGCAAAATTGCCATGTAAGTGGGCTATAAGCCATTAAGCCTGCTATTATACTTGCTCTTGACATACATGGACAGCATGATAATAGTACCAGATACATAGCTTGTCTGTTTTGTCTTGAATTTAGTTATTGTGTTTAGCATTTGAGCTGATACTAAACTATTGCCCTCAATTTTCTGTTTAGTGCTCCCTCTGCCTTAAGTATTATGTACAATTTGGTTATTATGTGCGCATACATGTGTGTTTCACTAGCTTATGAACTTGACATATTTCCTCTTCATGCTGAAACTGAAAGCAGGCTTATGGGAAAGCACCATCTGATTCGAGTTACAGTGAAGAGTTGTCGAAGAAAGGCACACCTGAAAAGGACAATGGAAAAGAAAGTGAAGCAGGTTCTTTCGTGCGTCAGAGCAATGAATTCACTCCGCAAAGGTCTCAACAAAGCTTTCATGGTTCGGTGAATGGGCAAAATGCAGAAGAGCTGCTTACCCCTAACGGAAGCAGTACTACAGGTCAGAAGAGACAATATGGGCCAATAATTAATCAGGTACTATGGAATTCTTTTTCCTATATCATTAGTTGTATAGTTTAACAGAACGAGATAAACAGGCTTAACCAGTAAGATTTCTATCATAAGTTTGATTCATCCGCAAGCATTTCATTTTATTTTTTGCAGAGGCTACATGAGCAATTTAAAACAGATCAATATCCTAGCCGTGCTGTTAAAGAAAGCTTGGCACAAGAACTAGGTCTGACATTCCGTCAGGTTTGTACCTCTTTTTTTCATGAATTCTCATGCATGTACAGTTGTCTTGGCATTGAGCAAAACCCTCGCTATGGTTTCTGCTAACAGGTTGAGAAGTGGTTTGAAAGTAGGCGGCGTCACATAAGAGCATCCAACAAAGGCAGCAGTCACGTGGAAAACCATAGCACCAAGGAGAATCCTAATGTATGCAAAAGTGATGCTCTGAATGAGGATACGCCATCGCGAATTCTGAATGAAGGTATCACACAAGATGGTCAACTGAAACAAGACATTGGTGGTGGGCTGAAAACAAATGCCAGCCCTCCAAATAGCAGTCAAAGATATACTACCCCCTTGGTAAGGCGCCCAAAAGGTGAGTCCAGAGAGAATCATATGAAGAATACCTCCTCAAGCAGTGCTGGCAGGCCAGAAGGTAGCGATGCAGGGTATGCAGTTCTGGCTCTTGAAGCTTTGGACGAGAAAACAAGAAGCAAAATGCTGCAGGAGCTAAAGAAGAGGAAGATTGGCTGATGACATTTCTAGCTAATGACTCTTTGAACTTGCAAGTCGGGCCATGATTTTGGCTGCTGCAAGTCAACTAATTCTTTCTCTGAAATTAGTTACCCACGTGGTGGGTGTCTTACTCCGGCGGGAGGCGTCGTTCGATATATGGGACTCCCGCTAAGAATCCTTATACTCCTCCAGATCGCACTGAACAATCTTGGAAGTGCTGTCGCAACAGCGCACTGCTATGGCAGAGAATGGAAGACACCGAACATTTTCGCCTTGGGCGCTGCTGTTTCCTTAAATTATGCTGTGAAATTATGCTCATGTGCTGTCATTGGTTGTGTACATTGTTGATAGCTGACCAGGTTCAGCTTATCGTTCATATGAATTTTCAACAGTGTCAGTGGATCTCCTTGGTACATGTTGTAATCTTCCCCTTTTGGGGGAAATATATGTTGTACTGTTGGTGAGGAGTATATTCTGGTTAAGACATATTTTTCATGATTTCCTCTTGTCTCTTGTCTGCATCAGTTTTGACTTGCACTGGAAGCTATGTTTTTGCTTGGACGCCTTACCCAATACTTGCATGATATATGCCTGTTGAATCATTCATATACACCTGTTAAAACATCTTCTTCTTGTTGGTATTCTGATGAATACAGTAGGACACCACCCAGTTTAAAAGGCAATGAAATGATCTTAGAAAAGTTTTGGTCCATTTTTATTATAAAGGAAAAAGGGGACTAGGATATTTGCAAGATAGTTTCCTCTTTAACCATGCACGCGGAAACAACCGCAGCTGTCGCCGTCGCTGAACCACTACCCCATTGCATCTGGTCTCAGGGAATGTCTTTCAGCTCCAGGTAAACGATGCCTTGCTAGGCCACTGGCCCTTTCCGATTGTCCAATGTTCCGAGCGACGATGCTTTCTTCCTCTCGGCGACCTATTCCCCTTTTGTCAAATGGAGGATGGTGGTGAGTCCCACTCCACAAGCTTCACAAGACACGGAATCCCGCCGCACCAGCCGACCAGAACAAAAGAAGCGGTCTTTCTCGACGTCGAAGCCGGTACATATCACGGCGCGGTAGGTCGTCGCAGACATCGAGATCGTCAAAGTGAAGCCACCGAAACGACACAAAAGATCACAGCTCGCCACTCACACCAACGGCGTGCATGCCACCGCTCAGTTGCTGCGGCCGGGTGCCATATTCATGTCGCTGTTACTGCCCACCACTGCTGCTCCATTGGATTCTTCCATGCCTATGTTGACGCGGTGAAAGTGAAAGTGAAAGTGAAAGCGAAGCTGTAGCCGCGGTTGGTTGGGTTGGACTAGAAGACGAAGCCGGGTGCTGGATTTCTCATTTCTCCACCGTCCCGTAGGCATCAGGGAAAGGAAAAGGAGGGCGTCCGCTGGCCTCTCCTCCTGGTCCTCCTCCGTCTGCATGGTCCAAGCAGAGGAACGAACCAAACGAGCCAATAAATCCGTGGCAGATGCGTGATGGCCGTCCCGAGCACTACTATTCTAATACTACTAATTCAGAGGGGAGACGCGAGAAAGTGAAAGATAACAAGATTTGCCACACAAAGTCTGTGCGGAGTAACCTCGCCGGCAATCAGTACGTAGCACCACCAGACTGGAACGAACGATCATGCATGCACACGGCAGGAGAGACGGCATGGCAAGTCAGCCGGTCAGACGCGCCGGATGTGGACCGGGGATCTCCGGAAGGAAAGCCCGGCCGGTGATGGCCCGCCATGTGGTCGGCCAACTAACGAACAGCAGACGCTGGCGCACAGTTCCTCCGTGAACGCAGTAGTGGTTCATGAGTGATCCCGTCCCAGTCCCAGCCCCAGTGTGGACTGGACTGGACCGTGGCCACACGACGGTGCGTGTGGTCCATGGCGAGGTAGGAGCTTCTTGCCACACGACAGTGCGTGCTGGTTTCCCTGGTTGCCGTAG
Organism: Aegilops speltoides; assembly: GCA_021437245.1. NCBI lineage: Eukaryota > Viridiplantae > Streptophyta > Magnoliopsida > Poales > Poaceae > Aegilops > Aegilops speltoides. Next base: position 410,572,795 of record CM038141.1, on the reverse strand, counting down.
AAGGTTTTGATTGCCCCGGAGGCCCTGAGTGCGCTAGTGCTGATGCTTTCGCCCGTTTCCTTTTCGGGTTTTGCTCCAAGTGGGAACACCACCAGCACCGGCAGGCAGCAGCAGGGCCAAGTTTTCAACCCTTTTGGGCGTTGGAACTGTCGAAAGAAATGTGTACCTTGGATTGGACCCTACCATGAACGCAATGCAAGATTGGCATCCGCCAACTGCATATCCCACCGTAGAGCTGCGCCCCATGTACTCATTCCGGAGAAAGCACTGGCGTTTAGCCGTATGTATGCACGTATAGTTTAGGGTACTCCCCTGAATCTGAGCCGGATCCTCCCAAATGCAGAGCAGATGCTATTCCTGTTCCTGTCCACGGTCCATCCGTGCTATACGTAGCTACATGTCAAACGGTGGAGAGTTTGTTTGATTTGACTATGCGTGCCTCTGACTGTTTTTCGGCGCCTCGGGTGACAGTGTTGCGGCGACGGACGGGCGGGCGGGCGGGCGGGGGGCAGCAATGATTGATCGATCCCCCGGGGCAAAGCGGGCGGCGAGCGGCGACCGCGCAGCGCTGGACGGGGCCCCGCCGTGATACTGATACCGACGAGATCCGTCGCCGTGGCCGTGCCCGTGCGCGCGCGGTGGTCGTTGGTGGGTGGGTGGCGATGTGGCCTCACGAGGCCGTCGTCCAGCCCCGTCCCGTCCCGGCCTGTCTGACGCGACGCTACCGGGTGCCGAGACGTCGCGAGTCACACACACACGACACGAAACTAGCTTGTACTGTTCAGTTTTGTCCAAAAAAAAATGTACAGTGCAGCTCGGTCGGTGCTACGGCTTTTTTACTCACTTTTTTGGAAAGAAGGTGGTGCTACGGTTATCTGATCAAAAATTATGTGACGCATCGGATTAACTGGACGGTGTAAAACGGTGATTTTGTTGTGAATTTATTAGCAGCAACAAGGGGCTTGCATTGAGTGGCGGCGTACGCTCGTCTGTACGCCAGCGGACAATCAATATGCGGTCAAGTATATGCGTGTCCCTGTCTTCCTTCCCCACTGCGCTGCGAAGGATCCAATGTTGCATAACAGATCTGTGGGATGTGATGATTTCCGGGTATGTATGTACGTACCTAGTAAAATACTACTCCTAGGACGAGCCCAAGCATTTCCAAAGCTGAACGTTCACACCGGACACCCGGTAGAACAGAACCCCGGAGGACCGATGGGGTCGAGCCGGAGACCGAATTCTTCCACGCGGTGCGCGTCGCCGACCGTCGCCGGGCAAATCATGTCGTCATTTTCGACGCGGCGAGAGCGAGATGCATGTGATCATCACTCATCAGGGTGGTCAGTCTAGGAGAAATAGATGTTGTTGTAAAGGTTGACCTACTACTTGAGTCGCGTCCGGCGCGTGAAGGAAGGAAGAGGCGAGACCATTGACCCGGCCGGCCGGCCCGATCCAGGTCGTATTAGTACGATCGGATCGTGCCGATCGAGACGCTTTCTTTTGATTAATTTCTCTCCGGCCCGGCGATCCGTCTTCCTTTTGGGGTAGTGGCCAACAGCATCATTCCGGCCCGCATCCTTTCCCCCCTCCTTTCGGGTCGCACGTTGCCGGCGTGTGCGGCCGCGCGCGGCTGCCGTGGACTGGAGATACCGGCCGGCCGGCCGGCCGGTACCGTCGGTCGCAGCACTTGTTGAAAGGGGAGAGCGGCGCCAAGACTCGTGACCGTCAAAGTTGGAGCTGCTGGATGGATGCCACCGCTTTTCGGCGTGCTTCTAGAACGTTCTGGAGTGCGACTGAGCCCATGTTCAGTTCTCTGGAGTGTAAGGATTCTGCAAGGATTATTTTTCTGAGGGAAATACGCAGGATAATTCAGTGTTACTAGCTTCTCCCATCCCATCGCTCAGGGATCACGCCACTCGCCACAGGGGTGGTGTGCGTGCTCATGTGTTGTTGCTGCATTGATAATATGGATGAGTACTAGTGTTGCGTTGTTTATGGCACGTACGTACGGCCCGTGTCCTCACGGCAGAAATGAAGAAGGGATTTATTCGGGGCACGAGTGTCCTGGGGAGACCATTCATTGTGCACTGCATTGCATGCAACGTCGACCCGGTCGTGGTTGAATTTGGCTCGGAAAAAGGTGTTACTCGACTGGTGTACCGCACTGTTATTGACACCGTTGCTGCGGTCCGGCGGGTAGGGTTACCGTTGAGTTTTGGCACCGTCAGTTATGCTGGTGCTACAGCCAAGAGTTACCACCGGACAGTCGTTTCCAGTAGAGTAAGCCAGCGGCACGCCGATGCAGGTCACGATCGGGACCGGCCCAGTAGCTGAGTAGTACCACAACCCGACCCGACCTTTCTTTCTCACCGTTTCCACCACCGTGCGTGCATGACTCTGTCCGTGGGAACTACAGTAGTGAGCCACCCGTCGTTTCACCGTCGTTTTCCATCGTCCAAACAAACAAAGACTAGGTGCCTTCGCCAACAAAATAAGGAAGACCAAGACTAGCTGCAGGTAGCGGTTGCGCTGCTACGTTCTTACGGATTTACCTAGGCACCGTGGCATATCTACTGTTTACCAGCATGGACAAGCGCTGCAGGATTTGTGCAGTGGCGAGGGAAGGTTTAGTACTCCCTCCTTCCCAAAATATAAGGCACGGTTTGACTTTTCTGGTCTTCGTTGCACAACTTTGACTATAATTTTTATGTATTATATGTCTATAAAATTAGTATACATACATATGAAATAAAATTGCTTTGCAAGACAAATACGGCGATGTCATTTATACATGTTCAATCAATATACTTTGATAAATATTAGTGGTCAAAGTTGTGCATCAAAGACCGTAAAAAGTCAATCGCGCCTTATATTTTGGGAAGGAGGGAGTACGAGGCTGGCACGGTCAGGATAGGAAGCATCTGGTCCTCAAAAAATAAAAATAAAAAAACACAAGGATAGGAAGCATCTTTTCTCACTAGGGCCGGCCTACTGACCTCTCTAGGGATCGGATGCTGCTGGGGTCAGTCAGGTCAAGGCTGGCTGGCTGGCTGCACAAGTCAATGCCCGCCACCTTTATTTCCTCGACTTGACAAAAGCATCTTTGGACCCGTCCCAGCCTTTTCCTTTTAGTCCCGGTTAGCCTCACGGCAGAAATGACCAGATACGGCTCGAGATTAGAAGCTACTCCTCCTGCCTTGTGAGAGATGACCAGATACGGCTCGAGGTTCACCGTTCTTTTGTTTTTGTTTTTGAGACGAGGTTTTCGTTCACCGTTTCTTCCCTTCGCGTCCTTGTTTTTCCATGGTCAATTTTATTGTATATATATATATTCGGGGAGACGCAATGTTTTCACGCATACCTTTTCTTCTGTTTGAGTACTTGTTTCTCTTTGGTTACTTTTATAGTATTTGAGTGGACACAACTTGTCTCGTTAACAACTTTGTGGTTCGCATTCCTGCGTTTTTCCACGGGCATTTCTACCATATTCGAGGAGATGTAGAATTTTTCTTGTTTACCTTTTCCACTGTCTTATTGCACTAGTAGAAGAACGGCTTCCCGATTGAGAAGGGCCTTTATTCCCGGGTCACTAGCCGGGACAAATAAATCAGGGCCTTTAGTCCCGGTTGGTCACAACCTGGGACTAAATCCCTTTCATGTGGCCGGCAGCGCGCGCCGGGGGTTGGGGACCTTTAGTCCGAGTTGGTGGCACCAACCGGCACTAAAAGTTTAGGGTTTAGGGTTTATGTTTTTTTCCTTTCATTTTGTGTTTTTCATTTTTTTTCATTTTAAACATATTTACGCTACTACATACTATACACGTCATGCATATAAAATAGAATTTCTCGTACGACCATGCGCACGCGCCCACACACCCAATTTGGTATATATAATTTCTCCTACAATTTGCAGATCATTACATGCGGGCATTAGGTGTAATGATATTCTCTGCAGGGAGATATGACCTGCTCAAACAAAAATCCCGCAATTTCCTCTTGAAGTGCTCGTATGCGGTCCTTTGGTAGGAGCATATCTCGCATCTCCACCATCTTTAAAGAAGGAGATCAATATGAATGTATTAGTTGTGTGTATGTATATTAGATCGTGCGGGATAAAAAAATTATGAATAATGCTTACGTACCCAAAGACGTCTTGCATCTCTGCTCCTTTCGGTCATAAAGCGAATGTTCTCACAAACATAGTATGCACATAAATTATTCCCCTTTCCTGCCTCACGCACTTTACGAGAATAGAATTCAGTCAGATAATAATCAAGCATGATAATGGTTTTCAAACTAGAATTAAAGAGATGCACAGACGTAGCTAGTACTACTTAATTGCCTTGGACCGTCGCCATGACAACTTTGGTTCCCATGCACCGACAACCTCTTTGATGAACCTTCTCCAAACCCTGCCCAACAAAGAAAATGAATAAATGAGTTATTAATTACTTGATATCAGGAAATGAACTAAAGAGGCCGACATAGTGCGATAATGACTGAAATTACCAGTCGAGCATCAAAAACAGGCTGGTGTATTCTTTAGGGTCTTTACCTAGTGAGTCCAGTACTTCAACAGTTCCCTCGTCAACTCTAATGATTAGCAGGATCCAGTGGGAACTGCGCACACGTTTGTATAAGCGGGCATGCATAACTCATCAACTACACTTAACATCGAGTAAGCAAAATAATTTGTAGTACAAGATAGTGACACTCACCTAAAGTTGTAAGGAAAAAGTATTTCTGGTCTGGTATATAATTCCTTCAAAAAGTTAGCAAGTTATTCTCTGTGTCTTCATGGTGGTTTTTTAACATAGTTTCATTAACGGTATTTGGGTCAATGAACCCAATGCCATAGACTCCATCTCTTTTCAATTCAAAAATCTTCATTCTGGATAATACCACATAAAATAATATAGTGAGGATAATTACAGGCAATGAACAAGTTGAGCTAGGGACTTAAATTACAGAAAGAAATCACTTACAGACAATAGCAACTGACGATAGATTTGTTGAGTGCATCTTGATTGGATAACTGAAAAAATTCTGGAAACTCAATCCACACATCGGATCCATGGAAGTAATGCTCTGGCGTGACTTTCACCATGAGGCTCTCTCGCCCGACCTTTATTTCTCTCAGGTAGTAGTCATGCAATCTACGCATTTGCGTTGATAGAATCGGGACCTCCTCAGGCCTGACCAGAGGGTTCCCGGGGACATATTTCCATGCAAATTCTGTAGACATGGGGAGGTCCTCGATGCCTAGGAGTTGCTCAACAGTGAGACCACATTCTTTAGCAAGAGCATCAGTTACCGCCTTATTGGTACTCACCTTGAGCGGGGGGGGGGGGTCGATTGCACTACATGTTCTCTGAGCTAGGGAACAATTTTCCCGCTTTTATTACTACCTGTAAGGCTCGACTACTTTTTTTGTTCATGATATGACTTGCTAATAGAGCGTTCATAGTCTGATCGCCTTTCCTCCACAGGTGCCAGTTTAGCAAGATCCATAAAGTGTTGTATGCTTTTGTCAGGTATTTTCTCCTTTTGCGGCGGGGGCGGTTTCGGTGCAAAATGGGCCTGCACTCCGGAAGCCACTTGGGCTCTGGTTTCCTCCTCGGTCATCTCGTAAGACAACTTCTTTTTGGTAGGAGGCTCGGGTTTCTTATTTGGTGCTCTCTTCCGCTTTGGAGTCGGCTGACACCGAAGAGATCGATATTGCAGACTCGTGCTGGGCTCCGTCTCGGGGTGGGGTGGAGTCGGCTGATGCGGCAGAGATCGATATGGCGGACTCGCTCTATGCTCCATCTTAAGGTGGGGTGGAGTCGGCTGAAGCGGCGGACTCGGAGGAGGAGTCGGTGGCCTTGGCGGCGAGTTTGGAAAGATGATGCATCCCTTTCTCCATATAATGAGACCACGTATGACTTCTCCCAGTGTCTGCTCCGCATGACCTCCAGGAAAGTCAAGCTCTAGTGAGTCATACCCCGACAGAACTTCATCAACCCCGACACGAGCATAGCCAGCTAGAATCGGATTGCCATGGATGGTTGCTTCAGGTGCATTCAGTAAAGCAAAGTCGACCGCACCTTCATGATATGTTCTTCAGTTCCATGTGTAGCTCACAACTTGTCGTCTCTTTGATATCATCCTCAGGGTAGCGAGCCAGTAGTGCATCATCGGCCGGGACCCCCATGGAACCCATGCTGCTTTTCGGCATAGATGGGACGGAACAATCCAATGCTAGATCTAGTTGCTCCTGCCGCTGAGACGCCCTTTGCTAGCTAAGTGTGTCGATCTGCTCCTGCTGTCGCATGAAAGCATGTTCCAACTCTGCGTTCTCTGATTCTACCTTTTGAACCCGGTCTGCATCCTGCTTCTTCTTGTCTGGATCCTGCTTCTTCTTTCTCGCACGACTTCTGTAAGGGTCGTTCCACTCCGCAAACCCCTCAACCCACGTAACAAAGCCTTTGCCTCGTGTTTGTCCCGGGTGTTCAGGATTCTTGAGGGCGCGTGTAAGCTCGTCATTCTCTCTCTCGGGCTAGAACGCCCCCATTCGAGCCTCTTCTATTGCTTTAAGTAAAGTGTCTGAGGCTTCTTTAAGACTTGCCTGTTCAATAATCTCCCCTGTCTTTGGGTCCAATTCTTCCCCATGCGCATAAAACCAAGTCCTGCACCTGTCGAGCCAACCCACCGTTTTTGGAGTGACCCATGCAGCAATCATCTTGGCCTCAGATTGTTCCCACTTAGGCAGGCCAGTCTTGTAGCCACCTGGCCTCAGAACATGGTGAAACCTTTTTTGTCAGCATTTATCTTATTTATTCTCTGTCGTTCCTTAGCTGCTTCTGAATCCTTGAACTGCAGAAATAAGTCCCAGAGATCTTTTACCTCCTCTAGTGGTCCAGTGAATTCTGGAGTCTTCTTTTCTGCCTGGACGTAGTCTTCTTTTCTACCTTCGCTGGACTTTGTTAGTTATTGAAGAACATTTCCTTCGCCATCATTGTTTGTGTGCCCTTCATGTCTTGGTTCTTCCTCAATTCCCTTACTGGAATGGTTCAGATATTGTGAGCCGTCGTCTGGTTCATTCTCTAGGTTTTGGGAGGAGTGTATCATGTCGAAGATGATATCCTGTTGATCATGGTCATCTCTGCCACTATCGTCTATAGCTTAACTAATCCAAAAGAAAGATAAAACAATTTAGTATTCAAATTAGAATGCATTCAATAAGCAATAACTGAACGATAGTAGTTAGCCACCGACGAGGTTTGATCTGAGGGGCGAGGGATGGCGGGGAGGATTATTTTTTTAAGCAGGATCGTCATATAGTATCACTAATACATCTCGAATAATCCAGTTAATGCATCATCGAATATTATCACTAATACATCTTGAATATTACCACTAATACATCTCAAATATTATCATATAATATCACTAATACAACTCGAATATTATCGGATAATCCAGTTGACTCGTGGTTCCTGAGGCGCGGGCAGTGGACACCCAAAGAGAAGGAACCATCACAGGATCATAGCTCGGGTGCGATCCCTGAAGAACCTGCCAGGTATTAGAGAACCTGACGTCCAATGCAACCATGTAGAGATGGACGTGCCTGTCCTCCTCCCTGACACGGTGACGTACCACCTCCTCGGGGTACGGATGCCTCCGCACTGATAGTGGCCCACGCAACCGCCACCAAAGAAGCTCCGGGTCGATGACGAGAGCCCAATTCCTCACCAATTTGCGCGCCTCGGAAGGTAGCACCTCCCAGTGCCAGCCCGGCGGAGCCCAGTCTCGGACATGGCGCCTCTCAAACTAGTTGTCGCCGCCGAGTCGACGAAGAGGATGCGGGCCGGGCATCGTCGATGTCGAGAACAAATTCTTATGAAGAAAATTCCTATGCAATAATTATCATTTATTATGCTACTCATATTTAATAAACTTTTACAACTATATAGTAGATGGGCAAATTTGAAAAACTCTCTAGGACGCAAAGACATCACAAACATCTTAATGTTCTACCCCAGTCATCAACTCATTACAAAAGCACAAAGTACATTAAAAAAGGAACCTAACATGTCCAGATAGTTCTCAACAAAGAAGACCCACCCGAAGAACTATAATTTTTTTTGCAAGCACAAATGCTCTACTTATATTCAGTAAATAATTATGACTATAGACATGCATTTTCAGTTTAAATTAACATAGCATTGATCCAACCATTTGTCTACTACACAACCGAATATCATCAAAATGTATTTGCAACCAATATTCATCCAAATATCATCGAACCATTGATCCAACCATTCGTCTACTATACAACCAAATACCATCCAAATATATTTGCAACCAAATATCATCCAACTTATATTCAGTAAATGTGTGCATGTTTGTGTGTGTGTGCACCGGCGGGGAGCTATAGGTCTTGCGGCTGCATCGGTGGGGCTCCTACGCTGGAGATGGATGGGGCGGCGGCTCTCGGGCGCCTAGGGGGCATCTAGTGGTGGCTAGGTGGGGGATGGGCTCGGGATTGCCCGAATTTAGGCTGAGGATGGTGACGACGGCCATGGCGCCAATGGCGGACGGGGAGGAGGCTTCGAGGGAGGAGAGGGGCTCACAGTGGGCTCGACGAGGTCGTGGTGACGCTCTCAGCGGGCTCGGGGAGGGTCCGGAGCGAGCTGGACGACGTTGTCGATCTCCGGCGGGGTTGAAGATGAGCGACCTGGCGGCGTGGTGGTCGATCTGTTCTCCCGGGAGGTTGCCGGAACCGGGATCGACTAAGTGTCAGGTTATATATCATGGACCTTTAGTCCCGGTTCTAGCGATGCACCGGGACTAAAGGGCATTTTTAGGCGGCCCAAATTCAGCGCAGGAGGAGGACCTTTAGTCTCGGCTGGTGGGGGCAACCGGTACTAAAGGTCTTTTTCTAGTTTTTTTGCTCCATTTTTTGCTTTTTTCTACCTACAGGCAATATTTATAGTTTTTGAGTGAATCTTTTTTGCTTTAGGTCAACTTACCAAGAAGAAGAAATGATGACCACCTTTTGTATTATCTCGAAAGTTTTCATTGGATCTAGAAAAATTATAAACTTTCTGTTAGTGTGAGTAGTTTTCAAATTTGAATAGTTTAAATTTAAATTCTTTGAAATTTGTGTGAATCACTAGTTTATGAATAACTTTAGTTTAAAATAGATTTTTGAGTGATTGTTTTTCCTGCTTTTTAATATTGGTGTGTTTATCAGTATGTTCAATTTGGTAATTTTTAGGTTATTTTAAATAGGTGTTTTAATCAAAAATTGATTCTGTTTAGCTCTTTTAATTTTATACCTTCATTTGTTTTAAATATTTTAGTTAATGTTTTCTTATTTTAAAATGTTTCTTCATGTTTCAAATGCCAAAATGCCAAAACACATATATGCTCTAACTCTTACAAAGATTCCCTCCGGTTTGTCTGAAGTGGGACTTTCCATCTATAAGTCCAGAAATTCACTAGAGAAGAAAGTGATGACGGTGAAGCCGGTCACATCCCAGAGTGGGATCTTGGGGTATAAATTTTTTTCTTCGCGTGTGTCCCTTTGCGCCGTAACCATGGACAATCTTCATCATTTAACAGGATGCTTGGGTCATTCTTCACTGTGAAGGGAGGAATTTCATGAAACTTTTCATAATCTTCTGGCATGTCTGTCTTGTCCTCCACTCCCATGATGTTTCTTTTCCCTGAAAGAACTATGTGGCGCCTTGGCTCATCATATGATGTATTCGCTTCCTTATATTTTCTTTTTCTCGGTTTGGTAGACATGTCCTTCACATAGAAAACCTGCACCACATCATTGGCAAGGATGAATGGTTCGTCTGTGTACCCAAGATTGTTGAGATCCATTGTTGTCATTCCGTACCGTGGGTCTTCCTTTACCCTGCCTCCTGTCAGATTGACCCATTTGCACTGAAACAAAGGGACCTTAAAATCACGTCCATAGTCAAGTTCCCATATCTCCTCTATGTAACCATAATATGTGTCCTTTGCCCTATTGGTGTTTGCTGCATCAAAGCGGACGCCACTGTTTTGGTTGGTGTTCTTTCTATCTTGGGCGATCGTGTAAAATGTATTCCCATTTATCTCGTACCCTTTGAAAGTCAATATAGTCGAAGATGGTGACTTGGCCAAAAAGTATAGCTCATCTCCAATAGTGTCATCATTCATGAGACGTGTTTGCAACCAACCGCCAAAAGTTACCATGTGTGTACGTTTGATCCAGGGCTCAGACTGCTCCGGTTCGTGGAGCGTACAATATCCATGTGTTCCTCGATATATGGAGCCACCAAGGTGGAATTTGTAGAACTGTGTAGTGTGCTTGCGCCCAAGAATGCCCGTCCATACATATTATTGAATCCTTTCCTAGCATGCCTTTTCCACTCAGTCTCCCCTCATGCCGCGATTCAGGAACACCAATCGGCTTAAGGCCAGGAATAAATTCAACACAAAACTCAATAACCTCCTCTATTTCATGGCCCTTGGAGATGCTTCCTTCTGTCCTAGCACGGTTATGAACATATTTCTTTAAGACTCCCATGAACCTCTCAAAGGGGAACATATTGTGTAGAAATACAGGACCCAGAATGGAAATCTCGTCGACTAGGTGAATTAGGACGTGCGTCATGATATTGAAGAAGGATGGTGGGAACACCAACTCGAAACCGACAAGACATTGCACCAAATCATTCTGTAACCTTGGCAGGATTTCTGGATCGATTACCTTCTGAGAAACTTCGTTGAGGAATGCACATAGCTTCATAATGACTAGGGTGTAGATCAACTGTTGTGGTAGCTTCATAATGCACATAGCTTCATAATGCACATAGACAATACGATCTCGTGGTAGATCAACTCTTGTAACCCCTATACCCTTTGAATATAATCAAGCATGAGTAGGGTTTTACCTCCATTAAGAGGGCCCGAACCTGGGTAAACACTGTGTCCTTTTGATCATAGTTACCAATGATCCTAAGACATATAGCTTGCCCCCTACCTGAGATCTGCCGATTTTGACACCGACATTGGTGCTTTCATTGAGAGCCCCGCTGTATCGTCGACAGAAGGATTCATGGCTCGCCTCTTCAAACAACAATGATGCTGCGTCCAGGGAAACCTTTCTTCCCGGACAGGTCTTTGTGTTCGGTGGCGTCGTGCTTCATGCCAACTCGATCGGCCGCCTTGAGCAGATCGACAGTTACGCTCCCGGCCACTAGTTCAGGTTTGGAGACCTGAACTACGTCGCTGACATCCGAGGAGATCTAATCTTCGAGGGGTTCACGGCCTCGGCTGCTGCTCTGTGCCCCCATCAAGAAGGCTTTTCGAATCCCTTGCTAGATCCTGTTCAGGGGTCAACACTCATACCTACCCCGACCTTAGATCCGAAGCGGGTCACATTGTCCGAAGATAGGAGCGTCAGCCCCGCCGGACTCCTTCCCCTCATGGAGCTCCCGACCGAAGACCCATATGCAATCTTGGACTTGCCTCTGGACAATCACTCCGAATTGTCAAGGTCTGCGCTCATTTGGTCCGATCAAGTGTCCCATGCCGAACTCAGCCCTGTAGATCCACAGTTTCCGGTCCAACTTTCGATCCTAGATGAAGCATTGGGATTAATGTAGTCTCTCACCATCACGGGGGCTTTGCCTCCGAACCGTACCCAGCTTGGGCTGGGGGCTGAGAGCGGGGAATATTATGCCCCACCCACCACCCACTTAATAGCCACTGTCGAGGATTTAACCGACATGCTGGACTATGCGTCCAAAGACATCGACGGTATGGACGACGATGCCGATGCTGAACCAAGCCAAGTCCCACCCATCACAGGGCGTTGGATGACCACTTCAACTTATGATGTATACATGGTGGACACTCCTGATAAAAAGGACGACGAGGATAACCAAAACCCTAATGAGGACAAACCCATTGATAAACCACCAAAGCGCTGGCGTCAGCGGCGCCGCTCACGATCGCGTCGGGCGAGGGATAGTAATACCAGCACCGGAGACAATGAGACTCCGGATGATGCCGAAGATCCCAAATACCCCGTCGAGCCCACATCCGAACAGGACGAAAGGGAAGAGGGCCAATATAGTCCCGAACACACTGATCACGAAGATTCGGAGGGCAGAAACTATATGCCAGAATCTGAAGAGGATGTTAGCCTCGGTGACGAAGACTTTATCATCCCAGAGGAACCCCTTGAACAAGAACGCTTCAAGTGACAACTCATCGCCACAACGCGGAGCCTGAAAAAGAAACAATAGCAGCTCAAAGCTGAACAGGATACACTCAATGAAAGGTTGACTAAGGTCCTGGCCGCTGAGGATTACGTCCATGAGCGACCTGCCAAAAGTTGCCCCAAGCGCAAGCTACTGCCACAATTCGACAACGAAGCCCTTGAGCCAATACCGTAAAAATACTATCAGGCAGATCATCAGACCGACCACCACGTGGACAGGATAAAGCGGCATATCAAGCCAAACACCAGCCCGCACCCCCTCACCGAAGAGGCAGGGAGACAGTAGACGCGGGATACACATATGACTGGTAACGTGACCTAGCCAATAAAGCTAGCCAGACTAGATCAATCTACGGATCAAGAGACCGTGCCCCGGCGCGAGACAACGGCTATGAAGCCCGGCGTGACGACCATTACTATACTCAAGACCAGGACCGAACTCAGATGTCAGCCGACCTCCGCCGCGATATTGCGCGATATAGAGGAGCCGCACACCCTTTATGCTTCACTGATGAGGTAATGCGGCACCAATTTCTGGAAGGGTTAAACCTGTAAACATCGAACAGTACGACGGAACGACGAATCCGGCCCTCTGGATTGAAGATTTTCTTCTCCATGTTCACATGGCTCGAGGAGATGACCTCCACACCATTAAATATCTTCCTCTAAAGCTGAAAGGACCAGCATGACACTGGCTGAACAGCCTCCCAGAAAACTCCATTGGAACCTGGGAAGATTTGGAAGATGCTTTTTAGGCCAACTTTCAGGGCACTTATGTCTGGCCACCGGATGTTGACGACTTGAGTGACATAATCCAGCAACCACGCAAATTAGCTTGCAAACTTTGGAATTGGTTCCTAATTAAAAAGAACCAGATCATGGATTATCCGGACACCGAAGCCTTAGTGGTCTTCAAACATAGCGTCCGGGACGAATGGCTCGCCCGACATCTCGGGCAGGAAAATCCGAAGACCATGAAAGCCTTAACTGCACTTATGACCCGCTTCTGTGCGGGTGAGGATAGCTGGTTGGCTCGTAGAAGCAACAGCTCGGGCGACCCCGACACTTCTGAGGCCAGGGATGGCAATGGTAAACCTCGCCACAATAAAAATAAGCGTCAGAACAACAACGACGACACAGACGATACGTCAATCAATGCCGGATTCAGTGGTTCTAAATCCGGTCAGCGGAAGAAACCTTTTAAAGGCAAGAGGGATGGTCCATCCAGTTTGGATAAAATCCTTGAGAGGCCTTGCCTGATTCATGGCACACTCGATAAGCCTACCAACCACACCAACAGGAATTGTTGGGTCTTCAAACAGGCCGGTGAGATGAATACCAAACACAAGGGAAAGGGACCTCCAAGTGAAGACGATGATGAGCCCCGTCAGCCAAACACCGGGGGTTAGAAGCAGTTTCCCCCCGAGGTGAAAACAGTGAACATGATCTATGTCACTCACATCCCCAAAAGGGAGCGCAAGCGCGCACTAAGGGACGTCTATGCTATAGATCTTGTTGATGACCCACAAGTATATGGGGTCAATTGCAGCCTTTTCGATAAGTAAGAGTGTCGAACCCAACGAGGAGCAGAAGGAAAGGACAAGTGGTTTTCAGCAAGGTATTGTGTGCTAGTGCTAAAATTGAAAGTAGCGGAGTAGTTTGCTAGCAATATAATTTGTAACGAGCAAGTAACGAAAGTAGTAACAAAAGTGCAGCAAGGTAGCCCACTCCTTTTGAGGCAAAGGACAGGCCAAAATGGTTTCTTATGATAAGCAAAGTGTTCTTGAGGGTACACGGGAATTTCATCTAGTCACTTTCATCATGTTGGCTTAATTCGTGTTCACTACTTTGATAATTTCATATGTGGGTGGACCGGTGCTTAGGTGATGTTCTTACTTGAACAAACCTCCTACTTATTATTAACCCTCTCGCAAGCATCCGCAACTACGAGAAAAGTATTAAGCATAAGTTCTAACCATATCATTAAACTTTTGGATCCAATCGGTCCCTTACGGAATAGAACATAAACTGGGGTTTAAGATTCTGTCACTCTCGCAACCCACCATCTAATAACTACTCCACAATGCATTCCCTTAGGCCCAAATAAGGTGAAGTGTCATGTAGTCAATGTTCACATGACACCACTAAGAGAAGGACAACATACATATCATCAAAATATTGAACACATATCAAGTTCACATGATTACTTGCAACATGATTTCTCCCGTGACCTCAAGAACGAAAGTAACTACTGACAAATGATAAACATGCTCAAGATCATAGGGGTATTAAATACCATAATGGATCTGAACATATAATCTTCCACCAAATAAATCATATAGTAATCAACTACAAGATGTAATCAACACTACTAGCACCCACAAGCACCAATCTATAGTTTTGATACAAAGATTGAACACGAGAGATGAACTAGGGTTTGAGAGGAGTTGGTGCGGTGAAGATGTTGATGAAGATAGCCCTCCCCAAGATGGGAGAGTTGTTGGTGGTGATGATGATGATGATTTCCCCCTCCGGGAGGGAAGTTCCCCTGGCAGAATCGCTCCGCCGAAGGGCAAAAGTGCTCCTGCCCAAGTTCCGCCTCGAGGCGGCGGCGCTTCGTCCCGAATGTCCTCCTCTGATTTTTTTCGAGGTCAAAATGACTTATATACCAGAAGATGGGCACCGGAGGTGGGCCGAGGAGGGTAACACCCACCAGGGCGCACCTGGGCCTCCTGGCGCGCCCAGGTGGGTTGTGCCCACCTGGTGGCCCTCCTCTGGTACTTATTTGCTCCAATATTTATTAAATATTCCATAAAAATTCCTCGGGAAGTTTCAGCTCATTTGGAGTTGTGCAGAATAGGTAGCTTGACGTAGCTTTTTCAGTTCCATATTTCCAGCTGCCGGAATTCTCCCCCTTGGTGCATACCTTGCATATTATGAGGAAAAAGGCATTAGAATTACTCCAACAAGCATTATTATACAATAAAACAACATAAATAATAGTAGGAAAACATGATGCAAAATGGACGTGTCAACTCCCCCAAGCTTAGACCTCGCTTGTCCTCAAGCGAAAACCGAAATCGAAAAACATGTCCACATGCTTAGAGAGAGAGGTGTCGATAAAAACAAAAATATGGACATAGCAGCATCATGTGACTTATTATAACAACAACAAACTTTAAAATAAAACTTTTATCATAGAACTTTTATCATAGACTTCTCATGAACAAGTGACAATTCATCATAATATCGAAGTATAACGCATAAACTCTATTGGAAACCGACGAACCATGTTCTTAGTCAAATTTGCAACTAAAATTCATCATCTTCTTAGGAAGGGTCACGTATCGGAGCCTTTAGGCAAGTCCACATACTCAACCATCATTTAGTCTTCTATGATTGCTAACACTCACCGCGTACACATGAGCAAAACATTTCAACCGGACACATAGAAAGATAGGGGCTTATAGTTTCGCCTCCCAACACACTCACCTCAACGGTGATGTCAACAATAATAACTTATGCCATCCACATTCAACTGGACGTATGTGCCTAGATCTTTCCTCACCACATGATGCTTGCCAAAGGAGAAAAATAAAAGAAATAGAGAGAAAAACTTTGACTCTTGCATAAAAGTAAATACATGAAAGTAAAAGATAGGGCCTTCACAGAGGGAAGCAGAGGTTGCCATGCGCTTTTTGTTTGTATGCTCAACCCCTTAGTGCAAGAGAACGTCACGTTATATTGCCCCTTGTGATGGCAACCTTCATTATGCAGTCTGTCGCTTTTATTCTTCACCATCACAAGTTCGTACAATGCTCAATTTTCCATTACACTAAATGATCTCACATTTTTATAAGCAGTTTTTATTGCCCTTTTTGCACCGATGACAACTTACTTGAAGGACCTTACTCAATCCATAGGTAGGTATCGTGGACTCTCAAACAAGATAGGGTTCAAGGGTTTTGGATGCACAAGTAGTATCTCTACTTAGTGTGGAGTTTTTGGCTAGCAAAGATAGGGGCATGCACCACATGTTGAAGGATCTATGACAATATAACTTCTATGTGAATATGAACAAACATAAATCATTAACTTATCTTCCTT
Source organism: Aegilops speltoides (assembly GCA_021437245.1). NCBI lineage: Eukaryota > Viridiplantae > Streptophyta > Magnoliopsida > Poales > Poaceae > Aegilops > Aegilops speltoides. The sequence continues at coordinate 410,556,418 of CM038141.1, read as the reverse complement.
GTCCAACGTCAACAATTTTGGCATATAATATTTGATGGGTGCTCACAATCATAAAAGATTTCCAGGATAGCATATTTATATGTGAATCTTCTCTTCCCTTATTAATTCTTTCATGAGTTGCATCATTGACGAATGCTATGTTTGTCAATCTACAATAAAGTTTTCTACTTATACTTTTCCTTGTGTAATGTCATCACTTACCATAAGATTAGCATACGATATTTTTCTTTTTATTTCCTTTCTTTTTATTGCAACAAGAAAGTAAAGAAGGCAAAACTCAAACTAAACTTTATTATATCTCGCACACGATTACAAGGATTGATCACTAAGCAAACTCACAAAAAGAAAGGATCGGACTAAACTTTTATTCATCTAATAGCAAAAGATAACCATTGATCAAACCAAGAAAGTAAAGGCAAAGGATAGTGGAGATTGATACGATATTGGGGCACCTCCACCAAGCTTGGCGAAAGCCAAGGGGAGTGCCCATACCCAATACTTAGTTTTCTTTTGGTGGTCATGAACAAGATGGTGGTGATGAAATAGAAGCAATCCAATCTTTAAGGACCAAGAGGCTCTCCAATCTTCGGATGACTCTCTGTAGGGAAGCAATTTGCTCCATATGCAAAATATTTTCACGATTGAGATACTTATTGAAAGTGCTAGTATCAACTAGAGGGGGGGTGAATAGGCGATTTTTATGAAAGTCTTCAAAACTTAGAAGTTTCGAAGACAAACAACAGAAATGACCTAGTTGATATGCAGCGGAAGATAAACTACCATAAGCAAGCCATAGTCAAGTATGCAATGATGTGAAAGTACAGGACTAATAGCAGCTAAGTAGTAAGGATCATGATGGAAGATAGTATGAAGCCAATCAACAGTAGTAGTCAAGCAATGAAGTCAAACAGATACACAGATAGGCAGTGACTTCACGAAGACAAACTTAAGTAAAGGATGGAAAGGGATAGAACCAGTCGCTTGTTGAAGACACAAGATTTGTTGGACCAGTTCGATTCTTTGTGACAAGCTATGACGTCTGGTTAGGGAGGCTGAGATTTCACTCAGAAGACCGTGTCTTCACCTTATTCCCCTTGAGCTAAGGACACCCAATCCTCGCCCAATCACTCTGGTAAGTCTTCAAGGTAGACTTCCAAACCTTCACAGACTTCGTTCACCGGCAATCCACAATGACTCTTGGATGCTCAGAACGCGACGCCTAACCAATTTGGAGGATTCACAGTCCTCAAGTGTAATAAGTCTTCATGTCACACAGACAGAAAGACTTCAGTGATGCCTAACACTCTTTGGCTTTGGGTGTTTGGGCTTTGTCCTCGCAAGGATTTCTCTCTCTCTCAAATGCTTCGAGGTGGGTTGCTCTCAAATGACAAAAGCCATGCACAAACTCTGAGCAGCCACCAATTTATGGTGTAGGGGGTGGGCTATTTATAGCCACAAGGCAACCCGACCTGATTTGTCCAAAATGACCCTGGGTCACTAAGGAACTAACACGTGTTCCAACGGTCAGATTTCAAACACATGCGGCAACTTTACTTGGGCTACAAGCAAAGCTGACTCATCCAGCAATGGATAAGATTTGCTCTCATTGTCTTCGCTCGAATAGGATTTGGGTTGAGCATCACTTCAGTCACTCTGACTTAGTTCACTTGGAACCCACTTAACAGTACGGTGGTTCCTATGACTCAACAAAGAAGAAAAGGAAACAACGAAACCACACAGTCTTCGCACTCCATAGTCTTCACGCAATGTCTTCTCATGTCATAGTCTTCAATATGAATATCTTCTCATACCACCATTGTCTTCAATGTCTTCACACATTTTTAGGGGTCATCTCCGGTAGATAAACCGAATCAATGAGGGACTCTACCTGCGTTATCCTGCAATTCTCACAAACGCATTAGTCCCTCAACCAACTTTGTCGTCAATACTCCAAAACCAACTAGGGGTGGCACTAGATGCACTTACAATCTCCCCCTTTTTGGTGATTGATGACAAACTGGTTGAAGTTTTCAACGGGGATAAAGTATGTGAAATTGTAAGGATAGGGAATTGTCTTCATAAGTAGCAAGGGCTCCCCCTGAAGATGTGCATGTAAGTAATTTGCTTTCGGAATGCAAATGCACATGGCAGGTTGTACTTGTGGAGATCCTCTTCAACTTATGAAGATAATTCATCATGCATGAAATGATATAGGAAGTAGAATGACATGCATAATGAAAAATGGACGTCTGCAGAATGATCTAAGTGCGGAAGTTATCATCGCACATGCAGAATTTATCATCGCATCACAGTAAAGCAAATAAGTAGCAGATGACCATCAAGTTGAGGTGTTACAACTCAAAGAACCAAATGTTTCAAAAGCAAGAGTTGTAAGCACGAGGCAAAATATAATGCAACCGCCCATATGAACCCGCTTGAAGACTATCAACTCATACGCTTCTCCCCCTTTTGTCAGTAAGGACCAAAAAGGTTTGAAGACATAGAGCATCTACACGACCTCATGAGTAGGTGAAGCAGCAGGGTTGTCGTTGTTGGTTGGTGGTGCATACGAACTTGGTGCAGTGTCGATGCGTGCAGTAGTAGGAGGTGGTGAAGTAGCATCATCTTCATCATTGATCACTCTGGCATTTACCGTTGCCGCGGAGGAAGAATATTCAGAGTCTTCAAGAGATGGAGTGCGACGTAGGACAGCAGTCCGTGGAGGAGTGGAGTCAAACTGGAATCTTTCATTGAAGCCATCGTCTTAAAGATCTGCTTCAGCACTAAGCAGGGTCAAACTCTTCCATGATCGCCGGCAAGTCTCATGAGCAACAAAGGCATTCTTGGTGGCAAGGTTGCGAATGCGATTGACATCCACCAAGAGGCTTTGCATCTGTCTCTTGAGCCAATAGTGATGCTTATCCTATTTTCGATGAAGGGCCACAAGAAGTTCTCGGTCATTGAGAACACGAGAGCGCTTCAGAGGCCTTTGTGCAATGGTGCTTTCGGTGGCTTCAGATGGGTGCTCGATGAAGCGAGGCAGTATTTCTAGCCAATGGATAGATTAGTGTTCTGCTTGAACACCTTCAATGGGTTGAGTGAAGCTTTGGTGCTCGGTATTCGAAGACAAAGAGGCTTCTTGGCAGGGTCGAGTATATGGCTTCAATGACATATCAACCTCGGCAAAAGATCGGATGATTGCGAGTAGAGGGCGATGGTTGACGGATCGTGTCTCTTGATGAGGCGCATGACCCATGGAGCATAAAACTTGGACCAAATAGGTCGGATCAGAGGCGACAAGTTGCACGATGAAGAATTCTTGAGTATTGAAGTGATGCCATTGAGAATGTAGAAGACCAAAGTCTTCATAGCTCCTTCAAGCTTGGCGTGATGAATGTCCTTTGATAGGCCATAGAGTTCGCTTTGATGATATGATATATGGTGCGAGGCAGATACTCAAGGTCTTCAACAAAGAACTCTGTTGGATATTCAGCGTCAGATGGCAAAGGCTTCATCATGCTCAACATCTGGCTCATATTGGGTTCTGGCTTATGGAAGATGCTCTCCAATGCATTGCGGTGTAGCTGACAATCAAGTTCATATAGCTCTCCAGGAGTGGCTAGCCCTGTAAGCTTGATGATGTCAAGAGCTTTGGCTTCATGATGAAAATTTCCGGTCATCCACTCGAGGACCCATGTCTTGATATCTCTGTAGTAGCCGCGAATGTGTAGAGTAGCATAGAATTGAAGCAATAGCTCTTCATTCCAGTGTTCTTTGTCTGTCACAAAGTTGAGCAGACCAGCATCACGAAAGCAATCAAGTGCTTCTTCTAAGCACGGCAGTCCAGCAATGGCTTCAGTGTCTAGGTGCATATGAGGGAAAATGCGCCCTTGATCATATAGAACACAAGAGTAATAGCTTCTCTGCTGATAGCTCCAGAACCGATCTGATGATATCCTTGGCTTGGAGTAGGGGTTCTTGGCGCTGTCAAAGAAGGTATTGTGGCTTTTGAAGCCATTAGCATTGAAGGACCCTGGTGAGTTTGCAGTACCTGGAAACCTTGGCAGTCTTGGCTTTGGCTTCTGGACCTGAGGCCTATGCTCAACATGATAATCAAATTGAGGTCCAGAGGCAGTAGGCGGAGGTACCAGAATGGGCCATCGGACAGTGGTTAGTTGACCATGACTGTATGCTTGCTCGATTGTATGGGGCCTTGGTGGCGGAATAGGAGCGAGGGCGGCAGTGAGGCTTGAGCTGCACAACAGTGCCGGGAGCGATTGTCTCATTAGCTTCAGGTGCAGTGGCCTCATTGGCTTTAGGCACACTGGTAGGTACAGGCTCCACATTAGCGTCAGCCATGACTACGTCAGTGGCTTCATTGGCGTTGGTGGTGGTAGCTTCAACATGTTCAAACTCCTCTTGATGAACATGAGGGTCGGGCACTCGCACGTTCACATCAGGAACAACTTCTTCAATCACTGGGGGAGTAGGGACACGTACGTCTTCTTGATTTTCCTCGGCTGATGCAGCCGGAATGTCTTCAGCAGCTTGTGCTTCAGACTCGGAGACATTCACAGTAGGAGTGGGTTCAGAAAATACTTGACGTGCAACAGGTGGACGTTGCACTTCTCCTTCTAGAACGCTCGACAGAGGGACTTGAGGCCTTTGTCCTTTGCGCAGCCTGCGAAATGCTGGCAACGCCTTAGGAGATGGAGTTGGCTGGGCCTCAAAGTCTTCATCTTCTTCTTGCACGGGAGGTGTAGCTTGTTGTTGTTGTTGGGGAGTCTTGGGGAGTCTTGTTCTTTGTGGGTGATCAGCCCACGATGCATCCTGAGCAATTGGCGTCAGAGGACGACTAATGCTGATGAGTTCGCTGTTCGTAAGAACAGGCGATGATACCACATTGTGTTCAATCTGAGGAAGAACTTCATCATCTTCAACATTGTCATCATGACCAATGTCTTCAGCAGCGGTGGGTTCAGCTGCTGGAATATCTTCAGCTTCATGAGCCTCTGTGGAAGCAGGCTCATGGACTATCATCCTTCTTTCTTCATGTTCTGACGCAGGGCGAACAACTGAAATGGGTTCAACAACTAAGGGCTCTGTGGGAGCAGCCCTAGTCTTCTTGGTCTTTCGCTTCTTCTTGGAGGGAGCGGCATCAGAGGCTTCAGTATTCTTCCTCTTTCTGGCTTCAGCCTCGGCAGCCCTCGTCTTCTTACATTACAAGCGGTTGTGGTGACCTTTGGCTTGAGCAGTCATGCTGCTTGGGAAGATAATGCGAGGGCTTCTTGGCTTGAAGGTGTAGGCTGGTCGCGAGAAGCTTCTTCTTTTCTTTGCAGCCATCCAGGGTCAATGCCGGGGCGGCCAAGTGACTTGCGCTTCTCGGCCTCATTGTAGGCAAGCACACACTTATCACCAAACTCTTCATGCGCTCTCGAGAGCCACGAGCTTCTTCACGCTTCTTCAGAAAAGCTTCTTTAAGCTCATGTAGTATGACCTTGAAGTTTCTGACGTCTTGAACACTTAGCTTGGCCACATGCTTCTTGAATTGAGCCTTCTCATAATCAATCTTGTTCTTCAGCTCAACGATGCGCTGAGTGAGAGCTAGCTCAGAAGCAATGGCGCCATTGAAAGAGACGCTGAGGCCAATGGGAAGCTGTAAATCTTCAAAGCTGAGATTGGGGGTGTCGAACCACTCATCAATGAAGTTGTGGATGATTGCCACATCAAAGAGAGGCAAGTTGTTGAAGATTTCTGCTTCTTCCTTGCTCTTTATCAGCTGCTCAAGGGCATCATCAACAAGATCTTCATCACTGGACAGATCAATGGGTTCTTCTCGCAGAATGGCGGCAGGAGTCAAGGCTTGATCAGTATGCCTGACAATTTGCTTTTTCTTCTCCGTTCTCATGGAGACACGAGATTGATCTTGATCGCACTGCTTGTCTTGAGGAGGTGCGATGGCGATTAACCATACGAGAAGTTTTGGAGGTGCTGATTTAGAAGCCTTTTGCTTCTTTTGCTTCTGCGGCTTTGGAGGAGGAGCTGGGGCTTCATCGGAGTCAGCATCATTGGCAGAATGATCCACTCTGGCACCCTGTACCAAGATGTAGATGATGAGGCCATCGAGAATGGAGAAGGGGCCGATGACATTGGGTTCAGCATCACGAGAGTCGCCAGCACGGGGAGCAGAGGGACCAGGGTTGAAGTCTAATCCCAATGACTTCTTGTTTTTCTTGGCTGAATCCATAGCGAACTGGAAGTTGCGATTGAAGAGAGCATCATCACGACACCAGAGTAATGAAGTGGGGTCAGCGTTCTCAGGCTGAGGTCCACGGACCATGCAAGGATAGAAGCCTTGCTCAATAGCTTCAGCTCTGTTCTTGGGTTGAAGGCCTCGATAGAGAATATCACCCCAAGGTCTCTTGATAGCATTCTTCTTTGCATATTCCTTGGTTACAAACTTGTACTTGAACCATTCTTCAGCCCAATAGCGTCGAATCCATTGGATTCGTGTCTTCTTGTTGATGATAAGTTTCTTCGAGTCTGCATCTTGTAGAGCTCGCTAGATCATCAGGCGAGATCTTTGGATATTCCTTCTCTGCTACTGCTCCGCCATCCTTCCTTGCTGATTTTTCGCAGCCATGAATTTCAAACTGAATGGCTTCAATACGTTCAAAGGCTTTGAGACTTACGCTTGCTGGTCAGCGAGGAACTCGCTTCAGGAGAATTGATATGATGTTGTAAGTATTACGCAAGCGAATGCGGACTATGAGAACCAAGGGATTCTCCACGGACATGTACATGTGTGACATTAGAGATGCGAGGAAGGGAAGAGGTCATATGCATTCTCAGAAGATTTTGAAGATAAATCAGTTTGAAGACATTGACCTCATGATGCGAAGACATTCACTTATATTGGTGAGTTGGTTCCAGATTTGTACCAATCCGTGAATAAGTACAAGTGAGGAATCAAACTAGACAGGAAATCAAAGTGAATTGACTAGGCAGTATGAGATGTAGACATAGTAGATCTAACATTGAATAGGCAGAAACCACTTTCGATAACCAGGATGAATCTTGAAGATAAAAAAGGTGGTAAAAATAGAGTTATAATTACCGCACGAAGAACTGCTAGATGGGATGAATAGGAGATCGAGCAGTTCAGCCCACCGTGCCCTAACTTGGCGACGGAGGACACCTACGACGACGGCGGAGAGGACGATGTCCGCGGCCGGCGTGAGGACGGCGTCGGAGAAGTTGCGGCAGCTAAGCGCTTCATCGCCGGCGTCGTCGAGAGCTAGCGGTGGCGCTAGGGTTTTGACGGAGGTGGAGAGGTGGAAGAAGGATTTCTTTACCGCAGGGGACAAGTATTTATAAGTAGGTGGCTGACACAGTGAAATTATCTTTGGTGCCTGGCGGTTCACATCTGAGGGGCACATGGCAAGCATGCAACATACTCAGAGTTGTCCCATGTTCCCACGCCCGCCAGGCATGTCGGAGAGTTGTTCCGGCTTCTCCAGATTTTAACAATAAAGATAAGTCATTTAAAATAGATTCAATGTTTGTCTCTTTGCCGTTTGCTGACTAGGACATAGAGAAGACATTCGACAGTTTCAATAGAATGCATATGATTTGGACAGATAGAGTTTGAGATAGGAAGCATAGAGAGGTTAGGGTCTGATCACATTCACTTAGTTCAAAAGATCCAATCTTGAAGACATAGCTATAAGTGAATGCTGTAGAGGATAGAACACTAGTGTATATATATATATATATATATATATATATCGAAAACAATCAAATCATCATAGTGCAGAAAGTCATGAAGACAAATTGAAACTGAAGACAAACCAAATGCGAAGTTATTGCAATATAACGCCTTGAGTGAAACATTTCAAACAAGAAAAGTTGGTGGTGCCGTTACCCACCGTATAGGAAGTATTAGACCCAGACACGGCGCACAATTATCGTGGCGCTCCGAAGTCAAATTCCATGTTAATGTATTCACACTCAGAGTGTAAATCTTCATTGATTGAAGATATACCTTACTTTGTGTGTTGCACATCTAAGTCATCAACATGCATAAGTGTTAGGATGTGTGCCTGATCACAGGACATTAGAGGATTCCAAGATATTTAGCTCATACCGTAACTTGCAAAACCTTTTCTCATCCAAGGGCTTTGTGAAGATATCTACCGATTGCTCTTGGTGTTGGCGTGAATGATGTCGATATCTTTCTTCATCACATGATCTCGAGAAAGTGATGGCCAATTTCAATGTGCTTTGTCTTGAGTGTTGGACTGGATTTTTGGCTATTTTGATGGCACTCTCGTTGTCGCAGAAGAGAGGTACTTGTTTCAGGTTGATGCCATAATCCTTGAGAGTTTGCTTCATCCATAGAAGCTGAGCACAACAGGATCTAGCAGCAATGTATTCAGCTTCAGAGTTGAGAGTGATACAGTTACGCTTCTTGAAGACCAACAGACAAGTGATCGACCAAGAAAATGACATGTGCCAGATGTAGACTTGCGATCCACCTTGTCACCAGCATAATCAGCATCCGAGAATCCAACTAAATCGAATCTTGAGCCCTTGGGATACCATAATCCGAGTGTTGGGGTGTAAGCCAAATATCGAAGAATTCGCTTCACAGCTAAGTGATGCGATTCCTTTGGTGCCGCTTGGAATCGAGCACACATGCAAACACTAAGCATAATATTTGGCCTAGATGCACATAGATAAAGTAAAGAACCAATCATGGAGCGGTATACCTTTTGATCGAACTCTTTACCATTGTCATCGGGACCAAGATGGTGTTTGGCTGGCATTGGCGTCGTGTAGCCTTTGCAGTCTTCCATTCCAAACTTCTTCAGACAATCTTTGAGGTATTTCTCTTGAGATATGAAGATGCCATTCCTCTGCTGACGAATTTGAAGACCAAGGAAGAACTTCAACTAACCCATCATGGACATCTGATATTGCTCTTGCATCATGTACCCAAACTCATCACTGTATTCTGGTTGGTGCATCCGAAGATTATGTCATCCACATATATTTGGCACACAAACAGTTCACCATCATATGTCTTCATGAAGAGAGTGGGATCGAGGGATCCATGTTTGAAGCCTTTGCTCTTTAGGAAGTCTTTGATTGTATCATACCAGGCACGAGGGGCTTGTTTGAGGCCATACAGTGCCTTGTTTAGCTTGTACACCATATCAGGATGTTTTGGATCTTCAAAGGCAGGTGGTTGTGCGACATACACTTCTTCTTCAATCTTGCCATTGAGAAATGCACTCTTTACATCCATTTGATATAGCAAGATATTGTGATGATTTGCGTAGGCTAGCAGTATTCGAATAGCTTCAAGCCTAGCAACAGGAGCAAATGTTTCATCGAAGTCAATTCCTTCAACTTGAGTATATCCTTGAGCCACAAGACGTGCTTTGTTTCTGATGACTTGACCGTGCTCATCTTGCTTGTTTCGATATATCCATTTTGTTCCAATAATGTTATGCTTGTGAGGATCAGGTCGCTTGACAAGTTCCCAGACATTATTCAGTTTGAACTGATGAAGTTCTTCTTGCATGGCTTGAATCCATTCAGGTTCCATAAAAGCTTCAGCAACTTTCTTGGGTTCTGATATGGACACAAATGAAAAGTGCCCACAGAAGTTTGCTAGCTGTGTTGCTCTTGATCGAGTGAGCGGACCCGGTGCATTGATGCTATCAATTATCTTCTCTATTTGAACTTCATTTGCAACACGAGGATGAACAGGACAAAGACTTTGCTCTTGCTGATCATTGTCATCATTGGGAGGATTGTCTTGATGCGAGCATTGTCTTCAAAGTTGGTTAGGTCTTTGAGATGATAAGTTCCTCTTGAGTGTGCTTGAAGGCATGATTTCACCAGTTCCCATCAGCTTGATAGATTCACTTGGAGAATCTTCATCTAGTGTACTTGGTAGGAGTTCTCTTTGTGAACCATTGGTTTCATCAAATTTCACATCCACAGTTTTGACGATTTTGTAGAGATAGAAGTTGAAGACTCTGTAGGAGTGTGAATCCTTTCCATAGCCAAGCATGAAGCCTTCGTGAGCCTTAGGTGCAAATTTTGACTTGTGATGGGGATCCTTGATCCAACATCTTGCTCCAAATACTCTGAAGTAACTGACGTTTGGCTTCTTGCCAGTAAGGAGCTCATAGGATGTTTTGTTCAGAAGCTTATGGATGTACACACGATTGATGATGTGACAGGCTGTATCAATAGCTTCAGGCCAGAAATTTCTTGGTGTCTTGTACTCATCTAGCATTGTTCGAGCCATCTCAATGAGGGTTCTGTTTTTGTGCTCAACAATGCCGTTTTGCTGAGGTGTGTATGGAGCAGAGAACTCATGAGTGATTCCCATTGTATCCAGATACAAATCAAGTCCAGTGTTCTTGAATTCAGTGCCATTGTCACTTCTGATGTGCTTGATCTTCACATCATAGTTGTTCATTGCTCGATTTGCGAAGCGCCTGAAGACATCTTGCACTTCCGTCTTGTAAAGAATTATATGAACCCATGTGTATCTTGAGTAGTCATCAACAATGACGAAACCATAGAGACAGGCAGTTGTTGTGAGGGTGGAGTAGTGAGTAGGTCCAAATAAGTCCATGTGTAACAGCTCGAAGGGTTGAGATGTTGTCATGATTGTCTTCGAGGGTGCTTTGCCCTTGTCATCTTTCGACTTCACGGGCATCACACAGATGATCCTTCTTGAACTTGACATCTTGATGCCTATGACATGCTTCTTCTTGACGAGTGAGTGTAAGTTCCTCATGCCGGCATGTCCCACCTTCGATGCGAGCCGATTCAAGCTTTTGTGAGAAGACATACGACAAGTGTGGACCTCTTGAGAAATCTACCATGTACAGATCATCTTTTCGATACCCTCAAAGACTAGAGATTTGTCGATTCCATTAGTACAAGGCAGCGATATTTGCCAAATATCACAATCATGTTCAAGTCACAAAGCATTGAGACAGACATTAAGTTGAAACCAAGGGATTCAACAAGCATCACTTTATCCATGTGTTGATCTTTTGAGATTGCAACTCTACCTAGACCCAATACTTTGCTTTTACCAGTGTCAGCAAATGTGATGTGACTCTTGTCGGATGGACATAAGGTTGAGTCCATGAGAAGGCTTCGATCACCAGTCATATGATTTGTGCATCCACTGTCCTTAATCCACTCTGAAGCTTTTGGTGATGTACCCTACAGTGCAGTTAGGAGGATAGGCTTCACAAGAGTGTTGTGAAGCATAAGCATTTGACACATATAGGGACAATCACATCTTATATCAAGGTTAGGACATAGTTTGACTGATAAGAAATTCAGATGAAGTATACAGAATGACATTTTATCGTGCGTCCTAAATCAGTTTTAGGTCCCCAGCAATAGTATCGAACGCCAATGATTGCTGGCTGGAGACCGTTTTCTGCAAAAGAGAGTTAGTTCTTCTTTGCCACCCACATCCTTAGTGGGGGCTTAGAAGCAATGAGTCTAAGTGCAACATCTGAGAATTTTGGCTTTGGAGCCCTAGCAAATAGCCCTGCAGGAGATGAATGATACTCATATGAATAAGCAGAAAAGTTCTTAGTCCTATGAACATAGCGGTTCGAAGATACACGCTCATATTCATAAGTCTGAGCATCATTTCCCTGCAAAACATTGGCGTTAGGGTGACTCATGTGAGTCATGTATCTATATGAAGCCTTTGGGCCACATGAAGCTATTGGTCTGGGGTTTGTCTTCTTCCTTGGTGGTGTCATGACGACATTCACAGGAAGATTCTCAATGTACCGCTTAGGTACCCAGATCTTCTTCATAGGTGGTCCATTCCTGCAGTTAGTACCAATGTACACGCAAACACTTCACCATTCTAATTTTTGAACAGCTTATAGTTTGCATCAAAGGATTCATCAATAATAATAGGATTAGCACAGGTAAAGCGGATAAGGTAGATGGATCTCTGAAGGTTCCTTTGCAGCAACCCATGTGGTTTTGGGGGTCTGCTCGGGCTTCCGATATGAGCCATCAACATTCATTTTCCTTTCAAACCCAACACCCTCTTTCCTAGGGTTTGGTTCGAGAATCTGCTTTTGAGGACATCATGAGAGAGTCGATGTCCCTTCAAACTTTTGTACATCCCTGTTTCAAGCAATGTCTTCAACATAGCATTTTCATCAGCAACAGCAGTGGTATCCTTCGCAGAGGGGTTAGTAATCACATCAGTAGGTGAAGACAATGAAACAGTAGCAGCAGTGGAACATTCAGCAATAGATGTAGCATTATCACACTCAATGCATTTTAGACATGGTGGTTCAAATCCATCCTGAGCGGAACTGATCTGTTGAACGCGAAGTGACTCATTCACATTTTGAAGATCTTCATGAGCCGCTCTCAATTTCTCAAGCTCTTGTTTCCTTTGAAGATAATCATAGGAGAGCCTTTCATAAGTAGTTGAGAGCGATTCATGATGACCTTCAAGTTCTTGGTACTTAGCATGAAGATTTTTTATGTCATCAACTAAGGACTGTGAACGGGTCATTTCAGCATCCAACAGGTCATCGCTTTTGTCTAACAGTTTTTGAGTATGTTCCATAGCCTTTTGTTGTTCAGTTGCAATTTTAGCAAGTGTTTTGTAGCTAGGTTTGGATTCACAATCAGAGCCATCTTCACTTGAAGTTTGAAAGTAAGCATCGCGTGATTTTACCTTGGCACCACGTGCCATGAAGCAGTTGGTGGGAGTAGGATCGTCTTCGTCATTAGCTTCCGCGTTGGTTTGGAAGTCATTATCTTCAGTGTTGAAGATGGACTTGGCAACATAAGCGATGGCTAGAGCCGGACTTGCAGCGCCGGTCGACTCCTCTCCGGACTCCACCTCCGCCTCCTCGAAGTAGACTCCTCCTCTGAATCCATTTCCTTGCCAACAAAAGCACGAGCCTTGCGGATGAACTCTTCTTGTATGATGAAGACTTGGAAGAAGACTTAGAAGACTTTGAGGATTTCTTCTTCTTCTTGTCATCGGAATCATATTCCTTGCTTTTCTTTTCTTCTTCTCGGTATCCCTTGTGGACACTCGGATATGTAGTGACCAGGTTTCTTGCACTTGTGGCAGGTTCTCTTCTTGTGATCATGTGTGGAAGCTTCATCATTCCTTGAGCTAGATCGTGAAGACTTTTGAAGCCTTTCTTCTTTGTGAATTTCGGAACTTCTTCACAAGCATAGCAAGTTCCTTCCAATGTCTTGGGATCTTGAGCTGTAGTCGATTCTTCTTCAGATGAAGAAACAACTTTTGCCTTCAAAGCATGAGTTCGGCCATAGCTTGGACCATAGATATCTCTTTTCTCTGATAGCTGGAACTCATGTGTGTTGAGCCTCTCAAGTATATCAGACGGATCGAGTGTCTTGAAGTCAGGACGTTCTTGTATCATGAGGGCAAGGGTGTCAAAGGAGCTGTCAAGTGATCTTAGCAGTGTCTTGACGATTTCATGCTTGGTGATCTCAGTTGCGCCAAGAGCTTGAAGTTCATTTGTGATATCACTGAGGTGATCAAACGTGAGCTGGACATTTTTGTTGTCGTTTCTCTTGAAGCGGTTGAAGAGGTTGCGAAGAACACTGATTCTTTGATCTCTCTGGGTTGAGACGCCTTCATTGACCTTGGATAGCCAGTCCCAGACTAGCCGGCGTTTCAGAGCACTCACACGGCCATCTTGTCCTTTGGTCGATGACCACAGATGATGTTCTTTGCGGAGAGTCGATTAAATGAACTTCTTGACATCGATGGGGTGACACCTTCACCGAGTTTTGGGAACGCCATTCTTGATGACATACCAGAGGTCGACATCAATGGCTTCAAGATGCATGCACATCTTATTCTTCCAGTAGGGATATTCAGTTCCATCGAACACGGGGCAAGCAGCGGAGACCTTGATTATCCCTGCAGTCGACATAGCTGAAACTCCAGGTGGTTAAACCGAATCACCTGAGAACAAGGAGTACCTTGCTCCGATACCAATTGAAAGTGCTAGTATCGACTAGAGGGGGTGAATAGGCGATTTTATGAAAGTCTTCAAAACTTGAAAGTTTGAAGACAAACAACGAAATAACCTAATTGATATGCAGCGGAAGATAAACTACCTAAACAAGCCATAGTCCGTTATGTAATGATGTGAAAGTACATGACTAATAGCAGTTAGGTAGTAAGGATCAAGATGGAAGATAGTGTGAAGCCAATCAACAATAGTAGTCAAGCAATGAAGCCAAACAGATATACAGATAAGCAATGACTTCACGAAGACAAACTTAAGTAAGGTTGGAAGGATAGAACCGGTTGCTTGTTGAAGACACGAGATTTGTTGGACCAGTTCGATTCTTTGTGACAAGCTATGACGTCAGTTAGGAAGGCTGAGATTTAACTCAGAAGACCGTGTCTTCACCTTATTCCCCTTGAGCTAAGGACACCCAGTCCTCGCCCAATCACTCTGGTAAGTCTTCAAGGTAGACTTCCAAACCTTCACAGACTTCGTTCACCGCCAATCCACAATGACTCTTGGATGCTCGAACGCGACGCCTAACCGGTGGAGGATTCACAGTCCTCAAGTGTAATAAGTCTTGAGTCACTGAGACAGAAAGACTTTAGTGATGCCTAACACTCTTTGGCTCGGGTGTTTGGGCTTTGTCCTCGCAAGGATTTCTCTCTCAAATGCTTGAGGTGGGTTGCTCTCAAGCGACAAAAGCCGTGCACAAACTCTCGAGCAGCCACCAATTTATGGTGTAGGGGTGGGCTATTTATAGCCACTAGGCAACCCGACCTGATTTATCCAAAATGACCCTGGTCACTAAGGAACCGACACGTGTTCCAGCGGTCGATTTCAAACACACTGCAACTTTACTTGGGCTACAAGCAAAGCTGCTCATCCAGCTCTGGATAAGATTTGCTCTCATTGTCTTCGCTCGAAGACATAGGATTTAGGTTGAGCATCACTTGATCACTCGACTTAGTTCACTTGGACCCCACTTAACGAAGCGGTGGTTCCTATGACTCAACAAAGAAGAAAATGAGACAACGGCTACAGTCTTCGCGCTCCATAGTCTTCACACAATGTCTTCTCATGTCATAGTCTTCAATATGAATATCTTCTCTTACCACCATTGTCTTCAATGTCTTCATACATTTTTAGGGGTCATCTCCGGTAGGTAAACCGAATCAATGAGGGACACTACCTGCGTTATCCTGCAATTCTCACAAACGCATTAGTCCCTCAACCAACTTTGTCGTCAATACTCCAAAACCAACTAGGGGTGGCACTAGATGCACTTACATCAGCCATCTTGCATAGATCAGTGAGTCCAATCTCAGTGATGGTCCACAGTTTGCTATCCATGGACATGCGTTGCTTCTTCATCATGGCCTTCCATCGGGGATACTCATGACCGTCAAAGGTGGGACAAGATATGTTCCTCAATCCTGCAGTCGACATAGCTGAAACTCCAGGTGGTTAAACCGAATCACATAGAACAAGGGAGTACCTTGCTCGATACCAATTGAAAGTGCTAGTATCGACTAGAGGGGGTGAGCAGCGATTTTATGAAAGTCTTCAAAACTTAGAAGTTTGAAGACAAACAATGAAAATGACCTAGTTGATATGCAGCGGAAGATAAACTACCATAAGCAAGCCATAGTCAAGTATGCAATGATGTGAAAGTCTGGGACTAATAGCAGCTAAGTAGTAAGGATCGAGGATGGAAGATAGTATGAAGCCAATCAACAGTAGTAGTCAAGCAATGAAGTCAAATAGATACATAGATAGGCAGTGACTTCACGAAGACAAACTTAAGTAAAGGAGGGATAGAACCAGTCGCTTGTTGAAGACACAGATTTGTTGGACCAGTTCGATTCTTTGTGACAAGCTGACGTCTAGTTAGGGAGGCTGAGATTTAACTCGAAGACCGTGTCTTCACCTTATTCCCTTGAGCTAAGGACACCCAGTCCTCGCCCAATCACTCGAGGTAAGTCTTCAAGGTAGACTTCCAAACCTTCACAGACTTCGTTCACGGCAATCCACAATGACTCTTGGATGCTCAAACGCGACGCCTAACCGGGTGGAGGATTCACAGTCCTCAAGTGTAATAAGCCTTCAGTCACACAGACATGAAAGACTTGATGATGCCTAACACTCTTTGGCTCGGGTGTTTGGGCTTTGTCCTCGCAAGGATTTCTCTCTCTCTCAAATGCTTCGAGGTGGGTTGCTCTCAAACGACAAAAGCCGTGCACAAACTCTGAGCAGCCACCAATTTATGGTGTAGGGGGTGGGCTATTTATAGCCACAAGGCAACCCGACCTGATTTGTCCAAAATGACCCAGGTCACTAAGGAACCGACACGTGTTCCAACGGTCAGATTTCAAACACACGCGACAACTTTACTTGGGCTACAAGCAAAGCTGACTCATCCAGCTCTGGATAAGATTTGCTCTCATTGTCTTCGCTCGAAGACATAGGATTTAGGTTGAGCATCACTTGACCACTCTGACTTAGTTCACTTGGACCCCACTTAGCGATGCGGTGGTTCCTATGACTCAACAAAGAAGAAAAAGAAACAACGAAACCACACAGTCTTCGCGCTCCATAGTCTTCACGCAATGTCTTCTCATGTCATAGTCTTCAATATGAATATCTTCTCATACCACCATTGTATTCAATGTCTTCACACATTTTTAGGGTTCATCTCCGGTAGGTAAACCGAATCAATGAGGGACACTACCTGCGTTATCCTGCAATTCTCACAAACGCATTAGTCCCTCAACCAACTTTGTCGTCAATACTCCAAAACCAACTAGGGGTGGCACTAGATGCACTTACACTTATTTTGTATACAAACCGCATTAATGATCCTGAAGGCTGCAATCTCAGTGGGGGTAATATGAGCATAGTAGGGTTCAAGTATATCTTCCTCTTCCTCATCGGCGGGCAAGGCTTGCTCGTCCATCGGCACTTGATCTCCGGTGGCCTCCTTGCTCTTGTCCTCCTTAGCTGCTCACACGGGGTCTTCTCTCTTTAGCTCAGTCTTCATCAACAAAGCATCCTCTTCCATACGATCAGAGGGGGAAGAAGACATGATGCCTGGCTCAACAAATCTAACAGAAAACAGCAAGAAAAGAAAACATGAGTTTTCTCCATGATACGGAGGTTAACAGGTTCAGGAGGTATATATAGATTTTTTTATCTTGGGGAACAAGCAGAACGGAAGAAAAACGGAGTCCGGAAAGTACCCGAGGTGGGCACAACCCACCTGGGCGTGTGATACATCTCCAACGTATCTATAATTTTTGATTGTTCCATGCTATTATATTACCCGTTTTGGATGTTTATGGGCTTTATTTTACACATTTATATCATTTTTGGGACTAACCTACTAACCGGAGGCCCATCCCGTATTGCTGTTTTTTGCCTATTTCAGTATTTGAAGAAAAGGAATATCAAGCGGAGTCCAAAGCGGAATGAAACCTTCGGGAGCGTGATTTTGGAACGAGCGTGATCCAGAGGACTTGGAGTGCAAGCCAAGAAGCAGCCGAGGCGGCCACGAGGGTGGAGGGCGCGCCGACCCCTACAGGGCGTGCCCCCTATCTCGTGGGCCCCTCGGGCGGCCACCGACCTACTTCTTCCTCCTATATATACCCACGTACCCCGAAAACATCCACGGAGCCAACGAAAAACAATTTCCACCGCCGTAACCTTCTGTATCCGCGAGATCCCATCTTGGAGCCTTCGCCGGTGCTCCGCCGGAGGGGGAATCGACCATGGAGGGCTTCTACATCAACACCGTAGCCCCTCCGATGAGTTGTGGGTAGTTTACCACAGACCTTTGGGTCCATAGTTATTAGCTAGATGGCTTCTTCTCTCTTTTTGGATCTCAATACCATGTTCTCCCCCTCTCTTGTGGAGATCTATTTGATGTAACTCTTTTTGCAGTGTGTTTGTCAAGACCCGATGAATTGTGGGTTTATGATCAAGTTTATCTATGAGAAATATTTGAATCTTCTCTGAATTCTTTTATGTGTGATTGAGTTATCTTTGCAAGTCTCTTCGAATTATCAGTTTAGTTTGGCCTACTAGATTGATCTTTCTTGCAATGGGAGAAGTTCTTAGCTTTGGGTTCAATCATGCGATGTCCATACCCAGTGACAATATGGGTTGCAAAGCACGTATTGTATTGTTGCCATCGAGGATAAAAAGATGGGGTTTATATCATATTGCATGAGTTTATCCCTCTACATCATGTCATCTTTCTTAACGCGTTACTCTGTTCTTATGAACTTAATACTCTAGATGCATCCTGGATAGTGGTCGATGTGTGGAGTAATAGTAGTAGATGCAGGCAGGAGTCGGTCTACTTGTCGCGGACATGATGCCTATATACATGAACATGCCTAGATAATCTCATAATTATTCGCTTTTCTATCAATTTCTCGGCAGTAATTTGTTCACCCACCGTAATACTTATGCTATCTTGAGAGAAGCCACTAGTGAAACCTATGGCCCCCGGGTCTATCTTTTATCATATAAGCTTTCAATCTACTTTTATTTGCATTTTTACTTTTCCAATCTATGTCATAAAATACCAAAAATATATTTACTTATCATACTATCTCTATCAGATCTCACTTTCGCAAGTGGCCGTGAAGGGATTGACAACCCCTTTATTGCGTTGGTTGCGAGTTCTTTGTTTGTTTGTGTAGGTGCGTGGGACTTTTGAGGAGCCTCCTACTAGATTGATACCTTGGTTCTCAAAAACTGAGGGAAATACTTTCGCTACTATTGCTGCAGCACCCTTTCCTCTTCAAGGAAAACCAACGCAAGCTCAAGACATAGCAGCGTGCCAGGCATGCCTGGCGCGCCCTGGTGTATCGTGCCCACAAAGGTCACTGAGGGATTCCTGGACTAGGGGGTGTCCGGACAGCCGAACTATGATCGTCAGCCGGACTCCAAGACTATGAAGACACAAGATTGAAGACTTCGTCCCGTGTCCGGATGAGACTTTCCTTGGCGTGGAAGGCAAGCTTGGCGATACGTATATGTAGATCTCCTACCATTGTAACCGACTCTGTGTAACCCTAGCCCTCTTCGGTGTCTATATAAACCGGAGGGTTTTAGTCCGTAGGACAAACAACCATTACAACAATCATACCATAGGCTAGCTTCTAGGGTTTAGCCTCCTTGATCTCGTGGTAGATCCATTCTTGTACTACCCATATCATCAATATCAATCAAGCAGGAGTAGGGTTTTACCTCCATCGAGAGGGCCGAACACAGGTAAAAACATCGTGTCCCTCGTCTCCTGTTACCATCCGCCTAGACGCACAGTTCGGGACCCCCTACCCGAGATCCGCCGGTTTTGACACTGACATTGGTGCTTTCATTGAGAGTTCCTTTGTGTCGTCACCGATAGGCTTGATGGCTTCTTCAACCAACAACAACGCCGTCCAGGGTGAGACTTCTCTCCCCGGAGAAGATCTTCGTATTCGGCGGCTTCGCACTGCGGGCCAATTCACTTGGCCATCTGGAGCAGATCGAAAGCTACGCCCCTGGCCATCAGGTTAGATTTGGAAGCCTAAACTTCACGGCGGATATCCGCGGAGACTTGATCTTCGATGGATCCAAGCCACAGCCGAGTGTGCCGCACTGTCACGATGGGCATGATCTAACTCTGCCGCCGGACAGAACCTTGGAGGCCGCACACGAATCCGCTCCGACCCATAGTTCCGGAGCCGATTGCGCAGATCGAGGACGGGTGGCTGGACACCGCCTTGGAATCTGTGACTTCCACGGAGATGGAGCCGAACACTGACCTTGTCCCTTATAAAGGTCGTGGCTCCGAGGTGCCGGACTCCCTGCCGGACTCTGAACCTCCTACGCCCCTGCCAATCGAACCCGATTGGGCGCCGATCATGGAGTTCACCGCTGCGGACATCTTTCAGCACTCACCCTTTGGTGACATCCTAAATTCGCTAAAGCGTCTCTCGCTATCCGGAGAGCCCTGGCGGACTATGGCGAGATGGTTGGGATGCGGACGGCGAAGAAATTCAAAGCCCACCCACCACCCACTTTGTCGCCCTTGTCGGCGATCTAACCGACATGCTAGACTACGACTCGAAGACATCGGCGGTATGGGCGGCGATGCCGGAGACAATCAGAACCAGCGCCTACTGAGGCGCCGGAAGACCACCCAACTCATGATCACAGGAAAGCAGATGGCCCAGCCAGTCCATTTACTGGGCCAAAAAGAGGGCCCCAGAAGCAACACAACACGCCAAGTGTTTGAAGACAGCGGCACACCCAAATCTGGGCGCCGCACACCCACTATGTTTCACCAATGAGGTGCTGGATCATGAATTTCCAGCAGGGTTCAAACCCATAAACATAGAGGCATACGACGGAACAACAGACCCTGGAGTCTGGATACAGGATTACATACTACACATACACATGGCTAGATGAGATGATCTCCACGCCATAAAATATCTACCCCTCAAGCTCAAAGGGCCAGCTCGGCATTGGCTCAAAAGCCTCTCAGAAAACACTGTTGGAAGTTGGGAAGAGCTTGAGGACGCGTTCAGAGCAAATTTTCAAGGTACTTATGTCCGCCCTCCGGATGCAGACGATCTAAGTCATATAACTCAACAGCCCGGAGAGTCAGCGCGCAAATTCTAGAACAGGTTCCTTACCAAAAAGAACCAAATAGTCATTGTCTCGGACGAAGCCTTAGCAGCTTTTAAACACAACGTCCGAGACGAATGGCTCGCCAGACACCTCGGCCAAGAGAAGCCGAGGACAATGGCCGCGCTAACAAGCCTCATGACCCGCTTTTGCGCGGGGGAAGATAGATGGCTAGCAAGATGCAGCACCAGCAACCCGAGTACATCCGAGATCAGAGATGGAAACGGAAAATCATGGTGCAGAAAGGATCAGTGCCGGAATAAAGAAAAAGCCCAAAGAATACGGCGGTCAACGCCGGATTCAAAAGCTCGCGGCCAAACAATAAAACACTGCCTCTTAAGTACAACAGTGATGAGCTATCCAACTTAAACAAAATTTTGGATCGGATATGTCAAATCCCCAGTACCTCCGGAAGGCCTGCGAACCACACCCACCGAGATTGTTGGGTTTTTAAACAGTCCGGCCGACTCAACGCCGAACACAAGGGGCCCGACGCGCCAAGTGAGGACGATGACGAACCCACCAGCAAGGTGCGGAAAACAAAAGACTTTCCCACAAGAAGTCAAAGCAGTAAACTCATGTGATAGTGCGGAAAAACAATGCGGCACCCGCTAAGGCAGTGTGTCACGGTCCACCCAATGGAACCTCGAGATTGGATGTCAAAACCAATCACTTTTGACCACCTGGATTATTCCAGAAATGTTCGAAATGCAGGATGGACTGCTCTGATATTGGATCCTATAATCGACAGACTACAATTTACACAAGTCCTGATGGACGGCGTCAGCGATTTAAACCTGCTATATCCGAACACAATCCACAAGTTGGGGATAGACCTTACTAAAATTCGACATAGCCGCACTTCCTTTAAAGGAGTGACGCCAGGACCATACGCCAAGCGCACAGGCTCCCTATTACTAGAAGTTGTGTTCGGTTCACCGGACAACTTCCGACGCGAAAAGCTAATCTTTCATGTCGCCCCATTCAAAAGTGGCCATCAAGCACTATTGGGACGTGAGGCTTTTGTCCGCTTTAATGCAATACCACATTACGCGTCTCTTACACTTAAAATGCCCGGTCCACGTGGCATCATTTCATTAAGAGGGTCATTCAAAGACCCCGGACACGGCTAGACGAGTCCGGCATAAAAAAGCTAGGGGCTCCCTAGCCGCACACCCCTTCACAAGGGGTTGTGCATATAAGCAACAATGAGCTAATATAGGCTCAGCTTTATTAATTTATTAATATTTCCATTTTTAATGCACTTTTCGCATGATTTCTTTTCAAACTAAGTTCCTCTCTTTTTACAGATGAACAACATGCACACCTGTCTAGGATACGGCACAATGGAGACACAGGCGCAGACGTTCAGTAGGAACCCGTTGCAAGGATTCTTTTCAGATTAAGACCCTGCGTAGACCTTTTTTACTGTCTCTTGTTGCTATAATCCCCTGGTTTTTCATGATAACCAGAGAGGAGACTGATGTTTTGGCATCGGCTGCGTCAAAGGACCTCGCCCGTACCTTGACACTAGGGGCTTAGGGCATTGTTCCGCCCGTTATTATAAAGACCTAACACCTTAGGGAGTGTTCGGCGTCTTGAGTTAGGCCTTATATGCATCAGCTCCGAATCATGTCTTTGGTCAAATGTTGGGTTTGCCCGGCTCCTGTGTTTTGCTGCCTTACATTCCGTATCATCGGCTAACGCGGCACCGGAGAACTCTGCGATTGTGCCCCAGCCGCCGGGCGAGCACCTCGATGAAAGCCAAAACCGATGTCATGATACTGGCGAGAGACTGGTCAACCACTCGATCGACCACAGGAATGTTTAGAATTCCTCCGCTTTGTGAAGGACCGTTCCCGGTCGAGCACATACGCCTCAATTCGGATAGCGCGATGCCCCCAGGGGCTATATCGTAGCCCCACCCTCGAACTCCCATGGCTAAGTGAAAGTGATAAAGCATTATAGTCCGGTTGCCTTGTTTGCTACGCTACCACCTCCTTCACAGGACTGAGACATCGGATTAAGTGTGAAAATGCGCTATTTTTGCGAACACCCCGCACCTTGTGCGTGAGGGCTGAAGCCGACGACTGCCATCTTTCAGGTTATACACATGTATACATAAACGGTCGCATAGGAGATATTTCAATACTTGAACGCACAAGTATAAAAAGTGCTTACATCATAAACATTGTTTTACAAAATAAAACGTTCATTTGAACGTGACATTTTTTGAGCACTGCGACTCTATTACACGAGCACCACACAGAACTTCCCCAAAATAGTGCTCGACGGGTAACCGGCTCTCGTCCAAACCCCGGGTCGCAACAGCGGTGGCATCCATCTCTGTCCAATGTGTCTTCACACGGGCGAGCGCCATCCGTGCACCCTCTATGCAGGCCGACCGCTTCATCGCCTTGATATGCGGAACCGCCCCAAGAAATTGCTGCAATAAGCCAAAATAGCTCGTGGGCTTGGGCCTATCCGGCCAGACATGAGTCACGATATCCGTCATGGCAAGCCCGGACAACCTATTCAGCTCAGCCCACTCGGCCAACCGGTCGGTCAGCGGAAGTGAACGCTCCGGACTATGGAATTGAGACCAAAACAGCTCTTCCGTCTTGTGATCCTTACGGCTCGGAAGTGCTGCGGCATCCGCCGCTTTTCGCTGCTAAGTCCATATAAGGATCCTCCAGACCCCACAGCTGGCCAAGTTGAGCATACTTTGGATCCGTAAACCTTCGGCGCAGCAGAAAGGGCTTGCCAGGCACAATGTCTCCGGCTTGGCGCAGCTCCTCCTTTATAGCCCGCATTGCAGAACGGGCATCCTTGGCTTCGGCGGTGGCCTTCCCCAGGTCTTCTTGCTCCGCTAGGCGCTCCTTTTCAAGAACCTCATTGTGGTCGGTAGCTTCTTTTATCTTCACAGCCATTTTGGCCATCTCTTCCCTGCTTCAGCAGTGTGCAGCACTTTCGGCTTCTAACTCTTCGGCCGCCCTCGAGGCCGCCGCATTACTCCTTCTGGCTTGCTCCTTGGCTTGAGCAAGTTCGGCCCGAAGGCTCTCCACAGCAGCGGCACCATCTGTATTTCACACACATGTTGTAAAGCGTGGGCTTCGGCTCCCTTACTAACTGACCGCAACGAAAACACTTACCTTGCGACTCATCAAGTCGCCTGTTGACTAGCGCGATGTCCGCATCTGCAACGTCGAGTTGCCGCTTTAGTTCAGCAACTCCATCAGTCCGGCTGGCCCCCGGACGATCCGCCACCTGCATAGGAATGGTGAAATTGAAACCTACGATTTTGATCCTCGGCATGTTGTCGCTTTCGACAACCTACCGAGTCTCAGGGGCTACTATCTATACATGGCGCACTTTATGTGTAAAACTGTCAAAAGGTGTGTCATTTTACGTACCTCAAACCCGCTTGACAAACTCGGCGGCATTATGCAATCCGCTTTCGGCGGACGAAATTCTTCCAATCACCATACTCATCAATGCATGGTGATCTTCTGAGATGGACGCCCTCTCAAGCAGATCCTTCAGCTCCCCCGGCCGAACAACAGTCGGCGCCGAATTCCTCGGCTCTGCCGGGCTCGGGGATACCCTCCGTGATGACACTTCAAGCTCGTCCGCCCTGTCCGATGGCGCAGCAGACGAAGGCGTCTCGCTCTCCACCATCTCCGGACGAAGGTCCCCCGAAGACGAGCTCATCTGAGAAGGTCGGAGATCCGAACTACAAGGTAAAAACTTCGGTTATCCTCAGAAGCACAAATAGGGATATCTCCTATTACCGAACTCCCTTTTTTCTACTTACGGCTCGCTGGAGGGCTGATCCTTTAAGGGAGACAGTGCGCCCGGGGCCTCCCTGGACGCAGGACCCTCTGGTGAAGATTTTTCCCCCCGCTTAGGGGCTTTGGCCTCCGGGTCTTCGGAGGCGGTCCTCTTCTCCCCCTGGAGGGAGGGATTCTTGATCCCCCCTCTTTCAAGAGCATCCTTGGGCGAGGCGGTAGCTCCTCTATTTTCCCCTTTGCCTTCCTCTGAAGGCGCAACCTCCAGCATCCTGACCAACACGGGATCCGGCGCGGTCTCTGGGAGGGGGGCCGGACACCGTATCAGTTTTGCTTGCGCTATCCACTCCTGTTTAGAAGGAAATCGGTCAAAAGGCAAATCATAGAAAGGCAAACAGACGGTATGTCCGGACTTGGAGCTACTTACTTGTGTATCTGGGCGATTGCAGCTTAGGCCGGCGTCCTCGGTCAATTCTGGACACGCCTCTCGTGATCCAAAAAATAATTTTTACATCTCCACGGGTGTCATACCCATGAAGTGTTGAAGAATCTGTGGTCCCTCCGGATTAAACTCCCACAGCGGAGAGGGCGGCGTTGCGAGGCGAGAGGCGCCTAATCAGCATGACCTGCATTACCACAACCAGATCGATCTCCCTCGCTTGGAGGTCTCAAAACCGGCCCTGCAGTATGGGCACGTCCTTAGACGGCCCCCAGTTGAGCCCTTGGTTGACCCACGACATCAACCGTCGTGGAGGTCCCAGCGGAATAAGGCGGCGGCTTCGCTGCTTCCCTTGGGCGGTGATATAGAACCCTCCTGCTGCCAAGCCGAGCTCCTCTTGGAAGGAGCCCTTAGGCCACGGGCATCGGCCCTCCCAGCTCGGCCGCCCGCCGCCGCCAAGACTCGCTGGCGCCCCTCGATCATCTTGGCTCCACATTGAAGGTCTTGACCACAGGCGAAGTGGGAGGTGACATGAAGGAAGGCTTCATGAGCGACAATAAATGCAGAAATATGGAGGATGGACTCGGAGCCAAGTCGTGGAATTCCAACCCATAGTAGAACATGAGCCCTCTCACAAAAGAATCCATCGGAAGCCTAAACCCCGGCGGAGGTGGGATACAAAGGCAGCGTACTCGCCGGGCTCGGGGTGGGGATGGCCTGCTCTTGGCCAGCAACCTGTGCGAAATCTCATAAGGCAGTACTTGGCCTCTCGCAGCTTTAGCACGTCCTCCTCCGTGACGGAGGAGGGCATCCACCGGCCCTGAAGGTCGGAGCCGGACATTGTTGAAGGTCCGAAGCGCTCGAATCTGGGGCTCTGGGTGCTAGAACTTGGAGCAGGGAGAAGATTCGATGGAGGATTGAAGAAAAGAAACATGCCTTGGTCCTATTATAAAGAGGGAAAATACCAAGAGCCGTCTCCGTGACCGTTCAGGACTCGCCTTCGATAGAGGGGGCAGGGCGACGGGCGCGGTTGGGTTACCCACGTCCGTATTGATGAGAATCCCGGAATAAGGGGAACACGATCTCTGCTTCGACAAGACGTGCCAAGGAAACCGCCTCGCTAAACGCGCTGAGGTGGTATAATAAAAAACGATTCAAGTAAAGGCTTGGTAGTGGTGTGATGTCATGCCACAAAATACGTCAGCAGATTGACCTTGTGTACATATTATTCTCTCTACGGTGGAGTGTGGAATTTATTTTGCAGAGCCGGACACTATCCTGGTGTTCACAATCTTCTATGAATTATTCGGAGGAGGAACCCGCCTTGCAATGCCGAACAATATGCGCGTCGGACTCATCGTCATTGAAGCCTGGTTCAGGGGCTACTGAGGGAGTCCTGGACTAGGGGGTGTCCGGACAGCCGGACTATCATCATCAGCCGGACTCCAAGACTATGAAGACACAAGATTGAAGACTTCGTCCCGTGTCCGGATGGGACTTTCCTTGGCGTGGAAGGCAAGTTTGGCGATATGGATATGTAGATCTCCTACCATTGTAACCGACTATGTGTAACCCTAGCCCTCTCCGGTGTCTATATAAACCGGAGGGTTTTAGTCTGTAGGATGAACAACCATTACAACAATCATACCATAGGCTAGCTTCTAGGGTTTAGCCTCCTTGATCTCGTGGTAGATCCACTCTTGTACTACCCATATCATCAATATCAATCAAGCAGGAGTAGGGTTTTACCTCCATTGAGAGGGCCCGAACCTGGGTAAAAACATCGTGTCCCTCGTCTCCTGTTACCATCCGCCTAGACGCACAGTTCGGGACCCCCTACCCGAGATCCGCCGGTTTTGACACCGACAATTACTTTCCTGGAAGTTTTTTATTTTCCTAATTTTCTAAATATTCCAAAACTGACAAAAATAATTTTTGTGGATTTTTGGAGTCTGTTTACTTATTGTATCATGTACCTCCTTTTTTTAGTATTCTGGAGTGTTCCGGAAGGTTTACTTTATGTGTTCTTCCGGTGTCAAAGTTTGGATAACATTGCTTTCAACATTAATGGGCGTACCTGAGATATAGTGTTTTATTCGTTTCCCATTGACAACCTTCGGGTTAGTCCCTTCGGCATTATTTATTTTGATAGTTTCGGATCCATAGACCTCCTTGATGACATAGGGTCCTTCCCATTTGGAGAGGAGTTTGCTGCAAAGAATCTAAAATGAGAGTTGTACAAAAGAACATATTCTCCGACTTTGAACTCACGCTTTTGGATTCTTTTGTTATGCCGTCTTGTAACTTTTTCTTTGAATAACTTAGCATTTTCATAAGCATGGGTTCTCCATTCATCTAATGAGCTAATATCAAATAACCTCTTTTCCCCAGCATGTTTGAAATCATAATTGAGTTCTTTTATTACCCAAAATACTTTATGTTCTAGCTCAAGAGGTAAATGACAAGCTTTCCCATAAATCATTTTATATGGAGACATACCCATAGGATTTTTTATAAGCCGTTCTATAAGCCCAAAGTGCATCATCTAATTTCTTAGACCAATTCTTCCGGGACCTATTGACAGTCTTTTGTAAGATTAGTTTTATTTCCCTATTGCTAAGTTCAACTTGACCACTAGATTGAGGATGATAATGTGACGCAATTCTATGGTTAACATCATACTTATCAAGCATTTTACGGAAAGCACCATGAATAAAGTGTGAACCACCATCAGTCATTAAATATTTAGGGACTCCAAACCTTGGGAAAATAACTTCCTTAAGCCTTTTAATAGAGGTGTTGTGATCAGCACTACTAGTTGGAATAGCTTCTACCCATTTAGTAACATAATCAACAGCAACCAAAATATTTGTATACCCATTAGAGGAAGGAAAAGATCCCATGAAGTCAAATCCCCAAACATCAAATGGTTCAACAGCAAGTGAATAATTCATAGGCAGTTTTTGATGCTACCGATATTAACTATTCTCTGACATTCATCACAAGATGAGACGAACCTACGGGCATCCTTGAAGAGAGTAGGCCAACAAAAACCAGATTGCAATACCTTATGAGCGGTTTTGTCTCCCGCATGATGTCCTCCATAAGCTTCAGAGTGACATTTCCGTAGGATTTGTTCCTATTCATACTCAGGTACACAACGTCTAACAATACCATCTACTCCTTCTTTATAAAGATGTGGGTCATCCCAAAAGTAATGTCTTAAATCATAGAAGATTTTTTTTCTTTTGTTGGTATGTGAAGCTAGGTGGTATGTATTTAGCAACAATATAATTATCATAGTCAGGATACCAAGGTGTACTATGAGAAACATTTATTGCAGCTAGTTGTTCATCAGGGAAGCTATCATTAATTGGTTGTGGGTCATCAAGAATATTTTCAAGTCTAGAAAAGTTATCAGCTACGGGGTTCTTTGCTCCTTTCCTATCAGTGATATCCAAATCAAATTCTTGTAGCAGAATAACCCACCTAATGAGTCTAGGTTTAGAATCTTTCTTTTCCATAAGATATTTTATAGCAACATGATCGGTGTGAACAATTACTTTAGAATCAACAATGTAAGATCTGCATTTAACACAAGCAAACACCACTGCTAAGAATTCTTTTTCAGTACTAGCAAAGTTTCTTTGAGCACTGTCTAGAGTTTTACTAGCATAATGAATAACATTTAGTTTCTTATCAACTCTTTGTCCTAGAACAACACCAACAACATAATCACTAGCATCACACCTAATCTCAAAAGGCAATTTCCAATCAGGTGGTTGACCAACAGGTGCAGTAATTAAGGCTTTATTTAGTGTTTCAAAGGCTTCCATACAATCATCATCAAACACAAAGGGAATATCCTTTTGCAAAAGATTAGTAAGAGGCCTAGAAATTTTAGAGAAGTCTTTGATAAGCCTCCTATAGAAACCAGCATGACCAAGCAAACTATGAATTCCTTTGATATCTTTAGGACATGGCATTTTCTCAATTGCATCAACCTTGGCTCTGTCCATCTCAATGCCTTTTTCAGAAAATTTATGGCCCAAAAAAATACCTTCGTTAACCATAAAGTGGCACTTCTCCCAATTCAAGACGAGATTTGTTTGTTCACATCTTTGCAAGACTCGATCAAGATTACTTAAACAATCATCAAAAGACCTCCCATAAACAGAAAAGTCATCCATGAAAACCTCAACAATCTTTTCACAAAAATCAGAGAATATAGCAGTCATACATCTTTGAAAGGTAGCAGGTGCATTACATAAACCGAAAGGCATATGTATATAAGGAAATGCTCCAGAAGGACAAGTAAAAGTGGTCTTTTCTTGATCAGATTGTAAAACAGGTATTTGTGAAAAGCCAGAGTATCCATCAAGGAAGCAAAAATGTGTGTGCTTGAATAATCTTTCTAACATTTGATTGATAAAAGGCAGAGGGTAATGATCGTTTCTAGTAGCTTTATTTAATTTTATATAATCAATTACCATTCTATAGCCCGTGACAATTCTTTGTGGAATAAGCTCATTCTTATCATTAGGAACAACAATAATACCTCCTTTCTTAGGGACACAATGAACAGGACTTACCCATTGATATGTCTCCAACGTATCTACTTTTTCTCACGCTTTTCCTCTTGTTTTGGACTCTAATTTGCATGATTTGAATGAAACTAACCCCGGACTGACGCTGTATTCAGCAGAACTACCATGGTGTTGTTTTTGTGCAGAAATAAAAGTTCTCGGAATAGAACAAAACTTTGCGAGGATTTTTTATATCAATAATAAGAATTTCCGGAGCCAAGACCTGTAGGAGAGGGGCACCTGGGTGGGCACAACCCACCTGGGGTTGCCCCCCTCTCCTCTTGCACCCAGGTGGGTTGTACCCACCTGGTGGCCCCGCAGACGACCCCCCTGATACTATAAAATCACATATTTCCAAAAAAATTAGGGAGAAAGAATTATCACGATGCACGAGAAGGAGTCGCCGCCAAGCCCTGTTCTTCCTTGGGAGGGCAGATCTGGAGTCCATTTGGGGCTGGGGAGAGGGGGACCTTCGTTCTTCGTCATCACCAACCCATCTCCATCGCCAATTCCATGATGCTCCCCACCGGGAGTGAGTAATTCCTTCGTAGGCTTGCTGGTCGGTGAGGAGTTGGATGAGATTCATCCGGTAACTGAGTTAGTTTTGTTAGGGCCTGATCCCTAGTATCCACTCTGTTCTTAGATTGATGTTGCTATGACTTTGCTATGCTTAAGGCTTGTCACTTTGGGCCCAGGTGCCATGAACTCAGATCTGAACCGTTTATGAATTCATCATCATATCCATGTTTTAGATCCGATCTTGCAAGTTATAGTCACCTACTACGGTTATGATCTGACAACCCCTGAGTGACAACAACCGGGCCCACTCTCGGTGATGACCGTAGTTTGAGGAGTTCATGTATTCACTATGTGTTAATGCTTTGTTCCGGTTCTCTATTAAAACGAGGCCTTAATATCCCTTAGTTTCCAATATGGACCCCGCTGCCATGGGAGGGTAGGACAAAAGATGTCATGCAAGTTCTTTTAGTGTGTGGGGGCATGTTTTGAGTAGAGGATAAATTCCCCTCAGATGTATTTACCTTTCATCTTCAGATTCGTGCCCAAAAAGTTTCAGGAATGAATGCGTTATCTCTTTGAGTGCTTTAGACTGAAATAGCACCCAAATGTGTTGCTAATTCATCCAAAATTGATGTGCTGACCACAGTGCGATCTGTTTGTTCTAAAGTAGGCATGTCCACTGACTGAAATAGAAACTGAACTATATGACGAGAGAAGTGTTCTTCCCATCTAGACTTTAACATGTTCTATTCAATCATATGCACAACACAAAGACATATGATCTCTACAAATCAACAACCAATTGTAGAAATTGCGTTCCAAATTTATCCAAAATTGACATGGCAACCAACCCGTCATCTGTTTGTTCTGAAGCAGGCATGTCCATTCTCTGAAATTGCAACTGATTTTTTTGACAAAACAACAAGCAATCACAGTGAATGGTAGATGTATTTGACAAGTGGACATAGCCGATGTAAAATGCATCTTACTTCTACTTGTGCACACTACACACATATGTTGGTTCATTCATGTATACGTTACGAAGCTAACCACACCCAAACAACTTGCATTTTCTTCTCTGCATTCTGTACATGTTTAGAAAGCCGATATTAATACCCCATACAAAAATCCTAAATTTTGAATCATGATTATGAAGAAAATTGCTTTTGTCCATAAAGAAGTTGCAACATCAAGTTGTTTTAATCAAGACATCACGTGTGCACTCGGGGTATGGAGGTAGTGTTACTAGGGGCTATAAAAGGAGAAACCGTGTGCACTATGGGTAAGGAAGTAGTAT
This sequence comes from Aegilops speltoides, assembly GCA_021437245.1. Classification (NCBI taxonomy): domain Eukaryota; kingdom Viridiplantae; phylum Streptophyta; class Magnoliopsida; order Poales; family Poaceae; genus Aegilops; species Aegilops speltoides. Next base: position 410,525,024 of record CM038141.1, on the reverse strand, counting down.
TAGTATGAGGTACAAAAGAGCATACCATATAAATTTTCAAATGGTTATGACTACATGGAAATTGAAAAGGAAGTACCACAATGAATGAGAAAGCACATCTATAGTAAGTTGTTTGAATCTAGGAGAACATGTTTGCACTAGGGGTATGGAAGTAGTGTCAGTAGGAGGTAAATGAGGGGGGGGGGTGAACAACCATCAGGACATGTCAAGTGGTAACTTCAGTTCAAATTTCACATGGACAAAGATGTATTACATGACCTAATATAAATTATTGCTGGTTTGTCATGTACAAGGAAAATGGCATAGTTCATTGAAAAATTGTTCACTGGACCTTTGGCACGACAAATAAACCTCTTCTATGAAATAAAAAGGTTCCACCTTCCTTTAATATTCTCGTTGGACCCGAAAATTTCACCCCCTGCCCTTTCTTTCCCTATCTTTTTTTGTTCCCTCCAACTATTTTAAATGCCATACTCATGTTCCCCAAACCCAACGTATAAAACTTCTTCCCATATTCACAAAATTAACCCACGTCTTCATTCACACTGTCCCCTCATATGTCTATTCTTCCGCAGATCTAGTCCACTTGTGGTAGCCAAATGGATCCCTCGCCAGCGTCCGGCATGGCCGGTGTGCTTTGAAGTGGCAAACAACGTAAACTTCCCCTGTCGACGCCAAGACCTAATCCGGCACTACCAAGTAACGACTCTAGCCCCCTCTCGCCACACCTTCCCTTCTAAGATTTACACGTGCTTTTACGTTTTCACATGTTGTTCTTTGAAAGAAGTAATGTAATTGTAGGATACGTACATCATCTAATTCTATCTAGGATTATACCAATTTTTAGCATGTAGTTTCTTAATAAATTAGCTATAGTATACGGGGTTTTGCAGATAGTTCTATCTAGGGTTACAGTAATTTAGTACGCAGGTTTATATTAAATCTTGTCTGCTATTTCTGATACGTCTCCAACGTATATATAATTTTTGATTGTTCCATGCTATTATAGTATCAATCTTGAATGTTTTGTATGCACTAACAAGCAATTATATATCATTTTTGGGGACTAACCTATTAACTTAGTGCCGAGTGGGAGTTGCTATTTTTGTTTTGCTTATTTTTGGTTTTCCAGAATATACGTACAAACGAAGTCCAAATGTCACGATATTTTTGGAGATTTGTTTCTAGACATAACAGACCCTCGAAGCTTCGGGTGAGGACCAGAAGATGGAGCAGTGTCCCACGAGGCACTAGGGCCCGCCTTGGTGGCTCGTGGGGCCCATGTAGCTTCATTTGACCTAACTCCGCCTCTATAAATTCTCTAAAATTGGAAAACCAACAGAGGAGTCCAAGAAATACTGTTTCCACCGTCGCAAGTTTTTGTTCTTGCGTGATCCCACCTGGAGGCCTTTCTGGCACTCCGCCGGAGGGGAATCAATCATGGAGGGGCTCTACATCAACCTTGCTGCCCTTCCAATTATGTGTGAGTAGTTTACCACAGACCTACGGGTCCATAGTTGGTAGCTAGATGGCTTCATCGCTCTCTTTGATCTTCAATACAATGTTCTCCTTGATGTTCTTGTAGTTCTATTCGATGTAATCACTTGTTGTGGTGTGTTTGTTGGGATCCGATGAATTGTGAGTTTATGATCAGATTATCCATGGATATTATTTGAGTTTTCTCTTAACTCTTTTATGCATGATTATTATAGCTTCGTATTTCTCTCCGATCTATTGATTTGGTTTGGCCAACTAGATTGATTTTTATTGTTGTGGGAGAGGTGCTTTGTAATGGGTTCGATCTTGGGGAGCTCAATCCCAGTGACAGAAGGGGACATGACACGTATTGTATCGTTGCTATTAAGGATAAAAAGATGGGGTTTAATCATGCGTGAGTTTACTTTGTCTACATCATGTCATCTTGCTTAGGGCGTTACTCCGTTCTTTATGAACTTAACACTCTAGATGCGTGTTGGATAGCAGTCGATGTGTGGAGTTATAGTAGTAAATGCAGGCAAGATCCGGTCTACTTGTCTCAGACGTGATGCCTATATACATGATCATTGCCTTGGATATCGTCATGATTATTCGCTTTTCTATCAATTGCCCAATAGTAATTTGTTCCGTTGTATGCTATCTTCAAGAGAGAAGCCTCTAGTGAAATTATGGCCCCCAGGTCTACTTTTATCACATATTAAAAACCAAAAATACCTTGCTACACTAATTTTTTTGATCTTGCAAACAACTGTTGAGGGATTGACAACCCCTTGTTCATGTTGTGTGCAAGTATTTCTTATGTTGTGTGCAGGTGCTGTTAGCGAGGTGTTGCTTGGTTTCTCCTACTGGATTGATAACCTTGGTTCTTAACTAAGGGAAATACTTATCTCTATTATACTGCATCATCCTCTCCTCTTTATGGGAATCCCCATGCAGCTCACAAGTAGGAGGAAGAATTTATGACGCCATTGCAGGGGAGACATCAACAACATCCATAAAGTACATACGCATAAAATCTCATCTTCTTGCATTTACTTTATTTTCCTTTTACCTCTCGTTTTCAGCTCCCCCATTTCTAAAAAGCTTTTACAAAAATACAAAAATATTTTCCATTTGCCTTTTTCTGGTTTGCTTCTTTGCTTGCTTGTTATCTTGTTTCCCCAGTAATGATATCGTGAGAAAATTATCATGATACCTCTTATCATAAACTTTTGGCCGAAATCGAGAAAAATACCAAAGATTACATGTCTACGCAATTTCAGGACAACAAATTTTTTAGCGAAGAACTGAAAGAATACTCTACTTGTTGGACACTATTGCAAAACAACTTGATGATGTTAGTAAAGAAGCTACTAATATTCAATCTCAATTTGCTCTTACTGAAAATTTGCTAGGAAAAATTTCTGATGCACAAGCTACGCTAGTAAATCAAATGGCAGCTAAGCCGGAATCGCTTGCACTTAGTAAGGATGTAGATGTTAAAATGATTGGTGTTTCTTCCATTGACTCCTTGGTTAGTAATGTTAAACTAGATGATAAGGGGACTGAAGAAGTGTCAATGTTAGCTAGAAGGCGTCCCCATAGTTTGGAGGGTGATAATCTTGATGAAAAAATTTGATAAAAGTGGGTTTGGAGAGGTCAAAACTTTAAATAGTGATGTGCCCACTCTTTTGGATTACAAAGACTTTAATTATGATAGTTGTTCTTCAATTGAGTGTATTTCTTTGTTGCAATCCATGCTTAATTCACCCAATGCATATGAACAAAATAAGGCATTTACTAAATATAGTGTACAAGCGATGATGAAAGCTTTAGAAGAAAAGCTAGAACTGGAAATTTCAATTCCTAGAAAATTATATGATGAGTGGGAACCTACCATTAAAGTCAAGATTAAAAATTATAAGTGCAATGCTTTATGTGATTTGGGTGCTAGCGTTTCCATAATACCAATATGGATGAATGTTCTCTTAATTTTCACTTAGCGAATTCTACTAAGAAGAAACCTTTGGGTAGAAACATGATGCTCTTATTCTTGCAAACAGAAATTATGTACCCATTGATTTTATTATACTTGATATTGAGTGCAATCTGTCTTGTCCCATAATACTTGGTAGACTATTCTTACCAACCATAAGTGCTATTATTGACATGAAAGAAGGGAATAGAAATTATGGGTGCTATAACACTTCTATCAATCGTATTGCAGAATGAATTGAGGATCAGGCATACACCATGAAAATTGCCTGATATGATAGCTATCTGATGTAGAAATCATTGAGGAAAAGAGCTTCTCAAGCACCTTACTTTCGAGCATGGGCGTCTCATCCTCCTCCGGGAAGAATTCATTATCTCGTGAACACATCCGTGAGCTAGAACACATCATTGCAACTCAAGAAGCAGATGCAAAAAAGGAAACTGATATGTTTCATGAAGAGCCGGATTAAATACTTTTTGCCCAGATAGTAGAAATTAAAGAACTGAAGAAGAAATAGCTACAAGAGATTGAAGATTTCAAAATGGATTAGCAGAAAAAAAATCCGATGTCTTTGAGAAAAAGTCAAAGACATATGGAGGCAATGCTAAGTCACGTATTAAGGAAGTCCACGTAGTCAGCACAAGACAACGTCCGGAAAACACCAACGGCCTTGTGCTTTATAGTCAACTTAATTTTACTTTGTTTGAGAATTTGTCCTCTGCTTCTCCTTGTAAAACGTCAGGATTCACTTATAATGGAAGATCTATTGCCAATGTTTGAATTATCATACTCCAGCGAACCAAATTTTCAATCTATTTTCCTGAAATACAAATTTAAAACAGATTCGCTGGCACAATTAATAATAGATGAATTACAGTTTTTTCTACGAGCAACACTAATTGTAATGTAAATGCATGTCGTCAACATGTCTAGTCCCACTTGTAAGCAGCCATGTCAGCATCTTCTGGGACCATATGTCAGCTACTTTGACCGGTAAAAACTGACGCCCAATTATTACTGACGGGACAGTCGGCAATAAAACCCACGTCGGACCCACATGGAAGAAGCCACCTCAGCACCTATTGGCCCCGCCTGCCTGAATCTTTGACCGGTCAACCCCCTGGGACCGATCACCGGTGACGAATTATCGTCGCCAAAATGATCTTATGCGACAGATTGGGCTATCATAGGTGACATTCTGGGTCGTGACAAAAAATGAGGATCAGTAACATTATTTAGTTTGTCGCCTAAAATTCAATCTTGTGTGACGAAAAAAGTGGTACCGTCAAAAAATTATTTTCTATGATGGTGCTTCGCTGACGATGGGGGTGACGGTTGGAAAACGTCACATGGGTATTTTCCGCGACGAAAAAGGGTTATATGTGACACAAGTGAAACATCACAAAATAGAGAAAATTTTGTAGTGAGAACACGAGGGCACCTCAGAGCGCCCCCCCCCCCGTCTGGATCAGAAATTTTGATCCCACACACCACCCACGTCAAATATTGTCCCATTAACTCGGCCTCCCGACGTCTGGGACCTGATGTATATAAATCAACGAGCCGAGGAGACAATTTCGCAGTTCTGGCCGTGATTCTTGTTCGTCAAGAATAGGATAGCCAACTGCCCCGATGCAGCAGCACTGGCTGCCTTTCATCACAACTGTCAGGATGAGGGCGTATTAAAAGCCCTTGCTCCGCATCGAGTTCAGACTTTCTCAGAACTCTTAGAATTGGTGTTAAAAATCCTGCACCATTGAAGATGCCTGGCTAGCCCAAGATTCAGCCTGCTCAAACAAATCAAAGGAGTATGACCTCGCACAAGGGGAGCCACTTAGGCGCCCCATGCTAGTAGAGTCATTACAGAAAAGAAGGAAGACATGATTTCCTACAGCCCTAGATGAACTACTAGATCTACCATGCCGAATACACTCCATCTTGTTAAATACCAATCCAACCCACCGCCTTCAAGCTTGATGGGTCGTGAAACAAGTGGCCAAGGGTGGTGAGGCTCTCCTCATAAATAGGCCCATCATTAATTATGCCACGAAATCCTTGAACGAAGCCGAGGTCTTGATTATCCATCAAACATATGCATCAAGAAATCAAAGAAAAAGGACTCTACAAGAGCATGACCACGTCCAGATGCACACACACCCGGCCGCGTGCTTAGACACACTGGTCACATTCGAACAACACGGCCTTCCGACGATTGACCTAAGCCGGTGCCCAGCTGGCTTGGTCCTTGATGTCTCTATGCAAATTTATTCTTGTAGACTCGTGTTGGGCCTCCAAGAGCAGAGTTTTGTAGGACAGTAGAAATTTTCCCTCAAGTGGATGACCTAAGGGTTATCAATCCGTGGGAGGCGTAGGACGAAGATAGTCTCTCTCAAGCAACCCTGCAATCAAATACAAGAAATCTCTTATTCCCCAACACACCCAATACAATGGCAAATTGTATAGGTGCACTAGTTCGGCGAAGAGATGGTGATAAAAGTGTAGTATGGATAGTAGATATGAGTTTTTGTAGTGCAAACAATAAAAAATAGTAAGGTAGTAAATAATAAAATGGAGCACAAACGGTATTGCAATAATGGAAAATGAGGCCTAGGGTGCGTACTTTCACTAGTGTAATCTCTCAACAATGCTAACATAGTTGGATCATATGATTATCCCTCAAAGTGCAATAAAGAATCACTCCCGAGTTCCTATTAGCAGAGAACAAAAGATAGAAATTGTTTGTAGGTTACGAAACCACCTCAAAGCTATTCTTTCCGATCAATCTATCCTAGAGTTCGTACCAAAATAACGCAAAGCTATTCTTTCCGATCAATCTAACCAAGAGTTCGTACTAAAATAACACCATATGACACAGATCAACCAACTCTAATGTCACCTAGATACTCCAATGTCACCATAAGTATCTGTGAGTTAATTCTACGATATGCATCAAACAACTTCATGATCATAATGTTCAATCCACACAAAGAACTACAAGGAGATCCCAAAGTTTCTACCGGAGAAAAGGTAATAAAAACGTGCACCAACCCCTATGCATAGATTACCCCAATGTCACCTCGGGAATCCGCAAGTTGAGTGCCATAACATACATCAAGTGAATCAATATGATACCCGATTGTCACCTCAAGTATTCATACCGCAAGACATACATCATGTGTTCTCGGATCTGAACATTCAATCCGACAAGACAAAACTTCAAAGGGTAAAGATTCAATTCATCACAACAAGAGTAGAGAGGGGAGTAACATTGTATGATCCATCTATGTTAACAAAGCCCATGATACATCAAGATTGTGACATCTCAAGATCACAAGAGAGAGAGAGAGAGATTAAACACATAGCTACTGGTACAAACCCTCAGCCCCGAGGGTGGATAATAACCCACAAGTATAGGGGATCGCAATAGTTTTCGAGGGTAGAGTATTCAACCCAAATTTATTGATTCGACACAAGGGGAGCCAAAGAATATTCTCAAGTATTAGAAATTGAGTTGTCAATTCAACCACACCTGAAAGACTTAATATCTGCAGCAAAGTATTTAGTAGCAAAGTAGTATGGAAGTAACAGTGGCAAAAGTAACAGTAGCAATTTTATAGTAATCGTAACAGTGGCAACGAAGAAGTAACTAAGCAAAGATCAGTATGTGAAAAGCTCATAAGCAATGGATCAGTGATGGATAATTATGTCGGATGCGATTCCTCATGCAACAGCTATAACATAGGGTGACACAGAACTATCTCCAGTTCATCAATGTAGTGTAGGCATGTATTCCGAATATAGTCATACATGCTTATGGAAAAGAACTTGCATGACATCTTTTGTCCTACCCTCCCGTGGCACCTGTCGGTGTACTAAAGTAGGGGCACTCCTTTGTACCCCTTTACTTGTGCACGGGCAGTCAGAGCCACAGGCCGAAGTCACACTTAGCAAGGCAAAAGGAAGGAGTCGAAGCTGCAAGATGATCAGCGCAACATCAAAGACCGAAACCACAGAGAGCAGATGGACGAAGCAGGTTTCCCCGGCAAGACCCTTGCCAGGGGGGCTCCGCAGCCCCGGCAAGCCCCTTGTCGAGGTGGCTCGCCCACACCAGCGGAGTGAGCCACCCTCGAACCCACGGCCTCCGACACCATCAACCACGTTGGGCCAGGGCTCGGGAGGCACCTCCATGGTGGCATGCAGATCTTTGTGAAGACAAAGAATATTCAAGTTCATATGAGGATTGGAGGGCAACGATCCTCGACAAGATCCTTGCCGAGGAAATCCACAAGACCCCCGGTAAGATCCTTGCCGGGGATGACGGCGAGCCATGACCCTTGCCAGGCAACCCGGCAAGACCCTTGCCAAGGGCGTCAACGGGGCCACTGCCAGGCCCGCACCAACCAAATCTCCACCACCGTTCACATGCAGCAACCAGCCCAACCAGCTGGGCAGGCACCTGCGTGGCAACATGCAGCTTCTAGGCCAACTCAGCACAATCCCGCAACGATCCTTGTGCTGGTTACTAATCCTGCTCTTCTCACAATCCCGCTCCCCGCAACCGCAGAAGGGATCCTCGTGATCCCATAGGTGTCGTTTCCCACCGACATCTTTGGCGCGCTAGGTAGGGGGCGCAATTGTGAGAATCTAGTCTAGTAGTTGGCCTAGCAGTTCTTCGTCGCCATGGCTCCTAAGAAGAAGACGACCACGGCAATCGGTTCGTCTAGGACCGGACTGCCAGTACCAGTGTGGACTAGTAGCGGGCCAGTCGTGGAGGGAACCCGTGGCGTGGCCCGCGAACATCCACATCACCCTGGCAGTCCAGGCCTGGTGAACGGCGTCAATCGTATGCCAGGTGACGAGCCACGCGTCGCGAGCTCCAGAGACGGAGTCAGGTCCCCCGCAGGCGGCGCGGGGCCCTCCAGGGGCGTCGTCGTGCCGCCAGACGACGGCGCGGCGACCTCCAAGACACCAACACCGGCGCCCACGGCACACTCTTCTCAGGTCGTGCGTGATGAGCAGCGCCGCCCTGCTGGTGATCCTGGGCGCCGCCCTGGAAAGAGTCCCATGCGCCCTTCACATGATGAGGAGGGCCAGCATGCGCGCCGAGGTGCTGGCGGAGGTGGCGAACGGCTGCGGGGCCGTGATGGGGCTCCTTCTAACGTGGTTAGAAGTCGAAGCGCATCGCGGTCCACACAGCTTTCGCCGCCGCCCATGCCAGCAGAAGCCCTAGCACGCGTGCAGCTGCTCCTCGACTTTCCTCCCGCTGCGGAGAAGCTTGACGAATGGAGGGACACCATCCGGAGCCTCGTCGGCATCTCTAACAACGTGAGTTGCGGCCGGCGGGACCCGTAGGCCGTCGCTCCGTCGAGCCGGAGGCGATGCGGCCATGGTGCATTCCGCTCCTCCATACCGGCCACCGTGGGCATCGGTCCGCCGCGACGACGCTCGTGATGATATCTCCATAGCATCATCCGACCCGCAAACCCACCGCGACCAACGCCAAGTTCTTCGGGAGCAAGCTCATGAAGACGCTCAAACCACCATCGAGCGCCGGCCTGACGCGCGCCATCAGTCGGACAGGCGGGCAGATCCCACTACGAACCACCCAGCACCGGGGGGCTACGGTGGCCTACCCTATGAGGTAGGTTGTCCGGCCTTCACCCGTCAGCTGCGGCAGTTCCAGTGGCCCTCCCACCGCACGTTCAAGCCCGATGTTGGCGAGAAGTACAATGGCAAGACTCACCCGTAGGAGTTCCTCAGCATCTACACCATCGCGATGCAAGCTGTTGGGGCCCGCGACGATAAGGTGCTTGCCAACTACTTCCCGTTGGCACTCAAGCGCAATGTTATGTCATGGTTGATGCACTTGCCGGTGGACTCCATTTCTTCCTGGGCGGATCTGTGTCATGAGTTTGTTGGCGCCTTTACTAGAGGCCACCAAGCTCATGGCCAGGCGAGCGACTTGCACATCATCCCCCAGAAAGAAGGAGAAAACTTGCGTAAGTACATCCAAAGGTACAGCCGAGTGCAGTACAACATCCCCGACGTTCATCCTGCCGCCGTGATCAGTGCATTCCATCAGAATGTGTGCAATCGGAAGATGCGTGAGGAGCTGGCGATGAACAAGGTCAAGGATGTGGCCGAGCTTTATGTTCTAGCTGATCGGTGCGCTCGCGCTGAAGAGGGGAGGAAGTACCCTGGCGAAGACGCCGGCGTGGAAACCGACTCCACGGATGATACCGCCACCCCGGCGAAGAAGGGCCGGCACCGTAATAGAAAGCGCAAGGGCAAGACCGTGCTTGCCGTCGAGGGGTCCGATGATACCGGCACCACCAAGAAACCCAAGGCGAGTGACCCCGGCAAGGAGGTTGCCGGTGTGCCGCTTGCCGGGCCTTGGCGGCTGCCGATAAGCCAGGGGGCTCCGACAAGCAGTATTGCAAGATCCACCGCACCAAGGGCCATGACCTCCAGAACTGCCAGCAAGTGGAGCTGCTCACTGAGAAGCAGAAAGCCGAGTATGAGCGGCTGGACAGGGAGAAGGGCCAAGAGGGTGCCGAGGGATCCGGCAAGAAGCGCGGCGGCCAAGGAGGCCGCCGTGGCCAGGATAATCAGCAGGAGAGGCTCGCCCGGGGCCGCGACAAGAAGCAGGAAGATGATGATCACGACGAGGACGGTGAGTCCGGCGACCATGAGTTCCAGAAAGCCATGAAAGCCATGTGCGTCAATGGTGGCGCCTCGCTGCATACATCCCACCGCCAGCTCAAGCAGTGGGCGCGTGAGATCACAACGGTGGAGCCATCGCTCGATGCACGGAAGCCACTGAAGTGGTATAGCACGCCCATCATCTTCGACACCGAGGACCATCCTGACCGCACTACTGCGGTCAGGTGCTTGCCGTTGTTGGTTTCACCAACAATCCGCAACCTCAAGGTGACGAAGATGCTGGTTGACGGCGGGGCCGGTCTAAACTTGATCTCGCCTGTTGTGATCAAGAGGCTGCAGATCCCTGATGGAGACCTCGAGGAGACGGGCACGTTCCAAGGGGTCAACCCGGGGAGAAGCCAACCGAAAGGAAAGGTCACGCTGCCCGTGATGTTCGGAGGCGAGCTGAACTACAGGACGGAGAAGATTGTCTTTGATGTAGCCGAGATCCCCTTGCCCTACAACGGGATCCTCGGCCGCCTGGCACTAGCCAAGCTCATGGTGGCTTCACATTACGCCTACAACATGCTGAAGATGCTCGAACCGATGAACATCATCACTGTCCCCTCCGACAAGAAAGATGCATTGATTTGCGCCAACCAACTCTATTGGGAAGCGGTTGCAGCAGCTGCCGCCAAGGCACCTGCTCCTGCCGACGGAGCCCTGGGAGGGAAAAAGACTGGCGAGACCCCTCGCACCCACTCCGGCAAGCGCACCTATTCGGGGTGTTGCGCTCCCGTTGAGGATGTGCCAGAGAGCTCCACCGGCAAGAGCAAGAAGTCCAGAGCTGCACCACCAGAGACCAAGAAGGTGCCCATTAAGGAGGACGGTACGTGGGGAGTGAGGGAGTCCTGGACTAGGGGGTGTCCGGATAGCCGGACTATCATCATCGGCCGGACTCCATGACTATGAAGATACAAGATTGAAGACTTCGTCCCGTGTCTGGATGGGACTTTCCTTGGCGTGGAAGGCAAGCTTGGCGATACGGATATGTAGATCTCCTACCATTGTAACCGACTCTGTGTAACCCTAGCCCTCTCCGGTGTCTATATAAACCGGAGGGTTTTAGTCCGTAGGACAACACAACCATTACAACAATCATACCATAGGCTAGCTTCTAGGGTTTAGCCTCCTTGATCTCGTGGTAGATCCACTCTTGTACTACCCATATCATCAATATCAATCAAGCAGAGTAGGGTTTTACCTCCATCGAGAGGGCCCAAACCTGGTAAAAACATCGTGTCCCTTGTATCCCGTTACCATCCACCTAGACGCACGATTCGGGACCCCTACCCGAGATCCGCCGGTTTTGACACCGACATTGGTGCTTTCATTGAGAGTTCCTCTGTGTCGTCACCGATAGGCTTGATGGCTTCTTCAATCAACAACAACGCCGTCCAGGGTGAGACTTTCCTCCCCGGACAGATCTTCGTGTTCGGCGGCTTTGCACTGCGGGCCAATTCACTTGGCCATCTGGAGCAGATGAAAAGCTACGCCCCTGGCCATCAGGTCAGGTTTGGAAACCTAAACTTCACGGCCGACATCCGTGGAGACTTGATCTTCGATGGATTTGAGCCACAGCCAAGCGTGCCGCGCTGTCACGATGGGCATGATTTAGCTCTGCCGCCGGACAGTGCCCTGGAGGCCGCACACGAGTCCGCTCTGACCCATAGTTCGGAGTAGACCGCGCAGATCGAGGACAGGTGGCTGGACACCGCCTCAGGAGTTGCAACTTCTACGTCGACAGAGCCGAATACTAACTTTGTCCCTTATAAAGCTCATGACTCCGAGGCGTCGGACTCCTTGCCGGACTCCGAACCTCCTGCGCCCCTGCCAATCGAATCCGATTGGGCGCCGATCACGGAGTTCACCGCCACGGACATCTTTCAGCACTCACCCTTTGGCGACATCCTAAATTCGCTAAAGCATCACTCGTTATCAGGAGAGCCCTGGCCGGACTACGGTCAGGATGGTTGGGATGCGGACGACGAAGAAATTCAAAGCCCACCCACCACCCACTTTGTAGCTACTGTCGACAATCTAACCGACATGCTAGACTACGACTCCAAAGACATCGACGGTATGGACGACGATGCTAGAGATGATCAAGAACCAGCACCTACAGGACACTGGAAGACCACCTCGTCATATGACATATACATGGTGGACACCCCAAAGGATGGGGACGGCGAAGAAGCAGCGGAGGCAGATTCTTCTAAGAAACAACCCAAGCACCGACGTCAGCGGCGCCGCTCTAAATCTCGCCACAGTAAGAATGGAGATTCTGGCACCGAAGATAATAACACCCCAGAGAGTGCCGAAGACAACCCCCTCCAGCAAGATTCAGCATAGGAGGACGGGGATGCCATCCCTCGAGAGAGAGCGGCAGACGAGGAGGATGACAACTACATGCCTCCCTCCGGAGACGAGGCAAGCTTCAACGACAACGAATTCGTCGTGCCAGAGGATCCCGTCGAACAAGAGCGTTTTAAACGCAGGCTTATCGCCACGGCAAATAGCCTAAAGAAAAAGCAGCAACAGCTTCAAGCTGATCAAGACCTGCTGGCCGACAGATGGACCGAGGTCCTCGCGACCGAAGAGTATGAACTCGAACGCCCCTCCAAGAGCTACCCAAAACACAAGTTGCTCCCCCGACTAGAGGAGGAAGCATACATACCTTCATCACCAGTGCACAATACGGCAGACCGACCACCCCGTGGTCGCGACAGAGAGGCATCCAGGCCCTCCATCAAGACCGTACCCCAGCACCGCTCGAAAAGTACGAAGCCACGAGGCAATGCGCCGGACTTGCGGGATATATTGGAGGACAAGGCAAGACATTCCAGATCTATCTACGGATCACGCGGGCGCCCCACGACCCACGACGACTACCGTCGCGCCGGATACAACAACTCCGGCCGGGCCGAACACAGCAGACAATGCTCTCTTGAGCTACGTCGTGATATTTCTCAATACAGAGGCGCCGCACACCCACTATGCTTCACTGACGAAGTAATGGATCATCAAATCCCTGAAGGGTTTAAACCCGTGAACATTGAATCCTACGATGGCACAACAGACCCCGCGGTTTGGATCGAAGATTATCTCCTTCATATCCATATGGCCCGTGGCGACGATCTCCACGCCATCAAGTACCTCCCACTCAAGCTTAAGGACCAGCTCGGCATTGGCTTAACAGCTTGCCCGCAGAGTCAATTGGGTGTTGGGAGGACCTGGAAGCCGCATTCCTCGACAACTTCCAGGGCACATATGTGTGACCACCAGACGCCGATGACCTAATCCACATAATTCAGCAGCCAGACGAATCGGCCAGACGGTTCTGGACACGGTTCTTAACAAAGAAAAATCAAATCGTGGACTGTCCGGACGCAGAGGCCCTCGCAGCCTTCAAACATAACATCCGCGACGAATGGCTGGCCCGACACCTAGGACAGGAAAAGCCGAAATCCATGGCAGCCCTCACATCACTCATGACCCGCTTCTGTGCGGGAGAGGACATCCGCTAGCTCAAGAAGAACAACCTCAAAGAAAATTGGCAGTCCGGATACTAAGGACCACAACGGCAGGTCGCGTCGAAACAAAAACAAACGCCGCGTTAACGGCGATACCAATGAGGATACATCGGTCAACGCCGGATTCAGAGGCTCTAAACCCGGTCAGCGGAAGAAGCCATTCAAAAGAACTACTCCGGGTCCGTCCAATTTGGATCGAATACTCGACCGCTCTTGCCAGATACATGGCACTTCTGAAAAGCCAGCTAATCACACCAACAGAGATTGTTGGGTATTCAGCAGCAGCAAGTTAATTGCCAAAAACAATGACAAGGGGCTGCACAATGACGACGAGGAGGAGACCCGCCCCCGAACGAGAGAGGATGTATGGGTTCCCCCACAAGTGCGGACGGTAAACATGATATACGCAACCCATATACCCAAGAGGGAGCGGAAGCGTGCACGTAGGGACGTATATGCGATGGAGCCAGTCGCCCCAAAGTTCAATCCATGGTCCTCTTGCCCGATCACTTTTGATCGAAGGGGCCACCCTACCAGTATCCGTCATGGTGGATTCGCCGCATTGGTCTTAGACCCAATCGTCGATGGATTTCACCTCACCAGAGTCCTGATGGACGGCGGCAGCAGCCTGGACCTGCTTTATCAGGATACAGTGCGCAAGATGGGCATAGACCCCTCAAGGATTAAACCTACAAAGACGACCTTTAAAGGCGTCATACCAGGTGTTGAGGCCAATTATGACAGCTCACCACACCGAAGTGGTCTTCGGATCCCCGGATAATTTCCAAAGCTAGGAGTTAATCTTCGACATAGTCCCATTCCGCAGTAGCTATCACGCCCTGCTCGGACGAACCGCGTTTGCAAAGTTCAGCGCAGTGCCGCATTATGCATACCTTAAGCTCAAGATGTCAGGCCCTCGCGGAGTAATCACGGTCAACGGAAATATCAACGCTCCTCCGAACGGAGGAACACACACGCTCTCGGCGAAGTACAAAGCAGCCTTTTAAGGCATTTTGAGTCCGCCGTTAAACGACCGGACATAGCCAAATGCGCCCGAGTAACATCAATCAAGACCACCGCACGCCCGAGCACGTAGCAATGCGGCCCAACCCCAAAGACTTGCATGATCAAGAAGACCAGCTCTTCGCGTACATCATTACGCCTCAAGATACCATGGGCATAGGGGAGGGCACGACCACGACAGCCTAGAGTGTGGCTTAACCACACCAGGGCTCCCAAGTCGCCACTTTTTTTCTTCCTTTTTTATTTTTTCACAGGACTCCGCTCACTGAGGCCCCGTCCGTAGTAGATCTCGCCGAACTCACGATGCAACAGCGTGGAGGGACACAAAGCTACGATTTAACACTGTGTGGTCTCCATTACAAGCATTAAATTTGTTAAATACACCATTCCGCAGCCTACCCTCGAGGGAGACACTTCTAATAGTCCAGCCCTTGCTTATCAAGACTATTTGTATCGTTCGCACTCACGGCAGAATCTCTTGAATAAACAATGCATCACTTTTTGTTTATAATTGCATTACCTTTCTTACATATATGTTTATTCTGACATCTTGTACCAGACAATTTTGGTACGGCCGAATACACCAGGGCTTATGTTTCCCAGATTATGGTGTGATAAGTCGGACACTTTCACAAGTGCGGCACCCGAACTTATAGCATTATATGCATCGGTTCAATCATGTCTTGGGTCAATAGTTGGGTTTGCTGGCTCCCATGTTTTGGTACCTTACGCCCGCTCATCGGCTAAGGTAGCACTGGAGAACCATCTGCGATTGCACCTCGGCTGAGCTGGGCGAGCGCCTCAAGGAGAAAGCTAAAACCGATGTCATGATAAGGCGAGAGACTGGTCGCTGTTCGAGAGGTCTTTTCGAGTCCCTAAAGAATTATGCTACTTCGAGCGAAGAACCGGATAATGTCCGGCCAAGGCGTGGATAGCGCCCCGAACTCGGTCGTCCGAATACTAGGGGCTTCGCTGAAATTTAAAATTATAGGATTCTATGGCTAAGTGAGAGTGTTCAAGCATTATAAGTCCGGTTGCCTTGTTCGTTGTGTTGATCGCCTCCCTAGATGGACCCAAAAATGGGAATAAGAGTTCTCAAGTTTATCCCGAACACCCCAGCACGCGTGGCATGGGGGCTGAAGCCAACGACTTGCCATCTTAGATTTTACAAACGGCCGCACAGAAGGTAATATTTTAAATCAATAAGCGTTGCTTAGCGCATATGAATAAAGTTTTCAGCGCACAGGATAACACATTGCGAGTTTACTCAATAATTACATCTCTAGGGCACTCGTCCGCAATCTTGCGGGCACCCTTTAGGACAGTCTTATAGTACATCTCGGGCGTACGATACTCCTTGCCTGCTGGCGGCGCATCAGTGATAAGCCTCTCCGCATCCAGCCTGCCCCAGTGCACCTTTGCGCGGGCAAGGGCCCGACGAGCACCTTCAATACAGGCGGAGCGCTTGATGACCTCCACCCAGGGGCACGCGCCCACCAGCCGCCGCAGAGGTCAAGTAGCTCCTGTGCATGGCCTCTCCGAGCCACAGCCGGACTATGAGGCCCTTCATGGCCTGCTCGGCTACCTTAGGAGCTCGACCACCGCTTCACTGGTCGCTAGGGGTACCGGATGTCCGCCTCAGCAGCACTAAGACCGAAGACCTTCTCCGCTGAGCTCCCTCCTCGCCACGGTAGAATGCGGCGGCATCGACACGCTGCAAGGCAGATCTGCAACGCCTCGAGAGCTCCGACGGGTAAGTAATGTAATTTACATTAACATGCTTGCTTTGCATGAAAAATGTCTTACCCGCCGCTAATTTCTTCACATCCTCAACCTCCGGAGGGCCTTACGGGCCTCGGCCTTAGCGGCTTTGGCACTTTCAAGAGCCGAGGCAAGCTCAGACTCGAGTTCGAAGTCGCGCCCAAACTCTCATGCTTTTCCATGAGAGCACGGAGCTCTTGCCGCACCTCCGCCACCGTGCCTCCTGCTTCTCTCGCTCCGCTCGTTCATGTCAAGATTATGCGTCGACGCATGACACGGCCTCCTTCAGGTCGCCACCTCGCTCGCGGGCCCCGCAGCACTCCACGCTATCCTCGTTATTTCTATTGCAACCAAAATCCTTTTCTGTAAGGTACAAATTTTAAAGTGGTGTTACTCACCTTCTTTGTCCTCGAGCTGCTTCTTGGCAAGGTCGAGCTCTTGCTCGGACCGATCGAGGTCCTGCTTCAAAGCACCGACCTCCGCAGTCAGTGCGGAAGAGGTCAGCAGCGCAGCCTGAAACCCATATTGACATAATTTTTAGCACTCCTGCGTATATCTTGTTTAGATCCTCAATCCGGTTTTTCTTTCCGAACACCGAACCGAGCATCAGGGGCTACTGTCTATGTGGTATTACATTTGATATTTTAAACTTCTTACCTCAAAGCCTGTTAGAAGGCTACTGCAGGCTTCGGTCAGCCCGCTCTTGGTGAGCTGAACCTTCTGAATCACCGCACTCATAATAGTGCGGTGTTCTTCCTCGATGGAAGCGCCTTTGAGCGCCTCCAACAAGTTGTCCGGTGCCTCCGGTTGGACGGAGTCCGCCAGCGTCACGGTCTTGCCCTTCTTGCGAAGGGGCCGCCTGCCGGACTCCGGAACCACTGCGGGTTCCGGCATGGAGTCCGGCGCAAAGTCCGGGAGGCTGCCTTGTGGCGCCTCCGGAGCCTCCTGGGATCCCACCTCGGTGTCCTCAGTGTCGCGAGGGGTGGAGGCAGTCGGGATGGAATCCACATCCGACGGAGCCAATGACCCGCTCGATGAAGCGGGGAGATCATCATCGGCCGGACTACAGGTAGTGTGCGGCATTAGAAGGACACTATGCGACACAAAAGAGAAATTATAAATCATTCAGGAATCCGGATACTTACGATCTTGCCGGAGGCCTGGCCCTTGAGGGCCACTCTTCGTCGCCAACGTTGGCGTTGGCGGAGCTGCCCGGGGGAATAGTCCTTCCCCTCTTGGACCCTTCGGCCTCCCCCGTTGGGGAAGCCTTCCTCTTCCTCTCTCCCTCCTTTGGGAGAGAGTCCTCTTTCTCCTCCTCGTCTTCAGGGGAGGAGTCCACCTCGGAGCCATCGGACGATGAGTCCGATATCACCTGGCGCCGGGAACTTCTCCGAGTTCCTGTGGCCTTCTTCTTGGCCTTCTTATCCGGCACCACATAGAGTGCTGGGACTAGCAGCCCCGTTAAACGGGCGTCCGCTGGGTCTTCGGGAAGGGGAGCCGGTCCACTGTCGGACGTCCTCTTCGATCTGTCAAAGGCATTGGGAGTTTTAGATCCCACATAGAATTAAACTATGAAAGAAAACAACTGTCCCATAGAGGATAACAAAGCTTACCTCGCCGCCGGGCGCAGTGCTGAATCCATGATCTTGATGACGCTGGGGCTTCTCGCCTTGAACAGCACCCTCGTGCAGCTTCAGACGTCAGGTCAAGAGCCCGCCAGTGGTCGGTGCTGGCCGGATCGAACTCCCACAAATTGAAGGCCCGTTGTTGGCAAGGGAGAATCCATGACGAGCATGACTGGATCACATTGACAAGCCTAAGCTTGTTGTTCACAGGTCTGGAGACAGATCGAGTCTGTCGGCTCCTCCGAACTACCCCATAGCAAGCCCTTCTCTTTCCGTGAGGTGAGCTGCATAGGGATACCAGATCTGAACTCGGGGCCGCCGCCATTTAGGGTCGCTGCTCGGTGATGTAGAACCACCCCGATTGCCATCCCTTGATGGACTCCACGGCCCCCTCGAGCGAGGTGACGTTGGGCATTTGCCCACCATGGCGCCTCAAGACTCCGCTTGAGCGCCCTTCACCACCTTCGGCTTGACATTGAAGGTCTTGAGCCACAAGCCGAAGTGAGGCCGGATGCAGAGGAAGGCCTCGCACACGACGATAAACGCCGAGATGTTGAGGATGAAGTTTGGCACCAGATCGTGGAAGTCCAGGCCGTAGTAGTACATGAGCCCCCGAACAAAGGGATGAAGTGGGAAGCCCAGTCCGCGGAGGAAGTGTGGAAGGAATACAACCCTCTCATGGGGCCTGGGGGTGGGGATGAGCTGCCCTTCATCGGGCAGTCGGTGCGCGATGTCGCCGGATAGGTATCCGGCACTGTGCAGCTTTGTGATGTGCTCCTCCGTAACGGAGGAGGCCAACCATTTGCCTCCCGCTCCAGACATGGTCGGAGAACTCGAGACGAGATGCGTGGACTTGGGCGCTGGAGCTCGAGTGCGCGGAGATGGATAAGCAAAGGAGGAAGAAGGCGTAGGTAAAAAGGTGGATCCTTATCCCCTTATATATGGGCGGACGAAGACTATGCGTCCCCACTGGCCTGGTAAAACTCGCTTGTCTCCCAAGCGCCACCATCAATGGCACGGTTGGGTTACCCACGTCCGTATTGATGAGAACCCCGGAATAAGGGGAACACGATCTCTGCTTCGACAAGACGTGCCAAGGAAACCGCTTCGCTAAACGCGCTGAGGTGGTATAATAAAAAACGATTCAAGTAAAGGCTTGGTGGTGGTGTGACGTCATGCCACAAAATACGTCAGCGAATTGAACTTGTGTACATAATATTCTCTCTACGGTGGAATGTGGAAATTATTTTGCAGAGCCGGACACTATCCTGGTGTTCACAATCTTCTATGAATTAGTCGGAGGAGGAACCCGCCTTGCAATGCCGAACAATATGCGCGCCAGACTCATCGTCATTGAAGCCTGGTTCAGGGGCTACTGAGGGAGTCCTGGACTAGGGGGTGTCCGGATAGCCGGACTATCATCATCGAACGGACTCCAAGACTATGAAGATACAAGATTCAAGACTTCGTCCCATGTCCGGATGGGACTTTCCTTGGCGTGGAAGGCAAGCTTGGCAATACGGATATGTAGATCTCCTACCATTATAACCGACTCTATGTAACCCTAGCCCTCTCCGATGTCTATATAAACCAGAGGGTTTTAGTCCGTAGGACAACACAGCCATTACAACAATCATACCATAGGCTAGCTTCTAGGGTTTAGCCTCCTTGATCTCGTGGTAGATCCACTCTTGTACTAACCATATCATCAATATCAATCAAGCAGGAGTAGGGTTTTACCTCCATCGAGAGGGCCCGAACCTGGGTAAAAACATCGTGTCCCTTGTCTCCTGTTACCATCCGCCTAGACGCACAGTTCGGGACCCCCTACCCGAGATCCGCCGGTTTTGACACCGACAGGGAGCTTTTACCATAAGCTCCACCCTCGACAGGGAGTAGGAAAGCGAGCTCATCACTTTCGTGTGGGCGAATGTCTATGTGTTTGCATGGCAAGCCTCCGACATCCCCGGTGTTCCCAGGGAAGTGATTGAGCACCATCTTGCTGTCTGTCCTCACGCACGGCCCGCCAAGAAGAAGGTCAGGAAGCAAGCTCTGGAGAGGCAGGAGTTCATCACGGAGGAGATCAGAAAACTAGAGGCGGCAGGCTTGGTAAGGGGGGTGCTCCATCCGACGTGGTTGGCCAACCCGGTAGTGGTGCGCAAGGCAAACGAGAAGTGGAGACTGTGTATTGATTACACAAACATCAATAAGGCTTGTCCAAAGGATCCCTTCCTGTTACCGCACATCGACCAGATTGTTGACTCCACGGCTGGGTGTGGCCTGTTATCATTCCTCGATGCCTACTCAGGGTAGCACCAGATCTTCATGACAAAAGAAGGCAAGGAGAAGACAGCGTTCATCACCCCATGTGGTACATATTGCTTTTTACGGATGCCTTTCGGGTTGAAGAGTGCTGGCTCAACCTTTGCAAGAGCAGTCCAAATTGGTTTTGAACCCCAGCTACATAGAAATATGGAAGCTTATATGGATGACATAGTGATCAGAACCAAGGACAGAGCAACACTTGTGCAAGATCTAGAGGAAACATTTGCAAACCTGCGCAAGATCAACCTCAAGCTGAACCTTGAGAAGTGTGTCTTTGGTGTCACGTCCGGCAAGCTTCTCAGGTTCTTTGTGTCGCGGCGCGGGATTGAGGCAAACCCAGATAAGATCAAGGCCATCAAGCAGATTGAGGCACCTAAACGGATCAAAGACGTGCGTCGGCTCACTGGCTGCATTGCCGCCATGAGCAGATTCATCTCCAAGTCCGTGGAGCGTGCCCTTCCCTTTTTCAAGATCTTGAAGAAGACGGGCCCAATGGAGTGGACCCCTGAGGCCGAGGCAGTGCTGCAGGATTTCAAGAAGTACCTCTCCTCTACCCTAGTGTTGGTCACGCCCAGGCCACAAGAACCATTGTTGTTGTACCTAGCAGCAACGAATCAGGTGGTTAGCACCGCACTAGTGGCGCAGAGAGAGGTCGACGAAGAGGCAGCGGCAGCGGCAGAATCAACGGATGGCGAGCTGGAACCCTCCCCGACAGGGCTCGGTCCCGGCAAGACTGAGTACCCGGCAGAGGCTGACGCCACTGCAATAGGGCCCGCGCGACCGGTTGAAGTGACGCAAAAGAAGAAAATGGTGCAGCACCCAGTTTACTTCGTCAGCTCCCTCTTGCAGGGGGCTAGGCCGAGGTACTCAGGTGTGCAAAATTTTCTCTTCGGCCTCCTTATGGCCTCGAGGAAGCTATGTCATTACTTCCGAGTGCACAGGATCACCGTGGTCACCCCCCTCCCGTTGCAACGGATACTGCATAACCCAGATGCAATGGGGAGGATCATGGAATGGGCCCTGGAGCTGTCGAGTTTCGGTTTGAAGTTCGAAAGCACCTTGACGATTCAGAGCAGAGTCTTGGTGGAGTTCATTGCAGAATGGACCTCGACGCCCGACGAAGAGGTACAGGAGACCACTCTCCCCGGCAAGGAAACGAGCCGCAACTGGACCATGTACTTTGATGGGCTTTTTCGCTGCAAGGCGCCGGTGCTGGTGTACTGCTTGTCGCACCCACCGGAGAGAACCTCAAGTATGTCATCCAAATGCACTTTCCACGGGAGATGTCAACTAACAACACCGCCGAGTACGAGGGCTTGCTTGCTGGTCTCAGGATCGCGGTGGACCTCGGAGTCAAAAAGCTCATCGTCAGGGGTGATTCGCAACTCGTCGTCAGGCAGATCAACAAAGATTACCAAAGCCCGTTGATGGAAGCCTATGTGGATGAAGTGAGGAAACTAGAGGAGCGCTTTAACGATATACAAGTAGAGCATGTCCCTCGGACGAAAAACGACATCGCCGACTACCTGTCAAAGCGCGCTGCCCTCAAGCTACCTGTGGAACTAGGTACTTTTGTGCTTCGGTTAACTCAACCATCCGTCGAACCATCAGCCGGGCAGAACAAGCGGAGGAAGCTAGGCCCCGGCAAGTACTTCCCCACCGAGATCCTCAGAGCCGCTGGCGAAGATGTTGCCGTGGATGCCGATCCTGTCGCGGGGGAACCGACTCCGGCAGGGCCTCCGGCCACAGCCGTAGAGACGGTCGCTCCCGTGGCAGAAGAGATGCCTTTGGTCCTTGTCGTCGAGCCACGGGCTCCGGCATGGGCACAGCACATCGTCCGATTCCTCCAAAAAGGAGAGATTCCTGAGGAGCAGGAAGAGGCAGAGAGAGTAGCCCGTCGGTCTGCTCTGTACCAATTCATTGACAACGTCTTGTACAGAAAACGACCGAATGGGGTGAAATTGAAGTGCATCTCCCAGGAGGAAGGACTAGAGCTGTTGGCAGAGATACATGGAGGCATATGTGGCTCCCACATAGGGTCGAGGGCCCTTACTGGCAAGGCTTTCCGGCAAGGTTTCTTCTGGCCCACTACCCTCCAGGATGCAACGGTGCTAGTAACCAAGTGTGAAGCGTGCCAGTTCCATTCAAAGAAGCTTCATCAACTAGCTCAAGCCCTTTGAACCATCCCTCTCTCCTGTCCCTTCTCGGTCTGGGGGCTCGACATATTGGGCCCTTTCTCTCGTGCCGTCGGGTGCTTTGAGTACTTGTACATTGCAATCGACAAGTTCACAAAGTGGCCAAAGGTGGAAGTAGTGAGGAAGGTGACAGCGCAGTCAGCCATCAAGTTCTTCATGGGACTAGTTTGTCATTTCAGGGTACCCAACAGGATCATCACCGACAACGACACGCAGTTCACAAGCCACGCCTTCATGCAGTACATTGAGGATCTCGGCAGCAAGGTCTGTTTTGCTTCCGTGGCACACCCACGGAGCAACAGCCAAGCAGAGAGAGCAAATGATGAAGTTCTGCGAGGCTTAAGAATGAAGACTTTTTGACAGGCTACGCAAGAGCGGAACGCCCTGGATTGACGAGTTGCCGGCGGTTCTTTGGTCGATCAGAACGACGCCAAATTGAGCCACCGGCCAGACACCCTTTGTTCTGGTCCACGGGCGAAGCGATTCTCCCACGGAACTCATATACGGGTCACCTCGAGTGCTCGCTTATGATGAGCTTGAGCAAGAGCGATTGCGGCAATATGATGCAATGCTCCTTTAGGAAGATCGTCTCCAGACGGCTGTGAGAGCAGCACGCTACCAGCAAGTTTTGCGCCGCTACCATAGCCGCAAGGTTCATGCCCGGAGCTTTGAGGAAGGTGACCTTGTTCTTCGGCACATTCAGTCGGCCAAGAATTCCAACAAGTTGACGCCAGAGTGGGAAGGCCCTTATCAGGTAACACGAGTCACCAGGCCCGGCGCTGTCCGCCTGGAGACCGAAGATGCCATTCCAGTGAGTAAATCCTGGAACATCGAGCATCTTCGCAAGTTTTACCCATAAGGCGCGGCTGCCGGGCCTCTCGGCAAGCCACCTTTTGTACAAGCCTTGCCGGCAAGGCATGTAACCCTTTGTACAAAGCCAGGCGCAGACCCTGAGCATAAATAAACGAAGCGCTGGCGCCCTAAGTTATAGCATGCATGCTAGATCGAGTCTCTTCCTCGGTTAGGGTTGATAGTGCTTAGCGGCGGCTAACCCCTAGCTTAGAGGTTGAGTGCGCGTCTCTCTGTTTTTTTCTGTCCTCTTTGGTTCGCAGGGCACATGAGCACTTCTGCCGAGCTATTTGGAAGAAAGGGAACGGACCGGCGTCCTGACCCCGGCAAACCAAAGTTGCCGGGGGCTGCAAGTACAAGGATCCAACCGCGGCAAGCCAAGGTTGCCGGGGGCTGCAGATCCAGATAATTCTTTTATCCTCTATCATGCATTTCGATATGGAACTAGGATATGTGAAACCTCGTTTTATTTCTAGGCTACTTTGCTCCCCTTTTTCTGTACGCAGGGATTATCTCCTGGGTCTGGATTTGGTTGTAGTCGCGGCAGCAAAGAAATGGAATGAGGAGCCTAAGCCCACTTCATCCCTGCCTCCGCCAAGGGCGCGAGAAAGGTCGAGCAAAATGGGGGGAACGGCAAGGCCTGTTGCCGGGCAAAAACGTTTATCTTAAATAATAACGAGGATTCGCTCCTTGTCGCGGGTTTCACCCATGAACGAAAAACCCGGCAAAAATCCCTTTTTCATTAAAAACATCCCGTGCAGGTACAGTTTATACGGAATGAAAAACATGAGCAAGGGGATTACAAGTTCTAAATTTAGCGAAGGCCCGACGGCTTATAGACTGAAAAGAGATAAGATGCCCGTAATCCCTTTCTTATCCCTCTCCTCAGGAGGCAGGACAAGGAAGCAAAAAGGGGCAAAAGGGGTGCCTAGGCGAGCTACGAGCGGCAGAAAGCACCAAGAGAACGTCTTGGTGGCCATCCAAATGCTGGCTGATGATGACGGCGCTGGGGGAAGAGCTTGAAGACGAGGCAGTAGGACGTCAATACGCGATGAAGGCGTCGATGCCCGCGTACTCTGACTTGACGGCCTTGCCGCCCACCCTCTTCCTCTTCCACAGCCTCCCAACACCAGCCACCCAAGGAGACGACCCTGAGAAGTTCAAGGAGCTGGCCCCTCCCCCGGCGGACTACGTCGGAGGAGCGGCCAGGTGCAGATGCTGCTGCTGCCGCATCCGCCCAGGCGTGGGGCATCCGACGCCTAGTCGGACTTGTCCCCGTCATCTGCCCGCTGTCCTCCTCGTCACTCTCACTTGAGGAAGAGTTTCCGTCGTTGGAAGATCTCTCCACGCAGCACTTCAGGCGAGTTCCAAGATCTCCAAAAACCTTGACGGAGAGCAGGTCGTTCGCCATTAATTTGAAGTAGAGAACGAGCCCCGCCGTCAAGCTGTGGATGAGAGCGAACGTCTTCCATCCGCGACGGAGGTACATGACGTGTGGGGCGGGGAAGTCGACGGCGACCCGCGTACTGCCATTCCCGCAGCCCCTCATGTGCAGCCTGAGGGTCTGGGGTGGATCAAGCTCCATCTCCCGAGCGAACGGAGTGGGGAGACGAATACGACGACGCGGGGGCCGGTGCATCATGATGAAGAATTCGCGGGGCTGGTCCCCAACGTGGCCCTCCATCGGGAGGGGCATTGCTGGCGGAGGCGAGGCCAGTGCGCCGCCCCGTCCGCCTCTTCCACGAACGCCAGGTGACCGCGGCCTCACCCATGGCCTCGCCCCCTCCACCTTCCCCTCGCGGCTGACTCCACTGCCACGGGCTCTTGGGGAGGAGGGACGCGCTGTCGAGTGGCGACCCTCAGCGCCACCGTTGAAGGACCGGGGTTCCCCTTCTTCATGGCGGATGAGAGGAACAAGCATAAGTAGGAAAAGGTAGAAGATAGAAGAGTGTGGGATGCCATTCCCCCTCCCTCTCCTTATAAAGGGGTGGGGTCGGGGCTCGACCGCTCCGCTCGGCCAATCCAGCCACCAAGGGCGCAGGGAATCAGGACTGACTCGCTGCTCCAACTAGCGACGGCCCGGTTTCCCACCTCCACCGCTTGCCACCCTAAACGCATGGAGGATGCGTGGCGAACGTGTAGAATCGAAGGGACGGGTGAAGCGACCTTTCCCCGCCCTGTGATCATGGGGTGTGGATGCCTTGAAGACCGTGACCAGGCCCCACTCAGTAAATGGGTCGCGCCTTTGCGCCCCTCACTCTTCATGGGGAAAGCGTGACCCGCCCCTGTATCATGATATGACGCATGCATGCGGGGACTGCCCGGCGCATGCCCCCCACGTCACCCAGGTCATGGGGAAGCGCAGCAGATGGAAAGTTTACTGCGGTAAAAACCGCCCTGCCTGCCCGCGCACCATTTTGGGCCTGTCCCAACAACGCGTTGCGCTTATTTGTGGCCCAGACCCAGGGGCTCTTGTCGGTGTACTAAAGTAGGGGCACTCCTTTGTACCCCTTTACTTGTGCACGGGCAGTCAGAGCCACAGGCCGAAGCCACACTTAGCAGGGCAAAAGGGAGGAGTCGAAGCCGCAAGATGATCAGCGCAACATCAAAGACCGAAACCATAGAGAGCAGATGGATGAAGCAGGTTTCCCCGGCGAGACCCTTGCCGGGGGGCCTCCACAGCCCCGGCAAGCCCCTTGCCAGGGCGGCTCGCCCACACCAGCGGAGTGAACCACCCTCGAACCCAAGGTCTCCAACACCATCAACCACATTGGGTCAGGGCTCGGGAGGCACCTCCATGGTGGCATGCAAATCTTTGTGAAGACAAAGAATATTCAAGATCAGATGAGGATTGGAGGGCAACGATCCTCGACAAGATCCTTGCCGAGGAAATCCACAAGACCCCGGGAAAGATCCTTGCCGGGGACGACGGCGCGCCACGGCAAGACCCTTGCCGGGCCACACGGCAAGACCTTTGCTGGGCCACCTGGCAAGACCCTTGCCAAGGGCGTCAGCGGGGCAACTGCCAGGCCCGCACCAGCCAAATCTCCACCGCTATTCACATGCAGCTGCCAGCCCAACCAGCTGGGCAGGCACCTGCGTGGCAACATGCAGCTTCCAGGCCAACTCATCACACGCCTACATGGTGGCATGCAGTTCTTCGTGGAGGCTCCACCACCGTGCCACCTCAGTTGCTTGCCTGCCTACATGGCGCCGCATGCATCGCTGGCTAGGGCGCGTGTCGAAGCGAGGGGAAGCGGCGACGGACGGGGCGGGCCTCGCTCCCGTCCCCGATAAAGCAAGGGGACACCTAAGCCACGCATTAAATGCGCCTTGTCCTGTAATATGAGCGATAAGCTCATAGCACTGTAGGCCTTTCCACCTCCTGTGTGCCATTGTGGCAGCCCCTTTCGGCTATAAAAGGAGGCCCATGGCGTACTGGAGAGGGATTCGGCTCTTTTGAACCACGCAACCACAGGAGCTAGCTCAAGAACACTCAATACATCCACCAAAGCAAGACTAGGGTTTTATGCATCCTGCAGCACGAACCTGGGTAAACGATCCTTGTGCTGATTGCTAAACCCGCTCTTTTCACAATCCTGCGCCCCGCAACCGTAGAAGGGATCCTCGTGATCCCATAGGTGTCGTTTCCCACCGACAGCAGTGGTGTCCTATTGGAAACTAAGGGATATTAAGGCCTCCTTTTAATAGAGTACCGGACCAAAGCATTAGCACTTAGTGAATACATGAACTCCTCAAACTACGGTCATCACCGGGAGTGGTCCCGATTATTGTTACTCCGGGGTTTGCCGGATCATAACACGTAGTAGGTGACTATAACTTGCAAGATAGGATCAAGAACTCACATATATTCATGAAAACATAATAGGTTCAGATCTGAAATCATGGCACTCTGGCCTTAGTGACAAGCATTAAGCATGGAAAAGTCATAGCAACATCAATCTTAGAACATAATGGATACAAGGGATCAAACCCTAACAAAACTAACTAGATTAAATGGTAAATCTCACCCAACCCATCACCGTCCAGCAAGCCTACGATGCGATTACTCACACACGGCGGTGAGCATCATGAAATTAGTGATGGAGGATGATTGATGATGGCGATGGCGATGGATTCCCCTCTCCGGAGCCCCGAACGGACTCCAGATCAGCCCTCCCGAGGAAGGTTAGGGCTTGGCGGCGGCTCCGTATTGTAAAACCTGATGAATCCTTCTCTCTGATTTTTCTCCCTGAAAGTGAATATATGGAGTTGGGGTTGAGGTCGGTGGAGTCCCAGGGGGCCCACGAGGCAGGGGGCGTACCCTACACCGTCGTGGACAGGGTGTGGGCCCCCTGATGCTGATTCTTTCGCCAGTATTTTTTATTAATTCCAAAAAGTTGCTCCGTGGATTTTTCAGGTCATTCTGAGAACATTTATTTCTGCACAAAAAGAACACCATGGCAGTTCTGCTGAAAACAATGTCAGTCCGGGTTAGTTCCATTCAAATCATGCAAGTTAGAGTCCAAAACAAGGGCAAAAGTGTTTGGAAAAGTAGATTCATTGGAGATGTATCAATGGACTGCTCAAATAATATCATGGAGAGATCTGATCATAAACTCACAATTCATCGGATCCCAACAAAGACACCACAAAGAGTCATTACATCAAATGAATCTCCAAGAACACTGAGGAGAACATTGTATTGAAGATCAAAAAGAGAGAGAAGAAGTCATCTAGCTACTAACTATGGACCCGTAGGTCTGTGGTAAAATACTCATGCATCATCGGAAGGGCAGTAAGGTTGATGTAGAGCCCCTCCATGATCGATTCCCCCTCCGACGGAGTACCAGAAAAGGCCTCCAGATGGGATCTTGTGGTTCTGGAACTTGCGGCGGTGGAAAACATATTTCGAGGTGTCTCCTTGATGTCAGGGGAATATTTGAGTATTTATAGAGGTGGAATTAGGGTTTGATGTGCCACGAGGGTCCCACAAGCCTGGGCCGCCTCACCTCCCTAGGGTGCGCTCCTACTACTTGTCGCTCCCTCGTGGCTCCTCTGGCCTCCTCCCGAACCTTCTAGGGTCTCTTCTGGTCCAGAAAAAATTAATCCAAAGTTTTTTCTCTGTTTGGACTTTGTTTGATATTGATTTTCTGAAAAGCGAAAAAAATGTAAAAAAAACAACAACAATTGACACTAGGCACTAAGTTAATAGGTTTATCCCAAAAAATGATATAAAGTTGCTTGTAAATGTACATTGAACATTCAAGATTGATACTATAATAGCATGGAACAATAAAAAAATTATAGATACATTTGGAACCTATCAACAAACTCCACCCAGAATGGGACAGACCATTTGTAATCGACCATGTACTCACCGGAGGTGCATATCGTATCCGAGATCCTACGGATAGCCAGTTGGAGCCAAATCCTTGGAACGCTGCCCTGCTCCGGCGGTTTTATGGATAATCACAGCCACCCTTACCTCACCTTTTCGATAAGCATTTAAATAGCTATGAATTTTGTTTTCTTCTTTTGAGTTGTTGGAAACTGTTTGCTATGTTATGATCGGTAAATCCGAAGTGGTTTGAATCATTTATAGACACATATTACATGTATGACATGTACTATGCTTAGGGCTCTTGCAAAGCCAAATATATTTTCAAGTTTTGTTGGCGCCCCTTCCAATTTAATCGTTTTTCGCCCTCATATGCATCAACTTGACTTAAGTTTTGGCTAAGTTTTGTTGCCTGGCTCCTGTGCTTAACCCCTACGTTCCCGATTGGTTGGCTAGGGAGTAAAGGGAGCACGTCTACAATTGTTGCTACCGGGTCAGCGGACCAGTATCTCAGTGTTCTTAAGAAAATTGTTGGTCGGCAACAATGGAACTCAGATTACTAGTCTATGAACACAAACAACTGGGGGCTTCACGCCCACCTCGGATGTATATATTCTACCCAGATTAGGCAGGTCATCATAATCATACATGATCACCTAAGAAAAGGAACCGCTAGAGGAAGTATTTTTCTTGGAAGATGTTTCTTATGCCTAAAGGTAATATAACATAAGCTCTGGATCACTTTGTTTTTCAAGCCCAATAGCGAGATTGCCTTGCTATACGAAGTACCTGGTTCGCTTGGTCGGATCAGAAGTAGGAAACACTCCTCGACCAAAGGACAACGAGGGAGAAGCCGAAGGCTAGCTAACAAAGTCTGTACCAAAGATGTGATTGCAATGACGTAAAGTACACAGATACATGGAGTCATTACACAAGTCTTACACCTTATGAAGCCCATCTATCAAGGACTTAAGGGTACAATCCCACTATGAGAGACGAGCGGCAGACACAACATCATCATAGACGAGGCAGGTCAGCACTTCCTTCCCATAAGCACCAACTGGGCCTACCTCGGCAAGGCGCTCTGTCTTCATGCCCGTGTAGCGAGTCTTAACCATTGCCCATGCCTCCCTCGCTCCTTCTCGGCAGGCTGATATCTTCCAAGCCCGTATGCGGCGCCGAGCCCCTTTAAGGCAATTGGCGAGATCATACATACCCTTGCGCACATTCTCCTCCTCGGGCCATAGATCTTTAAATACAACCTTCATAGCCTTTCGAACTCTTTCATGTTCCTTGTTTAAATGCACAAGTGCATCCTAGGACAAAGCACCTAGGGCCACTTTAGGCTGACATGTTAGCAACACTAGGTGAAGCACATGTTAGTTCGGAGCAGTCATGCTATCGTGTCAGCAATCCTTTTTGGAAAGGCTAGAAGCACTTACCGGACACAACTTCACTAGTCTTCTGGTCTTTAGCCTCGGTAGCAGCCAGTTGAGCCCTTAGGCGATCAATCTGTTGGGCTTGTTGGTCATTTTTTGCTTTCAACACATTGGCCTCTTCCTTGCATCGGGTTAGCACAAGATGGCCAGCCTGCCTCTATGAATTGGCATACAACTGGTCCTCTTGGGCCTGCTTCAAGTCCTTTTTCCAATTGACCAATGACTTCCGCTGCTATGGAAACATTCCATGTTAACACGGACTTGGAGTCCCTTACAACAAATCATCATAAACAATATGCACTTATCGTGTGCCTCCCTGGTAAAGGTTTCAAGCTGTACCACCTCAGCTTCCAGGGCGCCTAGCTGCATCTTGGTCTGAGCCAACTCCTCAGACAGTTTTATCAAGCCTCTACATGGCCACCTATGTCCATATCACGACTTGGGGGCTACTGGCCTCCGCGTTTACACTATCTTATCTCGCTCACAGAATCCACTAGTTGATGTGCCATCTGACCGTGTCTTGGGGCCTACTACCTAGTACAACAGTTTGTCCTCTCTTCTAAAAGATCTTCATCGTATAGACAACTACGACCGAGCATATTTCATTCCCGAGGAACGTAAATTCGGGAACAACATACCTGCAACCCTTTGGATAAGATGTCCACTGCCTTCTCAAAAATAGTGCGGGTGGCACCAAGGTAGGCATCCACCGAGTTGAGAGCATTGAACTCTTGGCTGGTGAAGGCAAGGCTCCTGAAAGCAGCTCTCTGACACCGATGGTTCATTGCATTTTCAACCTCGGAAGGGATAGCCAGGAAGGTCTCCGAAGTGGCCGGTTGTGGCGCTCGGGAACATTCCCCGAGAAGAAGATCAGCTCTCCATGGGGTCTCGGGGCCGAATTGTTTGCCCCTTTAGCTAGTAGTGCTTCGGCAGACCGCCTATGCAGGAAACCAAATAATTAGGCATGTGAATACTTAATCTCCTAAAAAAGCGTAATAGGATTACATGTTTGTGGGAAGAGCGTCATGCTCTGTCTCCATGGCCGCTCCCTGTTCAGGGACACCCTGGATAGCAATTGAAGAGCCCCCTTGAGGGGCCATACTGTTGCGTGAGTGCTTCGAGCGTCAACTCTTAGGAAGAGGAGTCAGGGTGCTCGGGGTTCCTCGAGTTGAAGTTCTCTTTCAAGAAGAGACATGAAGAGGTTTTACTAATGAGGATGGCCGTGTCCCAGGCAGGTCCGGGATAATAGCCACTCTAGAGCCACCAAGGCTCTCTTGATAAAATGCCCCTTCCTTGTATATAGTGGATATCTCCTCGTCTTCATGAAATACGGGGTCGATGTCCCGACGGTACGTCCCCGATTAGGCGCGGGGCACTTCAAATCCTCAACCCAGCGCCTCCATCTCTGGTCAAACACATCGGCCATTTAGAGGTAATAAAAATGTACTACTCTGATGGGCGAGGAAGTTTGAGGAGACTTACTATGTCACTGGGATTGTAGTAAGAGATGCCATCTATAAATTTTTTTCTTTGCGAAGTTTGCAGCTTCACCCTTGTATATGACAGCTATGGCTGCGTCGAAGGCTGCACCATTTTTGAAGCCTCTCTGGATTGACCGGGTGGCATAGTAAGTCTCGTTATACATACACAACGAATGTTGATGTCGCCGAAGAGGCTAGACTCTTCGGTCCATGGCCCTTTCCATCACATCTATAATAGTGAGGCATGTATTTCCTTAGCTGCAAGACGAGCCATGTCGGTGTCATCCTTTTGAGCAGTGCTCCCTAGTCTCCAGCTATAAAGTTTCTTCGGAAGGGCGGGAGCCCAAGCCGAGCTGGGTCATGAAGTGGGACATCAGCCATATAGAACCACTCAGACACCCATGTATCGTTTTCTCGAGGGGTTCCGGTGGGATAGCCGATTCCGGCTATTCTACATACCTCGGCAGCTCCTACCTCATGCAGTTTCCCATCTCGGGAGCAGGGCATCACACAGAAATATCTCCTCCATGGTCCAAAGTGAGCCTTGCATTCGAGGGACATTTCGCAAAGGGCGACAATCCCCGCAATATGCAAGATCGAATTAGGGGTCAGGTGGTGGAGTTGGATTTTGTAGAACTCAAGCAGGTTGCGGAGGAAGGTATGAATTGGAAATCCTAGGCCATGAAGAAGGAAGGGAACAAAAACATACCACTCACCCCCATGAGGGATGGGATGACTGTCGGCGTGTGTCTGTCCGTATACGAATATTAGGCCTAAATAGGTTGAACCAAATCTGGATCCAGTAGGTATCCCTGAGTGGAGAGTCGATTCAGTTGGAGGCGTGTGACAGAGCAACTTCCCCGGTCGCCCTTGAGGGGACCATGGGGGTGCTTAGAAGAGCCTGCATCGTTGCCATTGCTAGAGCTCTCCAAGCTTGACTTTGGAAGGGGGAATGGCATCGAGTGGTGAAAGAGGGAAGGCCAAAATGCGCTTGGTCGTGGCTTTGGGCCAGGAACCGGTTAAATAAACCCAGGAAAGGTGACGCTTCAATGTTGGGCTGAGAGTGCAACTAATCCCCGAGTGGTTTTGGTAATTCATAACAACATATAGCTCATTGAGCTAACATCCATTCAAGTTTAGTATTTCATAAAGTTCAATGAATGGCATGGCATGGACTAGGAATGTGGACCCCTCGAAATGCTAAGGACACATATTGGCAAAAGCTCAAGACTCTTCATTTTACTTTTAGTGATCCAAGATCACACTAAGTCCATAGGAAAGCCAATACTATTAAAAGGGGATGAGGTGTTGCTTAATGGTCTACTTGCTCAAAGTGCTTAGTGATATTGCTCCAAAGCCCTCAACCACTTTTTCATTCCAAATATGTCCAAAACTCAAAGTCAAACTCGGCCCCACCGAAACATCCTACCCGGAGCCACCGAGTTCATATGACATAGCCACTGCCACAAACCCTAACAGTTCAGTCACACCGATATGGATCTCGGTCTCACCGAGATGGCTTTGCAAACTCTCTATTTCCCTTTGTAACCTTTCAGTCTCACCGAAATGAGCAATCGGTCCCACCGAGTTTTCTTGACATCTTCTCTATTTGCTCATTGCTTCACTTCGGTCTCACCAAGTTGATGCAATCGGCGCCAACGAGTTGATGTTTGCCCTAGGCCCTAGCACATCGGTCACACTGAGTTGTTCCCGTCAGTCCAACCGAGATTTCTAACGTTCACAGTTTGAACTGAATCGGTCTCACTGAGTTCTTCTATTCGGTCTGACCGAGTTGGGTCAAATGTGTGTAACGGTTGGATTTTGTGTGGAGAGTATATATACCCCTCCACCCCCTTCTCCATCAGAGAGAGAGAGAGAGAGAGAGCCATCAGAACGTGCCTACACTTTCACTACTCATTTTCTGAGAGATAACCACCTACTCATGTGTTGAGACCAAGATATTCCAATCCTACCACAAGAATCTTGATCTCTAGCCTTCCCCAAGTTGCTTTCCACTCAAATAATCTTTCCACCATATCCAAATCTGTGAGAGAGAGTTGAGTGTTGGGGAGACTATCATTTGAAGCACAAGAGCAAGGAGTTCCCCTTCAACACACCATCTATTACCTTTTGAAGAGTGGTGTCTCCTAGATTGGTTAGGTGTCACTTGGGAGCCTCCTACAAGATTGTGGAGTTGAACCAAGAAGTTTGTAAGGGCAAGGAGATCACCTACTTTGTGAAGATCTACCCGAGTGAGGCAAGTCCTTCGTGGGCGATGGCCATGGTGGGATAGACAAGGTTGCTTCTTCGTGGACCCTTCGTGGGTGGAGCCCTCCGTGGACTTGCGCAACCGTTACCCTTTGTGGGTTGAAGTCTCCATCAGATGTACGATAGCACCACCTATTGGAACCACACCAAAAATCTCTGTGTCTACATTGTGTTTGCCTTCTCCAAACCCTTCCCTTTACCTTCATATGCAATGTTTTACTTTCCGTTGCTATACTCTTAGAATTGCATGTGTAGGTTGATTACTTGACTTGTGCTAATTGCTAAAATCTGCCCACAACTAAAATTGGGAAAAGTTTAGATTTTTATTTGGTCAAGTAGTCTAATCACCCCCCCCCCTCTAGACCTACTTTTGATCCTACATGGGCCATAAAGGCGATCCGATTCACCAAGCTGCACGATGCTCGAGACAGCGTGTGATGGGATCGGGGTCAAGGAGAACTCTATGTTCGAACTGAAGACTTCAAAGATGGAATAGGGAACTCTCCTATTGAGCCGAAGATAGTGTCCGAAGAAGGTTATCATCCTCGGCTTCGAAGACAAGTTTAGAGCTACTGACGGTGTCTTGTACTAGGGGGGTCATGGCCTGGCTGACCTAGTCCATGGGCCGAACTGACGGCCCGCTGATGAGGAAGGACTCCGGAGGCCTCTAACCTGTGCATATCGAGCTTCACCAAGGACTTGGCGCGTACTCCAAGAAGGTCTACTAGATTCGGCATGTAACCCTAGATACCCCTAGTGCCTATATAAGCCGAAGGGTTTAGTATGTAGAGGGGATCATTCATTCATCACCATCATCATTACCCCTAGGGTTTAGGCCACAACTTATGATCACGAGGTAGATAGACTCTGTACCTTGATACACCCATCATATAAGCAAGAGCATGGCCTAGGGTTTTACCTCCTCAAAGAGGGCCCGAACCTAGGTAAAAGCTTTGTGTCTCTTATCTCTTGTTACCCATTGATCCGATCTCACAGCTCAGGCCCCCCTACCCGAGGTCTACTGGTTTTGACACCGACACCTAGTTTAGCTATGTTGTTGTTGCATTAGTTGTCCCTAACACTTGTCTATGTTGCTATGCTAGATTATCGTGCTGTGATCCCCTTTGGGCGATGATCATGGGTATGCTTTACATTACTACATCACACTGTTCCATTATGTTGATGTGGGGGTTGAAGGACAGGTAGTACCATACAGCAAGAGATGGACCTGAGTCCCAACGGCTCTTGATTGATGCAGTACGGGAACCCAACAGATATGAACACGATGATAGTCAGGCTGGTACCGTCCCCGCATGTTTAAAGTTGGTGGAACGACAGGGCAGGCAAAGACCATCCAAAGATAGGTGGGCCTGGGCCCTAGTTGGTGTCCGCGGATAAATGAAATAATACAACTAACGTGATTTGGGTATTTGAACCAAGACTGCCACTAGCATATACTCCCTCTGTCCCATAATATAAGAACTTTTTTGTCACTACACTAGTGTTAAAAACATTCTTATATTATGGGACGGAGGGAGTACACACTAACCGCCGCACGGGATAATGGTTATGGGGCCCTCAGCGTCGTCAGTTCCTCCCGAAAGCTCTGTCAAATGTCACAGTTTAGAACTGCGGGCTGATTGTTGGGGTGAGCGAAAACTGCCTGTTGTGTATACAGAGGTGGGATTGGTCCCCGACCAGTCTCGCCACGTGCAGGAGAGGATTGGGTGAGTGGATGAACAATCCTTTCACTCTTAGTCGGCGAGTAATCTCTCTGGAGTGCCTAGGTAGGAATTTGGCTTGTTGATTGCCCGAGACTAGGCATTACCCAGAAAAGTGTGTCCAGCCAGGGCTAACCGAGCATATCGGGCTATGTGGTGCACCCCTGTAGGGAAGACCAAACTGTCGGATTAAGGGATCCGCAAACCCTTGAGAGGTTCGAACTCTGGAGTGCGTGCGGAGATCTCAACCTACCCAGCCTGCCTACTCGCGATCCTCCTAAGCCTAGCGCGACAAGCCCAAAGAGACAGAGAGACACAGTAGTTTATCCTGGTTTGGGCCACCTTGCGGTGTAATACCCTACTCCAGCATTTTGGTGGATTGCCTCGGAGGGCTGAGGATGAACTAGTACAGTGGATGAAGTGGCCTCAGGAGGTGAGGTGTTCTTGAGCTCGAGGGAGCTGGTGTGGTGTGAGCTAGTTCGACTTGTCTTCTGTTCTATGGTGGTGGCTAGTCCTATTTATAGTGGCCTTGGTCCTATTCCCAAATGTTGGCGGGAAGGGATCCCACAACGGCCAGATTTGAAAGGAGACAAGTAGTACAGCTTATCCTGACAAAAATAGTCTTCGCCTGCGAAAAGCCTCTGGTCGTGACGCTGCAGTGGGCTCGTCGATGACCTCCATCCTGCCGTCCTGGCGGTCTTGGTCTCGTTGCACCAGAATGGAAATCTTTGGCTGATTCCTTGGGACTCTGCGCCCGTGGCTTTCCTCCTTTGCACCGAAGAGGAAACCTGCACTCTGCGCCCACTTGGCGCCCGCCTGGCCTTGGTCGTCATGGCTCACGTCAGCTGAGCCTCGTGAGGTGAACCTTGCATATAACTCTCCGCCCCTCGGGGGTCTTGGCGGCGTCCGCCTCGCGAGGCTTGGCCCCTCACGAGGGTCTTGTGTTGTTGATGCTGAAGCTGGGCCGTACCAGGCCGTCGATGGAGCCACGTGGTGGGCCGCAGGCAGGCAGGGCTGGATACCCCCATATCCAGGACGCCGGCACAAACTGTTTGGATAGGCGCGTCCACGGTAACGGATGGCTTGGAGATGCATCCGGATCTTTTACTACTTAAGCTGGATACCTGCTAAAACACACCCACCTTATATGTCTTTACAACTTGAACAGATTACTAAATAAGATTCACCAACTCAATAAATATGGAATGCCCGAGTATCGCTTTCTCGCTGGGAGTCGAGGAAGGATTTCAGGGTATGGTATTGTTGTATTATTTACTATACTCGTATGCGCTCGTACCCTTCCTTTGCTACAAGATGCTCTGTTTCTCTTCTAGTGTTGTAAGATGGTGGTGCCTTGTGATACATTGAATTTCTCCCACTATTCTGGCATTTTTGCAGTTTAGTCCACATAGATTACCCTATTCCTTTGATATCGATGCATATGTAGTATATACCTGATGTAAGTCCCGCGAGTACTTTGGATGAGTACTCACCGTTGCTTTGCACATCTTTTTCCTTCAACTAGGTTGTTGCTATCAAATAGTAGCCTCTCGGATGCAGGTATCCCCAATGGTGATTACTACGTGGAGTTCGACGTCACCGAGTTCGGAGGTCTGAGGCAGGAGGCATGCGCCTTTTCGATCTAGCACCGTTATTTTGCTCGACCTTATTAAGGCATCCCTTGTATTTGTTTGTGGTCAGACATAATTCTTGATGTAATATTGGGTCCTACGGCCCCTGTTTGTAATATAATGTTTCTTTGTTTAACTTGTGTCGTAGAGTTGTGTTGTGATATTAACGTGGGTCACCGTTCATGATTGTGCATGATGCGCATGATTAGTGCACGATTATGAATGGGGTGTCACAATCCGTCATCATGCCTCCCATGTTTGCCTTTTTGGCCGATTTGATATCCCCCCGCCTACATCACGCCAAGCAATCTACCCTACCCTCATCCTTCTCCCTCATCAGGCCTCTGACATTTCCCTTTTTTGGTTGTTCTAGTGACTTGATCATAATTGCAGTCTACCTCGCCCCTCGGCCTTCTCCATCACTACACGTCTGGTGTTCCACTTTTTTGGTCCATCCGCTAAATTCACCATGATTGCACTCTACCCCGCCATCCTGCTTTCTCCTTCATCACACCTCCAACGTCTCCCCTTTTTTGTCTGATCTAATAGCTTGATCATAATTGCAATCTACCCCACCTCTCAGCATTCTCCTTCGCTACACGTTTGGCGTTCCCCCCTTTTTGGCTCATCTGATAACTTCACCATGATCGCAATCTACCATGTCCCTCCGCTTTATCCTTCATCACGCCTCACATGTTTCCCCCCTTTTTTGGCCGGTCTGATAACTTGATCATAACTGCAGTCTACCCCGCCCCTCGGCCTTCTCCTTCACCAGACATCTGGTGTTTCCCCTTTTTTGGTCCATCTAATAACTTCACCATGGTTGCAATCTACCCTACCCCTCCGCCTTCTCCTTCACCACGCCTCTGACTTTTCCCCTTTTTCAGTTGATTTGAAAAATTGATCATAACTGCAACCGACCATGCCCCTCGACCTCCGCCTTCACCACCCCCGTGACTTGACTATAAATGTAATGTAGCCCACCCCTCCTCCTTCTCGTTCACGATACGTTTCATGTTTCCCATGATTCAGCCAATATGATAACTTGACCATAACTGCAATTTACCCCTGCCTTCTCGTCCACCATGCCCCGACGTTTCCCCTTTTTCCGTTGATCCGGTAGCTTGACAATAGCTGCAATCTACCCCCCCCCCCCCATCCGCGTTCGCCTGACCATGCGTTCGAACTTGAGTGCATCGCAAAAAACATGCTTACAATTGATGGAGGCCAGATATAATTTTGCAGGTTCACACTGATTTGAAAAGCCGAGACCAAAGCGCAGTCCTATCCTTACAACTCCACCCCTTTTTCCATTACAACTCTCACAATTCCACCTTACGGTACTAGAGTACTCTAAAAAACCGGGATTCAAATGTTGAGCGTAGCGTCAATGGTACCCTCACAATTTTACCTCTTATGATAGCTATATTTTCGAAAACTAAAATAGTTTTCCATGGCACAAGCACAACAATACCACGACAAAGTAAAAAAAATAGGCTTCCCAAGAAAATGAAAAGACTTTTTAGGAAAAGAGAATTGGTGAACTGAAAACCGGCAAGAAAATACGGGAGCGCGGAACGGACATGTCAAGCCCCACACACCAACTATGTGCATCACCTCACGGTCAAAGGAAGAGAAATAAATAAATAAATAACAGTATATGCATCACAACTCCCTCGCTCCCTCCCCTTCTTATTCCCACTCCCTCTGCCGTCCCTGAACCCAGCCCCCTCCCCCCTCTCTTCTTCTCCATCCATCCCCGACGAAACCAACCAACCAACCAACAATGGAAGTTGCTGCGCCCAAGCAACTCCTCCCCATGGCGCCGCGGGACCCCAACTCCCCGTCCTCCTCCACCTCCTCCTCCTCGCCGTCCTCCGCCGCGTCGCCCTCCGGCCACCGCCCCAGCCCGCTGCCGCCGTCCCCGCGGCCCGTGCCGCGCACCATCGACACCACCCCCTTCCCCACCACCTTCGTCCAGGCCGACACCGCCTCCTTCAAGCAGGTCGT
The DNA here is from genome assembly GCA_021437245.1 of Aegilops speltoides. NCBI lineage: Eukaryota > Viridiplantae > Streptophyta > Magnoliopsida > Poales > Poaceae > Aegilops > Aegilops speltoides. The sequence goes on along the minus strand of CM038141.1, from coordinate 410,485,648 downwards.
CCAGATGCTCACCGGCGCCGACATGCCGCCGCCGGCACCGTCCTCGCAGCCGCAGGCCCAGAGCCAGAGGCCCCCCGCGGCCGCTAGCAGCAAGGCCGGCGCCCCGTGCCGGCCCAAGAAGCCGGCTTTCAAGCTCTACGAGCGCCGGAGCAGCATGAAGAACCTCAAGATGATCGCGCCGCTCGCCATGGCGGCCGCCGCGGGGGCGTCGCCGAGGAAGGCCCTGCCGGAGCTGCTGTCGCCCAGCGTGCTCGACTTCCCGTCGCTGGCGCTCAGCCCGGTCACGCCGCTGGTGTCCGACCCCTTCAACCGGTCCGCGTCGGCCTCCCCGGCGGAGCAGGAGGCGGCCGCGGAGCGCGCGGCCATCGCGCGCAAGGGCTTCTTCCTGCACCCCTCGCCGCGGGGCGGCGCCGGCGAGCCCCCGCCGCGCCTGCTGCCGCTGTTCCCCGTCACCTCCCCCCGGATGGCCTCCGCCGCCGCAGCAGCGCCGTCGTCGGAGTGAGCGAGCCGATCCACCCCGCGTGTGGAGCGCGCAGCGCATGGCATATTACTGAATTGTCCGGAGTAGCTCGTCCTCGGTGCTGGTAGTAGTATGTTGTAATTTTTGCTCGCGTTGTTGAGCGACGGCTCGCGAAGGAACGGAACGGAAAGGATCACACTCTTTGAGCTCCTCCCCTCCCCTGTCCTGTTCTTGGTGGATCGGTGCTAATTGTGCCTAATTTACTCTCAGAATTAACTCTGTCCGTTTCATCATGCAGTTAATTTCCGGAAAACATTTCCCATTCCTTTCTTTCCTCTCATTCATGGAAACGGCATGCCCATCACTGGCCCGGGATCTCTCCTCTTTTAATTTCCGCTAAGATACGAACCATCTACTGTACTAATAGTGGTTGCAGCATTCAGAATTCTTCCCAAATCTATGTAAGCATCCAGCCTGACACAAGATGGAACAAGGAATTCTGCCAGAATTCTCCTCAGTGTCTCTGATTAAATTCCCTGACACGGCCGCAAGAGTCAGAGTATCTTCTTCAATGGCGTAGAATGAGAGGGGCACTGCCCCCCATGTCGAAGGAACAGAAGAACAAGCCGTCATGTCACATCGAGCTGTGACTTCTAGTCGTAGAATTATTGCAGCTTTGAATTTTTCTTTTACATTTAAGTGCCTTGAAGAATTCTGTGCTAGTGATCTGGCATCTGGTTCGGGTCAAAGGAGACGTCGTTGTCATGCATCCAGCAGCAGCCACCGGCGATTAGACTGTCCAGTTGACCATTCCGTTCCGGAACCGGGGTGGTGCGCCGGCGGCGGATGGCCGGCCGGCCGGCAGGCAGTCCAACCCACCGGCGCACCTCCTTTGCTTTTCCCCAAAGCAGCTCCGCTCCTGGCCTCGGTGGTGCGTGCATAACAGGTCAGTACGCATGGGCACATGCCGACTTTACGAGAAGAAAACAATGTAAAGCAAGCAAAAGTAGCAGTAGAAGTGTAGCAATGGAGAAAGCAAAGCGAGACGGACCGGACAGAGAGAGCGTCCCACTACTAACTACGACCACCACGACCAAATGGCAAGGTGGTGGGCCCGCCTTGTTGACCGCTTTGGACCGGGCGACCGGCCGGCCGGCAGCTACCTACTGTCCGGAGTAGTAGAACCGACGCGAGGAAGAAGAGAGCGAGAGTACCTACACACAATTCCACAGCCTTTCTGACCAAGATCTCATGGCGGCAATGAACCGTGAGCAGTGCGGGGTTTAATCCCGGCCGTGCACGGCCACCTGCCCCGGTTTGACTTGCGCGCGCGCTGATTAATCCCGCGATCTCCGTGCGGCTCCGTCCATCCATCATCATCCCCGGACCGGATCTTGATACCCATCGACTCAATCGTAGAGCTCAAGGAAGCCGCGTTACGTGCGTAGCGTAATCTCTCTCTCTCTCTCTTTGATTTGCATCCATCTGTTGATCCTTTGCGTGCCGGTTGCTGTTGGATAATAGTACTGCAACTATTGCTGCTGTCCACGCCCAAGTGAACCTGATCGACCCCAAGGAAATGACCGCGCCAATTGGCCGGCCGCTGCCTCATTTTCCTCCCAAAAGAGAGCGACATCGACGACCATAATTAAGCGTCTCAAGTCACTAGAGATGGCTACTTCCTCCGTAAAACGCTTTTATATTAGTTTACAGAGGAAATACTTAATAGCACGGTAGCTTGAGCTAGCTAGGACGACGTGCCCGGTAATTTAAACAACCGGACAACTTCTACCACCCTTGTGGAGTAGAGCACAATGCTGAACCGATCAACTGAAAGAAAGGTCAGCAAAGGCTGCATCCACGCACGCACGCGCGCACAACGGCCATAGACCGACGTCAGGACCGAAGATAAGGGCAGGAGAGAGGAATCCTCTAGGATGAGAAGAAGATAGACGGTGACATGCACAGTTTGGAACTTAACTTGGATGCCCAAGGAGGACGTACGTGCGTCGCCAACTGCCTTGACTTGGGGCAACAGGCCATGGGTTGGTTGGCGGGCAGCTTGGCCTGTATGTTGTATCAGACCAAGGAATCGCCATGTTTTGCCAATGAGATGGTACCAAACATGTGTGTCCGTGTGCGTGCGTTTCACCAGCTAGCTGCCTCAGTTTGGTGTCATATTAGGCGTCTCGGACCAACAGACTACATGAAATACTATAACTAGACTGCAAGGTCAAGTTAGCAACACTACTGAAATACTATTATTTCTGTCATTCTGTGCATCAGAATATCAGAAATACCGCAAGCTGCTAATGAGCTAATTTGATATGGTCGCATCGAGGACTTGGGTGATGAGTCGGGTGCGGTGTACATGTCTGTATTTGATTTGGTATATAAGCAATGCAGAAGTCAACTAAGTACGTTCATATAAGCGAAGATAACATCAAATATCGAAACTGAAACGTAGGGGTCTGCATATTGAACTGGCGAAAATCCAGAGTCAACTGAACGCCGCCCACAAAGATCGCATCAAACTCTCATTTTCTTTCCTGAAAAGATCAAACCAGAACACGCACTACTCTGAATTTTTCTCGCTCGTTCGCTGGACAGCGGCGTGCCCGAAGAAGGCACACATTACATTAGAGTAGGGAAGCTATCAGCATTCACCTCTCTCGCGTCGCGTCGATTTTTCTTTCACACGGTAAAAAATGAGTCAGTTGGTGGGCAATCACTATGTGAAATGGCTAGCTGCATATGCCCAGTCCAGTCATCTGTAATGCCTCGAATTGGTCAAGTGCTCCTCGGGGAACATGGAGGAACACTAAACTGTACCGCGGGTGTTTTCTATCAGGACGACGACGAGAAAGAAAACGTAAACTTGTTTGGTGCTTTGCGTTCCAAGTTCGTGGATTGCGAGATCGATCGCTTGACGCGTAGTTTAGATCGCAATTAGTCAATGCGTTCGCGGCGATTCTCATCGTGTCAAGCGGGCGATCGAATAGCTTGCGCGCATTATGGTGTCTGCAACGGCCAACGGACAACGACGGTGCAAGTTCGGAAATGAACTGCACATGAAACAAGATCTTTCACTTCTACTAGAACACATGATCAAGCAGAAGAATTTTGAAACTTTACAAGATTGGGTCGGTTCACATGTATCTATGTTGTTGACACCAGACGACTAAGCTCTTTTTTCAAAAGATGATCCCAAGACCGGAATGGAATAGGCTTGTGTTTCCTGTTTTCTCTTTTTCTTACTTTTGCTTGTGCATATTACTTTGATTATATAAATGAAAATACAGTAGAACAATTGTTTGTGGTTAAAAAAAACTGGTCTAAGGTATGTGAACCAACCAACTCACACCCACCATCGGCTGTCTGTGTTGCCTGTGATTTTCTGACTGGTGAACGAAAAAAGGGCATGCTAGGAATAAGAGTATGCAGTCCCAAATGCGAACCCACCAGATGTTCAACAGTTTACAAAATACAGTACAAACTACCAGTAATACAATTCATAACCACCTCAATTACCTTATCTACAGCCCTATAATAATATCATAAACCAACCGCAGCTGGGACTACACTGGCTAAGACTAGTCATTTAGCTGCGGGCAAGGTTTAATAAACTACTAAAACCTAGTGTGAGCTTCCTGGTGCAAGCTAAGCTTTTGGCGTCCTCTCCAAAGGAAACTGCAAGGAAGGTGAGTGACAGTGTGACACTCTGTCAGCAGACAGCTCCTGCCTCTCCAGGCCCGGCCAATGGCAGCTCACTTGTGAGCTTCCTGTCAACAATCTAGCTAGCTAAGCTGGTCGTCTTGTTATGGTCAGAGGTCCGCACTGAGTGGACACGGTGTCGATCAGGGGCTTGGATCACGCGGCAATGTACGTGACCCGGGGTTAATCATGCATGCGCCTTGTCCTGTGCCCTGGCGCACATTATGGATCGGATTACATAGATAAAATAAGGTGTGTAGGGGGGCGACAGACAAGTGTTGTTGGTGTTCGTCGGCGGCCTCGGATGAAGAAGTTTCGTTCCTTCTTCTGCAGGTCCACATGTTGAGAGTTGAGTGCAGGCAGGGGCAGTACTTTGAGATCCGCACTGCACACGTCGCTTCTGCGATATTACCGTCTGCTGTGTCCTCGTACTAGTAGCATGCAGCCTCATTTGGTGAAAGCGAAATTATTCTTCTGTCTTGCTAAGTCTGAAGCATTCGAGGTTTTCCTATGTCGTCCAAGCCGACGCCCTGAAACTGTCGGATGTGGCCTCGTCGAGGTTCACGCTGGGGGTGGTGAAATCGATTATCATTCATAGGACAGGTAGTAGTATCATCATCATCAACCTAAACACAACAAAATCTCCTGTCGACTGACGCACCACCCCTCATTTAGTCGAGCAAGATGCACTTTCTCTTTGTCACGCCTACCACCGGTGAACGATGAGTCGATGATACAGACTTAAGAGCATCTGAATCTCTAGACACCCAAGAGGCGCTAGATGTGCGGGTTTTTTTTAAAACCCCACCATATATTAATTAATTTAGAAAGTTAATACAATCATTCATTACAGCATCTGCCACACAGACCGGAACGCTATTAATAAGAACACCGTCAGACTTATTATTAAAACTAAACTTAGCTATTTCTGTGTAGGGCTGTAAACGAGTCGAGTCCGAGCGAGTTGGAGTTGGTTCAGCTCAACTCATATTAAAATTTGAGCGAGCTCAATCTGAGTGAAGATCAAGATCGAGCTGTAGAACATGACTCATGCTCAGCTTGTACTGATCTCGAGTCGATCTCGAGCTAGTTTCGAGCTAAATAAAATGGTAAAAATTATAAATCTATGATGACTATTCAGACTAGATAAGGACACGACACGACACAACTTTGTACGTCAGTTTCGTCGTGCTCGGGAGAGCTCCGAGCACATCTTTGTTCTTGGGCGAACTAGAAGTAGATGGTGGTCTTCGTGGACGAAAAACAAGAAAAAGGAGGTGCATATGCTGGGAAATTTTGCCAAAAGCAATAGGATATTTAACACATAGCCGATCAAGTATCATAATTAGACCTAAATCTTCTCTACACTTAATTAAGCTACCATGTTTGCTAGTTAATAAAATGGAGAAAAATCATGGACATCATATATTGTAACAAATTATCTTATTTTCATTTAATATATGGCATAATCATTGAACATAATGGTATTATGTCGAGCTATTGAGCTAAAATCGAGCGAGCCAATATTGGCTCAAGAACGGCTCGTTTCTTCGTCGAGCTACATAAAGTGTTCAAACTCGACTCATTTATTTTCGAGTCGATCGCGAGTCGAGCCAAAAAACGAGTAGATCTCGAGTGGCTTACGAGCCTCGAGCTTTTCTTGCAGCCCTATTTCTGTGTGCCACCTTATCTGTCGAAAGATGTGAGAGAAATTTACCTACATTTTGATGCTTCGTAATAGTATATTTTTTTGCGAAAACTTTCGATCTATTCATCTTCAATCGTGGCAGTACAACGAACTTTAGAAATAATAAAAATTACATCCAGATCCGTAGCCCACCTAGCGACGACTACAAGCACTGAAGCGAGCCGAAGACGCGCCGCCGTCATCGCCCCTCCATTGCCGGAGACGGGCACAACTTGTTGTAGTAGACAGTCGGGAAGTCGTCGTGCTAAGGTCCCATAGGACCAACGCACCAGAATAGCAACCGCCGCCAATGAAGAATAACGTAGATCGGAAAGATCCAATCCAAAGATACACGAACGTAGACAAACAACGACGAGATCCAAGCAAATCCACCAAAGATAAATTCGCCAGAGACACACCTCCACACGCCCACCAACGATGCTAGACGCATCGCCGGAATGGGGGCTAGACGGGGAGACCTTTATTCCATCTCCAGGGAGCTGAAGCCGCCTCGCCTTCCTGAATAGGACACAACCCTAACAAAACTGAAAGAAACAACTAAAAACGGAGGCCTCATGCCGGCCCTTGTCAGGATTCACCGCGCCCCCATGGCCCTAGGGCCACCGGAGACGAGGTGGACCTGCGGCGGCACCAGCGAGAGGCGGGAACCCTAGTTTATTTTGGAGGAGAGGCGGCGGCTTTGTAATATGAGAGTAAAAACTTGGCATAATAGTGTTTAGAACTGTAGATGCCATACCGTAGACGCATCCTTCCCTCCCTTGGGCGGCTAGGACAAACTCAACCCCTCATGCTTGGTCAATGAGCCCGTTAATTCGCCTCCCCTGCCTCCGCTTCGGTGGCCGATGCTACCTTGACTTCGTAGTTTATGCTAGCATTTTTTTTAGTCCTCGCATGTGCGGTGCTTAGGTGGATGACGACACTTCTTCTTCAAGTTGGTCTTTCAAGCTCTAAACCTCCCCGAGTTTGTTTGGACGAAATCAACAAAACTTTGATATATAAACTTGCCATCCCCTTAGTGACGAGGTAAGACTTTTTTTGTCGTGCACGTGCGATGGCGAGATTTGATTTCAGATGCTTTGGATCGACTCAAGGGTTCGACGACAAGGACTGCTGCTCTAGGGCATTGGTCCTTGCACGTGCACGAAGACTCATCGACTGTCATCTACAGGGTCAGGCCAGCTCATGTAGGGGAGCGGTGACAACGGTGCATCGATGGCTCGTTTGTTCGGCGATAGTGGTAGCTCTATGACCCAGGGACCACAATGTAAGAGCATCTACAGCCGGACCTCTCAAACCCGCCTCATACGCCCGGGGGGGGGGGGCTTGGTCACTGACCGGTCACGTTTTTTTGACCCAGGCGGACGCCTCAAACGGGCCTCAAAAGCCTGGGCTGACCGACACCTCCCCCATATCCAGCCCAAATATGGGGCAGATATGGAGGCGCCCGGGCACGCCCGCCACGTCGGCCCCGACCTATGCCGGCCCGCCCGACCCCACTTATATTCGTCCCCATCTGCTCGCCGGAGCAAACCCTAGCCACTTCACTCCACTCCTCTCCGCCACCCGAGCTCACCTCCGGCGGTTTTCGGCCTTCTCCACTATTGCAGGCAGTGTATCAGACTCCGATTAGTCTGGATCCGTCAACTGGGGTGTCATCCCGTGTGGGTTGGAGGAGGCAATGGTAGTCCGCATTGTACTTCGCCGCTCGCGGGAGGACAGCGCCCAGCTGACGGACGGATCCGTTCGTCGTGATGCCCTAGTGTCGGCTTACCGGGCGCTCGGGTCCTCTGGTGCTAGATCATCGCGATCCCGGCAGCCGGAACACCTCTCCTTCCCCATCACCGGTCGGACAGACTATGAGTCACACCGGGAACGGGCAGCCCGCCATGGGAAGAGAGGATAAGGGCCGCCGAGGCCCGTATCGCGGCGGAAATGGCGGCGGCGGAGGCGAAGGCGAAGGCGCGGGCGGCTCGCTGTGGGAAGAGAGGATAAGGGCCGCCGAGGCCCGTATCGCGGCGGAAATGGCGCCAACATTGTGAAGAAACGACAATGAAGGAAGACGCGCGCCCTTGCCCGAGAGGAGAATCGGGCGGTCCGTGCCATGGCCGGGTTGCCACCGAAGGAGGACAGCGATGGCGAGGACAGATGAGGCAAAGAGAATATCCGGTTCGATCCGTACCGTGTCTTCGATCGGTACTTCCGCAAGAAGGACGGCAAGGGCACCGGGAAGGGGAAGGGCAGCTGCGGATGAACTCCACCATAGCCAAACATGCCAAATTTTAGTAGTCCGATGCATGTTTAGTGTAGTGTGATGGAGTAGCCGGACAATGCGTGTGCATTGACGTAGTTGCATGAGTTTGTATGGATTTGAGATATGGTAATTGAGGTGTCCAGATGTGGATTGCATTTTCTGAGGAGCGCCGGGTCAGGCGTTTGAGGGGCCGGATTTGCCAAGTCCGGCTGTAGATGCTCTAAGTAGGAATAGATGTTTTTCACTTAAATGAAGTTTTACTATAGATCCGGATCCTTTTCACACACACACAAAATATCTTGGCATAATCTTTATTTTAGGGTACGGACAGAACAATCAAGTCCCAACATTACAGGACCACATTTTCTAGGGACGTAGTGCGAAAATTACAAGATGGCCCGCGTAATATTTTCAGCAATGCCCACGGTGCGGCCCTACGCTAGGCTAAGCCCAGACACTCGCTACTAGCATTGTCACGGCCCACAAAGGGGGCCTGCCAACAGCCCACCCGCTCCTGGACTGTTCGTTGTTGCTCGGCACGCAGGAGAAAAAGGAGAAATCTACCGATCCTCGAAAAAAAAGGAGACATCTACTGATCATCATTTGCTAAAAAAAACTAATGATCATCAAAGAAAAGGAGATGGGAGGAGACAAAGCTGTCAAAGTCCGGGCGTCGCCGTCAGCACGCCCCCTCCGCCGACCATCCGGCGAGTGGCAGCAGCTCAACGTCGTCATATCCGCATCAAGAATCAGAGGACGGGGACTTACTAGATGAATCCCCGACGCCGCCTTTATTCCATGTACGTACGTGGATAGAGGAGAACAACCAATAATGCACCAGCACCCCTCCGATACCCCCTTCTGTGGCTGCCATCCACAAGGAAAATGATCAATCACACATCACACTGGTTCCTTTCAACTTCACAGATCAAGCAAGGGCCTCTTTGATTTGCAGTAAAGTCAAAACATAAACATTGGGTTGCAATGGCATGTCCATTTGATTCCATCAAGACTTTGGTTTGTTTGATCATCACACAGTATAAAAAAATGGCAGGTGTATAATTTTCAGGAGCTTCAAGTAGATGCTGAATTTTCTATGAAATGTAGTCAAAGATACACACACAAAAAAGGAGGAAAGACAGTGTCCAACGAAAACATACATATTATACATCTGAAAACAGAGTGCGCTGGAAGGATATCTTCAGTTTTGAGGCCCCATCGATCGGGAGAAACTGATGATCATTCTGATATAGGGCATCCATTTTTTTTTTCTCTTTTTGTCAAACGACGGCGACGGCCGGATTCCTCTATCATTGAGATGATGACGGAACTAACAGAAAATACCAGCATCCTTTACGTGCCTAGCTGAAAATAAAGCCTAAGCTAGGAGGAGGAGCTTTCCAGGGCACGCTTACTGCTACCCCCTGCTCGACCTACAAAACACACTTTAAACTTCAGGACTGCACAAAGGTGCCAAAACAGACCATCTCTGGATCTGTATCACCAGGAAAGGCACAACAGGACCAAAAGGAACGCAAATTGGTGGCAGTTCAATCTGGAACTAGCAATCAAGTAGGGCACCCAAGTTGCACAGCGGATCTATCCCAAGTGATTCATCTAGTACACCAAACGCCAGGGTGGATTGTTTATCCATGGCATGTAATGTTACCCACATCGAATGCCCCAATCTCCATGAAAACTTACATGCATATAGCAACGATCTACTCCCTCCGAATATAAGTCTTTCTAGAGATTACACTATGGACTACGTACGGAGCAAATGAGTGAATCTACACTCTAAAATATGTCTATATACATCCGTATGTAGTTTGTAGTGGAAACTCTAAAAAGACTTATATTTAGGAACAGAGGGAGTATATCGTAGGGACCTAACTTTCAAACCTTATAGCCACCCTCAACTGACATAAGTAAAAGGGTCAAGGTTGGAGTAGCAAAATGTACAACTTAACACAGCTAGCTTCACACTTTTTTTTGAGGGGCAGCTAGCTTCACACTAAGAGCTGAATATTGCCCCCTCAATAAAGATACTAAAAAGATGGAAGAGAATATTCAAATTGTTTTCCTATTCAATCTTATGCCTTCTGGGGAACATTGTTATCTTGACAAAAAGAGATGATTCTCCTTTTTGTGCTTCAGTCACCGAGGATATGTAAGGAGCACAGCCCTTTTGGTCTGAGCATCAGATGGCCAAACCAGATATTTTTCCAGTATAGGAAACCACTAAAGCCACGAGGACATGTACGAGCACAATGGTCTTATGTCAGCCTGATTGTCTCCTAGACGTTTTTCTAGCATGGAGGGTATAGCTTTCGCTTAGCCAAGAGATGATCAACTGTGAAAGAGACATCATTAAGTATGCTACAGATGAAACTTACTGTATGTGGTGTCTCTTTTGTGTCACGTCTCTAGGTGATATGAAGGACATCGTGAAGTAAAGAAGGTATACATTCGTATTTTACTCCCCATGTGAAGAAGGACGAACTGGATTCGACTTTGCTATTGCGGCGCAGTAAATAGAATCCTTATCATCACGTGAATACACGTAGCAGTCAACTTTGTCAACTTTCTACGAAACTTTTCATATGCCATATCAATGATATCCGGAGGTAGTTTAGGCATTGTGCGTACGAATCCATGCTCCACGGCCTGTTTTATCTAACTAATGATATACTTCTACTCAACTTTTTTTTGAGGCAACCATACTTCTACTCAACTGATAGGTTTACTTTGTGCAGATAGCAAATAACTGAATGGGTTGCTGGGTTGGCCCAATCATCCTAAACTCGCATCCTTATGTATGGATAAGCTAATCCCTTGAAAAATGTATGGATAAGCTAGACTATCGATAAAACTGAAGGGTTCCATTAAAGCAAAGAATAAAACAGAATGGTACTATAGAAAACTGGCCGAAAATACTAAAACACATGATGGCCTACAGCGCTGCATAACTATTTTTAAGGCAAGGTTAAAAATCAAGCCAACACAAGAGCAATGATTATTAGAATATGTTAAATAATAGCAGTAACACAGTGAAGAGTAAACAAGATTAAGCTAGTCTAGATAAACTACCTTAGATCTCTGCTAAAACTTGCACAAAACATAACGAAGGCTTCAAAAAGATGCATGCAGCTCACCTTTTCGGTGATATCAAAAGAGTGGTGGCCCTGTTCCAACATAGAGTATCGCTGCAACTTGGCAGGCCTCCATAGAAACAATTCACCCTGTAAATAATATTAACAAGGCTCTAGCCCCTGAGTGCAATTAAGTGGGTTGCAAGCATATGTTTCCTGTTCCTACCAGTCCGTTTCAGTAATCCCTGAATTAGAATGGAATAATGACCCTAAGATATAAGGAACATAGTTTTCAGAAGGAAAAAAATCTGTTAATGCTGTGTAAGTGCATTACAAGCCAGCAACAAAACAATATCAGAATATATCTCAAAAAAGTACCAAGAAAAAAAAGTATACTTAGTATAACTAAATGTGCAGTTGGAGTGAAGCGCCTAAACACGTTAAGTACACCTATATGTTCAGCACCACTACATTGTTAGGTCCAGAAGAACGGTATCATGTCCAAAGAGGTTACTACCAAAGGAATGCGCCAAAATAGCCCACAGTTCACAAGCTTGTTCCAGTATTCCACAACAATGCTAATAATCAGATGACTTAAACATGCATGCCGAAATATCTACAGCCTGACTATTCCATAAAGTTCAGCACCAAATCGACAAATATCAAGGACGTTAGGTATATACAGGTGACACATGACATGAGGCTAGTATCAAAGCTTTTGAAAGGTGAATAAGACAACCCCAGTTGCGCCATGCAAGTAGTTCACGCATGCACCAGCACCAGCCCAATGCTGGCTGGCATGCACAAGGAAAGTGATCAAACACACTTCACACAGGTTACGCTTACAGCTACCCCCTGCTCGACCTACAAAACACACTTTAAACATCACGACCGCACAAAGGTGCCAAAACAGACCATCTCTGGATCTCTATCACCAGGAAAGGCACAACAGGACCAAAAGGAACGCAAATTGGTGGCAGTTCAATCTGGAACTAGCAATCAAGTAGGGGACCAAGTTGCACAAAAGATCTATCCCAAGTGATTCATCCATGGCATGCATGTAACGATGCCCACATCGAATGCCCCAATCTCCATGAAACATCACACGCATATAGCAATGATCTATATACTCCCTCCGTCCGGAAATACTTGTCATCAAAATGAATAAAAGTGGATGTATCTAGATGTATTTTAGTTCTAGATACATCCCTTTTTGTCCATTTTGATGACAAGTATTTTCGGACGGAGGGAGTAGTATATAGGAACCTAATTTTCAAACCTTATAGCCACCCCCTCAACTGACATACTCCCTCTAAACAAATATAAGACGTTTTAGGTCACCAAAGTAGTGACCTAAAACGTTTACAGAGGGAGTAAGTACAAAAAATGGCATAACTTGTGTAGTTTAGAGATGGTCGTAGATGCCTAGCCCCCCTCCTCTCACTAAACAAGTAAAGGGTTGTACTAGCAAAATGTACAACTTAACAGAGCTAGCTTCACACAGAGAGCTGAATATTGCCCTCTCAATAAAGATACTAAAAAGATGGAAGAGAATATTCAATTTTTTTCCTATTCAATCTTATGCCTTCTGGGGAACATTGTTATCTTGACAAAAAGAGATGATTCTCCTTTTTGTGCTTCAGTCACCGAGGATATGTAAGGAGCACAGCCCTTTTGGTCTGAGCATCAGATGACCAAACCAGATATTTTTCCAGTATAGGAAACCACTAAAGCCACGAGGACATGTACGAGCACAATGGTCTTATGTCAGCCTGATTGTCTTCTAGACGTTTTTCTAGCATGGAGGGTATAGCCTTCGCTTAGCCAAGGGATGATCACTGTGAAAGAGACATCATTAAGTACTACAGATGACACTTATTAGTGTATCTGGTGTCTCTAGGTGATATGAAGGACAGCCTGAAGTAAAGAAGGTATATATGCATATTTTACCCCCCATGTGAAGGACGAACTGGATTCGACTTTGCTATCGCAGAGCAGTAAATAGAATCCTTATCATCACGTGAATACACGTAGCAGTCAACTTTGTCAACTTTCTACGGAACTTTTCATATGCCATATCAATGATATCCGGAGGTAGTTTAGGCATTGTGCGTATGCACCCACAACCTGTTTTATCTAACTAATGATATACTTCTACTCAACTGATAGTTTACTTTGTGCAGGTAGCAAATAACTGAATGGGTTGTTGGGTTGGCCCAATCAGCTCAAACTTTCATCCTTACAGAAAACTGGCCGAAAATACTAAAACACTAAAGTTTGGGCATGGCTTGCAGTGCTGCATAACTATTTTGAAGGCAAGGTTAAAAATCAAACCAACACAAGAGCAAAGATTGTTGGAATATGTTAAATATAGCAGTAACACAGTGAAGAGTAAACAAGATTGAGCTAATCTAGATAAACTACCTTAGATCTTTTCTAAAACTTGCACAGAACATAATAAAGGCTTCAAGAAGATGCATGCAGCTCACCTTTTCGGCGAGATATCAAAAGAGTGGTGGCCCTGCTCCAACATAGAGTATCGCTGCAACTTGGCAGGACCCAGCAGAAACAGTTCACCCTGTAAACAATATTACCGTGACAAGGCTCTATCCCCTGAGTGCAATTAAGTGGGTTGCAAGCATATGTTTCCTGTTCCTACCAGTCCATTTCTGTAATCCCTGAATTGGAATGGAATAATGACCCCAAGATATAAGGAACATGAGTTTTCAGAAGGGAAAAATCTGTTAATGCTGTGCAAGTGCATTACAAGCCAACAACAAAACAATATCAGAAGATATCTCAAAAAAGTACTTAGTATAACTAAATGTGCAGTTGGAAAGAAGAGCCTAAACACGTTAAGTACACCTATATGTTCAGCGCCACTACATTGTTAGGTCCACAAGTATATGGTATTATGTCCAAAGAGGTTGCAACCAAAGGAATGCGCTAAAATCTCCCACAGTTCACAAGCTTGTTCCAGTATTCCACAGCAATGCTAATAATCAGATGGCTTAAACATGCATGCCGACATATCTACAGCCTGACTATTCCATAAAGTTCAGGACCAAATCAACAAATATCAAGGACGTTACATGTATACAGGTGACACATGACATGATGCTAGTATCAAAACTTTTGAAAGGTGAAGAAGACAACCCCAGTCGCGCAATACAAGTAGTTCACGCATGCACCAGCACCCGCCCCATGCTGGCTGGCATGCACAAGGAAAATGACCAATCACACTTCACACAGGTTCCTTCCAACTTCACGGATCAAGGGCCTCTTTGATTCGCAGTAATGTCAAGACATAAACATAGGATTGCAATGTCTTGTCCGTTTGAATCCATTATGACTTTGGTTTGTTTGATCGTCTCACACTAAAATAAAGTATTCTTTCCAAAAGCTTTAAGTGAGCTCTAAATTTTCTATTAAATGCAGTACAAGGAATCTTTAGGAAAAAATTCTGTATGGTTCAATCCTACAAATCAAACGACCAACATAAAAGAGAATTCCTAGATATTCTAATCCTTCATAATTCTTATGAAAATCCTTTGAATAAAAAAAGACCCCCAAAGGATTTCATCACTGGCTTACTCCAGCCAAAGATACACAAAAAAGGAAAGGCTGAGTGCCAAACGAAAACACACATATTATACATCTCAAAACAGAGTGCGCTGGAAATATCATCTTAAGTTTTGAGGCTCCGACGATCGGGAGAAACTGATGATCATTCTGATACAGGGCATCATTTTTTCCCTCTCTTTTTGTCAAACGACAGCAACGGCCAGATTCCACTATCATTTGAGATAACTGAACAACAGAAAGTACCAGCATCCTTTACGAGCAAAACTCAAAGTAAAGCCTAAGCTGGGAGTTTTTCTGCCTGAAAGACCTAAAGAACACACTTTGAACTTCTCCACAACGGAACAGAGGGCTGCCAAAACAGATCAATCTCTGGATGTCTATCACCAGGGAAGCACAGGGCCAAAAGGAATGCCAATGGCACCAGTTCAATCAGGAACTAGCCGTAGGGCCGCCAAGTTGGAGAACAAATCTATCCCAAGTGGTTCATCTAGGAAACCAAGCGTCAGAGTGGATTGCTTTTCCATGCCATGCAACCATACCCACATCGAATGCCCCCGGATCTCCATGGAAACTTGACACGCATATGACAGTGATCTATATACCTAATTTGCAATCCTTGTAGTCGCTCTCACTAGACACAGATCTGGCTGGTCACACACAATTCGACATAAGCAATACAAAAAACTGACATTACTTATGTAATTTCGAGATGGTCACATATCCATACAATTTTTCTTTATTTGCTACTCCCTCCGTCCCATAATGTAAGACGTTTTTTACACTACACTAGAGTCAAAAAACGTCTTACATTATGGGACAGAGGGAGTAAACAAGTAAAGGATCAAAGTTGGCCTAGCAAAATGTACACCGTAACACAGCTAGCTTCGCACTAAAAGGTGAATATTGTCGAAAAGATGAAAGGAATATTCAAAACATTTTCCTATTCAATCTTATGCCTTCTGGAGAGGGAACATTGTTATCTTGACAAAAGAGATGCGTGCTTCTTCTTTTATGTTTGAGTCACCGAGGATATGTAAGGAGCACAGATCTTCTTTGGTCTGAGCATCCAAGTATCAAACCAGATATTTTGCCTGTATAGGAAACCACTAAAGCTACAAGGGCATATACAAGTACAATGGGTATATGTCAGCCTGCTTGTGGGGCCTCAGAAAAGTAGGAATACGAAAAACATATGATTTGAGTGGCATGTGCTCTTGAATCCTATAGGATAGGAAAACTATGGGAATTTGGATCAAAGAATGTTTGAGAACACAGGAAAAACAAATAGGATGCAAATGAAACCTAAGAAAAAATTCCTAAGGAGTCCTGCGAATCAAACAACAATTGTAGATTTTTTTTCCTACAGATCAAAATCCCCAAACACCCTATAAAATTCCTTTGAATCAAAGAAGCTCTATATGTTTTTCTAGCATGTAATGTGATGTCTCTTCCGTGTCGCTAGGTGATATGGAGGACAGCCTGAGGTAAACAAGGTATATATTCATATTTACCTCCCACCCATGTGAAGAAGGAACAAGTGGATTCTATTTTGCTATCGCAGAGCAGTAAGTGGATTCTACTTTGCTATCGCAGAGCAGTAAATAGAATCCTTATCATCAAATGAATACACGTAGCAGTCAACTTTGTAAAGTTTCTACAAAACTTTCCATATGCCATATAAATAATATCCACAGGTAGTTCGGAAATTGTGCTATAGTCCTGTAGGGATGCAAGTGGACGGACCCACGGGCTGTTTTATCTAACTAATGGTATACTTCTACTTAGCTGATACTTCTGCAGGTACCTGACCAATAATTTACTTTGTGCACATAGCAAATAGCTAGATGGGTTGTTGGGTTGGCCCAATCAGCCCAAACTTGCATCCTTATGTATGGATAGGCGAGCCTATCGAATAAAACTGAATGGTTCCACTAGAAAAAGAATATAACAGAATTGTATTGTAGAAAACTGGCAAAAGAAATACTAAAATACATGATGGCCTGCTGCGCTGGATAACTATTGTTAAGCCACAGCTAAAAATAAAGCCAACACAAAAGCAAACTACCTTAAATAAGCAATATCAGCAACACAGTGAAGAGATGCAATGATTAAGCTAGTGCTAGTCTAGACAAACTACCTTAGATCTTTGCTAAAAGTTGCACAGAACATAACAGTGGCTTCAAGAAGATGCATGCAGCTCACTTTTTCGGCAATAAACAGAAGAGTGATGGCCCTGTTCCAACATAGAGTATTGCTGCAACTTGGCAGGTCACAGTAGAAAAAAATCACTTTGTAAACAACAGTGATATGAGCAGGCTCCTGCCTGAGTGCAATTAAGTGGGTTGCAAGCATATGTTTTCCATTCGTACTAGTCCATTTTATGTAATCCCTGATTTTGAATAAAATAATGACCCTAAGCTATAAGGAATATGAGTTTTCAGAAGGGAAAAAGATCTTTTAATGCTGTGGAAATGCATTGCATGCCAACAAGTAAACAATATCAGCAGATATTTCAAAAAAAAATACAAGGGAAAGTACTTAATACCACTAAGCATGCAGTTGAAATGAAGAACCTAAGCACGTTAAGTACACCTACATGTTCAGTGTCACTACATTGTTAGGTTCAGAAATATGGTACCCATTATCTCCAAAGAGGTTGTGACCAAAGGAATGCGCTAACTATCGTTCACAATTCACAAGCTCGTTCCAGTATACCACAGCCATGCTAATAATCGGATGGCTTTAGCATGCATGTCAAAATATCTACGGCCCGACCACTCCATAAAGTTCAGGATCTAATCGACAAATATCAATGACGTTACGTACAGGTGACGCACAACATGACGCTAGTATCAAAACTTTTGAAAGGTGAATAAGACAACCCTCATCGCACAATACAAGTAGTTCGTGCAAGTAGGTCATACATAGACACAATTTGTTTCAGGTCTGTAGAGAGCTAGGCACAATAACAGACAAAGGCTAAGGCTGTTAACTGGTAGTCCTCCAGTATATGTCGGCAGCGGATCCATTGGTTGTGGCTCATGTTCTACAAGATGTGCTTGATCCATTTACATCAACTGTTCCACTCAGGATAGCTTACAACAATAGGCTAGTCCTGGCAGGTGCTGAGCTAAGACCATCTGCAATTGTAAGCAAGCCGCGAGTTGATATCAGTGGCAGTGACATGAGAGTTCTCTACACCCTGGTAAGCTTCTAACTAGAGTAGTGGACAATATATGCAAATCCTTTGGTTATTTCACTCTTTTACGTGGTTTGTTAGTATAACTGTGAAGGAAGTCCATAGAAGGAAAATGTCTCATAGATGATTAGTTTACTCCTAGCAAACTCAAACGAATCATATGTTAACTTGTTTGAGTTTGTCTTTGACTTCAAAAGATATTGGTGGATCCAGACGCCCCAAGTCCAAGTAACCCATCACTAAGGGAGTACTTGCACTGGTAAATCAAATGCAACATGTTCTTTCTCGCTAATTCGATTCCAAACCCTCCACCCATCTGTTTTCTGCCCCGAAACTTTTGATATATGCTTCCTATTTAATTTGCCCTGATTATGATATATCTCCACTCCTGTGTAGGATGGTGTCAGACATCCCTGCAACAACTGGTGCCAGCTTTGGTATGATTTCATGCATAACAATTTGTTCAATGTGATTTTTGGTTTTAGCTGAATTTTGTGGATGCAGAAATCAGGCCATGTTAAGTTCTTTCCCTCAAATGACTCGATACAAGTTAATTCTAATATAGCCCATCGTTAACACCAAGATATCTTAAAACATGACAAAGAATAACTATAAACAGGGTAAAATGACATTTGTATGTACAGCCTAAAGAAGCAATAACTCTTAAACAGTGGTATACTTAAGAATTTCCTTTTTCTATCTACTATTTATACTTGATTTATTTTTCACATGTACAAACACAAACTTCATGCGATCAATTAATATCATTCAATCTTATACTGGTGTTGAAGAGTTTTATGATATATTTTTCGACCAACTAACATATGTAGCAGAACAAAGGTTACCCCCTATACATGAAGATTATATTAGAAGACACCTATTTGCCTAGAACTGAACAAAGTAGACTACGTTGCAGATAAATAACTAGATGTTTCCACCAAGTTGAATTACTTTTGAAACTCTAAACTAATTAATATTAGGGTGCTCTTGCAGGCCAAGAGCTTGTAGTTTATGAAAGACCAGAACCCAGATCTGGTATCCATCGGATGGTATTTGTGCTGTTCCAGCAACTAGGCAGGGGTACAGTTTTTGCACCAGACGTGCGACACAACTTCAGCTGCAGGAACTTTGCACGTCAGCACCACCTCAATATTGTGGCTGTCTCATATTTCAACTGTCAAAGGGAAGGTGGATCAGGTGGAAGAAGGTTTAGGCCAGAAAGTTCTCAAGGGGAGTAGAGATTAGATACTACAGAGTAAAGACCATTGAATGCTGCACCGTAGTGTTGCATCACAAATAATGTGTAGCATATAGAATATCCTGTATCATCTAAATATGCAGCATTATATGCATCTTCAGCTATGATGAGCTTGATGGGATATATCTCAGTCATTTGTTAATCATCTGATCACGGAAAGTATTCTTGAGGGAATACAAAAGATAAACTCAGGCTTTTACAATATTAGTTAAGCTCAACTAGTTTATAGTTCTGAGTACCTGCTTTACTTTTCAATAAGTTCTACTGAATAAACCAACACACTGTAAATCATCAAAGGTATTTTTGAAAGAAAGCCCAAGATATTTTAGAGCCCACAAGTGGCAAGGTAAACCCCAAGGTATGTCCAATGTTCGCATTATTCCTTATTCAAAGCAACAGGGGTGCTGGACATTCACATCATTACATCAAACACTTAAAAGTGAAAACATAATATTACAAGACCCCAAGAGCAGTCACAACTTACAGCAGAAGCATATCATCGGGAGCAACCGATCACTTCTTCCCAAGGTGGCATACCTCCACCAGTTCCCAGGACTCCAAGCTTTTATCCTCAGTATCCGTTCGATAAAGTGCGAGCTCGGAGATCTCAAACTGCAGTCCAGAAATTTCACTGTCCATTTCCTCTACTTTCTTCCTTGCTGCTTCCTTCTCTTCGTCGGTTAGATCCCCATACAAGAGACTGACATGTGGCATATATGCTGCAATCGTGTAATAAAAACATGAATCGATTGTGATCAACTTGTCAATGTTTCAGGATCAAAATACAGGTAGTCTGGTACTGCACTCACGGGTTGATCTCTGAAACCCAAAGTGGGCGCAGAAGTGGTCGCTCGTCTGGATCACCTGCAACATTCAGATACCTTGACATTAGCAGAGTGCAGAACAAATCATCAGGAAAAATAATAACTGGAGACGTATTTGCAATCACAGGTGTAGCATCTAATCATTGAGCAAATCACAATTCAGAACGCATCGACCTCTCGATTCGCGCTTGGGGAAGGAACAGAGGAGGGATTAAAGCCAGGGGGCTGACCTCGGAGGTGGGCTCGAGGAGGAGGTAGACGCACTGGTAGAAGAAGTCGCCGCGGGCGACGCCGGTGACGCGGGCGGTGTAGGGGCCGAAGCCGGCGGCAGCGGCGGCGGCGCGGAGGGCCTGGATTGCGGCGGGGCGGCGCATGCGCACGGCGCCGACGACAGTGGCGTGCGGCTCGAAGGGCGGGCCGCCGTGCGCGGCGCGGAGGCCGGCCATGAGGCCGCGGAGGCGGTCGCGGACGGGCGCCGGCGGGAGGGCCCACACGGAGTACACCTCCTCCGGCGACTGGTCGGTGGGGTCCATGCGGGCTGGGCGGGCCTGAGCGGCGGTGGCGCTTGGGCTTGGCGAAATGCGGGGTGGGAAGCCGAATATGGCCCTTTGCTGAAGAGGTGATCATCACTGGATTAATGGAGCGATCCTCAAAAAAAAAAAAACACTGGATTAATGAAGCCGGTGCTGCGATTTGTTTCGTACGGCGCGCCCGGGCGATGGGACGCTGACTGTGGGGTCCCGGTTTTCAAAATGGAGTTTTCGGGGCCACCAGCAGCCGGGAGCGGCAAACGCACTCGGATTAGTACGAATGTTATGTGATTTTTAGGTGCTTAGAATAGTCGAGATCTGAATCCAGCCGGAATCGAGCCACCTGCTGCAGTGATTAACAAACCGCAAGCTTGTGTAGGCACTTGTGGAGAGAATCATACAGTAGTAAAGTCAATGCAGCTACTCTGGATGCTTGCTTTTTTTTTTTTTTGAGGCTAAAACACACTTTATTGATCATAGAAGTTCATAGGGATACAATGGATATCTGGCGGGTTTATAAGCCACACATGGCGCCCATAATCTAGTCCGAAAGCGTGTTTAGCGAGGCTATGTGCCTCAAAGTTTGTCGATCTACCTTCGAAGATGAAGGTGCATTGATCAAAAACCTGTGCTGTCTCCTTAATCTCCTTGATGGTACTAGCATATAATCCTCCTGTGCCATCTTTGATGTCCTTGATTACTCCTGGCAGTCCGAAGCAATAACAAGGCGGAGAGATGCAGTCCGTCGCTAGGGCAGCGCCTCACGGCATGCCGGGGCTTCTAACGTCACGGATCAACCACTCCGCAATCTTGATCACCGAGGCTCCTAGGAAGACTCGATATCATCCTCGCAAAGCTGACCGAACGTGCCCTCGAGGGTATCTCTCGCAGTTGCTCCATCAACTCGATCTTCGCCATTCCGTCGGCGGAGGTGTCCATCCGGCGACCACAGGCCCGTTTGCAACCACTCCTCCTCGGATCACTTTGGGCTTGCATTCCTCGATTTCCGATATACCTTGTGATGAAGCCATGCGTTGACAGAGGACTCGGAATATATTCTCATCTGGCCTTTGCCTCCCGGAGTGCCAAAGCGCCCACATGGTGGCCGCGACTTGGATGAACTCCGTCGGTGACAACATCTCCAAGAGGGCAAACAGCCATCTCTTGGCGTCCGCTCTGTTATGTTGTTCAAAGCCTCAACTAGCTCCTGGTCTTGCGGTGCCCACACGCAACGAGCGATTGTCTTGATGTAGTAAGGAGTGTTGCCATGAGTCTTCTGGCCCGCACAAACCGCACCGTGTGCTTGTGGACATATTTCGGTGATGTAGCAAGTCTGCCGTCGGGATAGATTGCTGCGCAAGCCTCCATAAAAAGATCTTCACCTTGGGGGGTACATTAACTTTCCATAGCTGCTGCCATGCCTTGGAGTCTCTGTCCAAATCTGAGGAGTTACCTCGACCTTCTAACCATGCTTCTCTCCTCATCTTGGTACTAACCAAAGATACGGTAGGCAGATCTTACGGAGAAAACCCCATTCTTTTCATGAGTCCAAGACCAAAAATCATCAATGTGTCTCGTACACAAGGGTATTGACTTGATCGTTTGTGCATCTGTTGGGAGAAAGAGCTCGAGATCGCCGTGGTATCCCATGTCGCTTTGGCAATATGAGCTCGTGTACCCACTGCGGTGGATTCACCTGCTCGCTCACTATCGGTCTCATCTTTGGCGGGCGTGGTAGCCAGTTTTGGTTCAGATATCGTGGTTTGGCCGTCTCCGTCGCCGTATCAACCCTGGTTTAGCACATCTCGTCCCTCCATGATAGCTCGCCAGATTTGGGAAGGAGCGGACCCAGCTCGGCGCCAGAAATCCGTCGTGAGGATGGTATTTTGCTCTCGTGACACGGGCGCTAAGTGATTGCGGATCTGTCAAGATTCTCCAGGCTTGTCTCGCTAGTAAAGCTAGGTTAAAAAGCTCGATATCCCGAAAACCTAACCCACCACAGAATTTTGGCATGGTCATCGTGCTCCATGACACCCAGCTCGCTTTCCGTTTTCCTTCTCTGCTACCCCACCAAAACTTTCTGATGAGCGTATTGATATGCTCGCATAGACCTCGAGGGAGTTTAAAACACGACATAGAGTAAACTGGCACCGCTTGTGCAACGGATTTTATAAGAACCTCTTTCCTCCAAATGACAATAGCTTTTCCATCCATCCCTTGACCTTGCTCCATATTCTATCTTTAAGAAATTTGAAGGCTCCGTTTTTGCTTGTTCCCACGTCAGTGGGCATACCCAAATATCTGTCAGAAAGAGATTCATTTGGGATGTTCAAAATGTTTTTTACCTCTGTTTTCATCGTGTTCGGGGTGCCCTTGCTGAAAAACACTGAAGACTTTGCCAAGTTTATTCTTTGCCCCGAGGCATTGCAATAACTCTCCATCAAGGAAGACAACTCGTTTGCTCCATCTGAACTGGCTTTAATAAACAGCAGGCTATCATCTGCAAAAAGCAAGTGGCTTACCGGCGGAGCCGTCGGAGCCACTCGTATTCCACCGAGGTGCGATGATTCATCTTGGGTTTTTAAGAGGCACGAAAGGCCCTCCGCTGCAATCAAAAACAGGTATGGAGAAATTGGGTCTCCCTGACGGATCCCTTTGGATGGCGTGAATTCCTCAAGCTTGTTTCCATTGAATAGAACAGAAAATTTTACCGAAGTCACCATCCGCATGATTGAGGCTATCCAAGTAGGTGCAAATCCCAGCTTGGTCATGATAGCCTCAAGGTAGTTCCACTCAACACGGTCATAGGCCTTCATCATATCCAGCTTTACAGCGCAGTATCTATTCCGTTGGGCCTTGTTCCTTTTCATGAAATGCAGGCATTCATATGCTGTTATGATGTTATCCGTGATCAAACGGCCAGGGACAAAAGCAGATTGCTCTTCTGAGATAATATCAGGCAATATCTGTTTCAATCTGTTGGATAACACCTTGGAGGCAATTTTATATATGACGTTGCATAAACTGATGGGTCTAAATTGTGACAGGTCAGAGGGGTCTTTTACCTTAGGAATCAAAACAAGGATCGTCTCGTTGATAGCATCCAGACTTTCCTCTCCACGCAAAATGCGCAGTACCACATCAGTTACCTCCCCTCCACACAGCTCCCAGTGTCGTTGGAAAAAATGCGCCGGGTATCCGTCCGGCCCTGGAGCCTTCGTAGGATACATTTGGAAGAGTGCAGTTTTCACTTCATCTCGACTATAAGGAGCGGTCAGCATCACATTCATCTCAGGAGTGACTTTGGTTGGAACTGCGTTCAGTACCGTGTCCATTCCCGACGTTCCCGCTGATGTAAATAAGTTTTTATAATACTCAGTAGTGATCAAGGCCATCTCATTCACGTCTTCTGTTGAAGTACCGTCCGGACGCAGCAAGGATTTGATCGTATTCTTTCGTCGACGCATGCTTGCCCTTCTTTGGAAGAACTTGGTGTTTCTGTCCCCCGCCGTAAGCCAGTCGACGCGCGACCTTTGCCTCTGCATTATTTCCTCCATATGGTAGAGTTCTACAAGCCGATCCGAAGTTTTTGTTTCTGCATGCGACGGCGCAATTCTCAGGGGGTCATTCTGCAAAGTGGCCAGTTCCTTCTTTAGCTTTTTAATTTCTTTCCCCACACAGCCTATCGTCGCTCCGCTCCACTGTCGCAGGGATGCCGACAGGTCTCCCAGCTTTTTACTTAGTTGCACAACGTTTTGTCCTGCAGGGGATCCACTCCACATTGCCTCCAAAGAAGGCGCGAACTCTTCATGCCGTTCCCAGTACACTTCATATCAAAACAATTTCTGTTTAACCTGAGATGGAGTAGGGGATTCCAGCTGCAGCCGTACTGGGCAATGGTCAGATGAGGCAGCAGTCTCATGTGATAGTTGGGCTTGGGGGAACGCAGCAAGCCAATCTGTATTTGAAAGTGCACGATCAAGTCGTACTCTGCAATATCCTCCTCCTGCGGTTTTCTTCTCAAAGGTCCAAGGCTTGCCTTGATATCCCAGATCTGTAAAAGCACAGACGTCGACCACCTCGCGAAAAGCTTGAATTTGTGCGTGCCTTCTCTGTCCAGTCCCCATATGTTCATGAGGATTAAGTACCTCATTAAAATCACCTATACAGAGCCAAGGCAATGCGCTCGCAGAGGCAAGAGATTTGAGTAGATCCCATGTTTTATATCTCTCGCTCACTTGAGCTTCGCCATAAACACATGTCAACCTCCATTCACTATGGTTGGGCATTGAAACTTTAGCATCGACATGATACTGAGAGTAACCGAAAACATCCAAATTTATTCCATTGTTCCAAAAAATACCAATTCCACCGCTGCGGCCCGAACTTCCAACAGCATATGCATGATTAAAACCTAACGTAGTAGCTAGACTTTCGACACGTGCTTTCGAGATCTGAGTTTCTACGATACATAGCACTGTCGGGGCAAATTGCTTCGCTAAGTCGCGGAGCTCTCGAATTGTCGCGGCTTTGCCCACACCACGACAATTCCAACACAAAATATTCATTGTGCCCGGCGATCCTCCCCGCGGGAGGTCGCCGATTTTGCTTCATTCAGTTTCTCAGACGATCCATTCTTCATCTGGCCCGTCTTGTCATTGACCCGTGGCCTCTTCGGTTCCTGCTTGGAGGAAGGGCTGGCAGGAACTTCCGGGGGCGGCATCACCGGCGCTGTGGAGGATGATGGGAGAGCTAGCAAGCCTTCTCTCTTCGCATCAGATACACGCTTCCTGTTTCCGTCAGCTTCCTGCATGACTTCATCAGGCTTGGTGACTAAAGAGTTATCACCACTAGGCTCAGCATGGTTGTCATATTCTTGAGTACGACCTGCAGTTCGTCCTCCATGACGACCTCCGCGTCGTCCTCTGCCTCGACCCGCTCCTGGGCCTGCTCCAACTCGCATGTTCCAATCTGCTTTCAGATTCTTGAAGTGTAACGCGGATGGAGGATGGATTCCGTTGCCGTGCTCTTTGTAAACATGTCCAAGGTGACCACAGACGGCGCACCAGTCGGGAAGGCGCTCATACTTCACTCGATAGATCTGTCGCTTGCCATCACGGATCATGGACACCGCGTTCTTCAGAGGTTTGTGCACATTGATCCTTACCCAGACCCTATAAAAGTTGCCCGCAAAGTCTTGGGTCATTGTTTCAGTAAAAAGAACCTCGCCCACTCTCGCTGCTAGCGGCTCGATCAAGTGTGCATACAAGTCAGGAACATCATGGATTTGGATCCATATATCTAGTGTATCCAACTTTACCTCAGTAGGCTTTGTGATCCCATCATACGGAGCAATGATGATAGCATCTCCTCTGAAGTTCCACGGTCCCTCCTGCATCACTCTTTCCCAATCGCCAAGGCAGAAAAATTGTAGTGTGTAGATATTGTCCTCGAGGGGACGGAACTTCACATCATGAGCCAAGTCCCAAGCTGATCTCATATTCTTGAAGAACCAGTATTGGCTGTAGGATTTATTGATGTGTACCCTAGCCACCGCCATCCACCTGGTTGCTTCCGGTGGAGCTTGCTTCTCATCAAAGACGACATCATCGAGGTCTTCCTCACGGAGTCCCAATTCAGCCATCATCCTCTCTACTTCCGACGCGGAGGAGGAACCGGACGCTTCGCCCTGCTTCGATCCCATCTCCGCTGAAACTTGAAACCCTAGCCCGAAAACAGATAGATCGGACCGTGTAAACGAACCCTATCTCTCCCAGCGCCGCCAGAAGTAGTCGATCAGGCCCGGGGATAACGCTAGATCACCCCTTGATCAGCCTCGAACGATCTTCACCGGTGCAAAACGGGAGGAGGGAAGGTGAAAACTCGACGGCGGCGGAAATCGCCCCCGGGAGAAGGAAAACCCTAACTAGAGGGAAAAACCCTAACTACAGTATCTCGGAGCCCACGCGGGCAACCACCGCTCGGTGCTTTCGTTTAGCAAAAGACTTAAGGACCGCTCAAAAAAAAAAGCAAAAGACTTGAGGATGATGACCTTTCGATTACGTAACTAAGAGGCGAAAGCGCGAAAATGTTATGTGTCGCGTACATGCGCCGGTTGTGGTGGTCTTATGTGGTTTTAGTGTTCGGCGGTGGTTTTCTGATGACCTATAGTTTTAATTGTACTGATTTTTGTGTCATTTCCTCAACTAGGGTGATGCTACCGCTTCGTTAGAACGAGCACCGTGTGTTTTAAATTTAATTAGCAACATCGGTATTCTCGCTATATTCATCCTTCTAAAATTGATAAAAGTGCACTTTTCAAATTGAAACTATGGATCGGTTTTTTTTCTTCTAAAATATAAAATGAGAGAAATTCCGTTAAATGAACAACTCAAAAATGCGAGAATAAAAAATATAATACACAAAGTTGTGGGAACACAGTTTATTAAAAAATAGACGTAACTCAAAATCATTTAAAACAAATTAAGATTTTGGAAAAAGTGCATATTTTTTTGGCAAAAACACAAAGTACACAACTAGAGAAATAAGTTTAAAATATTAAGGACATGTGAAACAGTTCTTTTACATTTTCAAATATGTTATTAGGGAAAAATTGGCTCCGGTTAGAGGAATCCCATATGTCGTGGTGATACAAAAGTGAAGAGTGAGAACAAGGGGGGCACCATTTTCAAATGGAGTTACTAGGATTAGGAAGCTCCAAAAGACTAACTTTGCATTTGCTATCAAAGATACTAGAAGGTAGCGCGCTTCGCTGCGCCATTCTTCACTCGTGGGATTAATTATTTTATATCTAATAGATTATTAAGATCGGTTGTCTTGTTTGGATCTTATCTGTGTTGGCTTGTGTTTTAGTTATGTTTTAATGGTGTTTTTTTCGTTCCTATATCGTGTCAGGTTTTTGTTGGAAAAAGTATTTGTTTCGAGAGGAGAGTGGAGTCGTTTGGTGCGTGGTTGTGGTGTCTTTACACGTTTTGAACTCGGTGTCAACCAGCCATTGTTGTTTGGGCCTGTTAGGATCCCCTATTCCACAACCGTTAAATTGCTGCTATAATGCGCAGATGAATCAGCCCACACAACTCTCGCTCGCTCACCTAGGCTGGCTGCTCTTGCTCACTTATTTTCGCCCGCAGCACGGCTATATCTTAGAAAATTTGGCTTTTTTTAATTTGAAAGGGCTATTTTAATTAAAAGATGTTCAGAAACTTTTTTATTTGTGAATTTTTAAAACCATGAAATTAAGAAAATGTACATAAATTTTAAATGTATTCATGGGTTTCAAAAAATGTTTGAAAATTAAATAAGCTTGCAAATTCAATAATGTGTACAAACTTCAAAAGTGATTGTGAACTTTAAAAGTGTCCATGAATTTAATAAATATTAATTAATCTGAAAATAATTAAAAATGTTTGAAATGTTTACAAATTTTAATAAGTAATCATGAATTAAAAGAGAAAAATAAAATAAAACAGAGAATGGGAAATAAAACTAAACAACACACATCGGGCTCTCAACGATCCACAATCCCCAAAGGACCAAAACACTTCAAATCATGGGAGCTTAGTATCTCTATAAAAAAATATTTTTTTAATGTTTAAAATTTTTAATAAGTGTTCGTGAAGTACAACATAATAAAAAGAATGAGACATAAAACTAAACA
The DNA here is from genome assembly GCA_021437245.1 of Aegilops speltoides. Classification (NCBI taxonomy): domain Eukaryota; kingdom Viridiplantae; phylum Streptophyta; class Magnoliopsida; order Poales; family Poaceae; genus Aegilops; species Aegilops speltoides. The sequence continues at coordinate 410,457,349 of CM038141.1, read as the reverse complement.
ACACACGCCACCCCACAATCCCCGAAGCACAACGCTTTAAATCATGAGAGCTTAGTATCTCTACTAGTATAACGCGTGTCCGTCGATATAGTGTGTTTATAAGGAGTGTGTTTACTATTTACAATTGAAATTATCAATTTAACATAGCAAATTATTGTACGCAAAATTGCGGGCGTACGAAAATAAGTAAGAAAGAAGCAAATTTATTGGCATCATGCATGTTGGATGTTGCTAAAGAGGGAAACACATGTTCATACATCTCTGATAGAGATCATCTATTCTTGTTGAACGGAGCTCGTGTCCCCGCAAGGGTATCCCCAAGTGTCTAGACACCCCATTCCCACACAGCGTGCAACCGAATGACAACATCTTCGGCGTGGTCACCGGGCCGGCCGCCGCCGACAGGTTCGATGGGCCGAGGTGATGCCGGAGCTGAAGCTTCGGTCGATGCTCATCAGGCCCACGGCCGGCGCCACAAAGAAGGTTGATAGGGAGGAGGCTTCGGGTAGCGGCAGCGCGTTGCCGACGGCCAGGGAGCGGCGGTTAGTGTCGTGATGAAGTGGAATGAATGGGTGCCTTAAATAGCCGGAAATCCTTATGCCCGCAAGCATGTAAAAGGAAAAAGTCTAAAATAAACCTTGAATTTGTAACCCCAACTCCAGAAATACCAGAGATCTCAAGAAACTACGGGCTAAACAGTTGCCGATCTAAAACACAGCAAGACACAGACACGCCGCTGCTAATCACAATAAATAAAAAATAAAGAATATCATATCATCACACGTCAATAGTAATACCCACGTATCAAAAGCAATAATGGCGAATGCATAAAGATACTGAGATGTCCTCTTTAGCTAAGAATACATGGGTAGCATTCTAGTATCGCCACCATTTTAGATCACCCAAAAGACATGTTCATAGGCCAGATAACAAATACTCCCTCCGTTTCTTTTTACTCCGCGTATAAGATTTGGTCAAAGTCAAACTACACAATGTTTGACCAAATTTATAATGAAAAATATGAACATCTACAATACTAAAACTATAAAGTATGAAAATACATTTCATGATGCATCTGGTAATATTGATTTCATATTGTGAATCTTGACATTTTTTTGTATAAACTTAGTCAAAGTTAATAAAATTTGACTTTGACCAAATCTTATATGCAGACTAAAAAGAAACGGAGGGAGTAGCTTATACATGGGTTTGACTGACCAAACTTGCATATATCTACTCCATGCTCATACAACATCATAGCTGTTTGTACCTATCACTCACCGTTCTTGAGACTTGTTGGAAAGCACTCAAGTACTACTATCACTCACTGTTTGTACCTATCTTAGCTGTCATTAGACATAACCAGAACTTGTTCACTTTCCACCGTAAGAGAAAAAGAACTTATTCACTTTTTGCACTAAAACAAGAATTGTAATAACAATCGGAACGGAAACGGGTCCAACCCGAAACTGTTGGGGAACGTAGTAATTCAAAAAAATTCCTACGATCACGCAAGATCTATCTAGGAGATGCATAGCAACGATAGGGGAGAGTGTGTCCACGTACCCTCATAAACCGAAAGTGGAAGCGTTTAGTAACGCGGTTGATGTAGTCGAACGTCTTCACGATCCAACTGATCCAAGTACTGAACGTACAACACCTCTGTGTTCAGCACACGTTCAGCATGATGACGTCCCTCGAGCTCTTGATCCAGTTGAGGACGAGGGAGAGTTCCGTCAGGACGACAGTGTGGCTACGGTGTTGATGATGTTACTGGTGCAGGGCTTCGTCTAAGCACTACGACGATACGACCGAGGTGTTAAACTGTGGAGGGGGGCACCGCACACGGCTAAGAGAACCAACTGTTACGCTTTGGGGTGCCCCCTGCCCCTGTATATAAAGGAGGGAGGAGGAGGAGGCCGGCCAAGGAGGGGCGCGCCTATAGGGGGAGTCCAACTAGGATTCCCAATCCTAGTTGGAGTCCCCTTCCTTTTCCAAGAGAGGGAGAGAGGGAAAGAGGTGGAGAGGGAGAAGGAAAGAGGGGGGGGGGCGCCGCCCCCTCCTAGTCCAATTTGGACCAGCCATGGGGGGGCGCAGCCACCCTACGGCCCTTCTCTCCTTTTCCACTAAAGCCCATAAGGCCCATTAATCTGGGGGGGGGGTCCGGTAACCTCCCGATACTCCGAAAAATGACCGAACCATTCTGAAACCTTTCCGGTGTCCGAACATAATCTTCCAAATATATCAATCTTTATGTCTCAACCATTTCGAGACTCCTCGTCACGTCCGTGATCTCATCCGGGACTTCGAACAAACTTCGGTCATCAAAAACACATAACTCATAAAACAAATCGTCATCAAACATTAAGTGTGCGGACCCTACAGGTTCGAGAACTATGTATACATGATCGAGGCACATCTCCGATCAATAACCAATAGTGGAACCTGGATGCTCATATTGACTCCTACATATTCTACAAATATCTTTATCGGTCAAACCGCATAACAACATACGTTGTTCCCTTTGTCATCGGTATGTTACTTGCCCGAGATTCGATCGTCGGTATCATCATACCTAGTTCAATCTCGTTACTCGCAAGTCTCTTTACTCGTTCCGTAATACTTCATCCCGCAACTAACTCATTAGTCACATTGCTTGCAAGGCTTATAGTGATCAGCATTACCGAGAGGGCCCAGAGATACCTCTCCGAAACACAGAGTGACAAATCCTATTCTTGATCTATGCCAACCCAACAAACACCTTCGGAGACACCTGTAGAGCATCTTTATAATCACCCAGTTACGTTGTGACGTTTGATAGCACACAAGGTGTTCCTCCGGTATTCGGGAGTTGCATAATCTCATAGTCTGAGGAACATGTATAAGTCATGAAGAAAGCAGTAGTAATGAAACTGTAATGATCATAATGCTAAGCTAACAGATGGGTCTTGTCCATCACATCATTCTCCTAATGATGTGATCCCATTCATCAATGACAACACATGTCTATGGTTAGGAAACATTTATCATGATATAAGGAAATATAAATAACAACTTTATTATTGCCTCTAGGGCATATTTCCTTCAGAAACTGCAATGATAAGAATGTGAGTATCATTAGATATGTATACTGCATAAATTCCCAACTAATCTTGCTTAATGCAATCATACGACTCAATACACCAGATGCATAGTCTTACTAAACCAAGATTAATAAAACATCACATTAACTCACGCAAAGCAGCAGCATCGACCCAGACGTGTACAGAGGAAAACTGAAGATCAACATGAAGACTAAAGAATGTGAATGGCTGGAAAACAAAATGATGCAGCACGTACATCCATGAGGAGTGGTAGGCACATGCAGCGACGCCGATTGGGTGACACTCTAGACGCCCTTCCCCCATAGGCACAACTAGCGTTGTTGTGTAGAGCGCACACGATGGCAGGGCGAGGGTGGGCACGGTGGCGTGTTGCCAACATTGGACACAGGTGAGGCCGAGCTAGGACCTGTGGGCCATTACATGTCAAACTCCTAGGCCTTCCTCATCGCGTCCTTCTCCCTAATCACATGAATGCCACTGCCGTGATCTGCCTCAACAACAATAAATAAATAAAATAGCAGATCGACCGATCAGCCCATGTATGGCATACATGATGTCGGGTGGTGGAGTTGTGCCCTCGGTTCATTCTTGTGGTGGTGCGCCGCCTTCCTTGGAGATGTCTGCTACCTCTTGAGCTTGCGTTGGTTTTCCCTTAAAGAGGAAATGGTGATGCAGCAAAGTAGCATAAGTATTTCCCTCCGTTTTTAGAACCAAAGTATCAATCCAGTAGGAGACAACGCATAAGTCACCGAATACCTGTACAAACAATCAACAACTTGCAACCAACGCGATAAAGGGGTTGTCAATCCCTTCACGATCACTCGCAAGATGTAAACAAGATCTGATAGAGATAGATAAACGGTAAAGTAAATATTTTTGGTATTTTTGGTTTATATATCGAAAAGTAAAGATTGCAAAATATTAGATCGGAAACTAGCAAGATGTAAACAAGATTCAATAATATGGAAAAGAGACCCGGGGGCCATAGGTTTCACTAGTGGCTTCTCTCAAGACAGCATATATTATGGTGGGTGAACGAATTACTGCCAAGCAATTGATAGAAAAGCACATAATTATGACAACATCTAAGGTAATGATCATGAACATAGGCATCACGTCCGTGTCAACTAGACTGACTCCTTCCTGCATCTACTACTATTACTCCACACATCGATCGCTATCCAGCATGCATCTAGAGTATTAAGTTCATAAAGAACGAAGTAACGCATTAAGCAAGACGACATGATGTAGAGGAATTAACTCAAGCAATATGATGAAAACCCCATCTTGTTATCCTCGATGGCAACAATACAATATGTGCCTTGCTGCCCCTACTGTCATTGGGAAAGGACACCGCAAGATTGAACCCAAAGCTAAGCACTTCTCCCATTGCAAGAAAGATCAATCTAGTAGGCCAAACTAAGCCAATAATTCGAAGAGACTTGCAAAGATATCAAATCATGCATATAAGAATTCAGAGAAGAACCAAATAATATTCATAGATAATCTTGATCATAAATCCACAATTCATCGGATCGCGGCAAACACACCGCAAAAGAGTATTACATCAAATAGATCTCCAAGAACATCGAGGAGAACATGGTATTGAGAATCAAAGAGAGAGAAGAAGCCATCTAGATAATATCTATGGACCCAAAGGTCTGTGGTAAACTACTCACGCTTCATCGGAGAGGTAATGGTGTTGATGTAGAAGCCCTCCATGGTCGAATCCCCCTCCGACGGGATGCCGGAAAAGGCCCCAAGATGGGATCTCACGGGTACAGAAGGTTGCGACGGTGGAAAAGTGGCTTCGTGGCTCTCCTGGATGTTTTTAGGGTATAAGAGTATATATAGGCGAAGGAACTAGGTCAGGAGAGCTATGAGGGGCCCACGAGGGAGGGGGGCGCGCCCTCCTACCTCGTGGTCGCCTCGTTGCCTCTCCGACTTCATCTCCAAGTCTTCTGGTTTGCTTTCGGTACAAGAAAGATCATAGCGAAGGTTTCATTCCGTTTGGACTCCATTTGGTTTTCCTTTTCTGCAAAACTCTAAAATAGGCAAAAAAAAACAGAAACTGGCACTGGGCCCTCGGTTAATAGGTTAGTCCCAAAAATAATATAAAAGAGCATATTAAATCCCATCAAACATCCAAAATAGAAATATAATAGCATGGAACAATCAAAAATTATAGGTACGCTGGAGACGTATCAAGCACCCCCAAGCTTAATTCCTGCTCGTCCTCGAGTAGGTAAATGATAAAAACATATTTTTTTGATGTGGAATGCTACCTAACATATTTATCAGTGAAATTTTCTTTATTGTGGCATGAATGTTCAGATCCGAAAGATTCAAGACAAAAGTTTAATATTGACATAAAAATAATAATACTTCAAGCATACTAATAAAGCAATTATGTCTTCTCAAAATAACATGGCCAAAGAAAGTTCATCCCTACAAAATCATATAGTTTGGCTATGCTCCATCTTCGTCACACAAAATATTCAAATCATGCACAACCCTGGTTTCAGCCAAGCAATTGTTTCATACTTTAGTATTCTCAAACTTTTTCAACTTTCACGCAATACATGAGCGTGAGCCATGGACATAGCACTATAGGTGGAATAGAATGGTGGTTGTGGAGAAGACAAAAAAGAGGGGATAGTCTCACATCAACTAGGCGTATCAACGGGCTATGGAGATGCCCATTAATAGCTACCAATGTGAGTGAGTAGGGATTTCCATGCAACGGATGCACTAGAGCTATACATATATGAAAGCTCAAAAAGAAACTAAGTGGGTGTGCATCCAACTTACTTGCTCATGAAGACCTAGGGCATTTGAGGAAGCCCATCGTTGGAATATACAAGCCAAGTTGTATAATGAAGAATTCCCACTAGTATATGAAAGTGACAAAACAAGAGACTCTCTATCATGAAGACCATGGTGCTATTTCGAAGCACAAGTGTGGAAAAAAGGATAGTAACATTGCCCCTTCTCTCTTTTTCTCTCATTTTTTATTGGCTTCTTTGGCCTCTTTTTTTATTTTTGATTGACTTCTTTGGCCTTTTTTTATTTCCTCACATGGGACAATGCTCTAATAATGATGATCATCACACTTCTATTTATTTACAATTCAAGAATTACAACTCGATACTTATAACAAAATATGACTTGATATGAATGCCTCCGGCACTATACGGGATGTGCAATGATTCAAGAGTGACATGTATGAAAGAATTATGAAAGGTGGCTTTGCCACAAATACGATGTCAACTACATGATCATGCAAAGCAATGTGACAATAATGGTGTGTGTCATAATAAACGAAACGGTGGAAAGTTACATGGCAATATATCTCGGAATAGCTATGGAAATGCCATAATAGGTAGGTATGGTGGCTGTTTTGAGGAAGGTAAATGGTGGGTGTATGGTACCAGTGAAAGTTGCACAACAAAAGAGAGGCTTGCAAAGGTGGAAGAGTGAGAGTGCGTATAATCCATGGACTCAACATTAGTCATAAAGAATTCACATACTTATTGCAAAAATCTACAAGTCATCAAACCAAAGCACTACGCGCATGCTCCTAGGGGAAGGGTTGGTAGGAGTTAACCATCACGCGATCCCGACCTCCACACATAAGGAGGACAATTAAAGAGATACCTCGTGCTTCAAATTTGTTACACAATGGTTACCATATGTGCATGCTACGGGACACGCAAACCTCAACACAAGTATTTCTTAAATTCACAATTACACCACTAGCATGACTCTAATATCACCATCTTCATATCTCAAAACAATCATAAAGAATCAAACCTCTCATAGTATCCAATGCACTTTTTTTAATGAAAGTTTTTATTATATCCATCTTGGATGCCCATCATATTAGGACTAGTTTTATAACCAAAGCTAATTACCATGCTGTTCTAAAAGACTCTCAAAATAATATAGGTGAAGCATGAGAGTTTAAAATTTCTATAAAATAAAGCCACCGCCGTGCTCTAAAAAGATATAAGTGAAGCACTAGAGAAATATTGTCTAGCTCAAAAGATATAAGTGAAGCACATAGAGTATTCTAATAAATCACGATTCATGCGTGTCTCTCCCAAAAGGTGTGTACAAAAATGATATTTGTGGTAAACTAAAAAGCAAAGGCTCAAATCATACAAGACGCTCCAAGCAAAACGCATATCACGTGGTGAATAAAAATATAGCCTCAAGTAAAGTTACCGATAGATGAAGACGAAAGAGGGGATGCCTTCCGGGGCATCCCCAAGCTTAGGCTTTTGGTTGTCCTTGAATTTTACCTTGGGGTGCCTTGGCATCCCCAAGCTTAGGCTCTTGCCACTCCTTATTCCATAGTCCATCAAATCCTTACCCAAAACTTGAAAACTTCACAACACAAAACTTCAACAGAAAATCTCATGAGCTCCGTTAGTATAAGAAAATAAATCACCACTTTAAGGTACTGTTGTGAACTCATTATTTATTTATAATGGTGTAATATCTATTGCATTCCAACTTCTACATGGTTCATACCCCCCGATACTACTCATAGATTCATCAAAATAAGCAAACAACACGCGAAAAACAGAATCTGTCAAAAACAGATCAGTCTGTAGTAATCTGTAACTCTCGAATACTTCTGTAACTCCAAAAATTCTGAAATAAATTGGTGGACATGAGGAATTTGTATATTAATATTCTGAAAAAAGAGTCAACTCAAAAGCACTCCTCTATAAAAAAAATGACAGCTAATCGGCAAAGTTTCTGTTTTTTACAGCAAGATCGCATTAACTTTCACCCAAGTCTTCCCAAAGGTTCTACTTGGCACAAACACTAATTGAAACTTAAAACCACATCTAACCAGAGGCTAGATGAATTATTTATTACTAAGAAGGAGCAAAAAGTAAAGAACACAAATAAAATTGGGTTGCCTCCCAACTAGCGCTATCGTTTAACGCCCCTAGCTAGGCATAAAAAACACGAATAGATCTAGGTATTGCCATATTTGGTTTTTATTCTTTTGAGGGAATTTTGTTCAAATCCGGGAGGTTCTTTAGGTTTCCCCTCATATTCAGAAATTTTTAGATCTAAAGCATCCAACCGTTTATTACAGAGAGTGATCAAAAGTTCGAGGTCCCTCGTGGGCTTGAGGTAAACCCGAAGATGGAGGTGATATACCAGCTACTCCTTCTACAATTTCATAAGCGATGTTGGGATCAATTTTAATAAAATTTCCTTTGGCAACAAAATACAAGAGTTGCCTATGGGCATGGTCAATCCGATGTAAAAATTACGGAGTAGGATTTTAAAATCTCCTTTTGTGGTGCAATTACGATAGGATTCTATCATCCTATACCAAGCATCCTTCAAATTTTCTCCTTTTTTCTGCTTGAAGTGAAGAGCTTCAAAGTCAGGAGACAATGGAGGGAAAGAAGAGCTAGTCATGGGTAAGAGAGGAGAAAGCGGACGGGAGAAGGGCGAAGAAAAGGCAAAGGTTTTTGAAAATCGTTTTAGAAGTGGGGGAGAGGAAAATGAGAGGCGGATGGCGAATAATGTAATGCAAGGGAGAAGAGTTTATGATGGATACTTGGTATGGCTTGACTTGACGTAGATCTCCCCAGCAACGGCGCCAAAAATTCTTATTGCTACCTCTTGAGCTTGGGTTTGTTTTCCCTTGAGGAGGAAAGGGTGATGCAACAAAGTAGCAAGTATTCCCCTCAGTTTTGAGAACCAAGGTATCAATCTAGTAGAAGATAACACACAAGTCACCGAATACCCGCACAAAGAATCAACAACTTGCAACCAACGTGGTAAAGGGGTTGTCAATCCCTTCACGATCACTCACAAAAGTGAGATCTGATAGAGATAGATAAACGGTAAAGTAAATATTTTTGGTATTTTTGGTTTATAGATAGGAAAGTAAAGATTGCAAAATACTAGATCGGAAACTAGCAAGATGTAAACGAGATTCAATAATATGGAAAAGAGACCCAGTGGCCATAGGTTTCACTAGTGGCTTCTCTCAAGATAGCATATATTACGGTGGGTGAACGAATTACTGCCGAGCAATTGATAGAAAAGCGCATAATTATGAAGACATCTAAGGCAATGATCATGAACATAGGCATCACGTCCGTGTCAATTAGATCGACTCCTGTCTGCATCTACTACTATTACTCCACACATCGACCGCTATCCAGCATGCATCTAGAGTATTAAGTTCATAAAGAACGAAGTACGCATTAAGCAATATGACATGATGTAGAGGAATTAACTCAAGCAATATGATGAAAACCCCATCTTGTTATCCTTGATGGCAACAATACAATACGTGCCTTGCTACCCCTACTATCACTGGGAAAGGACATCGCAAGATTGAACCCAAATCTAAGCACTTCTCCCATTGCAAGAAAGATCAATCTAGTAGGCCAAACTAAACCGATAATTTGAAGAGACTTGCAAAGATATCGAATCATGCATATAAGAACTCAGAGAAGAACCAAATAATATTCATAGATAATCTTGATCATAAATCCACAATTCATCAGATCTCGGCAAACACACCGCAAGAGAGTATTACATCGAATAGATCTCCAAGAACATCGAGGAGAACATGGTATTGAGAATCAAAGAGAGAGAAGTAGCCATCTAGCTAATAATTATGGACCCGAAGGTCTGTGGTAAACTACTCACGCTTCATCGGAGATGTAATGGTATTGATGTAGAAGCCCTCCGTGATTGAATCCCCCTTCGGTAGGACGCCGGAAAGGGCCCAAGATGAGATCTCACGGTTACAGAAGGTTGCGACGGTGGAAAAGTGGTTTCGTGGCTCTCTTGGATGTTTTTAGGGTATAAGAATATATATAGGCGAAGGAACTAGGTCAGGGGAGCTACGAGGGGCCCATGAGGGTGGGGGCGCGCCCTACCCCCTAGGCGCGCCCTCCTTCCTCGTGGCCGCCTTGTTGCCTCTCAGACTTCATCTCCAAGTCTTCTGGTTTGCTTTCGGTCCAAGAAAGATCATCGCGAAGGTTTCATTCCGTTTGGACTCCGTTTGGTATTCCTTTTCTGCAGAATTCTAAAATAGAAAAAAAAACAGAAACTGGCACTGGGCCCTCGGTTAATAGGTTAGTCCCAAAAATAATATAAAAGAGCATATTAAAGCCCATTAAACATCCAAAATAGATAATATAATAGCATGAAATAATAAAAAATTATAGATACGTTGGAGACATATCAATGCCACCGCTAGGCATGGTGGCCGCAACCCTGGAGTGGCCCTTCTCAGGGCGACCTCTGTGCGCTCGCCGCCATGCTTGCCCGACGGCCGACGCTACAATGAAGGAGGCGCTGGCAACGACCATGGAAGACCACGAGTGCTTCCACATTAACTTCGAGCCTCCATCCGGGTCGATGACTATTGATGGATGTCTTTGTTGGCCGTGGTATTGCCGATGAGGACTGCTTGTCGCGGCCACATGCTACGGCTTCCTCAGTGCCGAAGCACTTCATGATGACGCATGTTTTGATCATGAGGGCATCACTGTCCTCGAGGTTTGCGATGACGCAAACGTACAATACATGCATGACTCATCATTGAATCTAGTGAACATGTAGGTGAAGACGGGAACCTGGGACTAGGAGATTGGTAGGGTGACAAATGAGGAAGACGGAGAAGATAGCGAACTGGAGCGGTGCGACCTCGGCAACCTAGGGCATGGCGAAATCGAACAGTAGGTCATAGGAGCGAAGCTGCGCAAGCAGGGCCACTACCTGCGGCCTGGTGCCGTCGACGGCGACCTTGATAAGCTCAGCACCATCTGGTAAGACCTCGGTCGTGTGATACGTCTCCAGCGTATCTATAATTTTTGATTGTTCCATGCTATTATATTACCTGTTTTGGACGTTTATGGGCTTTACTAAGCACTTTTATATTATTTTTTGGACTAACCTATTAACCGGAGGCTCAGCCCAAATTGCAGTATTTTTTTCCTATTTCAGTGTTTCGCAGAAAAGGAATATCAACCGGAGTCCAAACGGAATGAAACCTTCGGGAGAGTTACTTTTGGAACAAACGCAATCCAGGAGACTTGGAGTGGACGTCAAGAAGCAAACGAGGAAGCCACGAGGAAGGAGGGCATGCCCCAGGGGGGTGGGCGCGCCCCCACCCTCGTGGGCCCCTCGTGGCTCCCCTGACCGACTTCTTTCGCCTATATATATCTACATACCCTGAAAACATCCAGGAGCACCACAAAACCCTATTTCCACCGCCGCAACCTTCTGTACCCATGAGATCCCATCTTGGGGCCTTTTTCGGCGCTCCGCCGGAGGGGGAATTGATCATGGAGGGCTTCTACATCAACGCCATAGCCTCTCCGATGAAGTGTGAGTAGTTTACCACAGCCCTCCGGGTCCATATTTATTAGCTAGATGGCTTCTTCTCTCTCTTTAAATCTCAATACAAAGTTCTCCTTGATCTTCTTGGAGATCTATTCGATGTAACTCTTTTTGCGGTGTGTTTGTCGAGATCCAATGAATTGTGGGTTTATGATCAAGTTTATCTATGAGAAATATTTGAATCTCCTCTGAATTCTTTTATGTATGATTGGTTATCTTTGCAAGTCTCTTCGAATTATCAGTTTGGTTCGGCCTACTAGATTGATCTTTCTTGCAATGGGAGAAGTGCTTAGCTTTGGGTTCAATCTTGCGGTGTCCTTTCCCAGTGACAGCAGGGGCAATAAGGCACGTATTGTATTGTCCATTGAGGATAAAAAGATGGGGTTATATCATATTGCTTGAGTTTATCCCTCTACATCATGTCATCTTGCCTAATGCGTTACTCTGTTCTTATGAACTTAATACTCTAGATGCATGCTGGATAGTGGTCGATGTGTGGAGTAATAGTAGTAGATGCAGAATCATTTCGATCTACTTGTCGAGAACGTGATGCCTATATACATGATCATGCCTAGATATTCTCATAACTATGCACTTTTCTATCAATTGCTTGACAATAATTTGTTCACCCACCGTAATACTTATGATAACTTAAGAGAAGCCACTAGTGAAACATATGCCCCCCGGGTCTATTTTCCATCATATAAGTTTCCAATCTACTTTATTTTGCAATCTTTACTTTCCAATCTATATCATAAAAGTACCAAAAATATTTATCTTATTATTATCTCTATCAAATCTCACTTTTGCAAGTGGTCGTGAAGGGATTGACAACCCCTTTATCGTGTTGGTTGCAAGGTTCTTGATTGTTTGTGTAGGTACGAGGGACTTGTGTGTAGCCTCCTACTGGATTGATACCTTGGTTCTCAAAAACTAAGGGAAATACTTACGCTACTTTGCTGCATCACCCTTTCCTCTTCAAGGGAAAACCAACACAGTGCTCAAGAGGTAGCAAGAAGGATTTCTGGCACCGTTGCCGGGGAAGTCTACGCTCAAGTCAAGACATACCAAGTACCCATCACAAAATCTTCTCCCTCACATTACATTATTTGCCATTTGCCTCTCGTTTTCCTCTCCCCCACTTCACCCTTGCCGTTTTATTCGCCCTCTCTTTCCCGTTCGCCTTTTTTCGCTTGCCTATTGTGTGCTTGTGTGTTAGATCATTTATTTCGTCATCATGGCTAGCTTTGGCTTCATTCCTTCGTCTCCTGATTTTGAAGTCCTCCACTTCAAACAAAGACAAGGAGAAAACTTAGAAGATGCTTGGTATAGGATGTTAGAATCCTATCATAGTTGCAATATAGAAGGAGATTTCAAGATTTTACTTCGCAATCTTTATGTTGGGCTAACCATATCCCATAGACAACTCCTTGATTTTGCCGCCAAAGAGAATTTTATTGAAATTGATCCTAGTTTTGCTTATGAAATTATAGAGGGGATAGTAGGAGTACTTCCCCTAAAAAAGGGACCACCCCTTACTCAAGAAGGAACCCAAATTTTAGAGAAATTATGTGAATTGCAAAAATCTATTGAACCTCTTAAAAATGTTGGTGGGAATCTCAACCGCATGAATACTTTGATTACACTTTGCAATAAGTGGTTGGATGCTCTAGATCTAAAGATCTCAGAGCATGAAGGAAAACGCAAGGAACCTCCCGGTTCCGAGCATAATTCCATTAAAAAGACGAATACCAAAGATGGCAATACTTAGATCTATTCTCGCTTTTATGCCTAGCTAGGGGCGTTAAACGATAGCGCTTGTTGGGAGGCAACCCAATTTTATTTTTGTTCTTTACTTTTTCCTCCTGTTTAGTATTAAATAATTCATCTAGCTTCTTTTTAGATGTGGTTTTATGTTTTAATTAGTGTTTGTGCCAAGTAGAACCTATAGGATCATCTTGGGTGATAGTTAATTTGATCTTGCTGAAAAACAGAAACTTTTGCATGCACGAGAATAATTTTAATAAATCACAGAAACGTGATTTTTAGTTTATTCTTTCTGCATAAGATTAATAGACAAATTTCCTAGTACTTCCTATTTTGGTAGGATTTTTAGAGTTCCAGAAATATTCTAAAGTTACATATTTCTACAGACTGTTCTGTTTTTGACAGATTCTGTTTTTCGTGTGTTGTTTCCTTATTTTGATGAATCTATGGCTAGTATCGGGGGGTATGAACCATAGAGAAGTTGGAATACAGTAGGTTTAACACCAGTATAAATAAAGAATGAGTTAATTACAGTACCTTAAACTGGTGGTTTGTTTTCTTGTACTAACGGAGCTCATGAGATTTTCTGTTGAGTTTTGTGTTGTGAAGTTTTCAAGTTTTGGGTAAAGATTTGATGGACTATGGAATAAGGAGTGGCAATAGACAAAGCTTGGGGATGCCCAAGGCATCCCAAGATAAATTCAAGGACAACCAAAAGCCTAAGCTTGGGGATGCCCCGGAAGGCATCCCCTCTTTCGTCTTCGTCTATCGGTAACTTTACTTGGAGCTATATTTTTATTCACCACATGATATGTGTTTTGCTTGGAGCGTCTTGTTTGATATGACTCTTTGCTTTTTAGTTTACCACAATCATCCTTGCTGTACACACCTTTTGGGAGACACACACATGAATCGGAATTTATTAGAATACTCTATCTGCTTCACTTATATCTTTTGAGCTAGACAATTTTGCTCTAGTGCTTCACTTATATCTTTTTAGAGCACGACAGTGGTTTTATTTTATAGAAATTATTGATCTCTCATGCTTCACTTATATTATTTTGAGAGTATTTTAGAACAGCATGGTATTTGCTTTGGTTATAAAATTGGTCCTAATATGATGGGCATCCAAGTTGGGTATAATAAAAACTATCATATAGAGTGCATTGAACACTATGATCAATTTGATACTTGATAATTGTTTTGAGATATAAAGGTGGTAATGTTAGAGTCATGCTAGTTGGGTAATTATAAAATTGAGAAATACTTGTGTTGAAGTTGGCAAGTCCTGTAGCATGCACGTATGGTGAACGTTGTGTGACAAATTTGAAGCATGGGGTGTTCTTTGATTGCCTTCCTTATGAGTGGAGGTCGGGATCGCATGATGGTTAACTCCTACCAACCCTTCCCCTAGGAGCATGCGTAGTAGTACTTTTCTTCGAGGGCTAATAAACTTTTGCAATAAGTATATGAGTTCTTTATGACTAATGTGAGTCCATGGATTATACGCACTCTTACCCTTCCGCATTTTGCTAGCCTCTTCGGTACCGTGCGTTGCCATTTCTCACCTTGAGAGTTGGTGCAAACTTCGCTAGTAAGTCCAAACCCCGTGATACGATATGCTCTACCACAAATAAACCTCCTTATATCTTCCTCAAAACAGCCACCTGACACGTCTCCAACGTATCTATAATTTTTTATTGTTCCATGCTATTATATTACCCCTTTTGGATGTTTATGGAATTTATTTTACATATTTATATCATTTTGGGACTAACCTACTAACTGGAGGTCCAGCCCATATTGCTGTTTTTTTTGCCTATTTCAGTATTTCGAAGAAAAGGAATATCAAACGGAGTCCAAACGGAATGAAACCTTCGGGAGCGTGATTTTTGGAACGAACGTGATCCAGAGGACTTGGAGTGCAAGCCAAGAAGCAGCCGAGGCGGCCACGAGGGTGGAGGGCGCGCCCACCCCTACAGGGCACGCCCCCTGTCTCGTGGGCCCCTTGGGCGGCCACCGACCTACTTCTTCCTCCTATATATACCCACGTACCCTGAAAAACATCGAGGGAGCCAACGAAAAATAATTTCCACCGCCGTAACCTTCTGTATCCGCGAGATGCCATCTTGGAGCCTTCGCCGGTGCTCCGCCGGAGGGGGAATCGACCACGGAGGGCTTCTACATCAACACCATAGCCCCTCCGATGAGTTGTGAGTAGTCTGTGGTTATTAGCTAGATGGCTTCTTCTCTCTTTTTGGATCTCAATACCATGTTCTCCCCCTCTCTTGTGGAGTTCTATTCGATGTAACTCTTTTTGTGGTGTGTTTGTCGAGATCCGATGAATTGTGGGTTTATGATCAAGTTTATCTATGAGAAATATTTGAATCTCCTCTGAATTATTTTATGTATGATTGAGTTATCTTTGCAAGTCTCTTCGAATTATCAATTTGGTTTGGCCTACTAGATTGATCTTTCTTGCCATGGGAGAAGTGCTTAGCTTTGGGTTCAATCTTGCGATGTCTCTACCCAGTGACAGCAGGGGCAGCAAGGCACGTATTGTATTGTTGCCATCGAGGATAAAAAGATGGGGTTTATATCATATTGCTTGAGTTTATCCCTCTACATCATGCCATCTTTCTTAATGTTACTCTGTTCTTATGAACTTAATACTCTAGATGCATTTGGATAGCGGTCGATGTGTGGAGTAATAGTAGTAGATGCAGCAGCAGAGTCGGTCTACTTGTCGCGGACGTGATGCCTATATACATGATCATGCCTAGATAATCTCATAATTATTCGCTTTTCTATCAATTGCTTAACAGTAATTTGTTCACCCACCGTAATAATTATGCTATCTTGAGAGAAGCCACTAGTGAAACCTATGGCCCGCGGGTCTATCTTTTATCATATAAGCTTTCAATCTACTTTTATTTGCATCTTTACTTTTCCAATCTATATTATAAAATACCAAAAATATATTTATCTTATCATACTATCTCTATCAGATCTCACTTTCGCAAGTGGCCGTGAAGGGATTGACAACCCCTTTATTGCGTTGGTTGCGAGTTCTTTGTTTGTTTGTGTAGGTACGTGGGACTTTTGAGGAGCCTCCTACTGGATTGATACCTTGGTTCTCAAAATCTGAGGGAAATACTTATGCTACTATTGCTGCATCACCCTTTGCTCTTCAAGGAAAACCAACGCAAGCTCAAGACGTAGCAAGAAGGATTTCTGGCGCCGTTGCCGGGGAGGTCTTCGCTCAAGTCAAGACATACCAAGTACCCATCACAAACTCATCTCCCTCGCATTTACATTATTTGCCATTTGCCTCTCGTTTTCCTCTCCCACTTCAACCTTGCCGTTTTATTTGTCCTCTCTTTCCCAATCTTCTTCTATCGCTCTCGCTTGTCTTTTTGTGTGCCTGTTTGTCCTTATGGCTTTGCCTAAGAGTACCGACCTCCTTCTTAGAAGGTTGGAAGAGATTGAATCAAATATTAGAAGATTTATGACTTTGCAATTTGAGCATAATAATTTCTTCAGAAAAGAGCTTAAAGAACAAAAAAGTTTTTTGGGGTTTATGAATAAGGAGCTTGATGACATGTCTAAAGAATTTTATGGTTTGAACTCTCAAATTACCCGGCTTGAAAATTCTATAGCCAAAATTTCTGATAAGCAAGCTACCTTAGTCAATAAGATGGCTGCCAAACCAGAAAAATTAGGTGAAAATAATGATGAAGATCTTAAAGTTATTGATGTGTCCCCTATTAGATCTTTGTTTTACAATATGAATCTTAATAATAATGGGACTGGAGATGAGTCAACTTTATTTAGAAGGTGTCCCAATAATTCGAAGTTTTTAGATCTTGATGCTAAATTTGGTAAAAGTGGGATTGGAGAGGTCATGACTTTAAATAGCATTGAACCCACTATCTCAGATTTCAAGGAATTTGATTATGATAATTATTCTTTAGAAGGTTGTATTTCCTTGTTGCAATCCGTTGTTAATTCTCCTCATGCTTATAGTCAAAATAAAGCTTTTACCAAACATATTGTTGATGCCTTGATGCAATCTTATGATGAAAAACTTAATTTGGAAGTTTCTATACCTAGAAAACTTAATGATGAGTGGGAACCTACTATAAAGATTAAAATTAAAGATCATGAGTGTTTTGCTTTGTGTGATTTGGGTGCTAGTGTTTCCATGATTCCAAAAACTTTATGTGATATTCTACGTTTCCATGATCTTGATGATTGCTCTTTAAATTTGCACCTTGCGGATTCCACCATTAAAAATCCAATGGGAAGGATCAATGTTGTTCTCATTGTTGCAAATAGAAATTTGGTGCCCATAGATTTTATCGTTCTTGATATAGATTGCAATCTTTCTTGCCCTATTATTCTTGGTAGACCTTTCCTTAGAACGATTGGCGCGATTATTGATGTGAAGGAAGGGAATATTAGATTCCAATTTCCATTAAGGAAAGGCATGGAGCACTTTCCAAGAAAGAAAATTAAATTACCTTATGAATCTATCATGCGGGCTACTTATGAATTGAGTGCCAAAGATGACATTACTTAGATCTATCTTCACTTTTATGCCTAGCTAGGGGCGTTAAACGATAGCGCTAGTTGGGAGGCAACCCAATTTTATTTGTGTTTTTGTTTTTGTTTTTGTTTAGTAATAAATATTGCATCTACCTTCTGTTTAGATGTGTTTTTATGTTTTAGTTAATGTTTGTGCCAAGTAGAACCTATAGGATAACCTATGGTGATAATTAATTTGATTCTGCTGAAAAACAGAAACTTTGCGCACACGAAATTAGTTTTTTTAAATCACAGAAACGTTCTTTTGTGTTGATTCTTTTTGCTGCTGATCAATAGACAAATTTCCCAGGACTTCCTATTTTGGTAGGATTTTTAAAGTTCCATAAGTTTGCTTTAGTTACAGATTTCTACAGACTGTTCTGTTTTTGATAGATTCTGTTTTTGTGTGTTGTTTGCTTATTTTGATGCATCTATGGCTAGTATTAAGTGGTATGAACCATAGAGAACTTGGAATACAGTAGGTTTAACACCAATATAAATAAAGAATGAGTTCATTACAGTACCTTATGTGGTGGTTTTGCTTTCTTTCACTAACGGAGCTTATGAGATTTCCTGTTGAGTTTTGTGTTGTGAAGTTTTCAAGTTTTGGGTAAAGATTTGATGGACTATGGAATAAGGAGTGGCAAGAGCCTAAGCTTGGGGATGCCCATGGCACCCCAAGATATTCAAGAATATCCAAAAGCCTAAGCTTGGGGATGCCCCCGGAAGGCATCCCCTCTTTCGTCTTTGTTCATTGGTAACTTTACTTGGAGCTATATTTTTATTCGCCACATGATATGTGTTTTGCTTGGAGCGTCGTGTATGATATTAGTATTTGCTTTTTAGTTTTCCACAATCATCCTTGCTGTACACACCTTTTGGGAGAAGTCCACTTGATTGAAATTTATTAGAATACTCTATGTGCTTCACTTATATCTTTTGAGCTAGATAGTTTTTACTCTAGTGCTTCACTTATATCTTTTAGAGCATGGCGGTGGCTTAATTTTGTAGAAATTGCTAGTCTATCATGCTTCACTTATATTATTTTGAGAGTCTTTTAGAACAGCATGGTATTTGCTATGGTTATAAAATTGGTCCTAGAATGGTAGGCATCCAAGTTGGGTATAATAAAAACTATCATAGAAAGTGAATTGGATGCTATGATCAACTTGATACTTGATAATTGTTTTGAGATATGGAGGTAGTGATATTAAAGTCATGCTAGTTGGGTGATTATGAATTTAAAGAATGCTTGAGTTGAAGTTTGTGATTCCCGTAGCATGCACGTATGGTGAACCGCTTTGTGATGAAGTTGGAGCACAATTTTATTTATTGATTGTCGTCCTTATGAGTGGCAGTCGGGGACGAGCGATGGTCTTTTCCTACCAATCTATCCCCCTAGTAGCATGCATGTAATACTTTGTTTTTGATGACTTGTAGATTTTTGCAATAAGTATATAAGTTCTTTTGACTAATGTTGAGTCCATGGATTATACGCACTCTCACCCTTCCACCATTGCTAGCCTCTCTTGTGCCGCACAACTTTCGCCGGTACCATACACCTACCATATACCTTCCTCAAAACAGCCACCATACCTACTGTCGGTGTCAAAACCGGCGGATCTCGGGTAGGGGGTCCCGAATTGTGCGTCTAGGCGGATGGTAACAGGAGACAAGGGACACGATGTTTTTACCCAGGTTCGGGCCCTCTCGATGGAGGTAAAACCCTACTCCTGCCTGATTGATATTGATGATATGGGTAGTACAAGAGTGGATCTACCACGAGATCAAGGAGGCTAAACCCTAGAAGCCAGCCTATGGTATGATTGTTGTAATTGTTGTTCGTCCTACGGACTAAAACCCTCCGGTTTATATAGACACCGGAGAGGGCTAGGGTTACACAGAGTCGGTTACAATGGTAGGAGATCTACATATCCGTATCGCCAAGCTTGCCTTCCATGCCAAGGAAAGTCCCATACAGACACGGGACGAAGTCTTCAATCTTGTATCTTCATAGTCTTGGAGTCCGGCCGATGATGATAGTCCGGTTATCCGGACACCCCCTAGTCCAGGACTCCCTCCGTAGCCCCCGAACCAGGCTTCAATGACGTCGAGTCCAGCGCATATATAGTCTTCGGCGTTGCAAGGCGGGTTCTCCTTCAAATTCCATGTGCTTGCCGGATAGTGTCCGGCTCCCTTATAAATGTTGCGCTCCTTGGCTTCCACGCCCAATAATGGCCTTCTTCCACGCGTCGCACGAATGCGAAAAGCCAGGGTATCTTTTATGTTTTACCCCCTAGCTGCGCAAGTAATCTGCCTATAAGAGAGATAAGAATCCAGATCCAAATCACACCATCCTTCTTCCGCGAGTACTCATCGGAGCGCTTCTGACCGAAAACCCATTCCATCATGGACCGTCGACGCGGCTCCTCTTCTCGCGCTCCCAGCCCTCCGCCAGGAGATTGGAGGAGATGCTCAGTTCCGCACAATGAGATGGTGAAGCTTCAAGCGGAGGGATATCTTCCTCCGGCCTTTATGGTCCCGATTCGAGCCGGGCTGGCCACCTACAAAGGCGGGAAGCAAGCGGAGGCCACCCCTAGTCCCTCTAAAGGAGAGCGGGTGTGCTTCGTCCCCTATCTAATAAGAGGGCTCGGATTTCCCATGCATCTGTTCCTCCGCGGGCTTCTGGAGTTCTATGGACTCCAACTCCATCACCTTATGCCCGCCTCTATTCTGCACATCGCAGGTTTCGTAGCTCTTTTCGAGCTATTCTTGGGCATCGAGCCTCATTTTGCGCTGTGGAAGAGGCTATTCTGCCTCGTACCCCGTTCTCACGAGGGGTCAATATATCAAGTGGGCGGAGCCGAAATATGGCGCATCGCCGGGACCGGATATCCATCCGGAACCCCAAAGAAGGCGTTCGAAGACTGGCCTTCGGAATGGTTTTACATAGAAGACGCTCCCCTGCCGGACCCAGTTCGGATCGGCCTCCCGGAGTTCAGCAAGGCTCCTCTGAAGAAACGCCTAAGTTGGCGCCCGCGGAGCCCTCAACTGGAGGAAGACAAGGGCGTCCATTATTTGATGGGCCGGATAAGGTTGCTAGCCCATTCCGGATTGACCATGATTGGAGTCATGGCCACGTGCATAATGCGGGGGGTGCAGCCGCTGCAATACAGGGGCCACCCTATGTGGGATTTCAACGGGGAAAATGATGCCACCCGTCATGGCCGCAAAGGGCCGGGATCGGCTGAAGATCTGGTGAAGATTCTGTCCGGCCTGTACAAGGGGGAGAAGGAGGACTTCCTCCAGACAAGCCCATTGAATGGGTTCTCCATGAATAACCCTCGGCGCTGGGTAAGCAGACATTTTGTTTATCCGACCCATGCTTTCAAAGTTAAGTACCTTACTTTACGATTTCGATGCAGGAGCTGCGTCGGGATGTGGAGGGCATACATAGTCCGGCTCCACAACCCGAGGATCGAGGAAGATCCCTTGATCCGGCCTCCGAAGAGGACCCGGAAATAAAGGTGGAGCTAATTGACGGGGTGTTCCACCAACTCAGCATGGACAATGCTCTAGTCGCCATTACGACTGACTACCCCGGCCTATCTCCGGCTCCCCAGGTGATTGTGACCGAAGTCCTGACACCATTATTTCGTCCTTGTGCATTTCTGACCACCGTATACAATGGTGTCTCGCAGGAGGTGCCTTCAAGGCAGGAAGCCGAGCCCACGGCAGCTAGCCAACAAGGGTCAGTCCGGCCCAGCAGGCGGAAGAGGAGTGCGGCGCGGATCGAAACGTCACCGCAACGGTATAGCTCGCGACTATTATTTAGGAAAAGGATTCCCAGGAGGTGTATTAACGCTCATGACCTTTCCAGGAGAAAGAGCACTCGCCGGACTGTGTCCGGTGGGGTTGCCAACCAAGCCTCCGCCTACCAGGCTCCAACACCTGGTCCGGAGGGGGAGGCGAGCGCCAGACGCGGGCCGGATTCTCCTCCAGCGGAGGATGCCGACCGGTTGTCCGCCACCAGGTCTGAGGTGGAGAGCGCCATGAATCATAGGCGTCGCCGGACAGTTCTGCGTGACGCGTGTTTCTCCCCAGAGGCGTTGAATGCCTTTAACGCGGGAGACACGCACCTCCGTGCCGCTCAAGATGGTTTAACCAGAGCCACGGAGCAATATGTAAAAGACATACGGGTAAGATATTTTAATGGTTGTATATGCCAGTAACCCCCGAGACTTAAAGTAGTTAAAGTAGCTGATTTAAGGAACATATAATTTGCAGGATCTTACAGAGAAGAATACCCGATTGTCCCAGGAGCTGCAAGGGTGCAGATCCCAACTTGAGGCCGCACTGGTTGCCGCCGAAGGAGGCACAGAAACCCCCTTCGGTAAAACATTATTTCAGAAAAATAAGCGGTGTGCGGCGTGCGTATAAATCTGACAATGGTATTGCAGACGTTGCCGGACTTGATCCGGACAAGCAACAACTACTGCGCCAGCTGAAGGCCAGCGAGAGGGCGCTTACGAAGGTGCAGCAGGAAAGGAACAAACTCCAGGATGCCCACGCCCAGCTTGGAGAAGAGCTGAAAGGTGTTCGGGCCGAGCTGTCTGGCTCCGTGAAGGAGAATCAACGGCTTCGTCGCGGCATCTATAGTAAGTGCTTGAGCGAACTCCTTTGAAAAGAAGAGTTCGGCGAGGAAGTCAATTGACAGAAATATGTCTGTAGGTGTGCTTATAGGTCGCCCTGCGGAGGAGATGCCCGTCTCAATGGGTGATCAACTTCCCGAGCTGGTGCAACTGCTCGAACGAGTTCGGCAGGCGATGAGCGGCGTCGTCCAGGCCTTATGGCCGTCCCTCTCCCTACCCGAGGGCCTTGGAGAGCTTGCGGAGAAGCTTCAGGGAGCGCAGCAGCGCTTCCGCTTATGGAAGATATCGGCCTGCCGCCAAGGTGCCAGGGAGGCCTGGGCCATGGTGAAGATGCGGTACAAGAAGGCGGATCCTAACCACATGGCCGAGGTCGGACCTGTGGGGCCCGATGGGAAGGAGATCCCAGTGAGCTTAGTGTACGGCCAAGTAGAGTTGGCCGCTAAATATTCCCAACGGGACTATAAATTAGACAGCTGTTAGGCGGGATTGAGGAGGATCTGATCGGTCGATTTGTGATGTATTTAAAATGACATGTAAAATGCCTTCTAGCCGGATTATAGATCGTTTGTCTTTGCCGACCTTTTCCCTTCAACCTCGGGACCCTAGAGTCCGGAGTGTGTCCGTTAAGAAAAAACCGGGGCATGCATGGAGACCAGGCGTAGGGGTCATTATTGCTTTATCAGACAAGTGCCCAACTAGTTATGTTATATTACATGGTTAGTAAGAAACATCTTCCAGGGAGAATAGTTCCGTTAAGGGTTCCTTTCCCTGGGAGGCATGCCCTAAAGTGCATGTCCGGACTGCGAAAAGAGCAGGAAAACAACTGGGGGCAGATAAATGAATAGGTAAAAAATCATCTTTCAAGTCACCGACCGAATATTCCCTTAAGAACGCTAGCTTTCGGCTTCACCCATCCGAGGTACACATCCGGTGACCCGCGATAACAATCGCAGAGGTGCTCCTTTACCTCCTAGCCGAACAACCGGGAGCGAGGGGTAAGCAGAGAGCCGAGCAACCTAGCTTGGCCAAAACTTAAGTCATATCGATGCATATAATGGTGAATAAAAGGTACATGTGGAAGTTTGACACATGTGCTGGGCATGAAGCCCGTATAAGTAAGCTTCTGGTAAAGAAGCCCCCAGGTATAATGAGTGCGGATAGCACATCAAGTGTGTGCGAACAATGCGCAATAGGCCTCTAAGGGCTTTTATGAAAAAGGTGAGAGAAAAGAGAGAAATAAAAGACGGCTGAGGTATAAAAACATGGACGAAGGAAGGAAACGAACTCTTAGTCCGGCGCTAGGCGTAAAATCTTCGGAGGCGGGCCGCGTTCCATGGGTTCGGCTCGAGTCGGTTGTCCGATGCACTTCGCAGACGGTATGCTCTGCCGGTCAGGACTTGGTCGATGATGAAGGGACCCTCCCATTTGGGCTTAAGTTTGTCCTTTTTCTTGTCCGGCAGGCGTAGAACTAGTTCGCCAACATTGTAAGTTTTAGCCCGTACTTCTCTGCTTTGATATCTTGAGCCTGCTGGCGATAGAATGCGGAGCGGGCCTTTGCCACATCGCGTTCTTCCTCCACGCGTCCAAGCTGTCCTGCCGATCCAGCTCAGCTTCTCTTTCTTCGTACATGCGCTTTTCGAGGTGAGTCATGAATGATGTCGCAGGCAAAACTGCCTCTGCGCCGTATACCATGAAAAATGGTGTGAATCCGGTAGTACGGTTGGGCGTTGTCCGTAGCCCCAGTCGGAGTCAAGCTCCTCTACCCGGTCGTGTTAGATTCCGTAAGGGACCGCACTAGTCTGGGTTTGATGCCGCTCATTATTAGACCATTTGCTCGTTCCACTTGACCGTTGGTTTGAGCATGATAGACTGAAGCGTAATCGAGCTTAATGCCCATATTTTTGCACCATAATTTAACCTCGTTGGCCGTGAAGTTCGTGCCGTTATCGGTAATGATGCTATGGGGGACGCCATAATGGTGTACTACCCCGGATATGAAGTCTATCACTGGTCCGGACTCTGCCGTTTTAACTGGCTTGGCCTCTATCCATTTGGTGAATTTGTCCACCATGACCAATAGGTACTTTTGCTTGTGGGTTCCCCCTTTAAGGGGTCCAACCATGTCAAGCCCTCGGACATGACGGCCGGTGATGGGTATAGTTTTGAGGCGGTGGGTGGCATATGGCTCGATTAGCAAAGAGCTGACAACCAGCGCATCTTTGGACTAAGTCCTGAGCATCTGCCCGGGCCGTCGGCCAATAAAATCCTGTACGGAATGCCTTGCCTACAAGGGCCCGAGCTGCGGCGTGGTGTCCGCCTAGTCCAGCATGAATTTTAGCCAGAAGGTTTCGCCCTTCCTCTTCGGAGATACACCTTTGAAGGACTCCGGTTGTGCTTTTCTTATAGAGTTCTCCCTCGTGGACCTTGTAGGCTTTAGATCGCCAAACTATGCAGCGGGCCTCGTTTTGATCTTCGGGAAGTTCCTGCCTAAGTAAGTAGGCTAGGAATGGCTCTGTCCACGGGGCGATTACTGCCATTATTTCGTGGGCTGAAGGTGTTATTTCATCGGCTGAGTCGCCGATTATGTCAGATTGTTCTGTGTTGGGTGGTGCGGCTGCTTCCGGGTTGTTATTTCCGGACTCCTCTTCCCATAGTACGGATGGCTTAAAGAGCCGTTCCAGGAAGATGTTTGGAGGGACAGCGTCGCGTTTCGCGCCGATGCGTGCCAATACGTCGGCTGCTTGGTTATTATCCCGGGCTACATGGTGGAATTCGAGTCCTTCGAACCGAGCTGACATTTTTAGGACAACGTTACGATAGGCTGCCATTTTCGGATCCTTGGCGTCAAAGTCTCCATTTACTTGGGATATTGCAAGGTTTGAATCCCCGCGCACCTCTAGGCGTTGAATGCCCATGGAGATTGCCATCCGGGGGCCATATAGGAGGGCCACGTATTCGGCTGCATTGTTGGAGTCCGTGTACATTATCTGAAGTACGTATTGGACTGTGTCCCCGGTTGGGGACGTCAATACGATGCCAGCCCCCAAGCCGGCCAACATTTTGGAGCCGTCGAAATGCATAATCCAATTTGAGTATGCGCCGTACTCTTTAGGGAGTTCGGCTTCAGTCCATTCAGCGACAAAGTCAGCCAAGACTTGCGACTTTATAGCTCGCCGAGGTTTGTAAGTTATATCGAATGGTAAGAGCTCAATGGCCCATTTTGCAATCCTGCCCGTCGCGTCACGGTTGTTTATAATGTCGTTGAGGGGTACTTCGGAGGCCACTGTTATCGAACACTCTTGAAAGTAGTGTCGGAGCTTCCGAGATGCCATGAACACCGCGTACGCTATCTTTTGATAGTGCGGGTAACGGACTTGCGGGGAGTTAAGGCGGTGGATCGTAGTACACTGGTTTTTGAAGAGAATTTATTCCTTCATTTCTCGTTCGACGACGAGTACCGCGCTTACAACTTGATGTGTTGCGCGATGTATAACAACATTGGTTCGCCTCGTTAGGCGCAGCCAGGACGGTTGTTGCCAATATGGCTTTTATTTCTTCAAGTCCGCGGTGGCAGCATCCGTCCACTCGAAGTGTTCGGTGCGCCTGAGGAGGCGATAGAGGGGCAATGCCTTTTCTTCCAAACGGGAGATAAAGCGGCTTAGAGCCGCCACGCATCCAGTCAATTTTTGTATTTGTTTGAGGTCTTTTGGAATATCCAGCTGTGACAGAGCTCGGATCTTGGCTGGGTTTGCTTCAATTCCTCTACCGGATACAATGAAGCCCAGGAGCTTTCCGGCTGGTACGCCGAAAACCCATTTTTCCGGATTCAGCTTAATGTCTTATGCTCGAGGGTTGTCGAATGTGAGCCTCAAATCGTCTACTAGAGTCTCGACGTCTTTGGTTTTGACGACTACGTCGTCTATGTATGCCTCTACTGTTTTGCCGATCTGGGTAGCCAAACATGTCTGAATCATGCGCTGATATGTTGTGCCGGCGGTTTTGAGTCCGAAAGGCATCGTGTTGAAGCAGAATGGTCCATATGGAGTAATGAATGCCGTTGCGGCTTGGTCTGCCTCCGCCATCTTGATTTGATGGTAGCCGGAGTGTGCGTCAAGGAAGCACAATGAATCGTGCCCTGCAGTAGCATCGATTATTTGGTCGATCGGGAAGGGGAAGGATCCTTTAGGCAGGCCTTGTTGAGGTCTTTGAAATCGACACATAGGCGCCAGGATTTGTCCTTCTTTGGTACCATTACCAGGTTTGCTAGCCAGTCCGGATGTTTGATGTCTCTAATGAATACGGCTTCCAGTAGTTTGGCTAGCTCTTCTCCCATTGCCTGTCTTTTGGGTTCGGAAAATCGCCGAAGAGCCTGTTTGACTGGCTTGAATCCTTTTAGGATGTTTAGGCTGTGTTCTGCCAATCTGTGTGGGATTCCTGGCATATCTGAAGGGTGCCAGGCAAAGATGTCCCAATTTTCCCGAAGGAATTCTCGCAGTGCGGCATCTACATCAGGGTTCAACTGTGCCCCGATGGAGGCCGTCTTTGTTGGGTCCGTTGGATGGACCTGGAATTTGACTATTTCATCCGCTGGTTTAAAGGAGGTGGAATTGGATCTCTTATCGAGTATCACATCGTCCCTATTCACCGTAGAGCGCAGCGCAGTGAGTTCCTCTGCCGCTAGGGCTTTGGATAGTGCCTCCAGGGCTAATGCGGCTGTCTTGTTTTCGGCGCGGAGTGCTATGTCCGGATCACTAACGAGAGTGATTATTCCACCGGCCTGCATCTTAAGCTTCATGTACCCGTAATTGGGTATGGCTTGAAAAATTGTGAATGCCTCTCGTCCTAATATAGCGTGACATCCGCTGCTGAACGGGCCACTTGGGCGTGACCTCTTCGGACCTGTAATTGTCCGTGAGCGAACACCACATCAAGTGTGATTTTTCTCCTGCAGCGCGCTTCCGGCTAGGGATTATTCCTCTAAAGGTTGTGCTGCTTCACTCAATGCGGCTCCAGTCTATTTCCATTTTTTGAAGAGTTTCCTCGTAGATGAGGTTTAGTCCGCTGCCGCCATCCATGAGTACCTTGGTAAGACGAAAGCCGTCCCCTATTGGACTGAGGACCAATGCGGCTGGTGCTCGGGCTGTTCGGAATTTGGGTTCGTCGCTGGCGTTGAAGGTGATGGCTGTGTCGCTCCATGGATTTGTTGTTGCTACTTGGTAGACTTCTGCGAGTCTGCGGATTGTTCGTTTTTGCATATTATTTGATGCGAAAGTCTCGAAGACTGTTGACACCGTACTGGTGCTGTTGGAGTGGTTTTCCGGGGCTAGAAGCTCCTCGCCACTTTTGGCCACCTGCGCAGTATCCAACATGCTCGAAGGCTATGTGTTGGGGTGGGCATATCAGATCGTGTGAATTTTACAGGGTCCGCTGAGCCATCCCTCCAGTACGGTTCCGTGCCCTTTATGGGGTTTTTGCTTTTTGGTTTTTGTACCTGGTGCCTGAGTGTGATGCACCCTTTTGTTACGGACTAGGGTTGTATTCGGGGCCGGATTGTCCCAAACTTAGTTTTGGTTTTCCGAAAACTCTCCATCGCACAGTACTTTCGTACTATGGACGCCAGGTCGGTGAAGCGTGTAATTTCACGGCGACTGACGGTGTTCAAGATTCCCTCGTCCGTGCAATTATTGCAGAAAATTGAAATTGCGTTTTCCTCTCGGCAGTCCTTTATCCTGTCCATAACCAGGAGGAATCTGGCCCAGTAATGATGTACTGTTTCAGCGGGCTCTTGCCGGATTTGAGATAGATCGCATATGTCTGGGTGGGTGGGTGGAATTGAGTCCGGAACCCTACCCATCTCGAGGCTCAAGGGCCGAGAAGTTTCTGAATTTGGAAGCTTGGATTGCTGGACATTGTCCAACGAGTCCGGTCCGATGCCTGACTTTAGGTTCAGTGCTTGATCGAAGCCCGTCCCTCCGCGGGAATCCGGCATGGAGGGTTCGGGAGCCCGGACATGACTAGTTTTCAATATAGGAGAAGAGTCACCGCGTTGTTCCTCTACCACCGCAACGTGGTGGGTAACCTGGGGAGAGTTAATCTCTCTCAGATCGGATTTAAGCCCGATCTGATTGTAGTCTGTAGCGACTCCCAGGGCGGCGATGTGATCCAAGAGCTCGTTTATGGACGAGAGCTCTATTGGATCCAGCTGCTCAGCGAATTCCGAGTTGACGTGAAGATTGCTTTTGATGACCCGAGAGGTCATCGTCGAAGCGGTGGCCGAACAGGTGGTCATGAGAAAACCACCCAGCCAGATAGTTTGGCCGGCGGCCAAGGCTCCTTTGGCGAAGATACCGTCTTTAAAGATGGGAAGAGGCATCCTTCCTATCGGTGACGGCACAGAGGAACTCTCAATGAAAGCACCAATGTCGGTGTCAAAACCGGCGGATCTCGGGTAGGGGGTCCCGAACTGTGCGTCTAGGCGGATGATAACAGGAGACAAGGGACACGATGTTTTTACCTGTGTTGGGCCCTCTCGATGGAGGTAAAACCCTACTTCTGCCTGATTGATATTGATGATATGGGTAGTACAAGAGTGGATCTACCCGAGATCAAGGAGGCTAAACCCTAGAAGCCAGCCTATGGTATGATTGTTGTAATGGTTGTTCGTCCTACGGACTAAAACCCTCCGGTTTATATAGACACCGGAGAGGGCTAGGGTTACATAGAGTCGGTTACAATGGTAGGAGATCTACATATCCGTATCACCAAGCTTGCCTTCCACGCCAAGGAAAGTCCCATCCGGACACGGGACGAAGTCTTCAATCTTGTATCTTCATAGTCTTGGAGTCCGGCCGATGATGATAGTCTGGCTATCCGGACACCCCCTAGTCCAGGACTCCCTCACCTACCTATTATGGCATTTCCATAGCCATTCCGAGATATATTGCCATGCAACTTTCCACCATTCCGTTTATATGACACACATTACTATTGTCATGTTGCTCTTTGCATGATCATGTAGTTGACATCATATTTGTGGCAGGGCCACCTTCATAATTTTCATACATGTCGCTCTTGATTCATTGCATATCCCGATACACCGCTGGAGGCATTCATATAGAGTCATATATTGTTCTAGTTTTGAGTTGTAATTCTTGAGTTGTAAATCAATAAAAGTGTGATGATTTTCATTATTAGAGCATTGTCCCAGTGAGGAAAGGATGATGGAGACTCTTATTCCCCCACAAGTCGGGATGAGACTTCAGACTTTACAAAAAGAAAAAAAGAAAGAAGAAAAAAAAGAAAGAAGAAAAAAAGGAAAAAAATGGGAGAAAAAGAGAGAAGGGACAATGCTACTATCCTTTTACCCCAATTGTGCTTCAAAATAGCACCATGATCTTCATGATAGAGTCTCCTATGTTGTCACTTTCATATACTAGTGGGAATTTTTCATTATAGAACTTGGCTTGTATATTCCAATGATGGGCTTCCTCAAAACACCCTAGGTCTTCGTGAGCAAGCGAGTTGGATGCACACCCACTTAGTTTCTTTTGTTGAGCTTTCATACATTTATAGCTCTAGTGCATCCGTTGCACGGCAATCCCTACTCACTCACATTGATATCTATTAATGGGCATCTCCATAGCCCGTTAATACGCCTAGTTGATGTGAGACTATCTTCTCCCTTTTTGTCTTCTCCACAACCACCATTCTATTCCACATATAGTGCTATGTCCATGGCTCACGCTCATGTATTGCGTGAAAGTTGAAAAAGTTTGAAATTACTAAAGTATGAAACAATTGCTTGGCTTGTCATCGGGGTTGTGCATGATTAAATACTTTGTGTGATGAAGATAGAGCAACAGCCAGACTATATGATTTTGTAGGGATAACTTTCTTTAGCCATGTTATTTTGAGAAGACATGATTGCTTTGATTAGTATGCTTGAAGTATTACTATTTCTTATGTCAATATTAACTTTTATTTTGAATCATTTGGATCTGAACATTCATGCCACAATAAAGAAAATTACATTGATAATTATGCTAGGTAACATTCCACATCAAAAATTCTTTTTTTATCATTTACCTACTCGAGGACGAGCAGGAATTAAGCTTGGGGATGCTTGATACGTCTCCAACGTATCTATAATTTTTGATTGTTCCATGCTATTATATTACCCCTTTTGGATGTTTATGGGCTTTATTTTACATATTTATATCATTTTTGGGACTAACCTACTAACCGGAGGCCGAGCCGTATTGCTGTTTTTTTGCCTATTTCAGTATTTTGAAGAAAAGGAATGTCAAACGGAGTCTAAACGGAATGAAACCTTCGGGAGCGTGATTTTTGGAACGAACATGATCCAGAGGACTTGGAGTGCAAGCCAAGAAGCAGCCGAGGCGGCCACGAGGGTGGAGGGCGCGCCCACCCCTACAGGGCACGCCCCCTGTCTCGTGGGCCCCTCGGGCGGCCACCGACCTACTTCTTCCTCCTATATATACCCACGTACCCTGAAAACATCCAGGGAGCCAACGAAAAACAATTTCCACCGCCATAACCTTCTGTATCCGCGAGATCCCATCTTGGAGCCTCCGCCGGTGCTCCGCCGGAGGGGGAATCGACACGGAGGGCTTCTACATCAACACCATAGCCCCTTCGATGAGTTGTGAATAGTTTACCACAAACCTTCGGGTCCATAGTTATTAGCTAGATGGCTTCTTCTCTCTTTTTGGATCTCAACACCATGTTCTCCCACTCTCTTGTGGAGATCTATTCGATGTAACTCTTTTTGCGGTGTGTTTGTCGTGATCAGATGAATTGTGGGTTTGTGATCAAGTTTATCTATGAGAAATATTTGAATCTCCTCTGAATTCTTTTATGTATGATTGAGTTATCTTTGCAAGTCTCTTCAAATTATCAATTTGGTTTGGCCTACTAGATTGATCTTTCTTGCCATGGGAGAAGTGCTTAGGTTTGGGTTCAATCTTGCGGTGTCCTTACCAAATGATGTTAGGGCAGCAAGGCACGTATTGTATTGTTGCCATCGACGATAAAAAGATGGGGTTTATATCATATTGCTTGAGTTTATCCCTCTACATCATGTCATCTTTCTTAATTTGTTACTCTGTTCTTATGAACTTAATACTCTAGATGCATGTTGGATAGCGGTCGATGTGTGGAGTAACAGTAGTAGATGCAGGCAGGAGTCGGTCTACTTGTCACGGACGTGATGCCTATATACATGATCATGCCCAGATAATCTCATAATTATTCGCTTTTCTATCAATTGCTTGACAGTAATTTGTTCACCCACCGTAATACTTATGCTATCTTGAGAGAAGCCACTAGTGAACCTTATGGCCCCCGGGTCTATCATTTATCATATAAGCGTTCAATCTACTTTTATTTGCATCTTTACTTTTCCAATCTATATTATAAAATACTAAAAATATATTTATCTTATCATACTATCTCTATCAGATCTCACTTTCGCAAGTGGCCGTGAAGGGATTGACAACCCCTTTATTGTGTTGGTTGTGAGTTCTTTTTTTTGTAGGTGCGTGGGACTTTTAAGGAGCCTCCTACTGGATTGATACCTTGGTTCTCAAAAACTGAGGGAAATGCTTATGCTACTATTGCTGCATCACCCTTTCCTCTTCAAGGAAAACCAACACAAGCTCAAGACGTAG
Source organism: Aegilops speltoides (assembly GCA_021437245.1). Taxonomy (NCBI): domain Eukaryota; kingdom Viridiplantae; phylum Streptophyta; class Magnoliopsida; order Poales; family Poaceae; genus Aegilops; species Aegilops speltoides. The sequence continues at coordinate 410,425,153 of CM038141.1, read as the reverse complement.
CACCACCATACCTACCTACTATGGCATTTCCATAGCCATTCCGAGATATATTGCCATGCAACTTTCCACTGTTCCATTTATTATGACATGCTCCATCATTGTCATATTGCTTTTGCATGATCATGTAGTTGACATCATATTTGTGGCAAAGCCACCTTTATAATTCTTTCATACATGTCGCCCTTGATTCATTGCATATCCCGATATACCGCCGGAGGCATTCACATAGAGTCACATTTTGTTCTAAGTATTGAGTTGTAATTCTTGAGTTGTAAATGAATAGAAGTGTGATGATCTTCATTATTAGAGCATTGTCCCAAGTGAGGAAAGGATGATGGAGACTATGATTCCCCCACAAGTCGGGATGAGACTCCTGACTTTATGAAAAATAATAGAGGCCAAAGAAGCCCAAATAAAAAAAGAGGCCAAAGAAGCCCACCAAAATAAAAAATGAGAGAAAAAGAGAGAAGGGACAATGTTACTATCCTTTTTACACACTTGTGGTTCAAAGTAGCACCATGATCTTCATGATAGAGAGTCTCCTATGTTGTCACTTTCATATACTAGTGGGAATTTTTCATTATAGAACTTGGCTTGTATATTCCAATGATGAGCTTCCTCAAAATGCCCTAGGTCTTCGTGAGCAAGCAAGTTGGATGCACACCCACTTAGTTTCTTTTGTTGAGCTTTCATACATTTATAGCTCTAGTGCATCCGTTGCATGGCAATCCCTACTCCTCATGTTGACATCAATTGATGGGCATCTCCATAGCTCGTTGATTAGACCCATCAATATGAGACTTTCTCCTTTTTTGTTCTCCACACAACCTCCATCATCATATTCTACTCCACCCATAGTGCTATATCCATGGCTTACACTCATGTATTGCATGAGAGTTGAAAAAGTTGAAGCGTGTTAAAAAGTATGAACCAATTGCTTGGCTGAAACCGGGGTTGTGCATGATGGGAGTATTTTGTGTGACGAAAATGAAGCATGGCCTAACTATATGATTTTGTAGGGATAAGCTTTCTTTGGCTATGTTATTTTGATAAGACATGATTACTTGTTAGTATGCTTGAAGTATCACTATTTTTATGTTAATATGAACTTTTATCTTGAATCATTTGGATCTGAACATTCATGCCACAGTAAAGAAAATTACATTGAGAAATATGCTAGGTAGCATTCCACATCAAAAATTCTGTTTTTATCATTTACCTACTCGAGGACGAGCAGGAATTAAGCTTGGGGATGCTTGACACGTCTCCAACGTATCTATAATTTTTTATTGTTCCATGCTATTATATTACCTGTTTTGGATGTTTGTGGGCTTTACTAAGGACTTTTATATTATTTTTGGGACTAACCTATTAACCAGAGGCCCGACCCAAATTGCAGTTTTTTTGCCTATTTCAGTGTTTCGCAGAAAAGGAATATCAAATGGCGTCCAAACGGAATGAAACCTTTGGGAGAGTTATTTTTGGAAAACGCAATCCAGGAGACTTGGAGTGGACGTTGAGGGAGTCCTGGATTAGGGGGTATCCGGACAGCTGGACTGTTGAAGCGTGAAGATACAAGACTCAAGACTCCGGCTCGTGTCCGGATGGGACTCTCCTTTGCATGGGAGGCAAGCTTGGCGATCGAGATATTATATTTCCTTCCTTGTAACCGACTCCATGTAAACCCTAGTCCTCTCCGGTGTCTTTATAAATCGGAGAGGTTGGTCCTTAGAAGGCTGATCACAATTACATGCATACCATCATAGGCTAGCTCCTAGAGTTTAGCCTCTACGATCTCGTGGTAGATCTACTCTTGTACTACCCATATCATCAATATTAATCAAGCAGGAAGTAGGGTTTTACCTCCATCGAGAGGGCCCGAACCTGGGTAAACACTTGTGTCCCTTCACTACTGGAATCAGCTACTTTGCCATCTGCCAGATCTTTGCCGCCCGCTAGCGGACGACAAAGAAGCTCTTTGCCATCAGCTACCGAAAAGCCGACGGCAAAGAAACGACAGACGACAAAGAAGCACTTTGCCATGCGCCATTTCGTTGCCGTCCGCCAGCTGACGGCAAAGAATCTTTGTCGTCAGCCAGCTGACGGCAAAGAGGGAGGTAGCCCCCACCCACCCGCCCGTTTAAAAAAAACTTAACACCCCACCTCTTTGTCGTCTGCTAGCAGACGGCAAAGAGAGATAACGGCGACGACAAAGAGTGGCGAACGGCAAAGAGTCGAGTAACTAACGGACGCCACCCCGCCGTTACTCTCCTTCTCTTCCTCTCTCCTCCCCGACAGCCGCCCTAGCTAGATCCACCGCCCCTTGCCGCCCCGCCCGCCCCCCCCCCCCCCCCCCCCGCCCGTCGCGCCACCACCCTCCGCCCGCCCCCCGCCCCGTCCCCCGCCCGCCCCGCCGCCCGCCCGCCCGCCGCCGCCTGCGCCGCCGCCGCCCACCGCCCCCCGCCCGCCCACCCCCCACCCGCCCCCGCCCGCCCCACCCCCCGTCGCCCGCCCTCCGCCGGGCCGACGCCTGGCCACGCCTGGCACCGCCCCGCCGCCCGGTGCCCCCGCCGACCGTCCCATTGCTCCGGTGAGGGACTACTACTTTTTTTCTTCCGTTTTTTCATTTTTTTGCTGTTTAATTGTTAGTGCTAGATTGTGTTAGTGTTAGTGTTAGAAAAGAATTAGAAGAAGTAGAAGAAGTAGAAAGATGAAAAAAGAAGAAGAAGAAAAGAAGTAGAAGAAGTAGAAGAAGAAGAAGAAAAGAAGAAACGAAAAGAAGTAAATAAGTAGAAAAAAGATGGAAGAAGAAGAAGAAGAAAGGAAAGAAGAAGAAGAAGAGAAAGAAAGAAGAAGAAGGATAGAAGGAAACACCCCGACCCCCTGACCCCCGACACCCCGACCCCGACACCCCGACCCCGACACCCCAACACCCCGACCCCGACACCACACCTCGACCCCGACACGACACCCAGACACCCCGACACCCGACCCCCCGAGGCCGACAGGGTCTTATATTTGTGAATTATTAGTTGGGTCATATATTTTTCGATTTTGTTATGAAAAACATCATATATAATTGTGTTGATTGGGTTGATTTAAATGTGCAGTTGTTTCACCGCTGCGAGGTTTGGTGTTCGACGACCTCGCCGTGCGTTTGACAAGCTCTGCCCCTTCGTTCGTGGGTGAGCACAAATGACATGTCCTCCTCCCCCATTAATTATTTGCTCTGTTCCGGTGTTCGTGCCGATGAAACTTGATAGCTAGCTATATATGTGTCTTGAATCATCAGTATGCGTAACCAATATGTGTCTCCCGTTCGAAAGCGTCATAGTTATAAATATGCATGCATTTGCATATTTATAACCTTGATTCTTTCGAATTGTCCAACACTATCCATGGACAGCCCGAGTATGTGTAGATTGGGTTCGCTTTCCCATATGCTTTGCTCCGGATCCGACGCATAAATATCGTCAGTGCCTCCCCTGTTGTTCTCCGGGTACACATCCTCTCTGTTTATTGCAGAGACGTGTATGAGGAGAATAGCGGGGAGGTGCTGCCGAAATTTTGCGTCGGATCCGGAGCATAGCATGGGAAAATGAACCCAATCTACACATACTCGGGTGGGATTAGGACCTATCATTACCTATTAGAATGTAGGTTGCATGGACGTAATAAAATTGACAAAGTAGATCAACTGATGAATATATACATGGTGAATTATATATATAATTGTTGTGTGTCCAGTAGCTCTGAAAGTCGAGATGAGTGATCGTGCGTGGATGTATACCGGTCACACTGGTCAGAACAAATGGAGCGCTGGATGGTTCACAAAAACCAAGGGGTTTGTGCAAGCCGCATTTGCAAATGGCCAGAGGAAAACTTGGTGCCCCTGTTTCCAATGCGGCAATTGGGAAAAGAGGACAGAGGCTAAAATGGGTAAACACCTGCAGAAGAATGGTTTTACGCCCGATTTTACGGTGTGGACATTTCATGGTGAGTCTGCCCAACGTGACCGAGCTGAGGTGGATCATCGTCGCACCGACGAGCATGGTACCGGGATGGAAAACATGGTGCAAGACTATGATGATGCTCGGGATTCGGACGAGGAGATGGGGAATCTGCAAAGGCTTTCAATGAAATGTTGGAGTCTTCAAAACGTCCGCTCCACGAGCACACTGAGCTTTGTCAGTTGGATGCCATCTCACAAGTAATGGCTTTGAAGGCTCAGTTCAACTTGGGCAGAGAATGCTATGACGCAATTATGATAGTATTTGGACGCTTTCTACCCAAAGGCCATGTAATGCCTGCAAACCTGTACCAGTCGGACAAAATCCTCCGTGCAATCAAGATGCCCTATGAGAAGATACATGCTCGTGAGAAAGGATGTGCCTTATTTAGGCTTGACTATGCGGACTTGAACTATTGTCCCATTTGCAAGTCTTCCAGGTATATTGTGGTAGACAATGGTATGGGTGAGAAGACACAGACCAAAATCCCTGTTAGTGTTCTTCGGTATATGCCAATCGTACCAAGACTTCATCGTCTTTTCATGGTGAAGAGACGGCGCATGATGACATGGCACAAAACAGGCAAAAGAACCGAACTAGATGCAGATGGGAATCTGATGATGGTACACACATCGGATGGTGTTGCGTGGAAAAAGTTTGATGAATTACATGCTGACAAAGCGGCAGATCCGAGGCTTCCTTGAGTCGGCATCAAAACCGATGGGTTCAGGGTGTTTGGTATGACGGCAGCCCAATACAGTTGTTGGCCCATATTTGTCTTTCCACTCAATCTCCCCCCCGGACAGATTATGCAAAGAAAGAACATTTTCCTGACGTTGATAATTCCAGGGCCCAACTATCCGGGGAAAATATGAATGTGTACATGCAGCCGCTTAAAATGAATTGCAAGAAGCCAGGATAATGGGTTCAAGACATCGACGCCTATAGCAAATGAAACTTTATAATGCGTGGCTGGTACATGTACTCGACGCATGACTTGCGGCGTATCGCTATTAGTTGGCTGGTGTGTGCATGGAAGGTTCCGTGCCCCAAATGCAAGGGAGCTCTTGAGTTTCGTTGGCCGGGCGGTCGCAAGTTTTCTTGCCGACATGCATAGACAGTTCTGGATCCTTGCCATAAGTTCAGGAAAGGCAAGAAGAACTTCATCGAGGTAGAGTTGTAAAAACTCGCACCACTGTGTTGACAGCCAGACACTGGATCGATTAAACGCCTCGAGCAGATCCAGGCGCCCGAGGTACTTCAAGGGGTATAATTCGAGCACGCCTAGACTCACAAAACATGCTTATGTGATATGCCTTACTTCAAAGACCTCCTTTGCCCACACAACATCGGCGTGGTGCTGCTTGAGAAGAATATTGCGAGGCACTTTTTGGTACATTGTTCGGCATAGATGGGAAGTCAAAGGATAATACTAAGGCTAGAGTCGATCCGAGGCGCTATGTGATAGGCCGTTACAAAACATGAAAGAACCGAAAGGAAAGCAGAACTGGACGAATCCAAAGGCATGGTTTAATCTTGGAAGGCCAGCTATGAGGGAAATTATCTTGTGGGTGAAAATGCAGTTGATGTTCCCCGATGGGTATGCAGCGAATCTAAAGAGGAGAGCGAGTCTTGATAAATTGAAGATATTTGGTCTCAAGAGTCATGATTGGCACATATGGATTGAGCGGGTAATGTCGGTGATGTTGCGTGGCTTCATCCCTGAGGATGAATGGCTAGTACTGGCAGAACTCAGCTATTAGAACTATCGCCTGGCGTGCTAGAAGAAATGTTCCGTGTTCTTTGTGCGAAAGAACTATCGCCTGGTGTGCTAGAAGAAATGGAAGAGTTGGCACCAGAGTTGATCTGCAAGTTAGAGAAGATATTTCCACCAGGCTTCTTTAATCCAATGCAGCATTTCATTTTGCATCTCCCGACCGAGGCAAGATTGGGGGGGCCCATGCAAAATCGTTGGTGCTACCCAACTGAGAGGATGCAGAAGACGCTTCGAGAAAAATGTAAAAATAAACGTAGAATTGAAGCGTCTATGGTTGAGGCATTCATCACTGAGGAGGCGGCAAACTTCGTGACAGCACACTACGAAACCAAAAATCGTCATTTGCATAATCCGAAGCCTCGGTACAATGCTGACGAGCCTAAAAAGGGTGGATCCAACCTCAGCCTATTCAAAGGGAATCTCGCACCAGCCGGTGTTTCAAATCCGATATCTTTGGATAACGAAGAATGGCGGACCATTTCGTTGTATATCTTCAACAACTTTGATAGAAGTGCGGCCGTACATCGAGTAAGTTCTCGGTACATTGTTTCGCAACTTCTATTTCCTTTGAACTGCTCTTATTCTGGATATTTCATACGATCGATCGTCGCCCTATTCTCGTATGGGCGGTGATCCAAAAGGATTCCGTCGAAGAGTATGAGCTTCTCGCATAAAGCAAGGAGGCGGCTATCCCGGTTTCATCTCTTGGTTCAAACAAGCGGTAAATTATATTAGACAATTTCATTTCATTCGCTAATTTGTGCGTAATGCAACAATCCTTTCATATTAAACTTGTAGGCTAATTCGAGTCTATTGACGCGAATTGAGACAAGTCGGTAATGGTTTTGACTATAAGGTCCGTTCATTTGACAAATCGACATCAATGGGTATCGTTTTGTACCTATGGCAAAGAGCTATCTATGGCCAATCGAAAGTCTACAAATTGTTGTGTATCTCGCTATCGCGAAGGAGGTACCGAGTATTATGGGAGAGTTGAAGCAATTTATGAACTTCTATTCTATGGTGAAAACCCACCGAATGTCGTAGTCTTCAAATGTTATTGGTTTCAGCTGAAGGAGACTAGAAGGACTCATGAACATATAGGGCTAGTTGAAATCAACCAAAGCACCCATTTAGATGTTCCTGATGTCTATATTACGGCTCAACATGTGACCCAAGTATTCTATCTACCCTGGGCCTGCCAAACTAATCCAAATCTGAAAGGTTGGGATGTCGTTTATGAAGTGCCGCCACGTGCTAGACTATCTCCCCCAAAGGAAGATGATTATGAACCTCACATTAACCCAGACACATATGAAGGAGAATTCTTCCAAGAGACACGTCTTTCCAAAAAGTGTTTCAAGAACCGGTATACTTCACCCCAAAACATTGAAGTAGACAGCGACAGTGAATCCCACATCACCCCAGAGGAGGAACAAGAAGAGCCGGAACAAGAAGAGGTTACTGCTGCGGACGACCTCTCAATGCTTGACCGATTATGTAAAGGTGGCCTTCCACATGTTGATGCCACTGAACCCTATGAGCCCGTCATTGATTATAGTGATGATGATGATTATGCATTTATTGATGATACTGATCGAGATTGTTAGTAGTGTCAGGTATTCAATTTTTTTATGTTGTACTTGATGATGATACACTTAAGTGATATACATATTATTATTCATGTCGGTATTTTTTTATGTTGTACTAATTTCGTTTACTCTTTGTCATGGCGGTGTTGAAAGATGGAAGGGGAGCCGATCGAGGCCAAGGACAAACGTGCCCAAATTGAAGGTGTGCCACACCATCAAGGTAGCTCCAGCTTATATCAGTTCGGGCGGAATTAGATAATGTGGTTTGCTTCATGATTAATGCAATTCATTCATCATGCTAGCTTGAGCCCTTTAATTACTAGTTTACTTTGTTTCTCTCTTTCAGGCATGCTACAATAAGACGGATAAGGTGCCAGAGGTGTACGACACTGTATGCCATGGCCCACACTGCCTCTTACAAGCAAGTCAAGGGGAAGGCGAGGAAAGGGGAGGAGTTTAACCCGAGCCGGATTCCCTACAATCCAGAGCAGGTGATGATATCTAGTGGCGGGAGGTCCCGTGGCTCCATAGCCATTGATCTAGAGATTGCTCCTGAGACCACGGTGAGTTTGATTTGAATGGACGTTACTTGCTAGTCTTAACATTTGAGTGTCATCATGCTAACGAAACATTGGAAATGATCTTTGGTGCAGCGTAACTCCACACAAGCATCACACGATCCTTCTCCAGCTACTGGCATGAGCCAGCCCGCTCCCACACCTCCATGATCAAGGTAAGTTTCTCTAGTTTTTTGCTTAACAAATGCATAAAGACCTAGACTTAGCTTTATTTCATCCAATATGCTTACCTTAATGACCTAGAGTTAGCTTCTTTTCCTGCAAAATGACTTAATAAGCTTACTGACCTCCAAAACCAACCATTTTACCTAAGTTAGCTCTAAAACGATCTATACTTAGCTTTGTTTCCTCCAAAATGACCTAAGTTGGTTATAATATGCTTAGTTAACTAGGTTTTCTCAATAATGACATGTACTTACCTTACTTATATAAAAATGGCATAATTAGCTTAGTTAGCTCATAAACGATCCATTTTACCTACGTTAGCTCTAAAATGATGCATTTTACCTAAGTTAGCTCATAAACGATCCATTTCACCTAAGTTACCTCACAAACGATGGCGTGCTTCTTCTTCTAGTCTTCTTCTTCTAGTCACCTTTTCCTAACTTTCTTATTTGCCATTTTGCAGATTTCATTCACTTCTCGGAAGCTAGATTGCTATGATGGAGTGCTTGTTTTTTATTTCATTCTCTTCTAGTATTCTTCTAGCTTGCTACGATGGAACTTGCTATCTTGATGAAACTTTGCATTGTAATATGTATGTGCAACTTCCTAATGCAACTTATGTGTATGTGCAACTTGCTATGTATGAGTGGATGGAACTATATATGTATGTACGATGAAACTTATGTTTGTTAAATAGCCCATGAAATATATCTATATATGTCATATATATTTCTTTGTGAAAATTGTTGGATTTAAGAAAACAGGAAAAAAAAGCCATTATGGGCTCTTTGCCGTCGCCACCGACGGCAAAGGTCTCTTTGCCATCGGCAGCGGACGGCAAAGAGGCCACATGGCGAGCAATTGTAGCTTCTGGGAGGTGACCTATTTGGTCGGTTTGCCTCTGATGGTCGACGGAAAAGAGAAAAAACTTTGCCCTCTGTTGGCCGGACGGCAAAGGCCTGCCGTGTAGTGACGTCGGCTGACATCATCTGGCGGACGGCAAAGGCCTTCCAAAGTTTGCCGTCAGCGGCCGACGGCAAAGGCTTGCTGTTAACCACCTAACGAAGTAATAGCGCATTTATTGCCATCTGCATTCTTTGCCGTCGGCTGCTGATGGCAAAGGCCCCTTTGCCGTCGGCTGCTGATGGCAAAGGCCCCTTTGCCGTCAGCCGCCCAAAGAGGACGGCAACGTAGCTCTTTGCCGTCCCGTACTTTGCCGTCCACTTTTTCCGTCCGCAGCGGACGGCAAAGACCTTTGCTGTCCGCCGTGGCAGATGGCAAAGTAGCTGATTCCTGTAGTGCTTACTTCTTGTTACCATCGGCCTTGACACACAGATCGGGACCCCCTATCCGAGATCCGCCGGTTTTGACACCGACATTGGTGCTTTCATTCAGAGTTCCTTTGTGACGTCGCCGCAAGGCTTGATGGCTCGACTCGTCTTCAAGGACGACTTTACTTCGGAGGGAGCTCTGGCTGTAGGCCAGACGCTCTGGCTCGGCGGCTTCATCATGGCCGCCTCGTCGGCGAAAGAGCTGACGATGGCCTCTCGGGTCATCAACCATAACCTTTGGGTCAGTTTGGAACTTGCCAAACAGTTGGATCCAATGGAGGTCTCCTCCTTTAATGAACTCTTGGATCGCATCGTCGCTCTGGGAGTCGCTACGAACTATGACCGGATTGGGCTTAAACCCGACCGAAGGGACATCAGATCCCCGCCGGCCACCCATGAGATAGCGATTGTGGAAGAACCACACACGGATTGTCCCCCAGCTTTGAGGACGAATTGTGTTCGGATTGCCGAACTCCTTGAGCCGAAAATCTGCTCAGAGGACAACCTGCCCCAGGTCCCGGACTTAGGATCGGGCATTGGGCCGAAGGAATCGGGTAGCATCCCGGATTCCGAGCTGTTGGGCTCGGAACCGCCCGCGCCCCTGGGCGTTAGATCAGATCATAATTGGGATTCTGCTAACAACACTTATTTGGACTTAAACTGTCTCTCCCGCATTAGGCAAGAGCCCCAGGAGACGGTACATCATTACTGGGCCAGATTCCTCCTTGCGCTCAACAAGGTTAAGGACCGCCGCGAGGAGAACATGGTCTCACTCTTCTGCAAAAACTTCACGGACGAAGGGCTCCTCAATGCTATAAACCGCCGCGAGATAATACGTTTCACAGACTTGGCAACCATAGTACATAAGTACTGTGCGATGGAGAGTGCTTGGAAGACCCAAACAGAATTTTGGGATAGTACCACTCTCACCAAGACCTTTGTCCAAACCAAACGGACGAACTCTCATAAGATGTCCAATCCAATCCTCAAGAAACTGAAGCCCACCCTAGGGCGGGGATCCGTATTGGAAGAATGGCTCGACGGGCCATGTAAGCTCCACAGAACGCCGGATACAATGCCAACTCAAAGCCTTAGGGCGTGTTGGATACTCCGGCAGGTGGCAAAAAGTGGCGAGGATCTTCTTGCGAGCCATGAAGCCGAACAATATCCTGCCCGTAGACACAATACAGTACAAACAGTCTTCGAGACTTTCGCCTCAAACAACAGGCGCAAGCGGCCTCACCGAAGCTCTGCGGAAATTTGCCATGTGGCAAACATGAACCCCTAGAACGACACGGCTATAACTTTCAATGCCAGTGACGAACCTCAATTCCAGACTGTCCGGGCACCGGCCGCTCTAGTCCTTAGCCCAATCGTGGACGGCTTCCGGCTAACCAAAGTACTCATGGACGGCGGAAGCGGGTTAAACTTGATTTATGAAGAAACGCTCAACAAAATGGAGATTGATAAAGGCCGCATTGAGCAAAGCGGCACCACCTTCAGGGGAATCATCCCTACTCGGGAAGCACGGTGCGTGGGAAAAATCACACTCGATGTGGTATTCGGCACTCCGGAGAATCATAGGTCCGAAGAAATCACATTCCAAGTGGCTCCTTTCAGCAGCGGATACCACGCCCTTCTAGGGCGGGACGCGTTTACAAGCTTTCAAGCTGTGCCTCATTACGGGTACATGAAGCTTAAAATGCCCGGGCCCAACGGAATCATCACTCTAGCCAGTGATCTGGACGTTGCACTCCGCGCCAAAAAAAACCCGCAGCACTAGCCCTGGAAGCATTATCTGAAGCCCTGGCAGCCGAAGAGTTAACAACACTGTAGACCACCGTGGACAGGGACGACGTGATACTCGACAAACGACCCAAGTCCACCTCATTTAAACCTGCAGACGAGATAGCCAAATTCCAGGTCCACCCAACGGATCCCACGAAGACAACATCCATCGGAACACAATTGAGCCCCGTGATGGACGCCGCACTACGAGATTTCTTACGCGAGAATGGGGACATTTTTGCCTGGCACCCTTCAGACATTCCAGGCATCCCACGCCGGCTGGCCGAACACAGCCTCAACATACTAAAGGGATACAAAACGGTCAAACAGACCCTAAGGCGGTTCTCAGAACCCAAACGACAGGCCATGGGGGAAGAGCTAGCCAAGCTACTTGAGGCCGGATTCATTAGAGATATTAAACATCCGGATTGGTTGGCGAATTTGGTAATGGTGCCAAAAAAGGACAAATCCTGGCGCCTATGCGTCGACTTTAAAGACCTCAACAAGGCTTGCGCCAAGGATCCCTTTCCCCTCCCTCGCATCGATCAAATCATCGATGCCACAGCTGGACACGACTTGCTGTGTTTCCTCGACGCATACTCTGGATACCATCAAATAAAGATGGCAGAGTCTAACCAAGCTGCAACAGCTTTCATAACGCCATATGGCCCTTTTTGCTTCAACACTATGCCTTCGGGCTTAAGAATGCCGGCGCAACCTATCAACGCATGATCCAAACATGCCTGGAGAAACAAATCGGCAAAACAGTGGAAGCATATGTGGACGACGTTGTCATAAAAACCAGACACGTCGAGACCCTAATAGAGATGACTTGGGGCTCACATTCGATAACCTCCGGACATGCGACATCAAGTTGAATCCAGAAAAATGTGTTTTTGGTGTCCCTTCGGGGAAGCTCCTGGGCTTCATTGTTTCCAATAGAGGAATAGAAGCGAATCCAGCAAAAATTCGAGCCCTGTCGCAGTTAACCATACCAACAGACCTCAAGCACATCCAGAAGCTAGCGGGATGCATGGCCAGTTTGAGCCGCTTTATATCCAGGCTAGGAGAAAATGTGTTGCCTCTTTACCGCCTCCTTCGGTGCACCGAACACTTTGTATGGACGAATGCAGCCGCGGCCGGACTCGATGAGATAAAGACCTTATTGGCCAGTAATCCGGTCCTAACAGCGCTAAACACCGACGAACCTATGCTACTATACATAGCTGCAACACATCAAGTGGTAAGCGCAGTGCTCGTCGTCGAACGACAGGTGGAAGGATACAAATTCCCGCTTGAAAAGCCGGTTTACTACGTATCCACGGTGCTCACCCAATGTAAATCCCGATACCCACACTATCAAAAATAGCATACGCAATCTTCATGGCATCTCAGAAGCTAAGACACTACTTTCAAGAGTGTTCGATTATCGTCGCCTCCGAAGTACCACTCAACGACATAATTAATAACCGCGTTGCTACGGGCCGGATTGCTAAATGGGCCATCGAGCTTCTGCCGTTCGACATAACATACAAACCGCGGCGGGCCATTAAGTCGCAAGTATTGGCTGACATTGTCGCCGAATGGACAGAAGCTGAACTCCCTAAAGAGTATGGCGCGTACTCCAACTGGATCATGCACTTTGACGGCTCCAAAATGCTGGCCAAACTGGGAGCGGGGGTAGTCCTGACGTCTCCCACTGGGGACGCGGTCCAATACGTCCTACAAATATTATACACAGAGTCCAACAATGCGGCCGAATATGAGGCCCTGTTACATGGTCTTCGGATGGCAGTCTCTATGGGCATCCAACGCCTGGAAGTGCGCGGGGATTCGAACCTCGCAATATCACAAATAAACGAAGACTTTGATGCCAAGGATCCGAAAATGGTGGCCTATCGTAATGTCGTCCTCAAAATGTCAGCTCGGTTTGAGGGGCTCGAATTCCACCATGTGGCTCGAGAAAACAATCAAGCGGCGGACGTCCTTGCCTGCATCGGCGCCAAACGCGACCCTGTCCCACCTAATATATTCCTGGAAAGGCTGTTCAAGCCATTTGTAGTATGGGAAGGGGAGTCCGGCAATACCAGCACGGATCCGAATACACCCCCAGATTCCGAACCATCCGACACAATCGGAGGCTCTGCCACCGAAATAACACCTTCGGCCCACGAAATAATGGCTGTGATCGCCCCTTGGACCGAGCCATTCTTGGCCTACCTAAATAGGCAGGAGCTCCCCGAAGACCAAAATGAAGCACGCTGCATAGTCAGGCGTTCTAAAGCTTACAAGGTCCACGAAGGGGAACTCTACAAGAAAAAGCGCGACCGAGTGCTCCAAGGTGCATCTCCAAGAGGAAGGGCGGCAACTCTGGCTGAAATTCACGCCGATGGGCGGACACCACGCCGCAGCTCGGAAGGTCGTCAAGAAAGCCTTCAGTCTGAGCTTCTATTGGCCGCGGCCCGAAAGAACGCAGAGGACCTTGTCCAACATTGCATCGGCTGCCGGCTCTCGCCAATCGAGTCATATGCCCCTACCGCTCTCAAACAATCCCCATAACTTGGCCCTTTGCGGTCTGGGGGCTGGATATGGTCGGACCCCTTAAAGGGAGAAGCCATAAGAAAAAATACCTATTGGTCATGGTAGACAAATTCACCAAATGGATCGAAGCCAAACCAGTTAAAACGGCCAAATCCGGACCAGCAATAGACTTCATATCCGGGGCTGTACACCGTACGGTGTCCCCCATAGCATCATCACTGATAATGGCTCAAATTTCACAGCCGATGAGGTGAAAACTTGGTGCAGCAAAATGGGCATTAAGCTCGACTACGCTTCCGTCTACCACCCGCAAACAAACGGCCAGGTCGAACGGGAAAATGGTCTTATCATGAGTGACATAAAACCCAGATTAGTGTGATCTTTAACAGAATCGGATACGCACTGGGTAGAGGAGCTCGACTCCGTACTCTAGGGGTTGCGGACCACACTGAATCGAACCACCGGATACACACCATTTTTTATGGTGTATGCGGTGCGAAGCGATACTACCTGCGACATAATACATGATTCGCCACGCAGCGTGCGCATGTACGAAGAGAAGGAAGCGAGTTAGATCAACAGGATAACTTGGACGCCATACGGAGGAGGAGCGCGATGTCGCAAAAAGCACATTCCGCATTCTATTAGCAGCAGGCTCGGCGATATCAAAGCAGAGAAGTGCGGGCCAAAACTTACAATATTGGCGAGCTCGTTCTACACCTACCGGAGAAGAAGAAGGACAAACTCAAACCTAGATGGGAAGGTACCTTCGTCATCGACAAAGTTCTCACCGGAGGAGCGTACCGCCTACGTAATGCATCTGACAACAGACTCGAGCCAAACCCATGGAACACGGCTAGACTCCGGAGATTCTATGCCTAAACGCGGAGCGCAGTGTTCGTCTCCTCACCCCTCCTTTTTAAATTATGCTCCACCATTGTTTCTCTCCTTTCTCGACCCTCTTTCCATTCACACAAAGTATTTAATACAGTGCGGATTTCCGGATTATCCCGGCCGTACCATGTGTGCAAGTTGTATCTGGGGGCTTCCTATTCGGAAGCTAGACATAAATACTTTAATGGCCTTTTGCCCATCACATATGCGTTCTTTTTCCATATGTGCCTTTTCTTCACCATTATATGCATCGTTATGACTTAAGATGTAGCCAAGCTGGGTTGCCTGGCTCTTGTATTTATGTCCTACGTTCCCATTAATTCAGCTAGGGCATAAGGGGAGCACCTCTGCGATTGTTACTGCCGGTTGAGCCGGATGTGTACCTCAGACTGGGTGAAGCCGAAAGCTAGTTTCCTTAAGAGAATATTCGATCGGTGAACAAAGGATGTATTCGTTGGTTACAACAAAGAACCCGAGAAGCTTTGTATCCTGCGCCATCGTGCGTAGTCTGGACATGTGCATCGACACATGGATACCTAGGGAAAGGAACCCCTAACGGAACTATTCTCCCTAGAAGATGTTTCTTGCTATCCATGCAATATAACATAACTAGTTGGGTACTTGTCTGTTCAAGCACCTATGACCCCTACGTCTGGTCTCCAAGCATGCCCCGGTTTTCACATAACCGAGCGGTTATTCGGACACACCCCGGACTATAGGGCCCGGGGGCTAAAGCGAAAAGGTCTGCCATGACAAATGATTTCAATCCGGCTAGAGGCTACTTATGCCAATCAATTTACACAGTCATGGAGAATGACTATATTCCTCCTCTATACCATCTAACAGGTTATCTAGCCTACAATCTTGCTGAGAATACTTAGCGGCTAATGCTACCTGGTCATACACCAGGCTCACGGGAATTTCTTGCCCATCGGGCCCCGCCGGTCCCACTTCGGCCATATGGTTAGGGTCCAGCTTGGTGTAGCGCGTCTTCACCATTGCCCAGGCTTCTCTTGCTCCTTGCCGGCAGGCTGATATCTTCCACAGACGGAAGCGCCGCCGGGCTCCTTGGAGCAGGTCCGCAAGCTCCCCCATGCCATTCGATAGTAGGCTTGATGGCCACAAGGCCTGAGCAACACCGTACATCACTTGTCGGGCACGCTCGTACATCTGCGACAGTTCTTGTAGCAAATCACCTGCAGATGAGGGCATCTCCTCTTCAGGGCGACCCGTTAACATTCCTGCAAGGAAAAATCTATTTAATAAACTTTCTCACCGAACTATCAAACAGTGTGCTTGCGTTCCTACCGTAGATGTCGCAACGAAGTTTTTTTGTTCTCCTTCACGGAGTCCGCCAGTTGTGCGCGGACGTCCTTTAATTCCACGTCCAGACGAGTATTGGCATCATGAAGCTTGTTCTTCTCTTGTACCACCTGCGTAAGGATGCGCTCGCCGGCCTTTAGTTGTCGTTGGAGATGCGAGTCGTCACCCACTGCGCCATCCGGATTCACTCCAGGATTGTCTGCAGAACTTACTGTTAGACTAACCGCACCAGCCATCTACTAACTAGCACATATGTGTATAATGGAGACAAATATTACCGGTAGGGGCCTTTCAGGATCCCTCTAACTTGGCTACAACATCAGATAATTGGGCTTGGCAGGCCTCCAGCTCCCGCGCCAATTGTTCATTCTTGTCCACAAGGACCTGCGGATATATTGATCCTTCAAACAGTTGTCCCAACTATTCTAAGTCTCAGGGGCTACTGCTAGGCATACTTATCAAAATCTCTTACCCGTATGTCTTTGGTATACTGGCTTGTCACTTGGGCAAGCCCACCTCGAGTGGCTCGGACATATGCATCCGCCGAATTGAAGGCATTAAAAGCCTCTTCGGAAAAGATGTTGTGCCGGAGTATGGCCTTCCAGCGCTGGTGGTTCATGGTGCTCTCCACCTCGGAGTTCGTGGCCGAAAACATATCCGTACTCTCCGTCTGGAAGCTATGCGGTGCTGGCCTCGTATCCGCCTCCGCCCCCGAAGCCGGTTCTGGAACCCGGCTGGTGGAGACGTGGTAGGAGGGGTGTCCGGATATAGCCCGGTTGTTCCTCTTCCTACCAAGACACAAAGGGCGCTGTCATATTTCAAATTCTATGACAAGCATGACAGGCTATGACTTTACCTCTGCAGCAGTGTGTCAGCCCTGACCGCCTTCCTCTTGAGCCTGCCCAATCCAGACGCCCGTGGTTGACGAGCCCCCAGGGGCTTGTCCCCTTGCTCCGGCCATCGTTTTTGCAAATAGAGCGACGCCTCAAAGGTAAAATTAATACCTGGGGAAAGTCCTCTTCGAAGGATAGGGTTTTTTAGCTCAGCTTACACACGACGTGGGAAGCAGTCCAGGGGAGTCTGCCGTAATGGCCACTAGGGCGCCGTCCCAGCTCGCCTGATAAAATACTCCGTTGGCGAGCTCCACGGTAATATCTGGATCTACTTTGAGTCCCGGATCTAGGGCCCTTCCAGGGTCCTCTGGTTGCAGGGAGGGGCTGAAGATTCCTTCCATGACCCTCCTTAGTTCCTGCCCAGAGGCATTAATGCAAGTAATCTTAGCAGAAGTACGATAGAGTAAATGAAATTGGGAAAAGTATGGCAACTTACCCACTCTGGGGGGTTGTACATGGAGAATCCGTCCCGCGTTTTTATGCGAAGGAACTCCTCCTCTTCCCCTTTGTACAAATCGGACAATATCCTTGCCAAAGCGGCAGCAGAGTCCGGACCGTTACAACCACAGCGGGTGGCGTCATCTTCCCCGTTGTAATGCCACATGGGCTTCCCCCGATATTGGAGCGGCTGCACTCCTTGCTTTATGCATATTGCCAGGACCTCAAAAATTGTCAGTCCGGACTTGGCCAGCAGCTTTATCCTGTTCATCAGGAGGAATATCTCCCTTGTGTCCTCTTCTTGAGGGCCCCAGGGACGCCAGCTTAGGCGTGCCCTTGGTGGGGCGTTGCTGAACTTGGGGAGACCCCTCCGGACTGGATCCGGATGGGGAACGTCATTTATATAGAACCATTCTGAAGGCCAGTTTTCTGGTGCCTTCTCAGGAGTGCCGGACAGGTATCCGGTCTCGGCAATGCGCCACACTTCGGCCCTGCCCACTTGATACAGGGACTCTCCTGGGTGCGGGGGACAAGGCAGAACAGCTTCCTCCACAATCTGAAGTGTGGTTCGCAGCCTAAAAACAGCTCACATAGGGCGACATACCCCGCTATGTGCAGAATGGAGGCTGGGGTAAGATTGTGTAACTGGAGGCCATAGAACTCCAGGAGCCCGCGGAGAAACAGGTGGATAGGAAACCCGACGCCCCTCAGCAGATGCGAGATGAGGCATATTTGCTCCTCCGGAGACGGGTTGGGAGATCCCTCAGCTTATTCCCCTCCGTCGTAAGTAGCTATTCCAGCTCGGACAGAGACCATGAATGCCAGTGGAAGAAACCCTTGAGTTTGTAACTTCACCAAGCGGCTGTGAGGAACTAAGCACTCTCCCCAATCCCCGACTTAGAGCGAGGAGGGCAAGCGGAAAGAGCTGCGACGGTGGCCATCTTTGGAATGGCCATGGGGCGCTCTAGGATGCTAGCTCAAGGGAGGAGAGTGAGGTTTGGATCTGAGAATCCCTGTCCCTTCAAATAGACGGTTGGCCCGGAAGATTGAGGGTGGCAAATGCAAAAATACCTTGACTCCTCGCATTTGCTTGATGGAGGTAAAACCCTACTCCTGCTTGATTGATATTGATGATATGGGTAGTACAAGAGTGGATCTACCACGAGATCAAGGAGGCTAAACCCTAGAAGCTAGCCTATGGTATGATTGTTGTAATGGTGATCTTGTCCTACGGACTAAACCCTCCGGTTTATATAGACACCGGAGAGGGCTAGGGTTACACAGAGTCGGTTACAATGGTAGGAGATCTACATATCCGTATCGCCAAGCTTGCCTTCCACGCCAAGGAAAGTCCCATCCGGACACGGGACGAAGTCTTCAATCTTGTATCTTCATAGTCTTGGAGTCCGGCCGACGATGATAGTCCGGCTGACGATAATAGTCCGGCTGTCCGGACACCCCCTAGTCCAGGACTCCCTCAGTAGCCCCCGAACCAGGCTTCAATGACGATAAGTCCGGCGCGTATGTAATCTTCGGCGTTGCAAGGCGGGTTCTCCTTTAAGTTCCATGTACCTGCCGAACAGCGTCCGACTTCCTTATCAATGTTGCGCTTCTTGGCTTCCACGCCCAATAATGGCCTTCTTCCACGCGTCGCACGAATGCGAAAAGCCAGGGTATCTTTTGTGTTTTACCCCTAGCTGCGCAAATAATCTGCCTATAAAAGAGGCAAGAATCCAGATCCAAATCACACCGTCTTCCTCCCGCGAGTACTCATCGGAGCGCCTCTGACCAAAAAATCCATTCCATCATGGACCGTCGACGCGGCTCCTCCTCTCGCGCTCCCAGCCCTCTGCCGGGAGATTGGCGGAGATGTTCTGTCCCGCACAGCGAGCTGGTGACGCTCCAAGCGGAGGGATATCTCCCTCCGGCCTTCATAGTCCCGGTTCGAGCCGGGCTGGCCACCTACCAAGGTGGGAAGCAAGCGAAGGCTACCCCAAATCCCAACAAAGGGGAGCGGGTATGCTTCATCCCCTATCTGATGAGGGGGCTCGGATTTCCTATACACCCATTCCTTCGCGGGCTCCTGGAGTTCTACGGACTCCAGCTCCATCACCTCACGCCCGCCTCTATCCTGCATATCGCGGGTTACGTAGCTCTTTGTGAGCTATTCCTAGGCGTCGAGCCCCATTTTGCGCTGTGGAAGAGGTTGTTCTGCCTTGTACCCCGCTCTCACGAGGGGTCCATATATCAAGTGGGCGGTGCCGAAATATGGCGCATCGCCAGGACCGGATATCCATCCGGAACCCCTAAGAAGGCATCCGAAGACCGGCCTTCGGAATGGTTTTATATAGAAGACGCTCCGCTGCCGGACCTTGTTCGGATCGACCTCTGGAGTTCAGTAACGTTCGTTTGAAGAAACGCCTTAGTTGGCGCCCACGAGAGCTAACCGGAGGAAGACAAGAGTGTCCATTATTTGATGGGCGGATAAGGTTCTTGGCCCATTCGGGTTGACCATGATTGGAGTCATGGCAACATGCATTATGCGGGGTGTGCAGCCGCTGCAATACAGGGGCCACCCTATGTGGGATTTCAACAGGGAGGACGATGCCACCCGTCATGGCCGCAAGGGGCCGGGTTCAGCCGAAGACCTGGCGAAGATCCTGTCCGGCCTGTACAAGGGGGAGAAGGAGGATTTCCTCCAGACGAACCCGTTGAATGGGTTCTCCATGAATAATCCCCGGTGTTGGGTAAGCGAACACTCTGTGTGCCCGACCCATGCTTTCGAAATTTAAGTTTCTTATATGATGTTTTGAACGCAGGAGCTGCGTCGGGTTGTGGAGGGCATGCTTAGTCCAGCTCCGCAACCCGAGGATCCAGAGAGATCCCAGGATCCGGCCTCCGAAGAGGACCCGGACATAAAGGTGGAGCTGATCGACGGGGTGTTCCACCAGCTCAGCATGGATAATGCTTTAGTTGCCATTACGGCTGACTATCCCGGACTATGTCCGGCTTCCCAGGTGATTGTGACGGAAGTCCCGACACCATTATTTCTTCCTTGCTCATTTCTGACCCCCATGTATAATGGTGCTTTGCAGGAAGTGCCTTCAAGGCGGGAAGTCGAGCCCGCGGCGGCTGACCAACAGGGGCCAGTCCGGCCCAGTAGGCGGAAGAGGAGCGCAGCGCGGATTGAAACATCGCCGCAAAGGTATAGCTCACAGTTCGTTATTTAGAGCAACGTTCCTAGGAAGCGTTTGAATGCTCATGACTTTTGTAGGAGAAAAAGCGCCCGCCGGACTGCGGGCGTAGAGGTTGTCGGCCCTGCCTCTACCAGCCAAGTTCCAGCACCTGGTCGGGAGGGGGAGGCGAGCGCAAGGCGCGAGCCGGATACTCCTCCAACGGAGGATACCGACAGACTGTCCGCCACCAAGTCTGAGGTGGAGAGCGTCATGAACCATAGGTGCCGCCGAACAGTTTTTCGTGATGCGTGCTTCTCCCCTGAGGTGTTGAATGCCTTTAACGCGGGGGACGCGCACCTCCGTGCTGCTCAAGATGGTTTGACCAGAGCCACGGAGCAGTATGTAAAAGACATACGGTAAGAGAATTTAATAGTTGTATATGCCAAGAGCCCCGAGACTTAAAGTAGTTATATTAACCGATTTAAGGATCATTTGAAACGCAGGATCTTACGGAGAAGAATACCCAACTGTCTCGGGGAGCTGCAAGAGTGTAAGGCCCAACTCGAGGCCGCACTTGCTGCCGCAGGAGGAAACACAGAGACCCCTCCTGGTAACACATTATTTTAAAAAAAGATAAGTGGTGTGCGGCGTGCGCGCAAGTCTAAGAATGACATTGCAGGTGCTGCCGGACAAGATCCGGACAGGCAAGAGCTACTGCGCCAGTTGAAGGCCGGCAAGAGGGTGCTGAATAAGGTGCAGCAGGAAAGGAACAAGCTCCAGGATGCCCACGCCCAGCTTGGAGAAGAGCTAAAAGGCGTTCGGGCCGAGCTGTCTAGCTCCGTTAAGGAGAATCAGCGGCTTCGTCGCGGCATCTATAGTAAGTGCTTGAGCAAACTCCTTTGAAAAGAAGAGTTCGGCGAGGAAGTCTATTGACAAAATATGTCTGTAGGTATACTCACAGTCGCCCTACGGAGGAGATGCCCATATCGACGGGTAATCAACTTCCCGAATCTGCTGCACTGCTCGAGCGAGTTCGGCGGGCAATGGCGGCGTCGTCCGTGCTTTATGGCCAGCCCTCTTCTGCCCGAGGGCCTTGGGAGCTTGCGGAGAAGCTTCAGGAATGGCGGTGCTTTCGTTTATGGAAGATTTCGCCTGCCGCCAAGGTGCCGAGGAGGCTGGGCCATGGTGAAGAGCGGTACAAGAAGGCGGATCCCAACCACATGGCCGAGGTCGGACTGTGGGGCCCGACAGGAAGGAGATCCTGTGAGTTTAGTATCTTGCCAAGTAGAATTGGCGCTAAATTTTCCCAACGGGATCTATAAATTAGACAGCACTGTTAGGCGGGATTGAGGAGGAATACTGATCGATAATTTGACAATGTATTTTAAAATGACATGTAAAATGCCTTCTAGCCGGATTGTAGATCGTTTGTCTTTGCCGACCTTTTCGCTTCAACCTCGGGACCCTAGAGTCCGAGTGTGTCCGAATACCTTCTTGGTTAAGAAACAACGGGGCATGCATGGAGACCAAAGCGTAGGGGTCATTAGTGCTTTATCGGACAAGTGCCCAACTAGTTATGATATATTACATGGTTAGTAAGAAACATCTTCCAGGAGAATAGTTCCATTAAGGGTTCCTTTCCTGGGAGGCATGCCCTAAAGTGCATGTCGGTCTGCGAAAAAGAGAGAAAAAAACATCCGGGGCAGATAAATAAGTAGGTAAAAATCATCTTTCAAGTCACCGACCGAATATTCCCTTAAGAACGCTAGCTTTCGGCTTCACCGGTCTCGAGGTACACATCCGGTGACCAGCGATAATAATCGCAGAGGTGCTCCTTTACCTCCTAACCGAACAATCGGGAGCGTAGGGGTAAGCACGAAGCGTGCAACCCAGCTTGGCCAAAACTTAAGTCATATCGATGCATATAATGGTGAATAAAAGGTACATGTGGAAGCTTGACACATGTGTTGGGCATGAAGCCCTTATAATTAAGCTTCTGGTAAAGAAGCCCCCAGGTATAATGAGTGCGGATGGCACATCAAGTGTGTGCGAACAATGCGCAAGTAGGACTTTAAGGGCTTTTTAGGAAAAGGGTTGAGAGAAGAAAGAGAAACAAAAGGCAGCTAAAGTGTAAAAATTTGGACGGGGGAAGGGGACGAACTCTTAGTCCGGCGCTAGGCATAGAATCTTCGGAGGCGGGCTGCGTTCCATGGGTTCGGCTCGAGTCGGTTGTCCGACGCATTTCACAGACGGTATGCCCCGCCGGTCAAGACTTGATCGATAATGAAGGCGCCTTCCCATTTGGGCTTGAGCTTGTCCTTTTTCTTGTCCGGCAAGCGTAGAACTAGTTCGCCAACATTGTAGGTTTTGGCCCGTACTTCTCTGCTTTGGTATCTTCGAGCCTGCTGCTTATAGAATGCGGAACAAGCCTTGGCAACGTCACGTTCTTCCTCCAATGCATCCAAGCTGTCCTGCCAATCCAACTCGGCTTCTCTTTCTTCGTACATGCGCACTCGAGGTGAGTCATGAATAATGTCGCAGGGCAGAACTGCCTCTGCGCCGTATACCATAAAGAATGGTGTGAATCCGGTAGTACGGTTGGGCGTCGTCCGCAGCCCCCAGAGTACGGAGTCGAGCTCCTCTACCCAGTGCGTGTCCGATTTCGTCAAGGACCGCACTAGCCTGGGTTTGATGCCGCTCATTATTAGACCGTTCGCTCATTCCACTTGACTGTTGGTTTGAGGATGATAGACTGAAGCGTAATCGAGCTTAATGCCCATATTTTTGCACCATGATTTAACCTCGTCGGCCGTGAAGTTCGTGCCGTTATCGGTGATGATCTTTGTGGGGACACCATAATGGTGTACTACCCGGATATGAAGTCTATCACTGGTCGGACTCTGCCGTTTTAAGCGGCTTGGCCTCTATCCATTTGGTGAATTTATCCACCATGACCAATAGGTACCTTTGCTTGTGTGTTCCCCTTTAAGGGGTCCAACCATGTCAAGCCCCGGACATGACGGCGGGTAATGGGTATAGTTTTGAGGCGGTGGGTGGCATATGGCTCTGATTAGCAAAGAGCTGACAACCGACGCATCTTTGGACTAAGTCCTGAGCATCTGCCTGGGTCGTCGGCCAATAAAATCATGTATAGAATGCCTTTCCTACAAGGGCCCGAGCTGCGGCATGGTGTCCGCCTAGTCCGGCATGAATTTCAGCCAGAAGGTTTCGCCCTTCCTCTTCGGAGATACACCTTTGAAGGACTCCGGTTGTGCTTTTCTTATAAAGTTCTCCCTCATGGACCTTGTAGGCTTTAGATCGCCAAACTATGCAGCGGGCCTCATTTTGGTCTTCGGGAAGTTCCTACCTAAGCAAGTAGGCTAGGAATGGTTCTGTCCACGGGGCGATTACTGCCATTATGTCATGGGCTGAAGGTGTTATTTCATCGGCTGAATCGCCGGTTATGTCAGATTGCTCTGTGTCGGTTGGTGTGGCTGCTTCCGGTTTGTTATTTCCGGACTCCTCTTCCCATAGTACGGATGGCTTAAAGAGCCGTTCCAGGAAGATGTTTGGAGAGACAGCGTCACGTTTTGCACCGATCGTGCGATCGTCGGCTGCTTGGTTATTATCGGGCTACGTGGTGGAATTGAGTCCTTGAACCAAGCGACATTTGAGGACAGCGTTACGGTAGGCTGCCATTTTCGGATCCGTGGCATCAAAGTCTCCATTTACTTGGGATATTGCAAGGTTTGAATCCCCGCGCACCTCTAGGCGTTGAATGCCCATGGAGATTGCCATCCGGAGGCCATGTAAAAGGGCCTCGTATTCGGCCGCGTTGTTGGAGTCCGTGTACATTATCTCGAAATGCGTATTGATTTGGTCCTGGTTGGGGACGTCAATACGATGCCAGCCCCCAATCCGGCCAACATTTTAGAGCCGTCGAAGTGCATAATCCAATTGGAGTATGCGCCGTACTCTTTAGGGAGTTCAGCTTCGGTCCATTCAGCGACAAAGTCAGCCAAAACTTGTGACTTTATAGCTCGCCAAGGTTTGTAAGTTATATCGAAGCGGTAAGAGCTCAATGGCCCATTTGCAATCCTGCCCGTCGCGTCGCGGTTGTTTATAATGTCGTTGAGGGTACTTTGAGGCCCATTGTTATCGAACACTCTTGAAAGTAGTGTCGAGCTTAGGGATGCCATCAACACCGCACACGCTATCTTTTGATAGTGCGGTAACAGGACTTGCGGGGGTTAACACGGTGGATCGTAGTACATGGTTTTTGAAGAGGGAATTTATGCCCTTCGTCTCTCGTTCGACGACGAGTACGCGCTTACAACTTGATGTGTTGCCGCGATGTATAGCAACATTGGTTCGCCCAAGTTGGGCGCAGCCAGGACCGGATTTGTTGCCAATATGGCTTTTATTTCTTCGAGTCCGGCAGTGGCAGCATCCGTCCACTCGAAGTGTTCGGTGCGCCTAAGGAGGCAATAGAGGGGCAATGCCTTTTCTCCTAGGCAAGAGATAAAGCGGCTTAGAGCCGCCACGCATCCAGTCAATTTTTGCATTTGTTTGAGGTCTTTTGGAATATCTAGCTGTGACAGAGCTCGGATCTTGGCTGGGTTTGCTTCAATTCCTCTACCGGATACAATGAAGCTCAGGAGCTTTCCGGCTGGTACGCCGAAAACGCATTTTTCCAGATTCAGCTTGATGTCATATGCTCGGAGGTTGTCGAATGTGAGCCTCAAATTGTCTAGTAGGGTTTCAACATGTTTGGTTTTGACGACTACGTCATCTACGTATGCCTCTACTGTTTTGCCGATCTGGGTGGCCAGACATGTCTGAATCATGCACTGATATGTTGCGCTGGCGTTTTTAAGTCCGAAGGGCATCGTGCTGAAGCAGAATGGTCCATATGGAGTAATGAATGCCGTTGCGGCTTGGTCCGCTTCCGCCATCTTGATTTGATGGTATCCGGAGTATGCGCCCAGGAAGCACAATGAATCGTGCCCTGCGGTAGCATCGATTATTTGGTCGATCTTGAGGGGAGGAAGGATCCTTTGGGCAGGCCTTGTTGAGGTCTTTAAAATCTACACATAGGTGCCAGGATGTGTCCTTCTTTGGTACCATTACCGGGTTTGCTAGCCAATCTGGATGTTTGATGTCTCTGATGAATCCGGCTTCCAATAGCTTGGCTAGTTCTTCTCCCATTGCCTGTCTTTTAGGTTCGGAAAATTGTTGAAGAGCCTATTTGACTGGCTTGAATCCTTTTAGCATATTTAGGCTATGCTATGCCAATCTGCGTGGGATTCCTGGCATATCTGAAGGGTGCCAGGCAAAAATGTCCCAATTTTCCCGAAGGAATTCTCATGATCTTGGCGCTCACGTCGAGGTTCAACTATGCCCCGATGGAGGCCGTCTTTGTTGGGTCCGTTGGATGGACCTGGAATTTTACTATTTCGTCCGCTGGTTTAAAGGAGGTGGACTTGGATCTCTTATCGAGTATCACATCGTCCCTATTCACCGTAGAGCGCAGCGCGGTGAGTTCTTCGCCGCTAGGGCTTCGGATAGTGCCTCGGGGCTAATCGCGGCTGTCTTGTTTTGGTCGCTGAGTGCTATGTCGGATCACTAACGAGTGATTATTCCGTCGGGCCCTGCATTTTGAGCTTCATGTACCCGTAATGGGGTGCGGCTTGAAAAATTGTGAATGCCTCTCGTCCTAATATAGCGTGATATCCTTTGTTGAGCGGGGCCACGTGGGCGTGACTTCTTCGGACCTGTAATTGTCCGTGAGCGAACACCACATCGAGTGTGATTTTTTCGGTGCAGTGGCGCTTCGGCTAGGGATTATTCCTCTGAAGGTTGTGCTGCTTCGCTCAATGCGGCTCCGATCTATTTCCATTTTTGAAGAGTTTCCTCGTAGATGAGGTTTAATCGCTGCCGCCATCCATGAGGACCTTGGTAAGTCGAAAGCCATCCACTATTGGACTAAGTACCGGTCTTGTTGGTGCTCGGGCTGTTCGGAATTTAGGTTCATCGCTGGCGTTGAAGGTGATGGCTGTGTCGCTCCATGGATTTGTTGTTGCTACTTGGTAGACTTCGGTGAGGCTGCGGATTGTTCATTTCCGCATATTATTTGATGCGAAAGTCTCGAAGATGTTGATACCGCATCGGTATTGTTGGAGTGGTTTTCGGGGCTAGAAGCTCCTCGCCACTTTTGGCCACTGCCGTAATATCAACATGCTCGAAGGCTATGTGTTGGGATGGCGCCCTCTGATCTTGTGAATTTTACGAGGTCCGCTAAGCCATCCCTCGAGACGGTTCCGTGCCCTTTGTGGGGTTTTGCTTTTTGGTTTTTGTACACGGTGCGAGTATAATGCACCCTTTTGTTGCGGACTAGGGTTGTATTGGGGCGGATTGTCCCAAAACTTGTTTTCGGTTTTCGGAAACTCTCCATCGCCTGATACTTTCGTACTATGGGCCTTGGTCGTGGCGTGTAATTTCAACGACGATCGTATCGGCGTTCAAGATTCCTTGTCCATGCAATTATTGCAAAAAATTGAGATTGCGTTTTCCTCTCGGCGATCCTTTATCCTGTTCATAACCGGGAGAATCGCCCGATAGTGATGTACTATTTCAGCGGGCTCTTGCGGATTAGAGATAGATCGCATATGTCCGGGCGGTGGGTGGAATTAAGTCGGAACCCTACCCATCTCGAGGCTCAAGGGCGAAGTTTCAATTTGGAAGCTTGGATTGCTGGATCTTTGTCCAATGAGTCCGATCAATGCGACTTTAGGTTCGATGCTTGATCGAAGTCCGTCCCTCCGTGGGAATCCGGCATGGAGGGTTCGGGAGCCCGGACGTGACTAATTTTCAATACAGGAGAAGGGTCGCCGCGTTATTCCTCTACCACTACAACGTGGTGGGTGACACGGGAGAGTTAATCTCTCTCGGATCGGTTTTAAGCCCAATCGATTGTAGTGATGCAGCGACTCTCAGGCGGCGATGCGATCCAAGAGCTCGTTCTGGACGAGAGCTCTATTGGATCCAACCGCTCGGCGAATTCGAGTGAGCGTGAAGATTGCTTTTGACGACGAGAGGTCATTGTCGAGCGGTGGCGGACAGCGGTCATAAGAAAACCACCTAGCGGATAGTTTGGCCGCTGCCAAGGCTCCTTTGGTGAAAATACCGTCCTTGAAGGCGGAGGAGGCATCCTTCCTATCGGTGGCGCGCGAGGAACTCTCGATGAAAGCACCAATGTCGGTGTCAAAAGCGGCGGATCTCGGGTAGGGGGCCCGGCGTGCGTCTAGGTGGATGGTAACAGGAGACAAGGGACACGATGTTTTTACCCAGGTTGGGCCCTCTCGATGGAGGTAAAACCCTACTCCTGCTTGATTGATATTGATGATATGGGTAGTACAAGAGTGGATCTACCACGAGATCAAGGAGGCTAAACCCTAGAAGCTAGCCTATGGTATGATTGTTGTAATGGTTATCTTGTCTCACGGACTAAAACCCTCCGGTTTATATAGACACGGAGAGGGCTAGGGTTACAGTCGGTTACAATGGTAGGAGATCTACATATCCGTATCGCCAAGCTTGCCTTCCACGCCAAGGAAAGTCCCATCCGGACACGGGACGAAGTCTTCAATCTTGTATCTTCATAGTCTTGGAGTCCGGCCGATGATGATAGTCCGACTGACGATAATAGTCCGGCTATCCGGACACCCCCTAGTCCAGGACTCCCTCAGTCATTACTGAGGCGCTGAAGCCAAGGGGCACAACATTGATTGGAGACGGGACACTATTTGTCATAACAGGTACTTTGGAGTATTCGAAGGAGGAACCCGCCTTGCAATGCCGAAGACAATACTGCGCGCTGGACTCATCGTCATTGAAGCCTGGTTTAGGGGCTACTGAGAGAGTCCTGGATTAGGGGGTATCCGGACAGCTGGACTATTGAAGCGTGAAGATACAAGACTCAAGACTTCAGCCCGTGTTCGGATGGGACTCTCCTTTGCGCGGGAGGCAAGCTTGGCGATCCGGATATTATATTTCCTTCCTTGTAACCGACTCCATGTAAACCCTAGTCCTCTCCGGTGTCTATATAAACCGGAGAGGTTGGTCCTTAGAAGTCCGATCACAATTACATTCATACCATCATAGGCTAGCTCCTAGGGTTTAGCCTCTACGATCTCGTGGTAGTCTACTCTTGTACTACCCATATCATCAATATTAATCAAGCAGGAAGTAGGGTTTTACCTCCATCGAGAGGGCCCGAACCTGGGTAAACACATGTGTCCCTTACTTCTTGTTACCATCAGCCTTGACGCACAGATCGGGACCCCCTACCTGAGATCCGCCGGTTTTGACACCGACAGACGTCAAGAAGCAAAATAGGAATCCACGAGGCAGGAGGGCGCGCCCCACCCTCGTGGGCCCCTCGTAGCTCTACTGACCGACTTCTTTCGCCTATATATATCTACATACACTGAAAACATCCAAGAGCACCACGAAACCCTATTTCCACCGCCGCAACCTTCTGTACCCGTGAGATCCCAGGCCTTTTCCGGCGCTCCGCCGGAGGGGGAATCGATCATGGAGGGCTTCTACATCAACTCCATAGCCTCTCTGATGAAGTGTGAGTAGTTACCACAGACCTTCGGGTCCATAGTTATTACCTAGATGGCTTCTTCTCTCTCTTTGAATCTCAATACAAAGTTCTCCTCGATCTTCTTGGTGATCTATTCGATGTAACTCTTGTTGCGGTGTGTTTGTCGAGATCCAATGAATTGTGGGTTTATGATCAAGTTTATCTATGAGAAATATTTGAATCTCCTCTGAATTCTTTTATGTATGATTGGTTATCTTTGCAAGTCTCTTCGAATTATCAGTTTGGTTTGGCCTACTAGATTGATCTTTCTTGCAATGGGAGAAGCGCTTAGATTTGGGTTCAATCTTGTGGTGTCCTTTCCCAGTGACAACAGGGGCAGCAAGGCATGTATTGTATTGTTGCCATCGAGGATAAAAATATGGGGTTTATATCATATTGCTTGAGTTTATCCCTCTACATCATGTCATCTTGCCTAATGCGTTACTCTGTTCTCATGAACTTAATACTCTAGATGCATGCTGGATAGCGGTCGATGTGTGGAGTAATAGTAGTAGATGCAGAATCATTTTGATCTACTTGTTGCGGACGTGATGCCTATATACATGATCATGCCTAGATATTCTCATAACTATGCACTTTTCTATCAATTGCTCGACAGTAATTTGTTCACCCACCGTAATACTTATGCTATCTTGAGACAAGCCACTAGTGAAACCTATGGCCCCCGGGTCTATTTTCCATCATATAAGTTTCTGATCTACTTTATTTTGCAATCTTTACTTTCCAATCTATATCATAAAAATACCAAAAATATTTATCTTATTATTATCTCTATCAGATCTCACTTTTGCAAGTGGCCGTGAAGGGATTGAGAACCCCTTTATCATGTTGGTTGCGAGGTTCTTGATTGTTTGTGTAGGTACAAGGGACTTGCACGTAGCCTCCTACTAGATCGATACCTTGGTTCTCAAAAACTGAGGGAAATACTTACGCTACTTTGCTGCATCACCCTTTCCTCTTCAAGGGAAAACCAACGCAGTGCTCAAGAGGTTGCATCGTGTTCGGGTCTCAACACCTTAGGGGGCACCGGTACGCGCTTGAAGCGCAGTAGCGCCACCGCCAGCGCATCTCCGGCGAGCCCATCATGACTTCCGTGGGGGGTGTCGGTATCAAAACCGGTGGATCTCGGGTAGGGGGTCCCGAACTGTGCGTCTAAGGCTAATGGTAACAGGAGGCGGGGACACAATGTTTACCCAGGTTTGGGCCCTCTCGATGGAGGTAATACCCTACTTCCTACTTGATTGATCTTGATGATATGAGTATTACAAGAGTTGATCTACCACGAGATCGTAGAGGCTAAACCCTAGAAGCTAGCCAATGATTATGATTGTTGTCGTCCTATGGACTAACCCCTCCGGTTTATATAGACATTGGAGGGGGCTAGGGTTACACAGAGTCGGTTACAGAGAAGGAGATCTACATATCCTAATTGCCAAGCTTGCCTTCCACGCAAAGGAGAGTCCCACCCGGACATAGGACAAAGTCTTCAATCTTGTATCTTCATAGTCCAACAGTCCGGCACAAGTACATTGTCCAGCTAACCGAGGACACCCTAATCCAGGACTCCCTCAGTAGCCCCTGAACCAGGCTTCAATGACGATGAGTCTGGCACGCAGATTGTCTTCGGCATTGCAAGGCGGGTTCTTCTCCAAAATCCCTGAGTACCTGTTGTAACGAGCAGTGTCTGGCTTCCCATTAATGTTGTACTCCTCGGCTTCTGTACCTTAATAATGGCAGTCTCCATGTGTCGAGCGAATGCGAGAAGTCGGGGCATTTTTACATTTGCCACCCTGACCATGTAAGTAAATCATCTATTAAAGAGACGTGGATCCTCAAATCCAAATCACCATCTTCCCAAAGCGAGCATTCATTAGAGCGCGCCCAAAAAAAAGCCATCCCATCATAGCCGGCCGCCGCAGCTCCTCCTCTCGCTCCCGTAGCGCTAAGCCAGGTGATTGGGAGAAGTGTTATGTATCCCACGACCGATTGGTGGAGTTGCAGACCCAGATGTTTTTCCCGCCTGCATATCTTGTCCCAGTCCGAGCCGGACTAGCCACTTACGATGGCGGGGAGCAAGCAGAGAGTTTCCCCAACCCATCCAGGGGGGAGAGAGTATGCCTTGTCCCTTACTTGCTGAGGGGCCTCGAATTTCCAATCCATCCGTTCCTCCACGGGCTCTTGGAGTACTATGGCCTCCAGCTGCATAACTTCACTCCTGCTTCCATACTGCACATCGCAGGTTATGTCACCCTTTGCGAGCTATTTCTGGGCTGCAAAGCTCATTTCGAGCTATGGAAGAGGCTGTTCTGCCTCGTCCCTCGCAATCAGGAGGGATCAATATAACAAGTGGGCGGAGCCGAAATATGGCGCATCGTCGGGACCGGATACCTGTCCGGCACTCCGAAGAAGACATCCGAAGACCGGCCTTCGGAGTGGTTTAATATAGATGACGTCCCCCTTCCGGACCCTATTAGAATGGGTCTTCCTGAGTTTGCCAATGCCCCACTGAAGAAACGCCGCAACTGGCGTCCCCGGAGCTCCCAGGAGGAAGATAACAGAGAGGTCCTTTATCTGATGGGCAGGATAAAAACACTGGCCAAATCTGGATTGACAATAATTGAGGTTATGTCAATATGCATAATGCGGGGGGTGCAGCCACTCCAGTACCGGAGATATCCCATGTGGCACTTCAATGGAGAAGATGACGCCACCCGCTGCGGTCGTAAAGGTCTGGACTCCGCCACCGCTCTAGCAAAAATATTGTCCGATTTGTATAAAGGAGAAGAAGAGAAGTTCACCCGCATTAAGCCACGGGATGGATTTTCCATGTACAACACCCCTAGCTGGGTGAGTTGCTATCCTTTACTCAACTATGTTCATTCTCGCATTCTATCATCACAAATATTTACCTTGCTAATTCATAGCAGGAACTGTGAAAAGCTATGAGGGAGGTCCACGGCCCATCCCCACAGCCAGAGGACCCCAACCGGGCCCTCGACCTCGGACTTGAAGAAGATCCGGACATATTTGTGGAGCTCGTCGACATGACATTTTACCAGTTAAGCTGTGACGGTGCCTTGGTGGCCATCATAGCTGATTATCCTGGCTTACTCCCTGCATCACATGTAAGTAAAACTGGAGTCCTAACTTCCGAGAAGGATCCCTTCTTTGCACCTTACCCACCGCACATGTATTGCGTTTTACAGGGAAGGCCATCGGGGCGCCGTGCCGAACCCGCAGTGACTCGCCAACAAGGGGCACCGAAGCCGGGTAGGCTTAAAAGGAAGGCAGTCAGGACCAAGACACTGTCATAGAGGTATTATTAAAACCTGCTCCGTGAAATATAACAATGTCTGTGGTCCCCTAGCAGAAAAAGCGCTCGCCAGACTGTGTCTGGAGAGCCTGCCGGCCACGCCTCCACTAGCCGGACTCAGGGGCGGAGGCTAATGCAGGGACAACGCCGGACGGTCCTCCTATAGAGGACGCGGATAGAATATCTGCTACAAATTCCGAAGTGGAGAGCGCCATGAATCACAGGCGTCAACGGGCCGTACTCAACGACCCTAATTTCTCCGAAGAGGCGTTCAATGCCTTCAACTCAGGAGACGCGTACATCCGAGCTGCTCAGGTGGTCTTGCTAGAGCCACTGACCAGTATTTAAAGGATATACGGGTAAGAAAATCTGATAATTATGTATATCAGTAGCCCCTGAGACTTGAAACAGTTGGCACAACTGATTTACGGATCATTGTATGCATAGGTTCTTACAGAGAAGAACATCCATTTGTCCCAAGAGTTGGAGGAGTGCAAAGCCCAGCTAAGGGCCGCAGTTGCCGGAATGGAGGAATCTAAGAAGGCCTCATCTAGTAATACTTGTCTCAGAAAGAATGTAATTACGTGTACCAGTTAGTATTCGGCATGCTTTGTGAATCTAACAATAGATTCTGCAGACAATCCCGGAGGGAATCTGGGGATTGTACAAGAGGATGAGCAACAAGTTAAACGACAGCTAGAGGCTGGAGAGCGTGTGCTTACACGGGTTACGTGAGAAAAACGATCTCCAAGATGCCAATACCCGGCTGGGCGTTGAACTAGAAGATGTTCGGGCCCAGCTTGCTGACTCCGTGAAGGAGAATAAGAGGCTTCGATGCGACATTTTTAGTAAGTGCTCGAACGAACCTTTATCTGATTCGCGAAGAAAGCGGGCTAATGAGTTATGTCTCAGAGGTATCTTGCTGGTCGTCGAAGAGGAGATGCCCGGATCTGTAGGTGATCTTCTGCAAGAGCTCTCACAACTGCACGAGCAAGTTCGGCAGGTGATGCAGGGTATTGCCCAGGCCTTGTGGCCATCCGCCTCCCTGCCAGGAGGCATGGGGGAGCTTGTAGAGATGCTCAAGGGAGCGCGGCGGCGCTTCCGATTATGAAAGATATTGGTCTACCGACAAGGTGCGAGGGAAGCCTGGGCCATGGTGAAGACGTGGCACACCAAGGTTGACCCGAATCACATGGCCGAGGTCGGACCTGTAGGGTCAGATGGGAAAGAGATCCCCATTAGTCTGGTATATGACCAGGTAGGATTAGCCTCAAAGTATTCCCAACAGGATTGTAGGCTAGACAGCCTGTTGAATGGTATAGAAGAAGAATTTAGTCAGTCTAAGTGACTGTGTACTTCAAATGACATATTTTGTCCCTAGCCGGATTATAAATCATTTGTCATGGCGGACCTTTTCTCTTCAACCTCTGGACCCGACAGTCCGTAGTGTATCCGAATACCCGCTCGATTATATGGCCGAGTGCAGCGTGGAAACCAGGCGTAGGGGTCATAAGTGCTTGAACAGACAAGTACCCAACTAGTTATGTTATATTAAATGGGTAGTAAGAAACATCTTCCAGGGAGAATTGTTCCGTTAAGGGTTCCTTTCCCTGGGTACGCATGCAGTGCATGTCCGAACTGCGAACAAAGATGCAGATATGAAACATCTGGGGGTTTATATTGTAAATAGGTAAAAAACATCTTTTGTTCACCGACCGAATATTCCCTTAAGAATGCTAGCTTTCGGCTTCACCCAGTCTGAGGTACACGTTCGGCTGACCCGGTAGTAACAATCGCATAGGTGCTCCCCTTATGCCCTAGCCGAACTAACGGGAACGTAGGGCATAAACACAGGAGCCAGGCAACCCAGCTTGGCCAAAACTTAAGTCATATTGATGGATATAATGGCAAAAAAAGGTACATATGGAAAAGTGACACATATGTAGTGGGCATAAAGCCCGGGAGATAATTATATTAAGCTTCTGTATAAGAAGCCCCCATGTATAATGAGCGCGCATAGCGCATCAAGATTGTGTAGTCAAGACACACTTGAAGCCTTTAAGGCCATAAAAAGGAAGGAAGAAAGAAAGAAAGAAAGAAAGTGGATATAACTTAAAAAAGAAAGGCGGAGGTTAAGGAGAAGAACACAGAGTTCAACACTAGGCGTAGAATCTTTGGAGTCTGGCAGCGTTCCATGGGTTTGGCTCGAGTCGATTATCAGATGTGTCACGCAGACGGTACGCCCCTCAGGAGAACTTTATCAATGATGAAGGGACCCTCCCACTTGGGCTTGAGCTTGTCCTTTTTCTTCTCCGGTAGGCGTAGAACGAGTTTGCCAACGTTATAAGTTTTGGCCCGTACTTCTCTGCTTTGATACCTTCGAGCCTGTTCTTGATAGAATCTAGAACGGGCTTTTGCGACGTCACGCTCCTCCTCTAGGGCATCTAAACTGTCTTGTCGGTCAAGCTCGGCTTCTCTCTCTTCATACATGCGCACTCGAGGTGAGTCATGAATGATATCGCAGGGCAATACTGCCTCTGCGCCGTACACCATAAAAAATGGTGTGTATCCGGTACTGCGATTCGGCGTGGTCCGCAACCCCCATAGTACGGAGTTGAGCTCCTCGACCCAGTGTGTATCTGATTCTTTCAAGGATCGCACTAGTCTGGGTTTGATGCCGCTCATAATAAGACTACTTGCTTGTTCGACTTGACCATTTGTTTGGGGGTGATAGACAGAGGCGTAATCGAGCTTAATGCCCATGTTGCCGCACCAAGTTTTCACCTCGTCAGCTGTGAAGTTGGAGCCATTATCGGTGATGATGCTGTGGGGGACACCATAACGGTATGCGACCCCTGATATGAAGTCTATCACTAGTCCGGTTTCGGTCATTTTAACTGGTTTGGCTTCTATCCATTTGGTGAATTTATCCACCATGACCAACAAGTATTTTTTCTTATGGCTTCCTCCTTTAAGGGGTCCAACCATATCGAGCCTCCAGACTGCGAAGGGCCAAGTTATAGGGATTGTTTGGAGAGCGGTAGGTGGCATATGGCTTTGATTTGCAAAAAGCTGGCAGCCAACGCAATGTTGGATGAGGTCATGTGTGCCTGCTCGGGTTGTCGGCCAGTAGAAACCTGTACAGAAGGCCTTGCTTACAAGGTCCCGAGCTACGGCGTGGTGGCCGCCGAGTCCAGCATGAATTTCGCCCAAGAGCTACCGCCCTTCCTCTTCGGAGATGCACGTTTGGAGCACTCCGGTCGCGCTTTTCTTATAAAGCTCTCCCTCGTGGACCTTGTAGGCTTTAGAATGCCGCACAATGCAACGTGCCTCGTTTTGGTACTCGGGGAGTTCTTGCCTATTTAGGTAGGCTAAGAAGGGTTCTGTCCACGTGACGATGACAGCCATGATCACGTGGGCCGAAGGTGTTATTTCGGTGGCAGAGCCTCCGATTATGTCATTGTGTTCGGGATCTAGGGTTGTGATCGGATCCGGACTAGTATTGCCGGTCTCCCCTTGCCACACCATGGACGGCTTGAAAAGCCTTTCCAAGAAGATATTAGGAGGGACGGGGTCGCGTTTAGCGCTGATGCGGGCGAGGATATCTGCCGCTTGATTGTTTTCTCGGGCCACATGATGGAATTCGAGCCCCTCGAACCGAGCTGACATTTTGAGGACGGCATTGCGGTAAGCCACCATTTTTGGGTCCTTGGCGTAAAAGTCTCCATTTATTTGAGATATTGCAAGGTTTGAATCCCCCCGCACCTCTAGGCGTTGAATGCCCATGGAGACCGCCATCCGAAGACCGTGCAACAGAGCCTCGTATTCGGCTGCATTGTTGGAGTCTGTGTATAGTATTTGTAGTACGAATTGGACTATATCTCCGGTGGGGGATGTCAGGACAACACCTGCTCCCAGACCAGCCAGCATCTTAGAGCCATCAAAGTGCATGATCTAATTGGAGTATGCGCCGTACTCTTTAGGGAGTTTGGCTTCTGTCCATTCGGCGACAAAGTCATCCAGTACTTGCGACCTAATGGCTTAACGTGGTTTATATATGATGTCAAACGGGAGGAGCTCGATGGCCCACTTAGCAATCAGGCCCGTGGCATCGCGGTTATTTATTATATCGTTGAGTGGTACTTCAGAGGCCACCATGATTGAACACTCTTGGAAGTAGTGTCGTAGTTTCCTGGATGCCATGAAGACCGCGCATGCTATCTTTTGATAATGTGGGAACCGTGACTTGCATGGTGTGAGGACAGTGGATATGTAGTATACCGGCTTTTGAAGCGGGAATTTATGTTCGTCCTCCTCTCGTTCGACAACGAGCACTGCGCTTACAACTTGGTGCGTTGCAGCTATATATAACAGCATGGGTTCGCCGATGTTTGGTGCGGCTAGGATTGGATTGATGGCCAAGAGGGCCTTTATTTCTTCCAATCCGTCCATAGCCGCATCCGTCCACTCAAAGTGTTCGGTGCATTGAAGAAGGCGATAGAGAGGTAGTGCCTTTTCTCCCAATCGGGAGATAAAGCGGCTTAAGGCAGCCACACATCTAGTTAACTTCTGGATTTGCCTGAGGTCTCTTGGGGTAGCCAACTGTGACAGAGCTTGGATTTTAGCCGGATTTGCTTCAATTCCTCTATTCGAAACAATGAAGCCCGGGAGCTTTCTGGCAGGGACGCCGAAAACGCATTTTTTCGGGTTGAGCTTGATGTCATATGTTCGGAGATTATCAAACGTAAGCCTCAGGTCGTCTATTAAAGAATCGACATGTCTGGTTTTGATGACCACGTCGTCTACGTATGCCTCAACTGTTTTGTCGATTTGTGTTTCCAGGCATGTCTGAATCATGCGTTGATAGGTTGCACCAGCATTTTTGAGCCTGAAAGGCATGGTGTTAAAACAGAAGGGGCCGTATGGAGTGATGAATGTCGTTGCGGCTTGATCGGACTCCGCCATCTTGATTTGATGGTATCCGGAGTATGCGTCGAGGAAGCACAATGAGTTGTGTCCTGCAGTAGCGTCGATGATTTGATCGATGCGGGGGAGAGGGAAGGGATCCTTGGGGCAAGCCTTATTGAGGTCTTTGAAATTGACACATAGGTGTCAGGATTTGTCCTTCTTTGGTACCATCACCAGGTTTGCTAGCCAGTCCGGGTGTTTTATTTCTCGGATGAATCTGGCTTCAAGTAACTTGGCTAGCTCCTCTCCCATGGCTTGTCGTTTGGGCTCTAAAAAGCGCCACAGAGTCTGTTTGACCAGCTTGTATCCTTTTAGTATGTTTAGGCTATGCTTGGCCAGCCTGCGTGGGATGCCTGGCATGTCTGAAGGGTGCCGGGCGAAGATGTCCCAATTCTCGTGCAAGAACACCGCAGTGTGGCGTGTATTGTGGGGTTTACCTGTGCCTCGATGGATGCTGTTTTTGTGGAGTCCGTTGGGTGGACCTGGAATTTGACTATTTCGTCCGCTGGTTTGAAAGAGGTGGACTTGGATCGTTTGTCGAGTATCTCGTCGTCCCTGTCCATTGTGGAGCGCAGCGCAATTAGTTCTTCGGCCGCAAGGGCTTCGGATAATGCCTCAAGGGCCAGTGCGGCGGTTTTGTTTTCGGCGTGGAGTGCTACGTCCGAATCACTGGCTAGAGTGATGATTCCGTTGGGCCCGGGCATCTTGAGCTTCATCTACCCATAATGGGGTATAGCTTGGAAGCTCGTGAATGCATCCCGCCCTAAAAGGGCGTGGTATCCGCTACTGAACGGGGCCACTTGGAATGTGATTTCTTCGGACCTGTAATTCTCCGGCGTGCCGAATACCACATCTAGTTTGATTTTTCCTGCACATCGTGCCTCCCGACTAGGGATGATTCCTTTGAAGGTCGTGTTGCTTTGCTTAATGCGGCTCTTGTCTATTTCCATTTTGTTGAGAGTTTCCTCGTAGATGAGGTTTAATCCGCTGTCACCGTCCATGAGCACTTTAGTAAGCCAGAAGCCATCCACAATTGGACTAAGGACCAAAGCACCTGGTGCTCGGACTGTTTGGGATTGAGGTTCGTCACTGGCATTGAAGGTTATGGCCGCGTCGTTCCATGGATTTATTGCTGCAACGTGGCAGACTTCGGTGAGGCTGCGGAGTGCTTGCTTGCGCCTGTTATTTGAGGCGAAAGTCTTGAAGACTGTCAATACTGTATTGTTATTTTCCGCGGGATGATTCTCTGCGCTATCATTGATGAGGAGATCCTCACTGCTCTTGGCCACCTGCTGGAGTATCCAACATGCTCTAAGGCTGTGTGTTGGTATGGTATCCGGTGTGCTGTGAATTTTGCATGGCCCATTGAGCCATCCCTTCAATATGGTTCCACGCCCTGTAGTGGGCTTTGGTTTCTTTGTAATTGGATCAGGTGACTTGCGAGAGTGCACCCTTTTAGTTTGGATGAGGGGTTTAGTGAGAGCCGGAGGATCCCAGAATTTTGTTTGGGTTTTCCAGGCGCTTTACATCACACAGTACTTATGTACTATGGCTACCAAGTCAGCGAAGTGTGCTATGTCACGATGACTTATGGCGTTGAGGATTCCCTTGTCCGTGCAATTTTTGCAAAAGAATGAGATTGCGTCTTCCTCGCGATCGTCCTTGACCTTGCTCATTACAAGGAGGAATCTGGCCCAGAAGTGATGTACTGTCTCTTGGGGCTCTTGTCTAATGTGGGAAAGGTCGCTTGTATCTGTGTGGGTGGGTAGATTTAAGTCCGGACCCTGACCCGATCTGAG
Organism: Aegilops speltoides; assembly: GCA_021437245.1. NCBI lineage: Eukaryota > Viridiplantae > Streptophyta > Magnoliopsida > Poales > Poaceae > Aegilops > Aegilops speltoides. The sequence continues at coordinate 410,385,896 of CM038141.1, read as the reverse complement.
ACCCTGGGGCAGAGGAGCTTCTGAGCATGGCAGTTCAGGCTCCGGGATGTTGCCCAACTTTTCTGGCCTGCTGTCCGATTCTAGGTTCAGAACTTGGGCCATGTCCTCCCGTAGATGGGTATCCGGCTCGAAGAGCTCGGGAATCCGGACATAGTTCGTCCTCAAAATAGAGGAAGAATCGCTGCATCGCTCCTCCACCACCGCTATCTGATGGGTGACCGGCGGAGAGTTAATCTCTCCTTGGTCGTGTTTAAGCCCGATCCAATCATAGTCTGTAGCGACTCCCTAGGCGGCAATGCAATCCAAGAGCTCGTTCAGGGAGGAGAGCTCCATTGGATCCATCTGCTCAGTGAATTCCGAGCTGACGTGGAGGCTGTTTTTGATGACCCGAGAAGTCATCGTCGGCGCTGCGGCCGAACGGGTGGTCATGACGAAGCCACCTAGTAGGAGAGTTTGTCCTACAGCCAGGGCTCCCCCAGAGGTTATGTTGTCCTTGATAACAAAGCGAGCCATCAAGCCTTACCGTGACGGCACAGTGGAACTCTCAATAAAAGCATCAATGTCGGTGTCAAAACCGGCAGATCTCGGGTAGGGGGTCCCGAACTGTGCGTCTAAGGCTAATGGTAACAGGAGGCGGGGGACACAATGTTTACCCAGGCTCGGGCCCTCTCGATGGAGGTAATACCCTACTTCCTGCTTGATTGATCTTGATGATATGAGTATTACAAGAGTTGATCTACCACGAGATCGTAGAGGCTAAACCCTAGAAGCCAGCCTATGATTATGATTGTTGTCGTCCTACGGACTAACCCCTCCGGTTTATATAGACACCGGAGAGGGCTAGGGTTACACAGAGTCGGTTACAGAGAAGGAGATCTACATATCCGAATTGCCAAGCTTGCCTTCCACGCAAAGGAGAGTCCCACCCGGACACGGGACAAAGTCTTCAATCTTGTATCTTCATAGTCCAACAGTCCGGCACAAGTACATAGTCCGGCTGTCCGAGGACCCCCTAATCCAGGACTCCCTCAGGGGGCACGTTCTCCATGGCCAACAACGACGTGACCTGCATGGCTGCACCCCGCTAGTGGCCATGAATCTTGGTCGTGCCCTCCATTCCAGCTCGGACACACGAAGAGAAGAGGCAGGTTGGGGGTGGGAGCTCAACGATGGGGCACTGATGGCATGGCAGAGGTGACGTATGGAGCATCAGGATGGAGAGGAGTCTATTTATAAGCAAATAAGGGCGGTGGAACTGTTGCACCAGATTCTACGGGAGCCTTCTTTAGGAGAGCGGAAGGATCCAGAAGAGAGAGAACTAACGAAATATCTGGAAGGAACCCACCGCCTATACCTCCACAAATCACGTTTAAAAAAAGTGAACTTGTCCAAAAAATGACACGTACGCAATATTTGAGGACATGCAGATCAGATCGTCCTAATCCAAAGACACGTTAGCATCATGCTGTCCACATGCAAATTTAACATGGGATCACCACCATGCATGCAAATATCCAGAGAAGAAAGAGGGACGTAGTCAAATCGAACTCATGCAGGCCACGTGAACCGATCAGGGAAGAGCATGTTGCATGTCGCAACTGAAACTGCTAAAGCCACCCCAAACCATACCCTCCGAGGCCCCCCTGTAAATAAGGTGGCAGCACCTCATTGATCCGTTTTTTATTGATAGAAAAAAGTCAAAAAATCCAGATAAATCAAATTTAGCCAGGTTTAGTATATTAAGAATAGATAACAAATAAATGCAAGAGAAACTAGAGGAATGGAGATCAAACTGTCATTTTAATGATCTTTTTGTTGATTTTAAAACAATTGTGCTAGTTAATAAATATGCAAACCTAAGTATAAACTTGGACGCAATTGAAGTCAAGTCAATGTAGCAATTTATTTCAAAATCAAACACACTAACTATGTCTTATGTTATGTGTGGCATTGCGGTGAAATAATCTCGTGTGACTAACTAGTTTTGTATCTATTTTGCATCTTATTAACATTTTTCTATTTATGTGTCTACTTCCTCTTTGAGCCTTTCCCGAGCGAGATGCGTGCTCCACTTGGGAAAATCATAGTTGTGTGGGGCAAGAGGTAATAGGAAATGTGGTCAAGCAACTCAAACAATCAAGAACCAGGCTTGTAGATTTGATGGACATGAATGCAGATCAACTAGAAAGTCATGGAACCAATAAGATGAATGCATTGTTCTATAAATAAGAGATGCAATGAATTCAAATTTCGAGAGTTAGTTGCTTAAAAGAGGTTGATTGTAATGCAATCTCCTCCCCCGGAATCATTGCTTGGCTTGCCAGAAAGTAAGGTTATGAAATTGAAAGATGAAGAATAGGTGTGGTAGTCTGAACGGGTTGTACTAGAGACAATGTTTACTAATTGTTTACAACAACATTTAACAAGGGATTTGAATTTGAATCCTATATTTGAGCTTGTTGAGCTGAGGAGATGACGCAGTGGCAGTCTCTCCACTTGTGTCCTCAAGGTCGTGGGTTTGAACCAGTCTCCTTGTAGAATTATTATGCAAGGGTAATGTTATCTAGAAATTCCTTTCCCCAAACCCCACCTTGTGTTGGAGCTTCCAATACGGGGTTGATACGTCTCCAACGTATCTATAATTTATGAAGTATTCATGCTATTATATTATCCTTCTATGACGTTTTATAAGCATTTATATGTCATTTTATATGATTTTTGGGACTAACCTATTAACCTAGAGCCCAGTGCCAGTTTCTGTTTTCTCCTTGTTTTTGTATTTTACAGAAAAGGGATACTAAACGGAGTCCAATTGACGTGCCAATTTTTGAGGATTTTTTATGGATTTGAAAAGAAGACCACGGAGCATCGGAGTTGGGCCAGAAGAGTCCCGGGCTGCCCACGAGAGTGGGGGCCGCGCCCCCTCCCCTAGGGCATGGCCCCCTATCTCGTGGACAGCCCAGAGACCTCCCTGATGTGAAACCAACACGAAAAATTCCTATAAATAGAGAAACCTTCGGGAATTAACCTAGATCGGAAGTTCCGCCGCCGCAAGCCTCTGTAGCCACGAGAAATCAATCTAGGCCCTTTCTGGCACTCTGCCGGAGGGGGCCATCATCACCGGAGGCCATGGAGGAGGATCTCTAAGGGGCCATCATCGCCATGAAGGCCAAGGACCAGAGGGGGAAAGCCATGGAGGAGGAAGCACAAGGGGGAGAACCTCTCCTCCTCTCTCTTGGTGGCACCAGAGTGCCATCGGGAGGGGAATCATCGCCGCGGTGATCGTCTTCATCAACATCACCATCATCATCACCATCCTCATCTCTTTTATGTGGTCCACTCTCCCGCACCCCGCTGTAATCCCTAATTGAACATGGTGCTTTATGCTACATATTATGATCTAATGATGCGTTGCCATCTTATGATGTTTTGAGTAGATATCTTTTGTCTTTGAGTTGATTGATGATCTAGATTGGTACGAGTTGTATGTTTTATTTTGGTGCTATCCTATGGTGCCCTCCGTGTCGCGCAAGCGTGGGGGATTCCCGCTGTAGGGTGTTGCAATACGTTCATGATTCGCTTATAGTGGGTTGCTAGAGTGACAGAAGCTTAAACCCGAGTAAGGGGGTTGTTGCGTATGGGATAAAAGGGGACTTGATGCTTTAATGCTATGGTTGGGTTTTACTTAATAAATCTTTAGTATTTGCGGATGCTTGCTAGGGTTCCAATCATAAGAGCATATGATCCAAGTAGGAAAAGTATGTTAGTTTATGCCTCTCCCTCATATGAAATTGCAATGACGACTATCGATCTTGTTAACAATTGCTTACGACAATTCCACACACCTATCCACCATTATTCCACACTCGCTATTTATATTATTTAGTAGTATATTCTAACTTTATGATAACATCACCTACTTTTATATTTTCGCTCTCTGATATCATACAAAGTTATCCTCTTTATACCCACAACACAGTTTTATTTCTTGTTTCTACTTGGAAGCAAACGTTATATTCTAACTTTATGATAACAGCACCTACTTTTATATTTTCGCTCTCCGATATCATACAAAATTATCCTCTTTATACCCACAACACAGTTTTATTTCTTGTTTCTACTTGGAAGCAAACGTTGATTGCACGAGAGTCGTGTCGATGGCGAGATAGGGCTTGAGAGAATATTGATCTTACCTTTAGCTCCTTGTGGGTTCGACACTCCATACTTATCACTTCCACCTTTTGGAATTGCTACGATGATTCCCTGCACTTGGGGATTATCAAGCTCTTTTCTGGCGCCGTTGCCGGGGAGCAATAGCGTGGGGTTGATATTCTCGTGTGTGCTTGTTTGCTTTCTTTACTTAGTAGATTTTGTTTTTCCTTTTTGTTTATGTTTAGTTGTGGGTGAAACATACAATTTTTTTTAAAAAGAATGAAAATACCAAAAAAATATTTACTTGCCTCTCATGCCTAAAAAGTTTTTCAAAAAGAGAAGTGATTGGAAAGTTATGCATTGAAGAAGTGAGTGTCGACCTTGAGCACTTGTGTTCATGCTCACGGAAACAATGTAGATTTTTTTCATGGAAGTTTCTCTGTAAATAATTATCCCCTTGTATATATTCATTGTATTATAAAAATAATGTGCCAAGCTTTGGTTTTAGTATGATAAGATTGCTTGCTTACTATGTGCGAACAAAAGCAGAAACTTTGGTCTGTAGTGCATGAATTTACATTTTTTACTTTGGAAAGTCAAATGGGTGCAAACTTTTGCACATTATGTCGGGGCTCATTTGGCGCCCCGAGCACCTATGGGCACTTGGGGCCCCTTCAGTTCAGCGGGGAGCGAGGGCCGTCTTGCAGAGCAGATCGAGGTCCGGCGCACGCGCGGGGAGACGGGCAATCTTTACCCAGCTTCGGGGCTCTCCGGAGAGATAATACCCCTACTGCTGCTCTGTGTTGTTACTTGATCTAGCTCGAGCGTACGAGCGAAAGGGGGGAGCTGTGGGTGTCGAATCGACCGAACCCCTTCTACGTGCGCATGGGCCTCCCTTTTATAGTCTGAAGGGGGTACCCACAGGTGGCAGCGTAGGAAGAGGGGGTAGAAACGTAAAGCGCAGGTTGGTACAGCGACAGACAACAAATGCCCTACCTAACTCGACGGCGGGGACAAGGGCATTAAATGCCCGTCCGGTCGCCCAACAGTGCAGGTGGAGTGACCGTTAAGTGAGCCTCCGGGTGCCACGATGGCGCCTCTGTCCGCTCCGTTTGCCACCTCGCTCTGCATGGTTGCGTAGTATCTCGCCACGTGCTCTTGGGATGGCCTGGTGATGACGCGTCACAGGGTGCGCTGGAGTTGGGTGGCAGCCTTGCCGCGGCAAGTGCCTTGCCGCGGTTCCTTTGTTGTGCCGGCAAGCTTGCCGGCCACTGGACCTTGCCGGGGCGCGCGGGGCGCCGCGGCAAGTTTTCTGGTGATGCCATGGTTAGCCCTCCCGGCAAGCTCCTCTTGCCGGGGCCTTCGTGTTCTTGGCTGGCACTTTGTTCTTGAATGGTAGTGATAAGGAGTGGTGGGGAGCCTTGCCGGACGATAGGCGAGCCTCGCCGCGGGGTGCTGCGACTGCCCGTGCACAAGTTCGGGGTACTAAGGTACCCCCCTACCTTAGTACACCGACAGGAGCCCCCGGGCGTGGGCCATACACGGTGCCGAGCGTTGTTGGGCCAGGCCCAAGGCAAGCAGACGGGCACACGCTGCCTGGTCCGCGACAGAACGGCTCCGCACCCACCGCGCTCTCCCGCAACGGCACGCGTCGATTGCAGCATCGTGGGAGACGTGGGTGGCGGATGCGCCCTTTAAGGCCTCCACACCCGTGATCGTGGTGCAGGGCGAGGTCTTTTCACCCGTCGCTCCGACCCCGCTTTCTCGCCACGCGCCCCTCATGCATGGGGGGTCGTGGGCGGCGAAGGTGGGAGGCCGAGCCGTCACGGGCAAAGATGGTAGGTCGGCCCCGATCCTCCACCCCTCCCGCTTTCCGATTGGCTGGGCGGGGCGGCGGAGCCCCCACCTCGTCCTTTAAAAGGGGCGGAAGGGGAGCACAATAGTCTCGTACCTCCTCTCTTCCCTTCGTCTTCAACTTCCGTTACTCTTCCTCCCATCTGCTATGGAGGGAGGGAATCCTGGTCCTTCCATGGTGGCAGCAAGGGTCTCCTCTAGGCAGCGCGCCTCTCCCTATCCTGCACCCGTGGCGGGGGAGCCGGCCACGAGTTGGAGAGGTAGGGGGCGGGGCCGCGGACGGGGCCGAGGACGTGGTCGAGGCGGTCGGGAGAGGCGGTCGAGGCGTCGCCTCCCGTCTCGCCGGGCGGCTCCTTTCCTCGAGGCGGTCCACACTGGGACGATCCTCGGGAGTTCTTCATCAAGCTGCGCCGGCGCCTCGTCGCCGCCTCGGCTGCCGGCCCGTCATGAAAGTGCGATGGAACCGGATCCACCCGAGGTGATGGAGTTGCGCATGAGGGGCTGCGGGATCAGCGGCACTCGAGTGAGTGTCGTGTCCCCAGCCCCCGGCGTGATGTATTTCGACCGAGGGTGGTTGACGTTCGCCCGCATCCACAGCTTGACGGTGGGGTTTACCCTCCATTTCAAGCTAATGGAGGGCGACCTTCTCGCCGTCAAGGTCTTCGGGGACTCCGGGACCCGGGCGAGATGCTGTGTGGACAGCTCCTCCGATAGCGAAGGTCCCTCCTCGAGCGAGAGTGACGAGGAGGGGAGCGAAAGCAATGACGACGAGGATGGCGGGTCCGACTAGGCGTCGGACGCTGCCTCGCGCGCCACCGGCGACCCCATCATCCGGGTCGCCGGCCTTCTGAACTCCCCGGGGTCGTCTCCTTGGGCGGCTGGCGTAGGGAGGCTGCGGAAGAGGAAGAGGGGTGGCGGCAAGGCCGTCAATCGAGTCGAGGGCGAGGAGCCCTCGTCAAGATGCTAACGCCCCACCACCCGTCTTGAGCTCTGCCTCCGGCGCCTCCGTCTCCGCCAAGCTCTGGCGGCCCCCGGGAAGTTCTCTTGGTGTCTTCTGGCGCCCGTAGTTCTCCTAGGCGCCCCTTTTGCCCTTCCCGGCGAGCTCCTCTTGCCGGGGCCTCCTTGACCTACCTCCTGAACAGAGAAACAGGAGAGGGATCACGGGCATCTTATCTTTCAATTTGTAAGCCCTTGGGCCTTAGTTGTATTTAAAATCTGTAATCCTCTCTATCATGTTTTTCTTCCTCCATGGACTTGTACTAAACTAGGATGTTTTTTAATGAAAAGAGGGGAACGCTTGTCGGACTAAGCCCTTTACTTGATTTGGTGTCTTGTACGTTCCCACCCTACGCTTCTAGGGGACTTGCCGGAGCGAGCACACTTGCTGAGTGCGGGACATCAGCAGCCCGCTGGCGGTGTCGCTTCGGCAAGCAACCTTGCCGGGCTAGTTGCAGCGCACTTGCGTTTGTTGAGCAGACTCGGAAACAAATCAAGGGCGCAACTGGGCCACGGCTCGGTTCTTCCGCGCATGGATTTTACAAGACACGCTCGTTCAAGGACGCGGTCCCGCCTTCCCCAGCCCATAGGAGGATGCATGACGAGGGATGAAAAACTTATCTGACTCCACAGCCTTCCGGCGCTATTATCCCGGCCGGGATGGAATCTTGGCATTCACAGCCCCCGGCAACTCTGGCTCCGCCAAAATCCAGGTGCTGGTGTGCTCTCTTTTACCCTTGTCGCGAAGGGTCTCGGGAACTCGCAGCCCCCAGCGAGGTTGGCTTGCCGGGGCCGGTGCGCTCTTCTGGTTTCTCCTTGTCGCTGTAATTACAGCCATGAAAATAGCTGAGATAGCACTGCAACAATTTCATTATCTATATATATATATATTTTTATTTGTGCGACTTCGCAAAACGATGTCGTGCCTTGCCCTTCGTATGTTTATACTCTACGCTGCTAGGGAACTTGCCGGTGCTAACACACTTGCTGAGTACGGGACATCGCACTTCTTGGCGGTGTTGCCTCCGGCAAGAAACCTTCTCGGACCAGTTGCAGTGCACTCGAGTTGTTGAGCGGGCTCGGAAACAAATCGAGGACGCAACTCAGCCGTGAGTTGGCTCCTCCGCGCACAAGTTTCTCATACGAAGGGCGCCTTACGGCAAGGCTTGCTATGTTACGCCCTCTACTTGTTATATCCTTTGTGCGTTTTTACCCTACGCCTCTAGGGAACTTGCCGGCGCTAACACACTTACTGAGTACGGGACATCAGCAGCCATTTGGCGGTGTTATTTCGGCAAGAAACCTTCTCGGGCGATTGCGGTGCACTTGCGTTGTTGAGCGGACTCGGAAACATAGCAAGGACGCAACTTAACCACGAGTTGGCTCCTTCTGCGTGCAGGCATTGCACACAAAGGACGAACGCGCAAAGGGGCATAACATAAAAGGAACATGGAACTAATGGGTGTTATGTACAAAAACTCGGATGACTTAGCTTTTTTTTTAACGTCCCGCCGAGGTCGTACTTCTTCCCCGATCCTTTCCCCTTGTATGTTCTTGTCCCTACGCTGTTGGGGAATTCACCGGCGCGAACATGCTTGCTGAGCGCAGGGCATCAGCGGCTCGCTGGCGGTGTTGCCTCCGGCAGGGAGAACTTGTCGGGCTGGTTGCGGTGTGCTTTTATCATCGAGCGGACTCAAGATGAATCGACGGTGCAACTTAACCACGATTCGTCCCCCCCCCCCCCCGTGCTCAAGTTCTGCATACAAGGTGTGGATTTTCAGGGAGTACGACCCAAAAGTTCGAAGCTTGGCATCTTTCTCTGCCCTACTGGCCGGTGGACTGGTTGGCGGAGCTCGATGGCGCGTCCTCGACGACAGTGTGGCGCTCCGGGGAGATGCGCCTGCCGGAGTGTGCAGCAGAGCCGGAGCCGTCCTTGCCGGGCTTAGTCTTTGGCTGGTCTGTCTTCGCCTTCTCGTACTTGCCGGTGGAGCTCGATGGTGCGTCCTCGACGGCAACGCAGTGCTCCGGGAAGATGCGCTTGCCGGGATGTGCTCCAGAGCTACCCTTTCCGAACTTGGTCTTCTTCTTCCCCCGGGGAGCTTCAGCGGCAAGTGGCTCGCGCCCTGCTGCAGTAGCTGCTTCCCGGTAGATCCCGTCGGCACAGATGAGTGCATCCTTCTTGTTACCTTGGATAGAGATGACGCTCATTGGGCCAGGCATTTTGAGCACATTGTATGCGTGGTGAGAGGCCGCCATGAACTTGGCGAAAAGGGTCGCCGAGTATCCCATTGTAGGGTAAAGGATATCAGCCACGTCGAATGTGACCCTCTCGATCTGAAGTTCAGCTCACCGCCAAACGCCACCGCAATGTGATCTTCCCCTTAGGCTGGCTCCTTCCGGATTTATTCCTTGAAGGTGCCGTCTCTTCAAGCTTCATTGTCGGGGATCTGGAGCTTCTTGAGCACTGCGGAAGAAATCAAGTTCAGGCCGCCCGCCGTCAACCAACATCTTCGTGACCTTGAGGTTGCGGACCGTTAGTGAGACCAACAGCGGCAAGCACCCGACCGCGATGATGCGGTCGGGTGATCCTCAACGTCAAGACGAGGCGCGGTGGACCACTTCAGAGCTGCGGCGCCTCGACGGACGGCTCATTGCATTCACTTCGCACCCATTGTTTGAGTTGGCGGTGCGAGGTGTGCAGGGAGGCGCCGCCGTCGACGCACAATACCTCTGTTTCCTTCTAAAACTCTTGATCCTCAGTCTCATCTTCCTCCATCTCATCATCTTCATCTTCCTCCTCGTCCTTGTCGCGCCACGGGAGGCCTGTCTCCTGCAGCGTCTTGGCCTTGCGCGGTTTCCTCCCGGGCGGAAGCTTCTTGCGGATCCTCCGCCACCTCCTGGGCTCTCTCCTTATCGCGCGCCGTACTCAGCTTTACGCAGCTCCGCCATCTGCTCTACTTTTTGCAGGTTTGGAGGTCATGGCCTTTGGTGCGGTGGATCTTGCAATAACGCTTCTTTGGAGCCGTCCGCTTGTCGGCGGTCGCTACTGCCTCGCCGAGTCGTCGGTCTTGGCTTTGTCGGAGCCGCCTCCGTTGCGGAATGCTCAACAGCTAGCACATCCTTAGCTTTCCTCTTCCTATTATTCCGCCTCCGGTTCCTTCTTGCCGGGCAGCGTCCTCATTGTCGAGATCCTTCGCCCGCAACCTCTCCGGGATTTTCCTCCCTCTTCAGCCCGTGCACACTTGTCGGCGAGAGCGAGAGCTCACGACATCTCGATCTTTATCATCGCCATCTCTTCCCTCATCCTGCGGTTACGACGTTTCGATGAAACGCGCTGATAACCGCGGCAGGGTGGACGTCCGGAATGTTGCGCTGCACTTGGCTGAATCTTTGTATATACTTGCACAGGGGCTCCCCCTCCTTCTGGACGAGCAAGTGGAGGTCACTTTCCTGGCCATGAGGCTTGTGGTCGCCATGAAGGCGCCGACAAACTGATGACACAGTCCGCCCATGAAGAGATGGAGCCGTCCGGCAAGTGCATGAGCCAAGATCGGCGTTGGGCTTGAGTACCGGCGAGGAAGTAGTTGGCGAGGATCTTCTCGTCGCGCCCGGCAGCTGCACCGCGATGGTGTAGATCTTGAGGAACTCCGATGGGTGTATCGACATCATACTTCTCGGAACATCGGCTTGAAGTTTTTAGTTTTGGGCCCATCGACTTGCCGCAGCTCGCGGTGAACGCAGGGCAACTGCCGCATATGGCAAGTCGCTGGTTCTCCGGTGCGTCTTGGCGTCGACAATGGGCCGGCGCGGCTGGTCGATTGACGCGCGCTTCTCTCCGGCCTGCGAAAACGAAGCGTCTTCGTGTTGCCGTTCTTGGAGAACGTGGCGCTGATCCCGGCGGGTTCGCGGGTCCGACGACGCGGTGAAGTCGGCGTCAAGGTTGGTCCGGCGAGCTGGCGATCTTGGCCTGTGGGGCTGGGAGTGCACGGAAGCGGTACCCCCAGCGGTCCTGTCGGCGCCGTCCTGCGCCGGGGCATCTTGTCGGGCCCTCGACGCGTTCGGTCGCCGGGGCTTGTCGCCATTGGCGAAGCTGACGAGGCTGTGTATGGCCATCCTCCAGTCGTCGATCTTGTGTGGCGCTGGAGGGAAGTCTAGAAGCAGCTGGGCTCGGGCCAGCGCTTCCTCTGCAGTCTTGGGCAGCGGTGGTGACGGGCGGCGCGAGGAGCGAGACGTGCTCGGACTCCCAATCGGGTTGGGAGGAGCAACACCCCGTCCAGGCGACCGTACTTCACTCGCTCCAGCATGCGGTCGTGCATGCTGACCGCGAGCGTCCCGCGACCCACCGGCTTGGCCTTGCTCCAACGCAAGCACGGTGCTTGGAGCACCGGGGCGTTGTTGACCTTGAACCTCTTGGGAAGGGCGCGGCGTCTGCACCGTTGCCGACGCTTGCGGGGCCTTGTTCCTGGATCTGGTGATGACACGAGACCCACCGGCGGCACCCGCTGCCCCGCTGGCGTCCACCTCACCGCTGCTTGCTCGGCGGTGGCGGTAGAATTGATGTAGAGCGGGCGCCACCTCCGAAGCTTCTTCTTCGGTGGCATGTTGACGATGACGCTGATGTAGTGCGCGTGGAGACCGGATCGGATGCTCACGACCTCGACGCCCCTACCGGGCGCGCTAAAGACGTCGGGGGCTGTTGGCGCCTCCGAGCACCTATGGGGCACTTGGGGGCCCTTCGTTCGGGCAGGGAGCGAGGGCGTCTTGCAGAGCAGATCGAGGTCCGCGCGACGCGCTGGGAGACGGGCATCTTTACCCAGCCGGGGCTCTCCGGAGAGATAATACCCCTCCGCTGCTCTGTGTTGTTACTTGATCTAGCTCGGCGTCGAGCGAAAGGGGAGCTGTGGGTGTCGATCGCCGAACCCCTTCTACGTGCGCATGGGCCTCCCTTTTATAGTCTCAAGGGGTACCCACGGTGGCAGCGTGGGAAGAGGGGGTAGAAAGCGTAAAAGCGCAGGTTGGTACAACAAGATGCAAAGGTGCCCCTACCTAACTCGACGGCAGGGACAAGGGCATTAAATGCCCGTCCGGCCGCCCAACATGCAGGTGGAGTGACCGTTAAGTGAGCCTCCGGTGCCACGATGGCGCCTCTGTCGCTCCGCTTGCCACCTCGCTCTGCATGGTTGCGTAGTATCTCGCCACGTGCTCTTGGGATGGCTCGGTGATGACGTCACAGGTGCGCTGGAGTTGGGTGGCAGCCTTGCGCGGCAAGTGCCTTGTCATGTTCCTTTGTTGTGCCGGCAAGCTTGCGTGCCATCGACCTTGCGGGGCGGGCGCCGTGGCAAGTTTTCTGGTGATGCCATGGTTAGCCCTCCCGGCAAGCTCCTCTTGCCGGGGCCTTCGTGTTCTTGGCTGGCACTTTGTTCTTGAATGGTAGTGATAAGGAGTGGTGGGGAGCCTTGCCGGACGATAGGCGAGCCTCGCCGCGGGGTGCTGCGACTGCCCGTGCACAAGTTCGGGGTACTAAGGTACCCCCCTACCTTAGTACACCGACACATTACTTCTGTACAAATTTTTCAAATTGTAAAATTTATTTCATAACTTTTGGAGTTACAGAAGTTTACTAAACTTCCAGATTACTACAGACTGTCCTGTTCTTAACAGATTCTGTTTTTCGTGTGTTGTTTGCTTATTTTGATGCACCTATGGCTAGTATGTAGGGTATGAACCATAGAGAAGTTGGAATACAGTAGGTTTAACAGCAATATAAACAAAGAATGAGTTAATTACAGTACCTTAAAGTGGTAGTTTGCTTTATTACACTAACGGATCTCATAAAGTTTTTGTTTAAGTTTTTGTGAATGAAGTATTTGAAGAAGGAGGAGTTACCGATGTGAGAAGAATAAATAGAGACAAGAGTTCGAGCTTGGGGATGCCCAAGGCACCCCAAGTAAATATTTCAAAGGATACTCAAGCATCTAAGCCTGGGGATGCCCTGGTTGACATCCCATCTTTCTTCTTCAACAAATATCGGTATACCTCGGTTTTTGTTTTGTTCACATGATTTGTGTCCTTTCTGTTTTTATTGTTCTTTAAGAATTGTGCTAGTATGAGATAGCTCTTCATTGATTTATAGAATACTTCATGTTCTTCACTTATATCTTTTAAGTATGATCCTATAGAATTGCTCTTTGTGCTTCACTTAAATCGTTTGAAGTGTGGCTTTATAGAATGCTTTGTGCGCTTCACTTATATATTTTGAGCTTGTATATTGGTTAGTCTATTATTGATTGTAGAATGCTCCAGGAACTTCACTTATATCTTTTGGAGTATGAATAATACTATAATTTAAAGTGGGTTTGGAAGAGTGTCAACTTTAGGAATTAGTGATCCCAATATCTTGGAGAGTGTTGAATCTTTGTACGATATTTATAAAAGTGGATTTGGAAGAGTGTCAATTTTAGTTAGTATTCCACTATTTCGGAAGAGGTTCCAATTGAGTATGAGAACAAAGTTGCTATTCATGATGCTACTGAAAATTATTATGAGGGAGGAATATGTGCTTGTAGGAGTTGCAATAATGTCAAGTTTCCTCTCTATATGCTTAAAGTTCTGAAGTTATACTTGTTTTGCCTTCCTATGCTAGTTGACTTTTGTTCCTATAAATCGTGTGCTCACAAAATCCCTAGGCATAGGAAGTGAGTTAGATTTAAATGTGCTAGTCATATTCTGCATGATGCTCTCTTTGTGTTTCAAATCTTTTCTTTTATGCGAGCATCATTGAAATCATCATGCCTAGCTAAAAGGCATTAAAGAAAAGCGCTTGTTGGGAGACAACCCAATATTTACCCTTAATGTTTTTGTGTGTCTACATGATTAAGCTACTGTATTAATCATGTTTTATAGCTTTTGTATCAATAAAGTGCCAAGTAAGACCTTTGGGAAGACTTGGGTGAGAGTTAATGTGATCTTTCTGTAAAAAACAGAAACTTTGCACTCACGAGATTAGCTTTCATTTTTTACATAAGAGTGATTTTGAGTTTATTCTTTTTTAATAAGATTAATAGACAAATTCCTCACGTCCACAAATTTATTTCATAATTTTTGGAGTAGCATAAGTATGGTTATTGTTCAGATCATTACAGACTGTTCTGTTTCTGACAGATTCTGTTTTCATTGCATAGTTTGCTTGTTTTCTAGTTTCTATGGCTTATATTTCTCAATATAAATTGTAGAAATGTTATGGTACAGTAGGAATTATGTGAAAACAATTATGGACCTTGTCTTTTACAGTACCAAAGTGCATGGTTTACTCTTTATCATACTAACCTATCTCACGAAGTTCCATTAAGTTTTGTATGATTGAAGTTTTCAAGTTTTGGGTGAGATATCGATATGAGGAGAATAAGGAGTTGGAAGACCCTAAGCTTGGGGATGCCCAAGGCACCCCAAGGTAATATTCAAGGAAGACTCAAGCGCCTAAGCTTGGGGATGCCCCGGAAGGCATCCCCTCTTTCGTCTTCAAAACTATCGGTATACCTTACTCGGAGCTATATTTTTATTCGTCACATGATATGTGTTTTGCTTAGAGCGTCATTTTATTTTGTAGTATTAGCTTGATGTTATTTAGAATAGTGTTTTGCATCTTTATTTTCAATAAAAATATCAAGGATATCCTTTACCATGTTTATTTTGCTAGTATACATGTTGCTGTTTGAAAACAGAAAGTTTACCACTGTTGCAAAAATTCCCTAGAAAGTTAAGAGCATGATATAATGTTGAAACTTTTTGCATAATGAGCTATGATAAATATACTACAGTGGGAATTTTCTCTCATAATTTTTGGAGTTAGGGAAGTATTGATACTCTTGCATTCTTTACAGGCTGTACTGTTTTGACAGATTGCTGTTATGTTTGCATTGTTTGCATATGTTTGCTTGTTTAATGATTCTATTTGAGGATACGAGTATTAAATATGCAGAGGAATTTAGTATGCAATGTTGAATAATAATTCTAGTGATTTGTTACAGTAGAAAATGATAAGGTTTTGCATTGGTTTATACTAACCTATCTCACGAGTTCTTGTTGAGTTTGGTGTGGATGAAGCTTTTGATAAAAAGAGAAACCATGATATGAGAAGAATTAAGGAGACACAAAAGTTCAAGCTTGGGGATTCCCAAGGCACCCCAAGATAATATTCCAAGAAGTCTCAAACATCTAAGCTTGGGGATGCCCCGTTAGGCATCCCACCTTTCTTCTTCAACAACTATCGGTTAGTATCGGTTGAACCTAAGTTTTTGCTTCTTCACATGAGTTGTGCTATCCTTGCAATGTCATTTTATTTTGTTTTACTTGCTGTTTGAATAAAATCATTGGATCTGAAATTTTGAATAGAAAAGGAACCCTCTCATGGCTAGTTAATTATTTGCCTACTCAGTATCCTTCACTCATATCTTTTGGAGTAGTCTGTCATTTACTCATGTGCTTCATGTATATCCTATGAGTAAATGGGGGGAGAATGAATTGAATGTCATAAATCTGAATTTATATATGTTTCATATGCTTATAACATGGTTAGTGATGACTTCACGCATAGAAAGTATGAGGCATAAAAGTTGTTGAGAGTTGGCAAACATAGTTTTGGTCATCGTTGCAATTAATAGGAAGTAATAAGGAAAGAGAGGTTCACATACAAATATATTATCTTGGACATCTTTTATGATTGTGAAGCACTCATTAAGTATGACATGCTAAAAGAGTTGACGTTGGACAAGGAAGACAACGTAATGGTTTATGTTATCCGACATCTCAGTTAAAGTATATTGTCATTGACCTTCCAAACATGTTGAGCTTGCCTTTCCCCCTCATGCTAGCCAAATCCCTTGCACCAAGTAGAGATACTACTTGTGCTTCCAAATACCCTTAAACCCAGTTTTGCCATGAGAGTCCACCATACCTACCTATGGATTGAGTAAGATCCTTCAAGTAAGTTGTCATCGGTGCAAGCAATAAAAATTGCTCTCTAAATATGTATGACTTATTAGTGCAGAGAAAATAAGCTTTGTACGAACTTGTTGTGGAAGTAATAAAAGCGACGGACTGCATAATAAAGGTCCACATACAAGGGGCAATATAAAGTGACGTTCTTTCGCATTAAGATTTTGTGCATCAACCCTAAACGCGCATGACAACCTCTTCTTCCCTCTGCGAAGGGCCTATCTTTTACTTTATGTTTTTACTTTATGCTTGAGTCAAGGTGATTCTCACCTTTCCCTTTTTCATTTTATCCTTTGGCAAGCTCCTCGGGTTTGAAAGATCAGGATATATATATCCAATTGGATGTAAGTTGGCATAGGCTATTATTGTTGACATCACCTAAAGGTGAATACGTTGGGAGGCAGCACAATAAGCCCCTATCTTTCTCAGTGTCCGGCTGAAACTCCATAACCACAAGTATTACGTGAGTGTTAGCAATTGTAGAAGACTATATGATAGTTGAGTATGTGGACTTGCTGAAAAGCTCTATTCTTGACTCTTTCTGATGTTATGATAAATTGCAATTGCTTAAATGACTGAGATTATAGTTTGTTAGTTCTCAAGAAGTTTCTGAACCATGCTTGACATTGTGACTAGATTGTTACTTGATCATGAGAAGTTTTATCAGATAAGCTACTATTATGACACATTTTGATGCTAGAAAAGGTGATTGAAATTATCATCGATCAAACTTGTGCACCTGCTAGCATTCACACTTCATAAATTATTTCTTTTATCATTTACCTACTCGAGGACGAGCAGGAATTAAGCTTGGGGATGCTGATATGTCTCCAACGTATCTATAATTTATGAAGTATTCATGCTATTATATTATCCTTCTGTGATGTTTTATAAGCATTTATATGTCATTTTATATGATTTTTGGGACTAACCTATTAACCTAGAGCCCAGTGCCAGTTTCTGTTTTCTCCTTGTTTTTGTATTTTACAGAAAAGGGATACCAAACGGAGTCCAGTTGGTGTGCCAATTTTTGAGGATTTTTTATGGACCAAAAGAATACCACGGAGCATCGGAGTTGGGCCAGAAGAGTCCCGGGCTGCCCATGAGAGTGGGGGATGTGCCCCCTCCCCTAGGGCGCGACCCCCTATCTCGTGGACAGCCCGGAGACCTCCCTGACGTGAAACCAAAACCAAAAATTCCTATAAATAGAGAAACCTTCGGGAATTAACCTAGATCGGAAGTTCCGCCGCCGCAAGCCTCTATAGCCACGAGAAATCAATCTAGGCCCTCTCTGGCACCCTACCGGAGGGGGCCATCATCACCGGAGGCCATGGAGGAGGATCTCGAAGGGGCCATCATCGCCATGAAGGCCAAGGACCAGAGGGGGAAAGCCATGGAGGAGGAAGCACAAGGGGGAGAACCTCTCCTCCTCTCTCTTGGTGGCACCAGAGTGCCATCGGGAGGGGAATCATCGCGGCGGTGATCGTCTTCATCAACATCACCATCATCATCACCATCTTCATCTCTTTTACGCGGTCCACTCTCCCGCACCTAGGCCTGGGCGTTCGGTTCCCCCGAACCGATCGGGTCGGTGCTTCGGTCTAAGTAAAATTTCGGTTCTGTGAAAATACGGACCGATCGTCAATGGAAAGCTAGCTAACCGAGGATTCTATGCACCGAGATTTCGGTTCGATCGTCGGTTCTGACCGAATAGCACCGATCATATATTTAATAATTTATCCTAGAAAGGTACAGTGCCTAAACTACAGCGGGAAGTACTAGTTGATTGACCCTCTTCACGAGGTAAACAGGATGAA
Organism: Aegilops speltoides; assembly: GCA_021437245.1. NCBI lineage: Eukaryota > Viridiplantae > Streptophyta > Magnoliopsida > Poales > Poaceae > Aegilops > Aegilops speltoides. The sequence goes on along the minus strand of CM038141.1, from coordinate 410,368,083 downwards.
GCATTACTTTATTCCAATGTGCATGCGCAGGATGCAGAATGCGGCTGCGGCTGCACGGGACTAGCGCCAATTAAGGATGGGGCTGAGGAAATCGAGCGCAGGCATGTGGTCGGGCCTTGTTTTACTCGGTTTTCGGTCAGTTCGGTTTCCCGAGAGATAAACCCAAATTCACCGGACTAGTTTATGTTATTTGGAGATGCAAACCGGTCATAGCACCGAAGTTTTTGGTTCCAGTGCATTCGGCTTCAGTGCCGGTTATTTCGGTTCGGTAGATCGGTTTTCGGGTTATATGCCCAGCCCTACCCGCACCTCGCTGTAATCCCTACTTGAACATGGTGCTTTATGCTACATATTATGATCCAATGATGTGTTGCCATCTTATGATGTTTTGAGTAGATATCTTTTGTCTTTGAGTTGATTGATGATCTAGATTGGTACAAGTTGTATGTTTTATTTTGGTGCTATCCTATGGTGCCCTCCGTGTCGCGCAAGCGTGAGGGATTCCCGCTGTAGGGTGTTGCAATACGTTCATGATTCGCTTATAGTGGGTTGCTAGAGTGACAGAAGCTTAAACCCGAGTAAGGGGGTTGTTGCGTATGGGATAAAAGGGGACTTGATGCTTTAATGCTATGGTTGGGTTTTACCTTAATGAATCTTTAGTATTTGCGGATGCTTGCTAGGGTTCCAATCATAAGAGCATATGATCCAAGTAGGAAAAGTATGTTATTTTATGCCTCTCCCTCATATGAAATTGCAATGACGACTATCGATCTTGTTAACAATTGCTTAGGACAATCCCGCACATCGATCCACCATTATTCCACACTCGCTATTTATATTATTTAGTAGTATATTCTAACTTTATGATAACAACACCTACTTTTATATTTTCGCTCTCCGATATCATACAAAGTTATCCTCTTTATACCCACAACACAGTTTTATTTCTTGTTTCTACTTGGGAGCAAACGTTCGGTGCACGTAGAGTCGTATCAGTGGCAGATAGGGCTTGAGAGAATATTGATCTTACCTTTAGCTCCTTGTGGGTTCGACACTCCATACTTATCACTTCCACCTTTGGGAATTGCTACGATGATTCCCTGCACTTGGGGATTATCAGGGGTACGCCCTTTTACTGAGGATATTAATGAGGGATTTCGTAAATACTTTCAAAGGAGGAGATCACTATGAATCTCTTCCAAATATGTTCATTAAAGGTGAGCGGTCTAGATAGCTTTCATAACAATAGTTGACAAACTCAATGGGGTAGCGCTGGAAGATGAGGTAATTGCAGTGGTGGAATGCTTCTTTAATTTAGTTAGCATACTAGCAAGGGGTTTGAACACACTACTATTTTGCTAATCCTAAATATTGACAATCATGTGAAGTGGAAAGATTTCAGTCTGATAAGTTTGTGTTAAACCCTATACAAAGTTGTGACAAAAATTTCCAGTGAATAGATTGTGGACAATCCTCGGCGATACCATTTTCTCTTAATTAAAGTGCCTTAGTTCCAGGGTATATTATCATTGAGAATGCTCTTACAACTTCTGAATATCAACATTTTATGAAGATAAGTACTAATCTAGGGTTTTGTACTTACAAGTTAGACCTCTAAAATGCCTATGACATAGTGGATTGGATTGGGAAATTTATGTACTTTATAATGCAAAAGATAGGTTTTTCTGACAAGTGTACACAATTTATTATGGCATGTATGAACACTTTGAGATATTTAGTCAAATAAAGCCATCTCGGATTCGTTTGCACCATCTCGCACACCCAATATCCTTTTATGCTTTTGTGTGTGGATGATGGTCAATAAGCTCTTCTTGGGGTATTGCATAAATGAGAATATGAATCATATAAAGATGTGTCGTCAGGTGCCAGGTATATCACATTTCCACTTTGTAGATGGTAGCTTTCTATTGTTTCAAAGCCTAAGAAGGTCAGGCAAATCACGTCATGTTAGTGATTGAGCATTTGTAAGAGGGACTAGACAACTCATCAATATGACTAAATTCTTTACATATTTGGGAGAATTTCGCACCTCATAAACATAAGGTGGTAAGATAGTTCTCCGATGCAACAAGAAGCCTTTGAGGCCAAATAGTGGGGTTGTCAATCCTAGAAGGCAACGTACAAGGAAAAATTTGAGAGTTCGCAAGCAAATGTTGTTTAAGTGAGGTGGCAACATGTTTCCTCATGTGGTAAGAAAATCAATATTAAAATCATAGCTAAGCTATCGTGACATATCTCATGGGCCACTATTGAAGGAAATATGCCCTAGAGGCAATAATAAAGTTATTATTTATTTCCTTATTTCATGATAAATGTTTATTATTCATGCTAGAATTGTATTAATCGAAAACTTAGTACGTGTGAATACATAGACAAACAAAGTGTCACTAGTATGCCCCTACTTGACTAGCTCGTTGAATCAAAGATGGTTAAGTTTCCTAGCCATAGACATGAGCTGTCAGTTGATTAACGGGATCACATCATTAGAGAATGATGTGATTGACTTGACCCATTCCGTTAGCTTAGCACTTGATCGTTTAGTAAATTGCTATTGCATTCTTCATGACTTATACATGTTCCTGTAACTATGAGATTATGCAACTCCCGAATACCAGAAGAACACTTTATGTGCTACCAAACATCACAATGTAACTGGGTGATTATAAAGGTGCTCTACAGGTGTCTCCGATGGTACTTGTTGAGTTGGCATAGATCGATATTAGGATTTGTCACTCTGATTGTCGGAGAGGTATCTCTGGGTCCTCTCGGTAATGCACATCACTATAAGCCTTGCAAGTAATGTGACTAATGAGTTAGTTACGAGATGATGCATTACGGGACGAGTAAAGAGACTTGCTGGTAACGAGATTGAACTAGGTATTGAGATACCGATGATCGAAACTTGGGCAAGTAACATACCAATGACAAAGGGAACAACGTATGTTGTTATGCGGTTTGACCGATAAAGATCTTCGTAGAATATGTGGGAGCCAATATGAGCATCCAGGTTCCGCTATTGGTTATTGGCCGGAGACATGTCTCGGTCATGTCTACACAGTTCTCGAACCCGTAGGGTCCGCGCGCTTAATGTTCGGTGACGATCGGTATTATGAGTTTATGTGTTTTGATGTACCGAAGGTTGATCGGAGTCCCGGATGGGATCAGGGACATGACGAGGATTCTTGAAATGTTTGAGACATAAAGATCGATATATTGGAAGGCTATATTCGGACATTGGAAAGGTTCTGAGTGGTTCGGGTATTTATCTGAGTACCGGAGAGTTACGGGAATTCGCCGGGGAGTATATGGGCCTTATTGGGCTTTAAGGGAGAGAGAGAGGGGTTGCCTTGGGCAGCCCCCCCCCCCAAGGCCTAGTCCGAATTGGACTAGGGGGAGAGGCGGCGCCCCCTCCTTCCTTCTCTTCTCTCTTCCCTTTCCTTCTCTCCTACTCCTACTACATGGAAAGGAGGGAATCCTACCCCCGGTGGGAGTAGGACTCCCCAGGGCACGCCATAGTAGAGGGCCGGCCCTCCCCCTCCTCCACTCCTTTATATACGGGGGAGGGAGGCACCCCATAGACACACAAGTTGATCACTGATCTCTTAGCCGTGTGCGGTGCCCCCCTCCACCATAATCCACCTCGGTCATATCGTTGCGGTGCTTAGGCGAAGCCCTGCGTCAGTAGCTTCATCATCACCGTCATCACACCGTCGTGCTGACGAAACTCTCCCTCGACACTCTGTTGGATCGTGAGTTCATGGGGCGTCACCGAGCCGAACGTGTGCAGATCGCGAAGGTGTCGTGCTTTCGGTACTAAGATCGGTCAGATCATGAAGACGTACGACTACATCAACCGCGTTGTCATAACACTTCCGCTTGCGGTCTATGAGGGTATGTGGACAACACTCTCCCTTCTCGTTGCTATGCATCACCATGATCTTGCGTGTGCGTAGGAAATTTTTGAAATTACCATGTTTCCCAACAACTACTACAAATCCGAATAGCACAGGCCCCTCATCACTGAACAGGTGTCAGTGATGAGCGCTAACACTGACCGACCTCTTTGGTGGCGTTAGTGATATCTATTTTTGGGCTTAGCTCGATGGTTATCTTTGATGAGCGTGTGGAATAACTAGTGAATTATAACTCTATTGTACTACGTCTCCCCGGCCTGGTCGCTGTGGCTCCCTTTTTGTGGGGGGCACCCCTTCTCCCTAAGTCGGGGAGCAATTTTGTCGATTTCCTGTTATAATCAATTGTTTACTGCCCCTCCACAATCTGTATTGTGGATGTAAACTCTATTTCTAATTAATGAAGTTCACGTTTCATCGGAAAAAGGGCGCCGAACCAAAAGCATGTGCCAACCCAGTTGGCTTGCCAAAGCATGGTAACATAACTGAGAGTATCCAACAAACTTCGACCCAATACTTACATCCTTTTAGCGATCTAATCAAACATTTTAAAGTCTATAAAAAATTCAATTTTCTTACTAGTTATCATGAAATATATATGTCTGATATGAATGTGGTTGGGTGCCTTTACAGAACATACCATTCGTACAGTTTTCTCCCATGTCCTTATCTAATCAACCTTGACTCTGTTCCTCGTAACTATAACTGAGAAATCAGATATATTGAAATTTGAGTACTAAAGCAACAATTAAGTACTTTGTTAGTAATGCATTCTTTATTTGATAGTATACGTTTTCGCACAACTACTGTGTTCAATTTGTTCTCCATAAAGATAATTTAGCAAGTTTAGTTAGGATCTTAGTAAGCTTTGTGCATTTTGCAATAAAGAAGAGATCATTCAACTTCTTTTTTCTTGATTGTAATTGCGCTTGCCTTCATTTGTTACTCATTAGGTTGGCTTTTAATTTAAACATCGTTACCTCTATATCTCATATATTTGACAATCGGCTTAATGGGACCCTGTGAGCACTTAAATCAGCTATTTCATGTTGGTGTTAGTGTCAGTGTATTGTGTTGGTCCATTTGGCTTCGCCATAATGATGTTATTTTATATAAGAAGAATATTTCTAATCCATTATAGGCTATGCTTTTTCCTATTAACTCACTATGATGTTGGTCAATGTTGCAGCAAACAGACTGGCAATGAAGGAGGGCATCAACAAGTTGGATCCAGGGGCGAAACTCCAGAACAGACACTCGTGTCAGCTGACACCAGCGATTTTTGAAAATTCTTCAATAAATTTGATCTGATAACTGTCAACTTTTTGTCACGGTACCTATAGAACTGACCCCATAGGATTTATTTTCCAGCTTCGCCCCTGGTTGGAGCAAAATATTCCAATGAATTTATGTTCCAAAATAGGTGGTGGCTTAACAATATGCCCTTTGTAATGTTTTTGTGTCCATGTCATATTCCTTTTATGAAGAGTTTCTCTTCTACTCCCTCTGTAGACTTTCATAAGACGTTTGAGGTCACTAATTTACAGAGGGTGTATCATCTAAAAACATGGTTTGTTTAATCATTCAAAACGTTTTTTTTTTTTTTTGCTAAAACAAGATTTTTTGTGTGTGTGTGAAAGAGAAGTGGGCAGCCCATCACGAATCCGGGCTAGGGGACAGGCTGTGGCGTCCACACTGCCCAAGCGGACAGGCTGGACCTGAAGATTTTCTTTTGCCGCTCCCGCTAACGGCCGGGATGAAGCCCATCACGGTGACCGTACGTGATCGTGAGCGTTTCATGGATCAACGTCGCGCCATCCTGCTCATTGGCCGCTAGCGACCCCAGCCAGCTACTAGATCATGTAGTCTCGTCGCACCACCACTGGACAGGGCAGGCGAAACTTTGCGACTTGTGTGCTTCCCTTCCTGACGCCATATTGCCGGCCGGATCGGACAGACATGAGCAGCAACGGCGAGGAGCTGGCTGCAACGATGGAGAGGCCATCGGAGGAGCCGGTGGTGGCGGCGGCCAGATTCAGCGAGGAGCCGGTGGTAGTGGAAGAAAGGAAAACGAATTTGAATTTTGAGATCCGGGCAGGACGTGGAAGATCGGCCAAAAGTCTCCGACGTATCATCAGTCAGGTAGCTGGCTTTTGCTTCGTCAGAAGTCTCTGCCCGCTCACGCACCCAAGGGCCATCTATCTGGTAGGAGTACAAAATAATAGAACCATCAGTATCACATCGAGCCAGCAGAGAGCCACCCAGCCTTGCCTATATAAACCGTCATCAGAACTCGTACCTCTAGACACGATCGATCACACGCACCAAGGAACAAACACAAATCAATAAACACGCGGTGTCAGAGAGCATCAAATGGGGTTCAGCGAGGCGCAGGAGGAGCTGGTCCTGCGCTCGTGGAAAGCCATGAAGCCGGACTCCGAATCCATCGCTCTCAAGTTCTTCCTCAGGTGTCCTTCCACTTGCATTGCTCATGCATCATGACCAATTAACGCCTTGCATTTTCTGATATGATATACTTATATGCAGGATCTTCGAGATCGCGCCGGCGGCGAAGCCGATGTTCCCGTTCCTGCGCGACGCCGGCGAGGACGCGCCGCTCGAGAGCCACCCGAAGCTCAAGGCGCACGCCGTGACCGTCTTCGTCATGGCCTGCGAGTCGGCCACGCAGCTGCGCAAGACCGGCGACGTCAAGGTGAGGGAGGCCACGCTGAGGCGTCTAGGAGCCACTCACGTCAGGGCTGGCGTCGCCGACGCGCACTTCGAGGTGGTCAAGACGGCGCTGCTGGACACCATCGAGGGCGCCGTCCCGGAGATGTGGACGCCGGAGATGAAGGCGGCCTGGGAGGAGGCCTACGACCAGCTCGCCGCCGCCATCAAGGAGGAGATGAAGCTCGCTGCGGCGGCTTGATGGCACGCGTGGACTCTGCTTTCATGAGCTCTCTGTTGTGAACTTTTTTTTTCGTGGTAATACGTGTCTCATTTATATAGAATAAAGATCAAGTTACAAGGCACGTAAGCACCGACCATACATGACTGAAAAGATAGGAAAATCCTATGCGAAATACCAGCGCCTGTCCCTTTCCTTCGATACCATCGAAGCGGCCATCAAAGGGTAAAAAGACAGATCACCTCTTCGCCTAAGCTCGACGCGGCTCCATCGCTAATCAGCAGCTTTACGGACCTCCAAAGTAGTTTGTGATGTGCCATGTATGTGCTGTACTGCGTAAACGCTGCCATAACGACAAGTGAGGCAGCCAAAAAAAAAATCACTGTTTTATAAAATCCCGATTATCAATATATTAATTACTTCAGCTTATTTCATACTCTAAATAATCGTCCTTTATTTTTTAAGACAGTAAAACTGAAGCTAATCCAAGCCCTATCATGTTAGACAGTTTCCGACCGTCCATTCTAGAGACCTCACCTATTTGAACCGTTGGATGTGCTGTCAACTCGGACCTCCAACTGCTGGTTCTTTTTTTTTACTTGGGCGGTTGGGTCAATCTCCTCTCCATCTCCACTACTAAAACAAGCAAACTAGAATTCTTCTAAAGCCACAAACAATAGTGTACACAGACTAACCAGTACCCTTGGTGCTGGAATTTAGTCTATTTGGGCAGCCCAATAATTATTTTAGAAATTCCTAATAAATCCCAGAGACCCAATTAGCCCATTTGTGCAAGGCAAGGGATACTACTAAAGTTTAGTCCCACATTGCTATTCTAGAGGGGGTTGGACCTCTTTATAAGGGAGGCTCCTTCCCCACTTGTATGAGCATGAGAACAAGAGGGACATCAACGCGCGCTCCTCCGCCGCCTGCCACGCCGCGCCTTGCGGGAATGAGCCGAGCCGATGTCTAAATTTTTGCCACGCACTACGGGTATACGAAAGGTCACTCAGAAACATTTTTTCTATAGTGGACACTGAATCCGAACGGCGCGCCTGCTGTGCCGTACGTGTCCTCCTTTCTGTTAGAAGTCCTGCTACAGTTCTTGGCTCTAGTTTCTGCCCTACGTATGTTAGACTCTATTTCATATGTGCAACCTGCTATACTGTCTGCTCTAAATATGTTTACTTACGGTTCATATATGAACATGTTGTTTACCTTCTCTTTGTCAAATCGCATGGCTTATTTCATCACGCTATACTAGCCATGTTTTATCTACTATTTCGTTAATAAAATCATTGGTAGATTGCTCATATTTCCAACAATCCAAAACCTTATTATAGGCAATTTACCTCGAATGGTTTTTTGCTTCCATGAGACCTCCTATGTTTGAGGGTATCCACTATAAGAGGTGGCGCGTGAGAGCAGTCTTATGGTTTCAAACCGTGAGTTGCTATGACGCCACTCTTGGCAAATCTGAAGGAGAGCAAGATGCCCAACAGCACAAGCTTTTCGTAAAATGGATACCTTGTTTAAGGCTGCTCTCTTGAGTGTTCTTGGTGAGAACATAGTTGATGCTTATGCATCAATTGACAATGGAAAAGATATGTGGGGCCTTTTCGAGGCCAAGTTTGGGGTCTCGGATGCAAGCCTTGAGCTGTACATCATGGAGCAATTCTATGATTACAGGATGACTCAAGAGCGCTCCGTGGTTGAGCAGGCTCATGAGATACAGTCATTTGCTAGAGAACTTGAGCACTTCAATTGTATCCTACCGGACAAGTTTGTTGTCGGGGGTATCATCACTAAGCTTTCTCCTTCGCGGAGGAACTTTGCTACCTTACTGAAGCATAAGAGACAGGAGTTTTTCCGTCCCGGATCTCGTTGGTACTCTTGATGTGGAAAAAAAGGCGAGAGCAAAGGACACACGTGCTCGATGTATTGAGGGAGGATCTAGTACCAATCTGGTACAGAAGAAAGACTTCCAGTCCCACAAGTTCAAGAACAAGGGCAAGCTTGATGGTAAAGCAAAGTTTGATGCGAAGAACAAGGCTGTACAACACACGAACTTCAAGAAGAAGAGTGACAAGAAGAAAAGTGCTTGTCATGTGTGTCGAGATCCTGATCATTGGGCTCCTAGTTGCCCAATCGCTATGACAAGCGTCATCCTGGGAAAGGCGGCAAGACCGCTAATGTTGTCATCGGAGACATTGACATGAAGGATGTTGGGTATGGTATATTTCCACTATTCTTTCAAGATGTCATTCTCTGATTGGTTGATTGACACGGTGCTAATGTGCATGTTTGCGGTGATATTTCCATGTTTTCGTCTTATCGGATCGCAGGGACTTCAACCGTCTTGATGGGCAACGGTTCAAGTGCTTCGTTCATGGTGTTGGCACGGTCGATCTGAAGTTTACTTCGGGAAGATCGTCTTGGTCAAGAACGTGCATTATGTCCCTCCGTCAATAAAAATCTTGTTAGCGGATCTCTTCTGTGTAGAGATGGCTATAAGCTTGTCTTTGAGTCGAATAAATTTGTAATATCCAAGTATTGAACCTTTGTTGGTAAAGGCTATGAGTCAGGAGGCCTGTTTCGTTTATCCTTATCAGGCGTTTGCAATAAAGTTGTTAATCATATTTGCAACAATAGTGAATCAAATGCATGGCATTCACGTCTTTGTCATGTTAACTTTGGTTGCATGTCGCGACTAGCGAAGTTGAACTCAATCCCTAGTTTCACCACTGTCAAGGGATCTAAGTGTCAAGTGTGTATGCAAGCTAAGCAACCTCGTAAGTCTCACGTGACTGCGGAGACGAAAAATCTTGCACCACTAGAACTTATGATCTGTGTGAAATGAATGGTGTTTTGACAAAAGGTGGAAAAAAATATTTCATGACGTTAATTGACGACTCCACTAGATACTGCCGTGTGTATCTTCTGAAATCTAAGGATGAGGCTTTGAACTTTTCAGGATCTATAAAGCTGAAGTGGAAAACCAACTTGATCGGAAAATCAAGAGGCTTAGGTCCGACCGTGGGGAAGAGTATTTTTCCAATAAATTTGATGCTTTTTGTGAGGAACATGGTATAATCCATGAGAGGACGCCTCCCTACTCACCTCAGTCAAATGGGGTGGCCGAAAGAAAGAACCGTACTCTAACTGATTTGGTTAACGCCATGTTAGACACATCGGGTCTCTCCAAGGCATGGTGGGGGAGGCGATATTGACAGCATGTCATGTCCTAAATCGAGTCCCCACAAAGAACAAAGAGATAACTCCATTCGAGGAATGGGAGAAGAAAAGGTTAAAACTCTCTTATCTGCGAACATGGGATTGTTTGGCGAAAGTCAATGTTCCAATTCCAAAGAAGCGAAGCTTGGACCAAAGCGTGGATTGTGTTTTCTGGGATATGCTTTTCATAGCATTGGCTATAGATTCTTGGTTGTAAAATCTGAGGTATCTGACATGCATGTCGGTACGATCATGGAGTCGAATGATGCGACTTTCTTTGAAGATATCTTTCGCATGAAGGATATGGCTACCTCATCTAATCAGGAGATGCCTAGTTCATCGAATCAGGAACCAGTTACAATTACCGAACCTGCCATTTCGATGGAACACTTTGAAAGTCCTGTGGAGGAGAACAATGAAGTTCCTATTAGGAGCAAGAGACGGAGGACTGCAAAGTCCTTTGGCGATGATTTTCTTGTGTATCTCATAGATGACACTCCCAGTTCTATTTCAGAGGCCTACACATCTGAAGATGCTGACTACTGGAAGGAAGCAGTTCGTAGCGAGATGGATTCCATCTTGGCGAATGAAACTTGGGAGATAACTGATCGTCCTTATGGGTGCAAACCTATAGGGTGCAAATGGGTATTCAATAAGAAGTTTAGGCCTGATGGTACTATTGAAAAGTACAAGGCTCGGCTCGTGGCTAAGGGTTATACCCAAAAGGAAGGTGAAGACTTCTTTGATACTTACTCACCGTGGCTCGACCGCCACTATTCGAGTTCTACTTTCACTAGCTGCCTCACATGGTCTTCTCGTTCATCAAATGGATGTTAAGACCGCTTTCCTAAATGGAGAGTTGGATGAGGAAATTTATATGGAACAACCAGATGGGTTTGTAATAGATGGTCGGGAAGGAAAGTGTGCAAGTTTTTCAAGTCTTTGTATGGACTCAATCAAGCACCTAAACAATGGCATGAGAAGTTCGAAGAACTTTAACACCTGCGAGCTTTGTTGTGAACGGTGACAAATGTGTGTACTATCGCCATGGTGGGGGCGAGGAGTTATGCTTTGCTTGTATGTTGATGACATACTGATTTTGGAACAAATCTGAATGTTATTAAGGAGGTCAAGGATTTCCTATCTCCTTTGTTTTGAGATGAAGGATTTAGGAGTGGTGATGTCATTCAACATCAAGTTGTTGAGAGGCGATGATGGTGGGATTACATTGCTTCAATCCCACTATGTGGAAAAGATCTTGAGTCGCTTTGGCTACTGGTGATCGCAAGCCATCTCAATACCATATGATGCTAGTGTGTTGCTTGAAAGAATCGGAGAATTTCTAGAGACCAATTGAAATATTCTCGGATCATTGGCTCGCTTATGTACTTAGCTGCTACAAGACCGACATCTCTTTTCTTTGTTAGCAAGTTGAGCTGGTTTGTCTCAAAACCGGAGATGTGCATTGAAAGCTCTAGAGAGAGTTTTGCGTTATTTGAAAGGCACTGCAAATTATGGAATTCACTACACCGGGCACCCAAAGGTGCTTGAAGGGTATAGTGACTCAAACTGGATCTCAGATGTTGATGAGATAAAGGCCACGAGCGGATATGTATTCACTCATGGAGGTGGCGCTGTTTCTTGGAAGTCTTGCAAGCAGACCATCTTAACGAGGTCAACAATGGAAGCAGAACTCACACAGCACTAGATACAGCTACGGTCGAAGCAGATTGGCTTCATCGGCTCTTGAATGACTTGCTGGTAGTTGAGAAACCTGTACCGGGTATCCTTATGAACTGTGACAATCAAACTGTGATGACTAAAGTGAGCAGCTCAAAGGATAACATGAAGTCATCAAGACACATTGAGAGAAGGTTAAAGTCTGTCAGAAAAATGAAAAACTCTGGAGTTATTGCATTGGATTATATCCAAACGTCTAAAAATCTGGCAGATCCTTTTACTAAGGGTCTATCACGTAATGTGATAGATAATGCATCGAGGGAGATGGGTATGAGACCCACAATATGAGTTGTTCACAGTGGTAACCTATTCTTTGTGATCGGAGATCCCGTGAATTAGATGTGGAAGACAAGCTGTTGGTCAACTGGGAGGAGAGTATCCTTACTGTTAAAAATACCACTCCATGAAGATGCAATACTCTCCTAATCTGCATGGCAGGTTGATGTATATCTTAATGTATTCTAAGTGGCTCTTTGAAGCAGAGATGTTGTCCTGCAGAACATCTTTTGAAGAACGCACCTATATGAGTCTGATTGTTAAACGTCGCAATCTATGAGAGTAGGGTTCTCTCAAGTAAACTCATGAAAGGTCTCGGAGTATGATGCATAAGCTCCACCCACGGGAAAGACCCACGATAGCCACGTATCGGTCAAGGCTTTATGTGAAGCTAGATTCGCAGAAAACTTGCAGTTCAAGGCCCAGTCCACTGTTCAAGTTGCTTACTAGTGTAGCATAGAGTTCTAGGTGGAAGTTTAACTTAACAGTCTCCACTGCGAGCATCGATATATAAAAGCAGTGTTTTGGAACCAAAGGCAAATTTTGTGTGCCTCTCGGGATCAGTGGGGATTGCTGAATTTAGTCTATTTGGGCAGCCCAATAACTATTTCAGAAATTCCTAATAAATCCTAGAGGCCCACTTAGCCCATTTGTGCAAGGCAAGGATACTACTAAAGTTTAGTCCCACATTACTAGTTTAGAGGGGTTGGACCTCTTTATAAGGGAGGCTCCTTCCCACTTGTATGAGCATGAGAACAAGAGGGACATCCCGCGCTCCTCCTCCTCCGCCCGCCTCGCTTGAGCCATGACGTCGTCGGGTTGCGGGAATGAGCCGAGCCGATGTCTAAATTTTGCCACGCACTAGAGGTATCTGAAAGGTCACTCGGAAGTGAAACATTTTTCAGAGTGGACTTGAATCCGAACAGCGCGCCTCTTGGCTGCTGCTGTTCGTTTCGTCTCCGCATTCCTTCACTCCCGCGCAGCCTCTCGCCTCCTTCTCTTGCGCCTATAAAGGGAGGTCGCTCCTCTCAGAGAGACGCACCAGAATCTCTTCCTCCTCTCGCCACAAGTTCCTGAGCACTACGCTGCTGTTACGTTCTTCCTCATCCCGGCTTGCGACGTGCATCGCTGGTCGGGACAGTAGGCCTCCGGAACCGCGCCTTTTGAGTCATGTACGGGAGAAGGGTGATAAGGTTTTTGGGGAGCGCTCAGCTCGACTACTGGCTGCTTCATCACGGACGATCCGGTCGCCGACGACTACTTCCCCGACGACGACTTCTTCCCTGACGTCCACGACCTCCTCGACGACATGGCAGGCGAGGACACCAACCCCAAGTCCAATGCTTCTGCTGCTGCTGTGCCGTATGTGTCCTCCTTTCTATTAGAAGTCCTGCTACAGTTCTTGGCTCTAGTTTCTGCCCTACGTATGTTAGACTCTATTTCATATGTGCAACCTGCTATACTGTCTGCTCTAGATATGTTTAGTTACGGTTCATATATGAACATGTTGTTTACCTTCTCTTTGTCAAATCGCATGGCTTATTTCATCACTGCTATACTAGCCATGTTTTATCTACTATTTCTGTTAATAAAATCATTCGGTAAATTGCTCATATTTCCAACACTTGGATCATTCCCACCTAATGAAATCCAAGAGTCTACGTTACTTTGATGGTCTACTATAGCAACTAACGGCTTAGATTCAATGTTCTGCCGTAGTCTGCCGCCGTGTGCATCGCTATCCGCCCCCACGAACCGATCTGATGAGGTTACGGCCGGTTCCGATCCTAAAATCACGCACATGATTTCCTTCTGTGCATGACTACCCTTCCCCACGATCTAATCGGACGATCTCCCGCAGATCCTCCCACTCTCTACCCACCCCCAATTTTCCGGGCGCCACCCTTGCATCCTCCACCTCCACCTCCAACCTCCTGCTAGCGGCCGCCGTCCTCAGCCACGGATCGAGCACGCCGTCCTCAGCCACGGATCGAGCACGCCGTCTCTCGCCAGGAGGCATCGACCACGAACTCACTGTTGAAGGACGCTATCGCCGGTCGAAACAACTGCACATGACGAAAGCTCGGACCGCCGCCACCGCCAGTCGCTCCTCCTCTGACGAACGCGAGTGCACGCAGCAGGCGCCGCAAAGACGCGAGCGTGGGCCGCCCCCGCCCGCCGCTCCTCCTCTCATGGACGCGAGTGCACGCAGTCGCCGCCGCAAAGATGCAAGCGTGGGCCGCCCCCGCCCGCCGCTCCTCCTCTGATGGACGCAAGCGCAGGCCGGCGGCCGCTCCTCCTCTACTGCCCCACGTACGCTGACGCCCCCGTTTATCGTCGCATGCGTGGCCGCTGACCTGATCCATGAGCTAGAGAAGCCAGTAAGTTTCCTCTGTTCTTCGTTCACCTTCATGCCCACGCACCGGCAACGACACAGGTGCCAATGAAGCTTCACGCCACGATCTAGACGACACCATGGTACTAACTGAACCGGATAGCCCGTCTTTATTGAAAACTGGCCGCAGGTCTGCCATGATCCGCGCGTTCTAGCGCCTCCGCACAACCGATCTGCACCCACAAAGCTGCAGCATGTAGCAAGGCTGCAGGTCATCACTTTGGTCCAGCTGATAAAGTAAGATGACTGCTCGCTTGCTTCTTTTGCCTACAAGTGTACTCCCTTTTTTTATAACAGTATGATCTAAGGGTCCGATCGTGGTTCTTCTAACTGATTAAGGTAGTTGCTTGTTTGCTTTTTTATGCTCACTCAGTTGCCTTTTTTTATCTCAGGATGCAAGCTTTGTGTGTACCAAGTTGTGAATTAAGAGGACTGAGTTCTTTGGGCATGATTTAGTTACTGTGGTAAACAGAAGACCATGTAAAACGTAAATGGGCAATGGAACAGGTAGGACAGATACACCAGATTGCATGCAGAGCAGAGTTTCGACGTGCTTCTTCGCTTTGGAATGTGGAACAGATAGAACGGATACATGGCGACATAGAACATATATAAAGCTTAAGTGTTGAATTCTGTAGCAACCAATTTTTCAGTTTGATGTACTGTCAATAGCATTTTGAAGTCCATATTCACTGTTTGATCAAATATGTTGTTCGGACTTCAGAGTTTTTATTGATAGGACAGTAAATGGAGTTGAAGCAACATAAGCACTGCACCGGTGCACAACAATAGTTATTAACAAAGCATGCTTCCATGTGTCATTTCTCACCTGACTCGCGACCTAGGGTTCTACGCTGTTAATCATGGCCCGGCTCGGCGGCTCCGTTAGTGTCACGCAGCCGACCCCTAAAGCTCCCCGTAATCCCATTTTCTATCTTTTCCTTTTGTTTCTCTTCGGAGGGAGGCTTCTTCTTTAAAATAACCCGATAGTCCTATTTAATTCTGGTTCAGTAACAGATTGTTTTTTCTTTAATTTCTATGTGAATATCTAAGGAGAACCCGATAGTCCTATTTAAAGTCATTTGTTATTACCTTGATCCTATCATATGACGTGTGGTATTTTCTGGTCATGGAATGAGAGATTGCATTGCTTGTACAGGAGATCTTTCCAGCGTTGGAATATTATTGACATGTTTTATAAATCGTTTATAGGTAGTTGCAATTTTCACTAACATATTCTAAAGATATTTGGATTGGACTATTGCTGCCTTTTAATTTCATTTTTAGACAAATGTCCACCTGTAATGTTAGAGCAATTATTTTGGTGCTAAATTAATCCCAAATAAGTGTCACCAATGTGTGAAAATAAAATGTGTGATTATGATCTCTTAATTTTCTTCTGAATATGATTATTATGCAATTTCTAAGTTGTTGACATTCTAGCCTATCACATGTAGATTGGAAGACTTCTCTTTTTGATGGACTCTGGATCTAAAGAAGCATATAAGCATGTAGAGAGGAACAGGTTGTCCACCTTGCTGTACAAATGTACTACACGATTTTACACATGTGTTTGATTAGATGATTTGAGCATTGTACTGATGGGAATTCCACAACACTACGTATGATCTAAACATTGACTGAAAATATTTATCAGAGTATTCGTTTCAAACAATTAATTTTGCAAAATATTGCACTTATCATCCCAAATGATGGTTGTTCATTACAAATCTCATTCCATTTTTTTTCTTTCCCTATTTGAAAAAAGTTGTAGACGAAGATGGAATTCAGAAAATGGATTGCATTATCAAACGTGCACTGCACGTGCATGCTTACTAGTTGTCCTAAAGGGCAACTACATCAGAAATAAAAAGATATGTGCTTCCTGAGCATTTTATGCAAGTCCATTTGGCTAACCCAAACGGAGACATACACAAGAATATGAATCACTTACATGTGCCTAAAAAAACTAACCTGGAACTTCCTATTCCATGCGGTGCGCCACTAAGACCCCCCCCGCCTTGGTACCCTTTTGGGCCGGCCCATGTGCGGGGTGGGACGCCCCTGTGTTTTTTTCATTTTGTTTTTTATTTTTTACTTTTAAAATAATTAAAAACTGAACTTAAACCAAGCCCTATCACGTTGATAGTTTCTAACCGTCCGTTCGAGTTACCTAGTCTGTCTGAGCCATTGGAGAGTTACCTAGGTCTGTCTGAGCCATTGGACGTGCTGTCAATACGGACCTCAACCGCAGGGTTTTTTCACTTGGGCCAATTGTCCTAAAGAGTTGCTACTCCCGACGAAGAAAAAAGATATGTGGTTCCTTGAGCATGGCGTTTTGACGCCCGAGCACAGATGCTCCGGGTATATGGTCCGTTGCGTTAGGTCTCGGGATATGGGATTGGTGGGTTGATGGGACATGACTAGGCACTGGAAAATGTTAATTTACGACAAATACAAGAATGCACAGGAGCATACGGTGGGACCGAAGCGTAACGCGGGTGGAGCATTCGACTAGGGATGGGACGGAGCCGTCTAACCTTCCCGGGTTACATGACGTTGGTGTAAATCTGAGCCCTGGCATGGAACTAGCAGTGGACGTCCCAGCCAGCCAATATCGATAGGCGATGGTCGGCGATGCATGAAGAAACCATTTCTTCTAAGCAGAGTGAGGGAACAGGGGTGCGGCGGCTGTCAAATGTTCATGCCGGAGCAAATACAAAAATGTTCATCGAAATTCAAAACATGTGCATCCAAAAGTCAAATTTTGTTAATAACAAATTTCAGAAATTGTGAACATTTTTTCTTAATTAGGGAACATTTGTTTTGCCTTTTTCCACAGTTTTGTTTTCAATTTTAAGTATTTTTTAAATGCCAACCTTTTTTACAGAAGCAAAAAAACTTAAAACAAACAAAAAACGAAAACAGAAAGGTAGCTGCGCCCCACACATGGGCCAGCCCAAGGTCGCGTCCTCTTGCGAGGGGCTGCACGCTGGCTTCTTTCCCAGCGCCCATGTGCAAGGCAGGACACCCACTATTTTTTTTCATTTCGTTTTTTATTTTTATGATTTCCCTTTTTCTTCTTTAAAATAATTCGGGATTACAAAAAATGCGAATTTCAAAAAACTTGTGAATCTTTAGAAAAGAATCAAGAAATCATAAAATGTTTGTGAAATCAAAAACTAGTCGAGAATAATAAAATGTTCGCATATCCAAAACATGTTCATGATTTTGAAAAAAAATCAAAAAAAAATCATGATTTTGAAAAAGTTTGTGTATAAAAAAAATCATGGATTTGAAAAAAAAGTGCTCAAATAATACATGAATTTCGAGTGAATATTCATAAAATTCAAAATTTGATCCCAAAGTAAAAAAACATGTCTTAAAAAACCATGAATTCAAAAAATGGTCATTAAAACTACAAAACTGTACGTGAATTGCAAGAATTGTTCCCAAAATTCAAAAAAAGCTTGTCAATTCAATAAAATGTGCCGAGTTTCCAAAACGTGTTCACGATTTCAAAAAATGTTTGAATACTTTTAATAAATGTTCATAATTTTTTAAATGTTTTGCAAATCTAAAAAATTTCATGATTTTAAAAAATGAATTAAAAAGCTGTTCACGAATTTGAACGGTCTTGGCAAAATGATCATAATTGCACCATAGTTCAGTATGGGGATAATACCATCTTAGTTGTGCCAATTATGGATGATCAGCTTATTTCCGTAAAAGAAATGTTGCATGCCTTTGCTGGTTCCACTAGTTTAACTGTCCATTTTCGGAATTCCTCCATGATGCCAATAAATGTTGCAGATGACGAATCTCACTCAACCAAGGTGTGAGGGTGCAAAGATTTTGAGGTCGGTTATACGTTCCATGCCCATTTATTTCTCTTGTGTGGTATTCATTTTCTCTCGTCAATCCATCACATAGTGGAGTGGGGAGAACAAACTGAATAAACAGGTCTCAACCTCCTAAACTTTTGGGGTGGGACTAAATTTTAGAACCACCTCCTGCCATTTACTCATGGCGTTTTTAAGATTTCAGAAATTGTACATGGAAGCCGGCTGGTCCGCCTCGTCCTCCTCCGGATCCGCCATCTTCATCGAAGCCGGCTACTGCTCCTTTTCCTTCTCCTCCGGCTCCGACGAGTTCGGAGGCAGGCTAGTTGCGATGCGGGCGCCTCGCCTCGCCCAGATCTCCTCCTCAATTTGGAATCGGTGCTCCGGCATGAGCATGGCATACGATCATCTTCGTTTGCCAGGGCATGGCGAAGCTGGTCGGCGTGGGAAGAGCGATGGTGCGGGAGAGAGGTGGATTGGCTCGGGCTGGTGGCGCGGAGAGGGAGGAGGCGGATGTGGCGAGGTTGGGGGACGCCTGCCGGCTTAAGGTGGATTTGGCCTCGGACAACGAGACAGAGCGGTGCCACGCGGTGTTCATAACCCCACCGAGGAGACGTCCGTCGGACCGTGGGTTTCCGAGCGACTTAGAGTGGGACCCCATCATGAGTCCGACATGGCGGACGCGCTCGGTCGCGCCTTCCCATATTTGCCTCATATTTGAGCTGGATATGACGGGTGCTGATCAGCCCGAGCGTTTGAGACCCGTTTGAGATGTTTGTCTAGGTCAGCTTTTCTTGACCTAACACTGACCGAACGTTCGTCCGGGCGGGCCTTGAGTGGGGTTTGGGGCGCCATATGTTCTTACTCGGCACATATCTTGCACACGACGAGATGTGGATCTTAGAGCATCTACAGCCGGACGCCTCAAAACTGCCTTATACGCACGGGCAGGTCGCCCGTCACTGTCTGGTCACGTTTTTTTACCTAGACAGGCCCCTCAAACGCCCGGCCTGACCGGCACCCACCATATCCAGCCCAAATATGGGGCTGATATGGGGCCTGGGCATGCCCACCACGTCGGAGCCGGCTGACACTAGCCCACTCGACCCCACATAAATTTCTCCTTATCCGCTCACGAGACCAAACCCTAGCAACTTCACTCCCCTTCCCTCCACTCCCCTCCGCCACCCAAACTCGTCCCCGGCTCCTTCCGGTCGTCTTCAACATTGCGGCTAGCAGATCCGAGTCCTTTACCTCCAGATCTGTCGACCCCGAATTCATCCCACGCGGTCCCGAGGAGGAGATGGTCGTCCGGCTTGCGCTCCACCGTGCTCGGGAGGAGGCTCATGCACGGCTGCACTTGGACTCCGTCCCCCGGGAATCCATTGCGTCCGTCCAAATGGTGCATGGATCCGGCGCTAGGCCAGCCGTAGCTGCCTTCATGCGGTCCGTCTGGCGTCCGAACGCGTTGGCTGATGCGCAACCCCTCTGTTGGCGCCCCAATATTCGGGACGCACCATCGTCCCACGAGGCCATGGCATGGCATGCCCGCCGTGCAAGGCACCGGGCACAGGAGGCGGCGGCTGACGTCGATGAGGCGGAGTCGCATTCTCTGGCGCCTCGTATGGGGCACCAGGCCGGGCGTCGCAACCGCATCATGGTGGGCGTCGGCGGCTCGTCCCCGGACAGATCGGTCATCGATCCGACGTCCACCGGCACCCAACGGGTTCCAGCTCCGACGAGGAAGAGTAGGACATGGGAGACGACGACGCATTGAGTCCCGTGAGCCGGCTCATGCCCCATGTCCTACTCTACCTTGCCGGCGACTGGACCAACATTCTGAGGAGCGCAGCCGACCATCGTACATGGCCAGGGTGGAACCGGGTGAGCTCCGTTTAGATTAGGTTGCATGTTGCATGTAATAATATGAATTTGAGGTTTCTAATTTGAGGTATCCGGATGTGGAATGCATTTTTTGATGCGTGTCCGGTCACTATTCGCGATGTTTGAGGGATTAGATTTGCCAAGTCCGTTTGTAGATGCTCTTAGCATCTTTGCCACTACTGCTGCTAAGTGCTAAGAGCATCCCCAGCTGCGCCCCAACAAGCCCCCCCCCCCCAAGGCCCTTTTTTATCGGTGACGCTGAAAAATCAACCCAAACGCGCCCCTAGAAGCCCACTTTTTGCCGGCTAGGACCGAATTTGGCGCCGGCGGACCCAGGCCGAACCCGGCGCGCTGGGGGCAGGCACCGGGGGAACACAGTTTTGGTGTGAAAGCCCGGCGGGCCCGCCGAGTCAGCGACATGGCGCATTCGTCGTTCTCATCGCCTCGATTTCCCGCGAAGAATCAATGCCAAGGTTGTCGCGCCGGTCGGCCTTCCATTGATGCCTCACGGGCGGCACAGTGAAGACGCGGCGACGCGTGTCCTGCCCGCTCCCACCACGCGTACACACGGTGGCCACCCTCTCGCCGCTCACGCATGACTATAAAAAGCCACCCTCCCTCGCCGGTGAGCTCACTCTCCATCGCCACAGAACCCTCCCCCTCTTGACCTCTCCCACCGATGCATGTCTCGCCTCCCCCCCCCCCCCGACGACGAGCATGGTCGCGTGCTACCCAGGCGATGGTGCAGCGGCCAACGGCTTCGGCCGCCGCCACCTGCGCGAGGACGAGGCACACCTCCTATACGAGGCTGACTACCCGGCGCCACCGGACATGCAGGTGCTAGGCAACTGGAGACTTAGCGCCGGCGGCGTCCCGGTGCCTCCAGCGCCGACCGGAGCTGATCGGCGTGCCGAAATCACGCGCATCCGGTCGTCCCTGCCGGAGCAGGCGCGGAACCAATCGAGGTACGCCCCCAACAGCAACGCGCTGTGGATGGCGTACTTCGACCGGGGCCACAAGGAGCAGCTCACCTCCACCAACGGCATCGAGCCCCGCGACCACCAAAATTCTGACGGGCGGCGACAATGGTGGGGCGTCCCCGGCCGCACCCTCGAGGTCATCCTCCAGTACATCGAGGCTGGCAACACGCCGTGTCTGGAGCACCCGGCGCCACGCTCCTTCTCTCGCCGTCGTGGCAGCTCCTGGACGCCGCGACGAATGGAGACGGCACCTCCTCGTCGTCGGGCTCTCTCTCCTCCGGGTCGCTGGTGCTACGCCCCGTCAAGCTGGAGCCACAGGAGATGTCGCTCGGACGCCTCACCCGCGGTGGCACCCTCGTCATCAACGAGGGCGGCCGTGGCCCCTCTCCTCCCTCTTCCCACCTCATCAGGCCAAAGACCGAGCCTGGGCTGCTCCCTGTGAAGAAGGAGCACGAGGCCATGGCCGCCGCCGCCGAGACCGCCCTCAAATGGGCGCGGGAGGACTATGTTCGCGAGGAGATGGCGCACCAGTGCCGCGCCCTTGAGGAGATCGCCGCTTGATGCCGCAGACGCGAGGAGGGCGGCGTCATCGTCCTCGAGGACAGCGACGACGAGGCGCCCGGGCCGTCCAACCCCCCACGCATCAGCGACGCTGGTCAGGGTTGCAGCAAGGACGACGGCGGCACACAGGACGACGGCGACGGCGGCGGCGACTACACCATCAAGATGTACAGGATGCTCGGTATGTAGAAGGCGGGCGGCGGCTTTAGTATCTAGTTGTTTTTTAGTAGTGTTTAGTTGTTTTTAATTTATGTTTTCAGTTTTTTGTACAAACATCAATGAAATCGTCTAGTTTGGCTAAATTTCGGCCGAGTTTAGTTTTCAGAAAACGGCATCTGGGGCAGCCTTGGGGCGGCGGTCGAGAAACCAACCGCCCCCACGCCGATTTTTCGCCGGCGCGCCCCCGGCAGTATTTCGGAAACACGTGAGATTTGCACGTTCCGCCACTCTTCCCAGCAGATCCATTTTCAGAACCACATGCTCCTATTATTATTCAGTAAACCTCTCCAGTCGAGCCACGAGGCGATAACAAAAGCGACCTGCTTGAAGCGAGCCCACTCCCAGCCGGCAGAGTCCAATTGTCCACAGCTCCACATGGCTTCTCCTCCCCGGCACCTGCTCCCCCTCCTCCTGCTGCTCGCCCTCCTCGGGACCTCGTCGGCGGCGGCCGCGCCGGGCGTCATCCGGCTGCCGCGCGCCGGGGCCTGCGCCGCGCCGGCGGACCCGGCCGTCTACGACCGCCCCGTGATCGGCATCGTCACGCACCCGGGCGACGGCGCGGCCGGGAGGATAGACAACGGCACCTCCACCTCCTACATCGGCGCCTCCTACGTCAAGTTCGTCGAGGCCGGCGGCGCCCGCGTCATCCCGCTCATCTACAACGAGCCCGACGAGCGCCTCCTCGAGGTCAGCGCTTCCAGATCCCCACCCTCCGTCTCTCCCTTTTTCTTTCTGCTGCTTAAATGTGAGTGTAGTTCTATCTGACAACTGCCAGTTCTTTGGAAGTCAAACCAAGATCCTTGATAGTCAACTAACTATGTACTGTATGTACCAGTTCAAATAATTTTCTAACAGCGCAGAAACGGAACATCTGGTAGTTCTGATCATTTAGAATTTCTCCAAGGAATGACAGATCAAATAGCAAGGTGGATCGTGACTTGATACTTCAGTGTCTAACTAGCTTATGTTACTGTTTATCTGTTTCAGATCAAGATGAAACATGTTTAGAAAAAGATCTACTCCCTCCGTTCCTAAATACTTGTCTTTCTAGAGATTTCAACAAGTGACTACATACGGCGCAAAATGAGTGAATCTACACTTTAAAATATGTCTACATACATCCGTATGTTGAGTCCATTTGAAATGCCTAGAAAGACAAGTATTTGGGAACGGAGGGAGTAGATGACACAGTTAACCTATCATGTCTCTGACTACTATAAATAATTAAATATTGTTCGTGTTCTGCAGCCATTTGATCTCAGGACAACAGATCACCTGTTAGTTACTTTTACTTGGTAGCCCCCTGCTTGCTCGGTAGTACCTACTCCCTCCGTTCCTAAATATTTGTCTTTCTAGACATTTCAAATGGCTACTACATACGGATGTATGTAGACATATTTTAGAGTGTAGATTCACTCACTTTGCTCCGTATGTAGTCACTTGTTGAAATGCCTAGAAAGACAAGTATATATGAACGGAGGGAGTACATCTTATCTCTCAGGTGGTAATTTCTGATAGTTTTGCCTGTGTCCCTCCTACTGCAGAAACTCAGTTTGGTGAACGGCGTGCTGTTTACTGGTGGATCAGTGAAGAGGGGTCCGTATTTTGAGACGATTAAGAAAGTGTTTCAGGTACTTATCTATTTGGCAGCTTCTGTGTGTTTCAGACATGTTATTCACTTCTACTCTGTAGTTGCTTCCATTATTAAGAACACACTACATCTCATCTCAGTATGGTAACATCATACTATTGGTCCTAGCTCACACAGAATGGGATCAAACATTACTGGATAATTCTCACTTTCTTTGTTTATTCTTCTGTAGTATGTCTTGGACAAGAATGATGCAGGAGTTCCATTTCCATTGTTTGCACAGTGTCTTGGCTTTGAGCTTATAAGCATGATTGTGAGCAAGGTAATTTCTCTTTTTTTCTAAGAGAATGAACAAAAATTATCGACGTCAACATGCAAATTTTAGTTGCTAAAGTACAAAAGTAATTTGAATTTCTTATATATTAGGACAGCCTCAAATTGAGATATCTGCTTGAAGAAAAATGATGTGTTAGAATTTAAAACTATACATTTGCTCTTGCCTCATGTGATGCAGTGAAGAACCGGCTGGTCGGCTGCACTGTTCTGTTCCCTGAACAGGACATAGACACTTAGTATGTTCCATACCAAGTTTGTGTTTTGTATCTACAAACTGACAACTGGCTCTTTTCTCTATGTTGGTATTAGGACTATAATATTTTGGAGTCATTCCATGCCTCAGATCAAGCATCAACTCTTCAGTTCCCCAATTATTCTTCACTTCAGGGATCAGTATTTGAAAGGTAGGGATTCTGATATACATTTGAAAGGTGTAGGTACTGCATGGTCATGTGAGTCTTTTATTTGCGGGAGAAAACTGTATTGGTGCTAAACTTGTGCAGCTTTCTCATTTTCCTCTATCAACTGAAAGTCTGCATGAGCACTTGCAACGGCCATGTTTCTTGTCCCGTCCTATACAAAAAGATTATGTATGTTAGGTTTTCTTTATTACAGAGAAAATGCGATTAAGCTTACAGTTTACAATACACTCCATTGCAAATGAAATTTCAGGTGTGGACGCCAGCTTCATCAAACTTGAAATAGCAAAAATGAATTAAATTGATGTCAATGCAGTTGGTTAGATTTCAGATGTAAATATTATATCTAGAATGCCCCCTGAACCACAGGCACTACGCTTGAGGTTATTCATTTATCTAAGATATAACCTTGTTGCTCCATACTTTTTTATGGCACAAATACCGTCTTCTATTGACTCTTTGTGGCTTGGCTTCTAATATCCCTTGTATACCTGTCTAATAGAAGTGATCCATATTCGCAGATTTCATCCTGATCTCATCAAGAAACTCAGCACCAGCTGTCTTGTCATGCAAAATCACAAAGTAAGTAGAATCCTGGGTGCTCCTTTTCTCCTTGAACACGCATTAGATGTGTGTCGTTTTGTATTAGAAGAAGAATCTTGGGTACTCATCACATTTTGTCTTTGACCTTCACTCAATATTAACATTGACATGATATACTTAGTTCAACCAAATCATGACTGTCAATTTAAAATAGCAACTTTTTATGGAGATTGCAGAATAACTATCTTTATCTCCTTGTTTTTCCTAACATGGCTTATTTTGTTAACTGGTCAAAGTATGGTATATCTCCAAAGAGATTGCGAGAGAATGACGCGTTATCAAGTTTCTTCAAGATTCTGACTGTATCCCCTGATGAAAATGGTGAGGTACAATGTCATCTTTTTCCTAGTACTTAACTGATTTGGACTCAACCAGCCTAATTCAGAGGTAGTGCTAAATCAATGTTTAAAGAAACAGCAAACTAATTTCCTTTCCTTTGGCAAATCAGGTTTACGTCTCAACCGTTGAAGCACAGAAATATCCGATCACTTGCACTCAGTGGCACCCTGAGGTATGCTGACTGTAGTGCTGCTGGTTATTTTTGAAATTAAAGTCTGTATTCCAATAATCTGTTCGCATGCCTGTGCACATTTTTGCATCCCATTTATCCTTGTTTGGCATTTTTTAGGACTATATATTTCTAGGCTGCTGTCAAAATGTTTGTATTTAAACTATTCAGGCCGTGATATTTCTTCATTTGGCCAGATCACTTAGGCAAACGTAATAT
The DNA here is from genome assembly GCA_021437245.1 of Aegilops speltoides. Taxonomy (NCBI): domain Eukaryota; kingdom Viridiplantae; phylum Streptophyta; class Magnoliopsida; order Poales; family Poaceae; genus Aegilops; species Aegilops speltoides. The sequence goes on along the minus strand of CM038141.1, from coordinate 410,342,436 downwards.
ATTCAGAGGTCAGACTATAATTAGATTGTTCACTTGCTGCAGAAAGCCATTTTCGAATGGCGTAAACCAATGATTCCACACAGCGAGGATGCAGTACAAGTGACACAAAATTTTGCCAACTACTTTATCAGGTTTGTAATACTCTGTTTATTCGTTATAAGCAGACACATCATCTGCTTATTCACATTCGTGTTGACCATGCCCTCATTCTGTGATGAAAACCATACTGCACGGATGGCGGATTACCTGTTCAAAGTTATTTTATGGTGTTCTAGTTTCCCTACTAAGCAGTTATAGGCCTTGTGTACGTTTGTATGGCTCCTGTTGGGCAACTTGTTTGTGAATAAGCCTCGGTGCCCAGTTGCACTTCAAAGAAATGAAGCGAGTTCACAGTCTGTTGCCCATCACAACCCCCTAAAGGGGACATAGTTATCAATAAAACATCAACGCTCAAAAGGCGCGCAGCCTGAGGGAAAAGAAAACTGGTATCTTGCACCGTTGTGTTCCTCCAACGCATGAATTCCATACTTTCCTACTGCAAAGCAACAGCTCGTGAAAAAGGGTAAGAACAGCGCGTTTATCTCACCCTTCTTCGCTCTGTCGTGAAACAGCCAAGCCCGCAAGTCGCCAAACAGGCCCCCTGCCGACAAGGTGCTGGACAACCTGATCTACAACTACATCCCTACATTTTCCGGGAAAACCTCGTAAGCAACCTCTGTTGGTCCTGTATTGTGACTGCGTACTTACTGCACCATATGTTTCTCCATTCAGCCGCTAAGTAAATGAGCATGTGCCATGCCTTGCAGGAAATCCTTCGAGTTGGTGTACCTCTTCTCCTGAGGCTGGAGCCGCCGCGGTTCTTCTCTTGCTGTGCTGTGCATGTACAGTATTGTGTACCATGTGTTTGTATTATTGTACTGATGAGACCTTCGGTTCAGCGGTGTGTAGATCATTTGTAGACTTGATTGCCGGTATCAGAGTTCAGGAGGAGCGGCGTCAGTAGCTGTGGTGTTTCGATTTCCGGAGCGAATAAGGGCATCCTCCTCCGAGGTGGTGTTCATCTTGTATTATAACAGTAGTCAGGACGTTCGCCACTGGCTGATGCTCAGTTCAGTAGTACAGATCATTTGTAAACATGGTTGTCAGTGTCAGCGTTCAGGAGGAGCGTCAGTAGTTGTGACGTTTGCCATTTTCAGAATAAATAAGAGCATCCTCTTGTAAACTTGGTTGTCAGTATCAGCGTTCAGGAGGAGCGTCAGTAGTTGTGACGTTTGCCATTTTCCCTCTGTAAAAGATGACTACTTCAGGGAGGGAGTATGTCAATCTCCCTGTGCTGCACTTGAGAATGAAAAAAAAAAACTCCCTGCGCTGTGCTGCCTCATTCGGGCAAAACGTTTATAAGCAAAAACTAATACCAAGCGAGGGTCAATTATCATCAGCTAGGAAAAAATATAGCAGGCTATGTGATTTAGCGGCAGCCTTCTCCAGAAGCTATAGCGAGCTACAGTGGGCGCAAAATCGAATACGTGGTATTTTGCACTTTTGTAGTATTTCACAGATTCTGTAGCGAAATCACTACTAATTGCGATGCTACATCAGTACATATCCAAACCACAACATCAAGAATTGGGGAGTAGCAGACTAGCGCTTGCTTGCTGGTGCCGGTGACTCACTTGCAGGGCGCGCAGATGGCTGCAGCATCGTGCCGCCTCCTAGGCATGGTGGTTTCGAGAAGAGGGCGAGGAATGTAGTGGCGGAGTCCTCGGCGCCGACGACGAGCTTTCCCTCCGCGAGCTCCCTCACCAGCTCCGTCGCCGCTCCAAGTCTCGACCGCTAGCGTGCATACCATGACGAGCACATCTCAGCACACCATGAGAGTAATGAACTGGGAGAGGTAATGTCGTTTGGGAGTTTTGAAGCTATTTTAGTCAAAAAGAGGGTCTTGATTTGCGCCGTGGAAAACAAATGGGCTTCAGTTTCAGCCGCCTATAAAATAGCGACACTAAAAGCTACTCCCAATTTGAACTAAAACCACGACGAGTAAATCGGAACGGAGGGAGTAAGTGATTTAACGGAATTTAGCATTGTACTGCGTAATTTAGCTCGCTATAGCCTAGCAGCAGCTCCTCTCAAACGCTATAGCGCGCTATTTTTTTCCCATGATCATCAGCAATACGAACTACTATAAGTTATGACATTACGAATTATAGATATAGCAAACTAAGGTAAACTATAGCCAGATATAAGGGTGCACATAACGCTGTCAAATTATCATTTGAACCTCATCCTTGATAGTCAGACACCTGCGCAACATTACAAGAAAAGAAAAACTAGGTTTCTTGACTAGACAATCTTTTTGTTAATCAAGCCGACAGACAAGCTGCAACAGTTGTCCTTTCCCCAGGTTTAACGCCAATATTCTCCATATCACAGAGAACAGAAGAGAAACATGGGAGCATGAAAGATCAGCTATGCACATATGAGTCTTCTTGCAGCCAACCCATTGAAATGCAGTAACCAACTGAGGAACGAGGCTATTGTAGCTACCAGATTGTAACCCCTCTCCTTGCAGCTTCAGACTGTATAACTCCTTGTCCACCAGGAGAAACACATTTTCTTCTCTACAATGAATCATGAGTCCAAGAAATTAATGATTGTGACCTGTAAGATAGTTTTTGCCCTGCTGTGGGTCATTTACCCACTGCTTCCACCGCTTCGGATCAAAGAAAATAGTTTTAGTGAGTCAAACCATCATTGTATGCAGATTCAGTTCCAGGCTAAGATCCTTCTATCCTTGTATTACTGAACTGTATTTGTTCATCACCAATGTCTAACGAGGAGACTGATGTAGCCAGGTCATCTGTCAAGCCTGCCGTTGGGTCTGGTTCTGAAACTTCTGCTAGTGCACTCAGCATACTGACTACTTCATATGTATCGTCCAGGTAGAACTTGGCTTTGCTCGGTTTCTGCCCCACAGTACATGCAAACAGTGGTGTTTTTGGAGCAACAATGCCCTTTTTCATGGCATCCGCAATATTTTCAAACATATCCTCATCGGATCTATCATCACCAATGCATAAAACAAAATCTGCCTGTTGACCTTTCTCCTTCATTGATGCAAGTATCTTCTCGGCTATAAGACCTTTGCTAACACCCTGCGGTACAGACAGATAACCAAACGAATTAGTGGAAATTCAGCAGCAGTGCACAGATCAGAAAAAATAAAAACCTGGAATAATTTGTAAAACCATTGTGAAAGAAGTGGATGCAATATTATGCATTCACTACGTATGACAGTACTCATGTAAACAACTAAACAAGGACAGTTTATTTTGTTGAAAGCTGGTAAGTATTAAGTAGATGTGGTGAAGCAACCAAGGCCACATAAATAGAATAAAATTTGAATACAACTCACTAATTGCTTTTTAAGCAATATACTCCTTACCTAATGTAAAACTGAAAGGCATTCACAATAGGGAAAAATTGTGAAGATAGTAAATAGAAAAATCATAATCACCGCGCTGTTAAATCTACAAAAAGCCTAGTGACTACTTCATCCGTCTGTGTTTAAAAGGGCCATCAGCCAAAACGCTAAGATTGAGACCAATGCAAAATTAACTCGGCGCCAGTTACAGAAAAGATTTAATTCCTCATGCAATGCTGGCCACATGCAGCAATGGGATAGAGAGGAAGGAACTTTTAAATCAGGCATGCATTTGTCGTTGCGGCAATTACGCAAACGTAACTAATTAAATTCTGTATGCAGCCTAGCCCCTCGCGCTTGCATGTGACGCAGCTCCTCTGGCTAATTAATTCACCGAATCAGCGGCCGTAGCGCCAGCCAAACCCAGCAAAAAAGCTGGGAACTGATGATTACAAGTTGACTTAGAATTACGAGCATGCGATCGAGGCCCAACTGGCCATTTAAACCCGGACGAAGGGAGCACACCATAGTACTAATCACCTTAACCTGAAGTAATGTACAAGAAACAAAATGGCTTGTGTGATTGACACAGTATTATGCGAACCTCAGGTAGGGGCACCAGCTAAATGCAGAGCAAGTCATAGGGTATCTCATACAAATACAAGTGAAGGGAAAAAATCATGTGTGCATGTACTCTATGGATGGCACAAAAATTGGTGACATCATCTAATGAAATGCAACATATGGTAATGGCGAACCTGAGGTTTGACTTCAACAATGAACTGGCCGCTCTTGACTGAGACTGCTTCATTTGCTAGTACACTTTCCAGGTGATCAAGCATCTCCTTTGCCTGAGAAGACGCAAAGCCTTGGTCAGCATCCCTATGGTGCCACACCAAAGCAGTTTCTTTGGTTTCAATGTAGGATCCATCAGTTGCTTCTGTATAAAGATTCATCACTGGCTCGGCCATTTGCATCCATCCAATATCTGGGGACTGGGTACTGGTTTGCCATTCTTCATCTCTTGTCCACCTACATATGTAAACATAGTGTTTCATCATCTATTTAATTCTCAAGTGGATTCCAAAAATCATGATCAGTCTGCAGCGATCTCCATTCTCCCCAGGTAATAAAAACACTAAACAGAAATGGGCAGCCAAGAAACATGAACAAACATCTTATGACGTGTGCATGCCATGTTGAAGTAAAAGCAGAACCTGGTACACGAGTTTAATGAACATAAGGTTTATGATCCTACAAGTCCTAATTACTGACTCTGCTAGTTGGTCATTATAGTGAAGTAGTCCCTCTGATCGCCAAAGGAGGGCGTACAATTCTGAGCGCGGCGATTAAGGACAGAATCTCATGGAGTTTATTTTCCCAGATTTACCCTTGAAAAGCGCCGCAAAATACTCGCTCCACGCGCCTCGATAACTAGCATCCGTTTAATATGGCCCCCACGCTGGCCAATCCTAGACGTGAATGCTACAGAGGAGCAGAATGCACAACCTTAGCCCATTGTGCTATGTGCATGCAGCGACAGGAAATTAATGTGAATCGGTAAAGCAGATCTGAGGGAGGGGTATTTTGTCGAGCACTGCATTATTCTCTCACCTGACGCTCTAATTTCATGGAGGGAGTACCAAACAAACAACTGGTGCATGTAGTAGCCTGACAAGAAACAAATGAAGAATTTCCTATTGACACAAGAAAAAACAACAAAAGTAAACTAGATTGCTATTTGCTCGATGAAGCAGAAAACACTGACGCCTTTGCATTTGGAGTTGACCTAGACTCCTATTCCTATTATGCCTGAATAAAGTACAGGCTTCACTGGTAATCTGAAGCAAAATGTAGAACAGTGGTAATAAAAAATTGTACCTTAAGAAATAACCATGCTCTGCCGCGATGCCTAGAATTGGACATGAGGAGAACATTGATCCCAAGCTATTCTTGCTTCTTCCACTGACAATAAAGACGATGTTGTTCTTATCCGAGCATAGGGTATTAATGATGCTTACTAATTCTTCACTCGGTTTCTGGTAGAGAGAAGCCTGTGGCACCAATGTACCATCATAGTCAAGAAATATAGCTCTACTCTTTGATCTCCCATAAGACATTATAATTGAATCAAAACTAAGCTTTGAGAAATTTGGGTCTAGTGCCACCACCCTGAATCCAAATCCCAATCCAATGCCCCAACATGGCTTCCTGAAATGATCCTTGCAAGCCCTCTCCAGGTCCTGGATAAAGCTCCTTGACCAATATGCAACATCATGTGTGCTTACATAGCGGTAATGTTTTTCGTGCCTCAGCTCCTTGTCACGCTCTGACATTGATATGGCCTCATTTAGTGACTCTGCCGTTGATTCAACATTCCATGGGTTAATACGAATGGCACCACTCAGTGAAGGTGAGCACCCAATAAATTCCGAGACAACCAGCATGCTCTTGCGTGGCCCACTCACCTCAGGTGCAGACTCGGAGCTAGGTATGCCCTGTCGACAGACAATGTACTCATATGGGGTCAAATTCATCCCATCCCTCACAGCCGTCACCACGACACACTCAGCGACCGTATAATATGCAAGCTTCTCCACACTTGGGACATTCCGGTCAATGAGAACAATTGGGCTGTACCCGGACTGGCCAAACTCCCTGTTAATCCTCTCACAACTATCCTGAATCTCAGCCCGAATGGACTCAATATCCTTTCCCTTCCCACGTGCTGGGTTAGCAATCTGTACTAACACAGCCCTGCCACGCCACTTAGGATGTGTCTTCAACATGTACTCAAATGCAAGAAGCTTCAGATTGATGCCTTTAAAGATATCCGTGTCATCCACACCAAGCAACACAGTCTTGCCCTCAAATTGCTGCCGCAGCTCAGCAACCTTCTGCTGCATTTCAGGTAACCTCAGCACTGACTGCAATTGACCCATATGGATTCCCACTGGCATGATCTTGATCCCAACAGTGCGACCATAGTAATCCAGACCAATATATCCACGCTTTGACTGGTACTCTATCCCCAGCATCCTACTACAGCAAGACAGAAAGTGCCTGGCATAATCGAATGTGTGGAATCCAATGAGGTCACAGTTGAGCATAGTCCTGAGGATCTCCTCTCTGACAGGGAGGGATCGGTATATCTCTGATGAAGGGAATGGGCTGTGGAGGAAGAATCCGATGCGGAGGCGATTGAAGCGGCGGCGGAGGAAGGTGGGCAGCGCCATGAGGTGGTAATCATGGACCCAAACATAGTCGTCCTCCGGGTTGATGACCTCAACGATCTTCTCGAAGAAGTGCTTGTTGGCGAGGACGTAGGCCTCCCATGAGGCGCGCTCAAAGCGACCACCTGCAGATGCACCGTTGTCATTGGGAGATTGGGCGGTGGCGAAGGGGAGCATGTAATGGAAGAGCGGCCAGAGGTAGCCCTTGCAGAAGTTCTGGTAAAATCGATCGTAGAGGTCGGCGGGGAGGAAGACGGGGGCGCAGCGGAAGCCGTCGATGAGGGTCTGCGAGACCTCGTCCTGCTCGGCGGCGGGCACGTCGGCGCGGAGGGTGCCGATGAAGAGCACCTCCATCTCGTCGGGGACGCCGTCGCGGAGGCGGAGGAGGAGCGAGTCGTCGTCCCAGGAGAAGACCCAGCCGCGGCCGTCGGGGCGGCGGCGCGCGACGACGGGGAGCTGGTTGGCGACGACGATGAGGCGCTCGCAGATGGCGGAGGAGGGCACATCGGAGGCGACGCTGCTGGTGGCGGCCCGCTCGTCGTCCTCGTCGTCCAGCTCCGACAGCGTGCCGGGCACCGTCATGACCCGCGGCATCCGCCTCGACCCGAACGACCCCGACCGGCGCCTCCCGCCGCCGGCCGGGCCGAGCGCCGCGAAGTTCCCCGCCGCCAGGTCGAGCAGGTTGGTGTAGGACCTCGACATCATGGCTGAATCCCCCGGATCGATCCCCGCCGGATCCGCGGAATGGCGAGTGTTTTATCCAAACCCTAGGTCCGCCCGCGCCTTTGACCCGATCCGGCGTTTTGGAGTTCGGGGGGAATGGGGGAGCCGAAGTGGGGCGACGAGGAAGACGAGCACACAGTATATTCCCCCCTTGCTGGACTCGGCGCACGGCGCCTGCCTCCTGGTCCACCCCTCACCGACCGATGGGCCCCACCATTTCTCTCACCCGCCGGCGCAGTGCGCCCTGCCCACCCGGACAGACCACGCGGCGGAGAAAAGAGGATAAGGTGGTGCGTGCCCCACCGTCTCCAGCTGGCGTCACGCTGCCACCTGACGACCCTGGGGCCCACGCAAACGGACGCACGCGATGGCTCCTCCCACGCGGTTGACGGACGAGATCAGCCGGGGGCAACAGTTTGTGGATAAAGAATTCCCCAGGCCATTTGGTCCGGCGCTTTCATGAGACGTCCCGGTCCCCCTTCCCGTTCCCGCAAGCGAGCGACAGCGATAGCCCAAACGCGGTGGCCCGGGACACGCGTCCGGCAGCCGCGCCGCCGCGTCGACGCTGCAGATGTGTCCGTGACTAGGCGCAACGCTGTCCACGAATTTGATCCGCGGTGAGGTGGCCAGCCTCGCCGCTCCCGGTGACCTGGCGCCACATGGGCCACCCGTGGCACGCGCGGCATGTCGGCGAGGCCGCGACTGCGACCGTCCGTGGCCACGTCGCCCTCGGATGCTCCTTCCAGGTAGGCAGACGGTCATCCATCGAGACGGACGCCACGAGGAGCATCGCGCGAAGGATATGCCTAATTAATTCGACCAGCTAACAAACAGCTAGCGAACAGACGGGCAGTGTCTTGTAGCTCTGGCTTTCGAGGAAAAAAGGACAAGCAATCTTAGTGGCTAATTAAGCGTGAGGCAGCAGGCGCACTGGCCACCCAACCCATGATGATAGTCTGACCAGCATAGCATATCCCTCGATTTTTATTCGGATAACGTGCCCTTTGCCGTTGCCGCTAGGTAGGTTCAACTTCAGTCCAGTGGTGCAATTTGGTTTAGGAATATCTGATGATATAGTATGGCCAGTTGGCCATGTAGCTTAAGGCAAGTTGTTGTACGTACTGGTCAAGCTTTTGACGATGGAATCTCCAGGTGAGGATCAGTGGGGCTGGGGCCACATATTGCTAGCATTCGTGTGTTGTACTTCCTCTGTTCCAAAATAACTGACCTAATTTTATAATAACTTTGTATTACTTTATACTCCCTCCGTCCGGAAATACTTGTCGGAGAAATGTATAAAAATGGATGTATCTAGAACTAAAATGCGTATAGATACATCCATTTCTCCGACAAGTATTTCTGGACGAAGGGAGTATTAAATTAGTATAAAGTTGAGTCACTTATTTTGAGATGAATGGAGTACGATTGTAGGGGGCTTTCAGTCTATGGGTGTGTATATACACCCTATATGAAAAAAATGTAATAAAAAAGTCAACAAATTCTGAAAATATAATTTGAAATAAGCTTGACCTTCCATTGTAACGGTAAAAAAATGCAAAGAAAAAAATCTCTTTGACTTCTTTCCAATAAACACAAACATTTTGGTCAAATAGTGTGAATAGTGACCTATAATAGCAAATATTTTTGTTTTTTTACCCTAAAGTCAACACTGGTTTATTATTCGCGAAAATTTATATACTAGTGCAAAAGAAAGTCAAGTTTATTGTAAAAAAACTTCCAAACATTTTGACTTTTTTTAGTTATCAAAAACAATTCTCCATATGAGGTGTATATACACCCAAGAACCAAAGGTATTTCCCACAGCCGCTATTAATATTGCACTGATGTACTAGCACCCCTCCGTCGCATATTAGCTTTGTCTCAAGTCAAACTTTGTAACTTTTGACCAAGTTTGCATATACAAAAGAATATTAACATGCACAATATCAAATCAACCATTAGAATCACCATTTAATACATTTTTATACTATATATTCTTATTGTAAAGTTAAAATTGTTTTTGATTAATTTGGCCAAACTTTATAAGCTTTGACTTAGATGAAAGCTAATATACTGAGTAAATAAAAGCGAATGGGGTATGTTGATAACTTTTTAAAACCTCTGCATTATTACATGACCAGCTTGACCTACGGTCTGTTCAAACTCTTTGTAATTGTGTGATGTCTTTTTACAAATATTTTTAAGAGTGTTCTGGACGAGCTCTGCCATGAATAACAAGTTGTGATGATGACACTGTAGCTAGTGTGTAGATCCACCGCTGCTTTGACTACCACTCAGTATCTTCCCTCCAATTATCAATGCCTTCATCGGTCATGAGTCTCTGCACGTCTGCCTAAGGCAAAAGCGGTATTCTTGAATGTTACTTGTGTTGCACGCTTAGATGACGTTCATGATGATCTTTAATGGAGGGGGTTAAGATCTAGTAGCGACATTACAGTTAGCGACACATGCATGTGGCGAAAACCTGAGCTGCTTGGTGAAAAACCTCAAGATGTCGTTACCTAGGCTGGTAAGGCAATGGCGGCGCACGAGCATTGCCCCTTGCTCCTAGCAGTGAAAAAACTCTTGATCAAGAGATGTTTTTTTCTCCTTTTTCTTTACCCCCTTTGTGCCTTTAAAGAGAGGAGAAACAAGATAATTTCTCGAAAAGTAGGTGTAAATCCCTCTCACATGCATCAAGTGATGCACACGGTCATCTATTAGTAGAACTTGATGAAGTAGGTGGGAATTCTTGGAGTTGTAGTCGTACTTGATGAAGTAGAACTTGAAGTAGTCTTGGGAACTCACTTGACCAAGGCCTTTGGAGCTTCTTCAAATGCATCAATCTCCTCTTGAAACTTGTTCTTGCCTTTTAGCCTGTGGTCTTGTGGTGGAAGATCATCTTGAGCTTGTGTTCCCTTGAAGGAAGTAGGATCATACTTCTCTTGTTGAGGAACAAACTTCATCTTGGGGTATTGATCTTCTTCCCACTCAAGTCCATTGGCATTGAACTTTTGTTCAAAACCAACACCTTGATTCTTCCAGTGCCTTTCTTGCTTGCGTATAATTTCCTCAAATTGCTTACTTCCGGGAAGGCTCTTGTAAACACCTTTCTCTATAATTCTCTTCAATAAGCTATTTTCTTGCTCAAGTGCAACTTGGCTAAGAGAATCATTAGTGGAATCACGAGAACTACTAGAAGCAACAATATTGGATTTAGCATGATTACTGTTACTACTAGAAGAAGAATCTTTCTTACTCTTGTTGCTCGATTTTACTTGTGGCATGTAAGTAGACAAGAGTAAACACTTGGCAATGTAAGAAGAACTTTTCTTCCGAAGATCATCATTGATTGCTTTTAAGAACCCATGCTCTTGATCTAAGTTGAGCTTTTCAAAGCGTAGCTTCTCATGAGTTTTTAAAAGTTCTCGATGATCCTCTAAAGTAGTTTCATGAGCTGACTTAAGAGTGTTTAGTTCTTTAGTTAGACTCTCAATCTCCTTCTTATCATTGTCATTCGTTTCATCTTGATTAGCATGATTAATAGCAATTTCATCAGAATTTTCATCACTAGCATCGTCAACAAGTAACTCATCATCACCTAGCAAATCATCTTCATCACTATTGAAATCAATATACTCGGGGTGTGATACCTTAGGGCCTTTAGCCATGAAGCATCTTCCAATTCCTTCATTTGGTGAGTTAAATATGTCGTAGGAGTTGGTTGACACAAGTGCAAGACCGACAACACCTTCATCTTGAGTATATTCGGAATCGGAATGATAACTTCCCTCAGAGTGGTTGTCGGAGTCGGAACCGGATATTCACCAACATGAGCTTGATGTCTTCATTTTGTGTAGCTCCTTGATGACTTGTCCTTCCTTTCCGAATCCTTGCTTCTGCGAGAGGGTCTTCGTTCATAATGATAATCTCTACTCCTTCTCTCTCTTGGAGGTGATTCTTCTCTTCTACTTCTCCTTTTAGGTGAGTCTTCTTTTCTTCTGTAAGGAGCCGTACACTCATTGAGTAGTGTCCGGGTCATCCACAATTGTAGCAATTTAGATCACGACTAGAAGATCTTTTGTCATGGTAGGATCTTGACTTGGAGCTTCTCTGTTTGCTTCTACTCTTGTAGAATTTGTTGAAGTTCTTCACCATTAAGCTCAATTCTTCATTGAAGACTTGTTTTTCACTTGATGTGGCAGGAGCATCACATGAATCTTTATAAGCACCACTAGACTTGTCGTGAAGCTCTTCCTTATCCTTGAGTGACATCTCATGAGCAAAAATTCTTCCAATGACTTCCGTTGGCTTGAGATCTTTGTAATTGGGCATCATTTGGATCAATGTGCACATGGTATCATGATACGTCTCCAACGTATCTATAATTATTATTCCATGCTATTATATTATCTGTTTTGGATGTTTAATGGGCATTAATATGCTATTTTATATTATTTTTGGGACTAATCTATTAACCGAGGGCCCAGTGCTAGTTTCTGTTCTTTTGCCTACTTTAGAGTTTTGCAGAAAAGGAATACCAAACGGAGTCGAAACGGAATGAAACCTTCGCGATGATCTTTCTTGGAAGCAAACCAGAAGACTTGGAGATGAAGTCGGAGGTGCACGAGGAAGACATAAGGCAGGAGGCGGCGCCTAGGGGGAGAGGCGCGCCCCCACCCTCGTGGGCCCCTCGTGGCTCCCCTAACCTAGTTTCTTTGCCTATATATACTCTTATACCCTAAAAACATCAGGGGGAGCCACGAAAGCACTTTTCCACTGCCGCAACCTTCTGTACCCGTGAGATCCCATCTTGGGACCTTTTTCAGCGCCCCCACTGGGGGGATTCGATCATGGAGGGCTTCTACATCAACACCATTACCTCTCCGATGAAGCGTGAGTAGTTTACCACAGACCTTCAGGTCCATAGTTATTAGCTAGATGGCTTATTCTCTCTCTTTGATTCTCAATACCATGTTCTCCTCGATGTTCTTGGAGATCTATTCGATGTAATACTCTTTTGTGGTGTGTTTGCCGAGATCCGATTAATTATTGATTTATGATCAAGATTATCTATGAATATTATTTGGTTCTTCTCTGAATTCTTATATGCATGATTTGATATCTTTGCAAGTCTCTTCGAATTATCGGTTTAGTTTGGCCTACTAGACTGATCTTTCTTGCAATGGGAGAAGTGCTTAGCTTTGGGTTCAATCTTGAAGTGTCCTTTCCTAGTGACAGTAGGGGCAGCAAGGCACGTACTGTATCGTTGCCATCGAGGATAACAAAATGGGGTTTTCATCATATCGCTTGCGATAATTCCTCTACATCATGTCATCTTGCTTAATGCGTTACTCCGTTCTTTATGAACTTAATACTCTAGAGTCTAGATGCATGCTGGATAGCGGTTGATGTATGGAGTAATTGAAGGAAATATGCCCTAGAGGCAATAATAAAGTTATTATTTATTTCCTCATATCATGATAAATGTTTATTATTCATGCTAGAATTGTATTACCCGAAAACATAATACATGTGTGAATACATAGACAAACATAATGTCACTAGTATGCCTCTACTTGACTAGCTCATTGATCAAAGATGGTTGAGTTTCCTAACCATGGATATGAGTTATCATTTGATCAGTGGGATCACATCATTAGAAAAATGATGTGATTGACTTGACCCATTTCGTTAGCTTAGCACTTGATCGTTTAGTATGTTGCTATTGCTTTCTTCATGACTTATACATGTTCCGTTGACTATGAGATTATGTAACTCCCGCTTACCAGAGGAACACTTTGTGTGCTACCAAACGTCACAACGTAACTGGGTGATTATAAAGGTGCTCTGCAGGTGTCTCCGAAGGTACTTGTTGAGTTAACGTATTTCGAGATTAGGATTTGTCACTCCGATTGTCGGAGAGGTATCTCTGGGCCCTCTCGGTAATGCACATCACTATAAGCCTTGAAAGCAATGTAGCTAATGAGTTAGTTACGGGATGATGCATTACGTAACGAGTAAAGAGACTTGCCGGTAGCGAGATTGAACTAGGTATTGAGATACCGACGATCGAATCTCGGGCAAGTAACATACCGATGACAAAGGGAACAACGTATGCTGTTATGCGGTTTAACCGATAAAGATCTTCGTAGAATATGTGGGAGCCAATATGAGCATCCAGGTTCCGCTATTGTTTATTGATCGGAGACGTGTCTCGGTCATGTCTGCATAGTTCTCGAACCCGTAGGGTCCGCACGCTTAAAGTTCGATGACGGTTATATTATGAGTTTATGTGTTTTGATGTACCTAAGGTAGTTCGGAGTCCTGGATGTGATCACGGACATGACGAGGAGTCTCGAAATGGTCGAGACATAAAGATCGATATATTGGACGACTATATTTGGACAACGAAATGGTTCCGGATGAGATCGGGACAATACTGGAGCATCGGGAGGTTATCTGAACCCCCCCGGAGGTATATGGGCCTTAATGGGCTTTAGTGGAAAGGAGGGTGTCGGTGTCAAAACCGGCGGATCTCGGGTAGGGGGTCCCGAACTATGCGTCTAGGCGGATGGTAACAGGAGACGAGGGACACAATGTTTTTACCCAGGTTCGGGCCCTCTCGATGGAGGTAAAACCCTACGTCCTGCTTGATTAATATTGATGATGTGGTAGTACAAGAGTAGATCTACCACGAGATCAAGGAGGCTAAACCCTAGAAGCTAGCCTATGGTATGATTGTTGTAATGTATGTCGTCCTACAGACTAAAGCCCTCCGGTTTATATAGACACCGGAGGAGGCTAGGGTTACACAGAGTCAATTACAATGGTAGGAGATCTACATATCCGTATTGCCAAGCTTGCCTTCCACGCCAAGGAAAGTACCATCCGGACACGAGCCGGAGTCTTCAATCTTCTATCTTTGTAGTCTTGGAGTCCGGAGGTAATGATAGTCCGGCTGTCCGGACACCCCCTAGTCCAGGACTCCCTCAGTAGCCCCCGAACCAGGCTTCAATGGCGATAAGTCCAGCGTGTTTATAGTCTTCGGTGTTGCAAGGCGGGTTCTCCCTTCAAATTCCATGTATCTGCCGAACAGTGTCCGGCTTCTTCTCGAATACTGTGTTCTTCGGCTTCTACGCCAAATAATGGCCCTCTTCCACGCGTCGCACGAATGCGAAAAGCCAGGGTGTCTTTTGCATTTCACCCCCTAATTGTGCGAGTCGTCCGCCTATAAAAGAGGCAAGAATCCAGATCCAAACCGCACCGTCTTCCTCCCACGAATAATCCATCGAAGCGCCTTTGACCTAGAAATCCATTCCATCATGGATCGTCGACGCAGCTCTTCTTCACGCGCTCCCAGCCCACCGCCGGGGAATTGGAGGAGGTGCTCTATTTTGCACCACGAGCTAGTAAAGCTCCAAACGTAGGGATCTCTCCCTCCGGCCTTCATGGTCCCAGTCCGGGCCGGACTGGTTACTTATCATGGTGGGAGGCAGACGGAGGACACTCCAAGCCCCAATAAGGGGGAGCGAGTATGCTTTGTCCCCTATCCGATAAGGGACTCGGATTCCCAATACATCCGTTCCTCCGCGGGCTCTCAAGTTCTCAGACTCCAGCTCCACCACCTCACGCCCGCTTCATCCCGCATATCGCGGGTTACGAGCTCTTTGTGAGCTATTCCCGGCATCGAGCCCCATTTTGCATTGTGGAAGAGGCTGTTTTGCCTCGCACTCGCTCTCATGAGGGGTCCATATATCAAGTGGGCGGCGCCAATTATGGCGATCGCCGGACCGGATACCTATCCGTACTCCTAAGAAGGCGTCCAAGATCGGCCCTCGGAGTGGTTTTATATAGGAGACGCCCGCTGCTGCACCCGATTCGGATCGGCCTCCGGAGTTTAGTGCTGCTCCCTTGAAGAAACGCCTCGGTGGCGCCATGAGCCCCGATTGAGGAAGAAAAGAGCGTCCATTACTTGATGGGCTGGATAAGATTAATGGCTCATTCCGGCTTGACCATGATTGGAGTCATGGCGACATGCATCAAGCGAGGGGTACAACCACCGCAATGTTATGTATCGAGAAAGGACACTTTTTTTAGGTCAAGAGATTCGTTGCGAGATCACGAATCATATTACAGGTCTCATGGTATATCTGAGTATAAGAAAAACAAATAGTATAAGAAAAACAAATCGAATCAAATTCATGGATTTACCAACAGAGGACACCCCATGTGGGATTTCAACGGGGAAGACGATGCTACCCGGCACGGCCGCAAAGGGCCGGATTCAACCGAGGATCTGGTGAAGATCCTGTCTAGCCTGTACAAGGGGGAGAAGGAGGACTTCCTCCGAACGAACCCTTTGAATGGGTTTTCCATGATCAACCCTAGAGGATGGGTAAGTGAACACCGTGAAGGGCTCAACCCATGCTTTCGAAGTTTAAGCTTCTTACATTATGTCTTCGGCGCAGGATCTACGCCGGACTGTGGAGGACATGGTGAGTCCTGCTCCGCAACCCAAGGATCCGGAAGGATCCCTGGATCCGGCCTCCGAAGAGGACTCGGACATGGAGGTGGAGCTGATCGACGGGGTGTATCACCAGCTCAGCATAGACAATGCTCTGGTCGCTATTACGGCGGACTACCCCGGGCTAAGTCCGCTTCCCAGTGACCGCGATCAAGTCCGGACACCATTATCTCATCCCCGCCCATTTCGACCTTCGCGAACGATGGTATTTTGCGGAAGCGCCATTACGGTAGAAGTCGAAGTCTGCGGCGATCGACCAACAGAGGTCATCCAACCAAAGAAGCGGAAAAGGAGCTGAGCGGGCGGAAACGCCGCCGCAAAGGCATAGCTCAGATTTGAATTTTCGAGCAACGCCCGAGGAAACGTCGAGTGCTCATGATCTTTAGAGAAAAAGCGCCACGGATCATGAAGCGCAGGAATTGCCGATCCGACCAACACCGCCAGCTCCAGCCGCCCGCCCGGAGGGGGAGGCAAGCGAAGACGCGAGCCGGATCCTTCTCCAACGGAGGATACCGACAGACTGTCCACCACCAAGTCTGAGGTGGAGAGCGCCATGAACCATAGGCGCCGCCAGATAGTATTTCATGAAGCGTGCTTTTCCCCTGAGGCATTGGATGCCTTTAACACAGGGGACGCGCATCTCCGTGCTGCTCAAAATGGTTTTACCAGAGCCACGGAGCAGTATGTGAAAGACATACAAGTAAGGGAATTTTAATGGTTGTACATACCAGTAGCCCCCGAGACTTAAAGTAGTTATGCTAACTGACTTAAGGATCATATGGAAACGTAGGCTCTTACCGAGAAGAACTCCCAGCTGTCCCGGGAGCTGCAAGATTGCAAGGCCCAACTGGAGACCACACTTGCTGCCGCAGGAGGAGATGCCAAGACCTCCCCTGGTAACACATTTTTATTTAATAAACATAAGCGCTGTGCGGCGTGCGCGCAAGTCTAATAATGACATTGCAGGTACCGCCGACAAGATCCGGACAGCAGACTCATGCGCCAAACTAAAGGTCGGAGAGTGTGCTGAATAGGGTTCAGCAAGAAAGGAACAAGCTCGGGATGCCAACACCAAGCTCGGGAAGAGCTGAAAGGCGCTCAGCCGAGCTGTCCGCCCGTTAAGGAGAATCAGCGCTTCGTCGCGGCATTCTGATAAGTGCTTGAGCGGACTCTTTTGAAAAGAAGAGTTCGGCGAGGAAGTATTTTGACATGATTTGTCTTGTAGGTATACTCACGGGTCGCCCCGCAGAGGAGATGCCCATATCAACGGGTGATCAACTTCCGAACTGTTTCAGCTACTCGAACGAAGTTCGGCAGCAATGAGCGGCGCTATTCAAGCTTTATGGTCAGCCCTCACCCTACCCGAGGGCCTCGGGAGCTTATGGAGAAGCTACAGGAGGCGGCAGCGCCCGCTTGTGGAAGATTTCGCTTGCCGTCAAGGTGCCAGGAGGCTTGGGCCATGGTGAAGACGCTGTACAAGAAGGCGGATCCCAACCACATGGCTGAAGTTGGACGGTGGGGCCCGATGGGAAGGAGATCCTCGTGAGTTTAGTGTACAACCAAGTAGAGTTGGCTGCTAAATTTTCCCAACGGATCAGTAAACTAGACAGCCCGTTAGACGGGATTGAGGAGGAATACAATCAAGAATTTGACAATGTATGCTATCCTTAAAAGTGACATGTGAAATGCCTTCTAGCCGGATTGTAGATCGCTTGTCTTTGCCGACCTTTTCGCTTCAACCTCGGGACCCTAGAGTCCGAGTGTGTCCGAATACCTCTTTGGTTGAGACACAACCGTGGTATGCATGGAGACCAGCATAGGGGTCATTAGTGCTTTATCGCATAAGTGCCCAACTAGTTATGTTATATTACATGGTTAGTAAGAAACATCTTCCAGGAGAATAGTTCCGTTAAGGGTTCCTTTATTTGGGAGGCATGCCCTAAAGTGCATGTCCGGACTGCAAAGAAAGCAAGAAACATCGGGGCAAATAGATAAATGGGTAAAAAGTCATCTTTAAATCACCGACGGAATATTCCCTTAAGAACGCTTAGCTTTCGGCTTCACCCACCGAGGTACACATCCGGTGACCCGGCAAGAATAATCGCAGGTGCTCCTTTACCTCCTAGCCGAACAATCGGGAACGAGGGGTAAGCACAGAGCCAGCAACCCAGCTTGGCCAAAACTTAAGTCATATCGATGCATATAATGGCGAGTAAAAGGTACATGTGGAAGCTTGACACATGTGCCGGGTACTGAAACTCAGATAATCGAGCTTCAGAAAAGAAGCCCCAGAATAATGAGTGCGGTAGCACATCATGCGATGCAAAGAATGCGAAAATAGGCCGGAAGGGCTTTTTAGGTAAAAATGATAAAAGAGAAACAAAAGACAGCCAAGTGTAAAAGTTTGACGGGGAAGGGGACGAACTCTTAGTCCGGCGCTAGGCATAGAATCGTCGGAGGCGGGCTGCGCTCCATGGGTTTGGCTCGAGTCGGTTATCCGACGATTTCAGAGACGGTATGCTCCACCGGTCAAGACTTGATCGATAATGAAGGGGCCTCCCATTTGGGCTTGAGCTTGTCCTTTTCTTGTCCGCAAGCGAGAACTAGTTCACCAACGTTGTAAGTCTTGGCCCGCATTTCTCGCTTTGATATCTTCGGCCTGCTGGCGATAGAATGCGGAACGAGCCTTCGCGACGCCACGTTCTTCCTCCAATGTGTCCAGCTGTCCCGCCGATCGAGCTCGGCTTTCTTTCCTTATACATGCGCACTCGAGGTGAGTCATGAATAATGTCACAGGCAAGATCGCCTCTGCGCCAGATACCATAAAAATGGTGTGAATCCGGTAGTACGGTTAGGCGTTGTCCGCAGCCCCCAGAGTACGGAGTCGAGCTCCTCGACCCATTGTGTGTCGGATTTAGTAAGTGACCTTACTAATCTGGGTTTAATGCCGCTCATGATTAGACCATTTGCTCTTTCCACTTGACCGTTGGTTTGAGGGTGAGAAACTGAAGCATAGTCGAGCTTGATGCCCGTATTTTTGCACCATGACTTAACCTCGTCGGCTGTGAAGTTCGTGCCGTTGTCGGTGATGATGTTGTGGGGGACTCCGTAACGGTGTACCACCCCTGATATAAAGTCTATCACCGGTCCGGACTCTGCCGTTTTGACCGGTTTGGCCTCTATCCATTTGGTGAATTTATCCACCATGACCAATAGGTACCTTTGCTTGTGGGTTCCCCCTTTAAGGGGTCCAACCATGTCAAGCCCCTGCACCACTAACGGCCGGTAATGGGTATGGTTTTGAGGGCGGTGGGTGGCATATGGCTCGATTAGCAAAGAGTCGACAACCAACGATCGCTAGACCATGTCTGTAGGCGTCCGCCCGAGCCGCCGGCCAATAAAATCCTGTATGGAATGCCTTTCCTACAATGGCCGGGCTGCTGCGTGGTGTCCGCCTAGTCCGCATGAATTTCAGCCAGAGGTTTCGCCCTTCTTCTTCGGAGATACACCTTTGAAGGACTCCGTTGTACTTTTCTTATAAAGTTCTCCTCATGGACCTTGTAGGCCTTCGATCACCGGACTATACTGGCGGGCCTCGTTTTGGTCTTCGGAAGTTCCTGCCTAAGTAAGTAGGCTAGAAAGGTTCATCCACGCCGCAATGACCGCCATTATAACGTAATGAAGGTGTTATGTCATCCGCCGAATCACCCGTTGGTGCGGTTTTCTCCGGTTTGTCACTACCGGCTCCTCTTCCCATAATACGGATGGCTTGAAGAGCCGCTCCAGAAGATATTAGGAGGGACAACATCACGTTGCTACCGATGCGTGCAAGACGTCGGCCGCTTGGTTATTATCTCGAGCTATGTGATGGAATTCCATCCTTCAAACCGAATGACATTTTAGGACAACGCTGCGATATGCTGCCATTTTTGGACCTTGGCCAAAGTCTCCATTTATTTGGGATATTGCAAGGTTTGAATCTCAAGCACTTCTAGGCGTTGAATGCCCATGGAGATCGCCATCCGGAGACCATGTAACAGGCCTCAGATTTGGCTGCATTGTTGGAGTCCGTGTACATTATTTGGAGTACATATGGATCTGTATCTCCGGTTGGGGACATCAAGACGACGCCAAATTTCATCCGCCAACATTTTGGAGCCGTCGAAATGCATAATCCAATTGAGTATGCGCCGCACTCTTTAGGGAGTTCGGCTTCATCCATTCGCGCGAAGTCAGCCAAAACTTGTGACTTTATAGCTCGTCGAGGTTTATAAGTTATGTCGAATGGTAAGAGCTCAATGGCCCATTTTGCGATCCTGCGCCTGCTATGTCGCGGTTATTTATAATGTCATTGAGTGGTACTTCAGAGGCCACCGTTATCGAACACTCTTGAAAGTAGTGCCGAGTTTCCGGACGCCATGAACACCACATATGCTATCTTTCGATAGTGCGGTAACGGATTTGCAGGGGTTAACACGGTGGATACATAGTACATCGGTTTTTGAAGAGGTAATTTATGCCCTTTCGTCACTCGCTCGACGACGAGGACCGCGCTACAACTTGATGCGTTGCTGCGATGTATAACAACATTGGTTCGCCTAAAGTGGGCACAGCCAGACCGATTTGTTGCCAATATGGCCTTTATTTCTTCGAGTCCGGCAAGAATGCATCCGCCCACTGGTGTTCGTGCATACCGAGGAGGCGATAGAGGGCAGACCTTTTCTCCTAAACGGAGATAAATTGGCTTAGGGCTGCCACACATCCCGTTAGTTTTTGTATTTGTTTGAGGTCTTTGAATATCCAACTGTGATGAGCTCGAATTTTAGCCGGATTAGCTTCAATTCCTCTACCGGATACGATGGAGCCCAATGAGTTTTCCGGCTGGTACGCCAAAACGATTTTTCCGGATTCGCTTGATGTCATATGCTCGAGGTTGTCGAATGTGAGCCTCAAATCGCCTACTAAAGTTTTGACGCAGTTTCGTTTTGACGACCACGCCGCTCACGTATGCCTCGATCGTTTTGCCGATCTGGGTGGCGGACATGTTTGAATCATGCGCCGATATGTTGCGCCGGCGTTTTTGAGTCCGAAGGGCATCGTGTTGAAGCAGAATGGTCCATATGGAGTGATAAATGCCGCTGCGCTTGGTTCGCTTCCGCCATCTTGATTTGATGGTAGCGAGTATGCGCCCGTGAAGCACAACGAATCGTGTTCTTTGTGGCATCGATAATTTGATCGATGCGGGGAAAGGAAGGGATCCTTTGGGCAAGCTTTATTGAGGTCTTTAAAATCGACACGAGGCGCCAGATTTATCCTTCTTGGTACCATCACCAAATTTGCTAGCCAGTCCGGATGTTTGATATCTCTAATGAATCCGCTTCCAATAGTTTGGCTAGCTCCTCTCCCATTGCCTGTCTTTTGGGCTCGGAAAATCGTCGAAGAGCCTGTTTGACTGGCTTGAATCCTTTTAGGATGTTTAGGCTGTGTTCCGCCAACCTGTGAGGGATTCCGGGCATGTTCGAAGGATTCCAGGCGAAGATATCCCAATTTTCTCGAAGGAATTCACGCAGTGCGGCGTCTACTTCGGGGTTCAATTGTGCCCCAATGGAGGCCGTCTTTGTTGGGTCCGTTGGATGGACCTAGAATTTTATTATCTCGTCTGCTGGTTTGAGGGAGGTGGACTTGGATCTTTTGTCGAGTATCACATCGCCCCTGTTCACCGTGAGAGCGCCTTGTGTGTGAGTTCCTCTCGCCGCTAAGGCTTGGATAGTGCCTTGAGGGCTAGTGCGGCTGTCTTGTTTTCAGCACGGAGTGTTATGTCCGGATCACTAGCGAGAGTGATTATTCCGCTGGGCCCAGGCATTTTGAGCTTCATGTACCCGTAATGAGGTATTGCTTGAAAAATTGTGAATGCCTCTCATCCTAATATGGCGTGATACCCACTGCTGAACGAGGCCACCTGGAACGTGACTTCTTCGGATCTGTAATTGTCCGGAGAGCCGAACACCACATCGAGTGTGATTTTTCCGGCAGCGCTTCCGGCTAGGGATTATTCCTCTAAAGGTTGTGCTACTTCGCCAATACGGCTCCAATCGATTTCCATTTTTCGCAGAGTTTCCTCATAAATGAGGTTTAGTCCGCTGCCGCCATCCATGAGGACTTTGTCACCGAAAGCCGCCCACTATGGGACTAAGTACCAGGCGGCCGGGCTCGTTGTTCGAATGTGGGCTCGTCGCTGGCATTGAAGGTAATAGCTGTGTCGCCCATGGATTTGCTGTTGCTACTTGGTAGACTTGGCGAAGTTCGCGGATTGTTCGTTTTGATACTATTTGATGCGAAAGTCTCAAGACTGTTGATACCGCGGCCGGTATTGTTGGACTGGTTTCGAGCTAGAAGCTCTTCGCCACTTTTGGCCACCTGCCGTAATATCCAACATGCTCGAAGGCTATGTGTTGGGACGACTCCCTCTGTACTATGAAGCTTACAGGGTCCATTGAGCCATCCTTCCAGTACGGTTCTGTTTCCCTTATTGGGTTTTTGTTTTTTCGCTTTTGCATCTGGGGCCTGAGTGTAAGGCGCCCTTTTATTGCGGACTGGGTTTGGGCGCGGATTATCCCAAAATTGATTTTCGGTTTTCCGGAAACTCTCCATCGCACAGTACTTTCGTACAATGGATGCCAGATCGGTGAAGCGCGTAATTTTGCGACGATCAATGGCGTTTAGTATTCCCTTGTCCGTGCAGTTATTGCAGAAGATTGATATTGCGTTTTCCTCTCGGCAGTCCTTTATCCTGTCCATAACCAGGAGGAATCGCCCAAGAGTGATGTACTTGTTTCACTAGGCTCTTGCCGATTAGAGATAGATCGCATATGTCCGGGCGGTGGGTGGAATAAAATCCGGATCCCCGCCCATCTTGAGGCTCAAAGGCCAAGGGTTTCCGACCGAAGTTTGGTTTCTTCGGGCACAATCCAGCGAGTCCGGGCGATGCATGATTTTAAGTTCAATGCTCGATCAAGCACGCCCTCCGTGGGAATCCGCATGGAGGGTTCGGGAATCCAGACATGAATCGTTTTCAACACCGCAAAGAGTTGCCGATTGTTCTCTACCACCGCGACGTGGTGGGTGGCCCGGGAGAGTTAATCTCTCGGATCGGTTTTAAGCCCAATCTGATTGTAGTCCGTAGCGACTCCTGTGGCAGCGATGCGATCCAAGAGCTCGTTAACGCACGAGAGCTCTATTGGGTCCAACTGTTCGGCAGCTATAGGGCTGGCGCGAAGACTGCTTCCGACGACTTGAGAAGTCATTGCCGAAGCGGCGACGGACAAGCGGTCATGAGAAACCACCAAGCCGGATAGTTTGGCCGGCGGCCAAGGCCCCTCCGGCGAAAACACCGTCTTTGAAGATGGGTGGAGGCATCCGCTCTATTGGTGACGACACAGAGGAACTCTCAATGAAAGCACCAAGTCATCGGAAAGGAGCAAGGGAGCCCCCCCAAGCCCAATCTGAATTGGGAGGGGGGGGGGGGGCGGCCCCTTTCCGTCCTCCCTCCTTCCTCTTCCTTCCCTCTCCCTCTCCAAATAGGAAAAGGAGGAGTCCTACTCCCGGTGGGAGTAGGACTCCCCCCCTTGGGCGCGCCTCCTCCTCCTGGCCGGCCCTCTCCTCCCCTCCTTTATATACGGAGGAGGGGGCACGCCATAGACACAACAATTGATCCCTTGGATCTCTTAGCCATGTGCGGTGCCTCCCTCCACCATAATGCACCTCGATAATATCGTAGTGGTGCTTAGGCGAAGCCCTACGTTGGTATAACATCATCATCGTCACCACGTCGTCGTGCTGATGGAACTCTCCCTCAAAGCTCGATTGGATCGAAGTTCAAGGGACGTCATCGAGTTGAACATGTGCTGAACTCGGAGGTGTCGTGCGTTTGGTACTTGATCGGTCGAATCGTGAAGACGTACGACTACATCAACCGCGCTGTGCTAACGCTTCCACTTTCATTCTATGAGCGTATGTGGACACACTCTCCCCTCTCGTTGCTATGCATCACCATGATCTTGCGTGTGCGTAGGAAATTTTTTGAAGTTACTACGTTCCCCAACAGTGGCATCCGAGCCAGGTCTATGCATAGATGTTATATGCACGAGTAGAACACAAGTGAGTTGTGGGCGATACAAGTCATACTGCTTACCAGCATGTCATACTTTGGTTCGGCGGTATTGTTGGATGAAGTGGCCCGGACCGACATTACACGTACGCTTATGCTAGACTGGTTTTACCGCCGTGCTTTGCACATAGGTGACTAGCGGGTGTTAGTTTCTCCAACTTTAGTTGAACCGAGTGTGGCTACGCCCGGTCCTTGAGAAGGTTAAAACAGCACTAACTTGACAAACTATCATTGTGGTTTTGATGCGTAGGTAAGAACTGTTCTTGCTCAGCCCGTAGCAGCCACATAAAACTTGCAACAACAAAGTAGAGGACGTATAACTTGCTTTTGCAGGGCATGTTGTGATGTGATATGGTCAAGGCATGATGCTATATTTTATTGTATGAGATGATCATGTTTTTAACCGAGTTATCGGCAACTAGCAGGAGCCATATGGTTGTCGCTTTATTGTATGCAATGCAATCACCCTGTAAATGCTTTACTTTATCACTAAGCGGTAGCGATAATCGTAGAAGCAATAGTTGGCGAGACGACAACGATGCTACGATGGAGATCAAGGTGTCGTGCCGGTGACGATGGTGATCATGACGGTGCTTCGGAGATGGAGATCACAAGCACAAGATGATGATGGCCATATCATATCACTTATATTGATTGCATGTGATGTTTAACTTTTATGCATCTTATCTTGCTTTGATTGACGGTAGCATTATAAGATGATCTCTCACTAAATTTCAAGATAAAAGTGTTCTCCCTAAGTATGCACCGTTGCCAAAGTTCGTCGTGCCCAAACACCACGTGATGATCGGGTGTGATAAGCTCTACGTCCATCTACAACGGGTGCAAGCCAGTTTTACACATGCAGAATACTCAGGTTAAACTTGACGAGCCTAGCATATGCAGATATGGCCTCGAACACCGAGACCGAAAGGTCGAGCGTGAATCATATAGTAGATATGATCAACATAGTGATGTTCACCATTGAAAACTACTCCATTTCACGTGATGATCGATTATGGTTTAGTTGATTTGGATCACGTGATCACTTAGATGATTAGAGGGATGTCTATCTAAGTGGGAGTTCTTAAGTAATATGATTAATTGAACTTAAATTTATCATGAACTTAGTACCTGATAGTATTTTGCATGTCTATGTTATTGTAGATAGATGGCTCGTGCTATTGTTCCATTGAATTTTAATGCGTTCCTTGAGAAAGCAAAGTTGAAAGATGATGGTAGCAATTACACGAACTGGGTCCGTAACTTGAGGATTATCCTCATTGCTGCACAGAAGAGTTACGTCCTGGAAGCACCGCTAGGTGTACCACTGCTAAATACTCATCGCAGACATTGTGAATGCCTGGCAGTCGCGTGTTGATGACTACTTTATAGTTCAGTGTGCCATGCTTTACGGCTTAGAACCGGGACTTCAACGACATTTTGAACATCATGGAGCATATGAGATGTTCCAGGAGTTGAAGTTAATATTTGAAGCAAATGCCCGGATTGAGAGATATGAAGTCTCCAATAAGTTCTACAGCTGCAACATGGAGGAGAATAGTTCTGTCGGTGAACATATACTCAAAATGTCTGGGTATTGCAATCACTTGATTCAACTGGGAGTTAATCTTCCTGATGATAGTATCATCGACAGAATTCTTAAATCACTGCCACCAAGCTACAAGAGCTTCATGATGAACTATAACATTCAAAGGATGGATAAGACAATGAGCTCTTCGCAATGCTAAAGGATGCGGAGGTAGAAATCAAGAAGGAGCATCAAGTGTTGATGGTCAATAAGACCACTAGTTTCAAGAAAAAGGGCAAAGGGAAGAAGAAGGGGAACTTCAAAAAGAACATCAAACAAGTTGCTTCTCAAGAGAAGAAACCCAAGACTGGACCTAAGCCTGAGACTGAGTGCTTCTACTGCAAGCAGACTGGTCACTCGAAGCGGAACTGCCCCAAGTATTTGGCGGATAAGAAGGATGGCAAGGTGAACAAAGGTATATGTGATATACATGTTATTGATGTGTACCTTCAGAGCTCGCAGAGCACCTGGGTATTTGATATCTGGTTTCTGCTAATATTTGCAACTCAAAACAGGACCACAAAGTTGCTTAACACTAGCTAAGGACGAGGTGACGATGCGCGTGGGAAATGGTTCCAAAGTCGATGTGATCGCCGTTGGCACGCTACCTCTACATCTACCTTCGGGATTAGTTTTAGACCTAAATAATTGTTATTTGGTGCCAGCGCTGAGCATGAACATTATATCTGGATCTTGTTTGATGCGAGACGGTTATTCATTTAAATCTAAGAATAATGGTTGTTCTATTTATGTGAGTAATATCTTTTATGGTCATGCACCCTTGAAGAGTGGTCTATTTTTGATGAATCTCGATAGTAGTGATACACATATTCATAATGTTGAAGCCAAAAGATGCAGAGTTGATAATGATAGTGCAACTTATTTGTGGCACTGCCGTTTGGGTCATATTGGTGTAAAGCGCATGAAGAAACTCCATACTGATGGACTTTTGGAATCACTTGATTATGGATCACTTGGTACTTGCGAACCATGCCTCATGGGCAAGATGACTAAAACGCCGTTCTCCGGAACTATGGAGCGAGCAACTGATTTGTTGGAGATCATACATACTGATGTATGTTGTCCAATGAATGTTGAGTCTCGCGGCGGGTATCATTATTTTCTCACCTTCACAGATGATTTAAGCAGATATGGGTATATCTACTTAATGAAACATAACTCTGAAACATGTGAAAAGTTCAAAGAATTTCAGAGTGAAGTTGAAAATCATCGTAACAAGAAAATAAAGTTTCTACGATCTGATCGTGGAGGAGAATATTTAAGTTACGAATATGGTCTACATTTGAAACAATGTGGAATAGTTTCACAACTCACGCCACCCGGAACACCACAACGTAATGGTGTGTCCGAACGTCATAATCATACTTTACTAGATATGGTGAGATCTATGATGTCTCTTACTGATTTACTGCTATCATTTTGGGGTTATGCTTTAGAGACGGTTGCATTCACATTAAATAGGGCACCATCAAAATTCGTTGAGACGACACCTGATGAACTGTGGTTTGGCAAGAAACCAAAGTTGTCGTTTCTTAAAGTTTGGGGCTGCGATACTTATGTGAAAAAGCTTCAACCTGATAAGCTCGAACCCAAATCGGAGAAATGTGTCTTCATAAGATACCCAAAAGAAGCTGTTGGGTACACCTTCTATCAGATATCCGAAGGCAAGACATTCGTTGCCAAGAATGGATCCTTTCTAGAGAAGAAGTTTCTCTCGAAAGAAGTGAGTGGGAGGAAAGTAGAACTTGATGAGGTAACTGTACCTGCTACCCTATTGGAAAATAGTTCATCACAGAAACCGTTTCCTGTGATGACTACACCAATTAGTAAGGAAGCTAATGATATTGATCATGAAACTTCAGATCTAGTTACTACCGAACCTTGTAGGTTAACCAGAGTAAGATCCGCACCAGAGTGGTATGGTAATCCTTTTCTGGAGGTCATGTTACTTGACCATGGCGAACCTACGAACTATGAGGAAGTGATGATGAGCCCAGATTCCAAAAAATGGCTTGAGGCCATGAAATCTGATATGGGATCCATGTATGAGAACAAAGTATGGACTTTGGTTGACTTGCCCGATGATCGGCAAGCCATCGAGAATAAATGGATCTTCAAGAAGAAGACTGGCGCTGATGGTAATGTTACTGTCTACAAAGCCCGACTTGTTGCGAAAGGTTTTTGACAAGTTCAAGGGGTTGACTACGATGAGACTTTCTCACCCGTAGCGATGCTTAAGTCTGTCCGAATCATGTTAACAATTGCCATATTTTATGATTATGAAATTTGGCAAATGGATGTCAAAACTGCATTCCTGAATGGATTTCTGGAAGAAGAGCTGTATATGATGCAACCAGAAGGTTTTGTCGATCCAAAAGGTGTTAAAAAAGTGTGCAAGCTCTAGCGATCCATTCATGGACTGGTGCAAGCCTCTCGGAGTTGGAATAAACACTTTGATAATGTGATCAAAGCATATGGTTTTATACAAACTTTTGGAGAAGCCTGTTACAAGAAAGTGAGTGGGAGCTCTGTAGCATTTCCAATATTATATGTGGACGACATATTGTTGATTGGAAATGATATAGAATTTCTAGATAGCACAAAAGGATACTTGAATAAAAGTTTTTCAATGAAAGACCTCGGTGAAGCTGCTTATATATTGGGCATCAAGATCTATAGAGATAGATCAAGACGCTTAATTGGACTTTCACAAAGTACATACCTTGATAAAGTTTTGAAAAAGTTCAAAATGGATCAAGCAAAGAAAGGGTTCTTGCCTGTAATACAAGGTGTGAAATTGAGTCGACTCAATGCCCGACCACTCTGTAAGATAGAGGGAAAATGAAAGATGTTCCTATGCTTCACCATAGGCTCTATCATGTATGAAATGTTGTGTACTGACCTGATGTGTGCCTTGCTATTAGTTTAGCAGGGAGGTACCAAAGTAATCCAGGAGTGGCTCACTGGACAGCGGTCAAGAACATCCTGAAATACCTGAAAAGGACTAAGGATATGTTTCTCGTTTATGGAGGTGATAAAGAGCTAGTCGTAAATGGTTACGTCAATGCAAGCTTTGACATTGATCCGGACGATTCTAAATCACAAACCGGATACGTGTTTATATTGAATGGTGGAGCTATCAGTTGGTGCAGTTCTAAACAAAGCGTCATGGCGGGATCTACATGTGAAGCGGAGTACATAGCTGCTTCGGAAGCAGCAAATGAAGGAGTCTGGATGAAGGAGTTCATATCTGATCTGGGTGTCATACCTAGTGCATCGGGTCCAATGAAAATCTTTTGTGACAATACCGGTGCAATTGTCTTGGCAAAGGAGTCCAGATTTCACAAGAGAACAAAGCACATCAAGAGACGCTTCAATTCCATCTGGGACCAAGTCCAGGTGAGAGACATAGAGATTTGCAAGATACATAAGGATCTGAATGTTGTAGACCCGTTGACTAAGCCTCTTCCATGAGCAAAACATGATCAGCACCAAGGCTCCATGGGTGTTAGAATCATTAATGTGTAATCTAGATTATTGACTCTAGTGCAAGTGGGAGACTGAAGGAAATATGCCCTAGAGGCAATAATAAAGTTATTATTTATTTCCTCATATCATGATAAATGTTTATTATTCATGCTAGAATTGTATTACCCGGAAACATAATACATGTGGGAATACATAGACAAACATAATGTCACTAGTATGCCTAAACTTGACTAGCTCATTGATCAAAGATGGTTGAGTTTCCTAACCATGGATATGAGTTATCATTTGATCAGTGGGATCACATCATTAGAAGAATGATGTGATTGACTTGACCCATTTCGTTAGCTTAGCACTTGATCGTTTAGTATGTTGCTATTGCTTTCTTCATGACTTATACATGGTCCTATGACTATGAGATTATGTAACTCCCGCTTACCGGAGGAACACTTTGTGTGCTACCAAACGTCACAACGTAACTGGGTGATTATAAAGGTGCTCTACAGGTGTCTCCGAAGGTACTTGTTGAGTTGACGTATTTCGAGATTAGGATTTGTCATTCCGATTGTCGGAGAGGTATCTTTGGGCCCTCTCGATAATGCACATCACTATAAGCCTTGCAAGCAATGTAGATAATGAGTTAGTTATGGGATAATGCATTACGTAACGAGTAAAGAGACTTGCTGGTAACGAGATTGAACTAGGTATTGAGATACCGACGATCAAATCTCGGGCAAGTAACATACCGATGACAAAGGGAACAACGTATGTTGTTATGCGGTTTGACCGATAAAGATCTTCGTAGAATATGTGGGAGCCAATATGAGCATCCAGGTTCCGCTATTGGTTATTCTTGATAACCCACAAGTATAGGGGATCGCAACATTTTTCGAGGGTAGAGTATTCAACCCAAATTTATTGATTCGACACAAGGGGAGCCAAAGAATATTCTCAAGTATTAGCTGATGAGTTGTCAATTCAATCACACCTGGAAACTTAGTATCTGCAGCAAAGTGTTTAGTAGCAAAGTAATATGATAGTGGTGGTAACGGTAACAAAAGTAAAGACAACAAAAGTAATGTTTTTGGTATTTTGTAGTGATTGTAACAGTAGCAACGGAAAAGTAAATAAGTGAGAACCAGTATATGGAAAACTCGTAGGCACCGGATTGGTGATGGATGATTATGCCGGATGCGGATCGTCATGTAACAGTCATAACATAGGGTGACACAGAACTAGCTCCAATTCATCAATGTAATGTAGGCATGTATTCCGTATATAGTCATACGTGCTTATGGAAAAGAACTTGCATGACATCTTTTGTCCTACCCTCCCGTGGCAGCGGGTCCTATTGGAAACTAAGGGATATTAAGGCCTCCTTTTAATAGAGAACCGTAACAAAGCATTAACACATAGTGAATACATGAACTCCTCAAACTATGGTCATCACCGGGAGTGGTCCCGATTATTGTCACTTCGGGGTTGCCGGATCATAACACATAGTAGGTGACTATAGACTTGCAAGATTGGATCAAGAACTCACATATATTCATGAAAACATAATAGGTTCAGATCTGAAATCATGGCACTCGGGCCCTAGTGACAAGCATTAAGCATAGCAAAGTCATAGCAACATCAATCTCAGAACATAGTGGATACTAGGGATCAAACCCTAACAAAACTAACTCGATTACATGATAAATCTCATCCAACCCATCACCGTCCAGCAAGCCTACGATGGAATTACTCACGCACGGTGGTGAGCATCATGAAATTGGTGATGGAGGATGGTTGATGACAACGACGACAACAAATCCCCCTCTCCGGAGCCCCGAACGGACTCCAGACCAGCCCTCCCGAGAGAGATTAGGGTGTGGCGGCGGCTCCGTATCGTAAAATGCGATGATTTCTTCTCTTTGATTTTTCTCTCCCCGAAAGCCAATATATGGAGTTGGAGTTGGCGTCGGAGGGCTTCCAGGGGGCCCACGAGGTAGGGGGCGTGCCTAGGAGGGGGGGGGGGGGCGTGCCCCCCAACCTCGTGAACAGGGTGTGGGCCCCCTGGTCTTCATCTTTGGTGAGGATTTTTTATTATTTATTCTAAGATATTCCGTGGAGTTTCAGGTCATTCCGAGAACTTCTGTTTTCTGCACAAAAAACAACATCATGGCAATTCTGCTGAAAACAGCGTCAGTCCGGGTTAGTTCCATTCAAATCATACAAGTTAGAGTCCAAAACTAGGGCAAAAGTGTTTGGGAAAGTAGATACGACGGAGACGTATCAGTTATTGACCGGAGACGTGTCTCGGTCATGTCTACATAGTTCTTGAAACCGTAGGGTCCGCACGCTTAAAGTTCGATGATGGTTATATTATGAGTTTATGTGTTTTGA
Organism: Aegilops speltoides; assembly: GCA_021437245.1. Classification (NCBI taxonomy): domain Eukaryota; kingdom Viridiplantae; phylum Streptophyta; class Magnoliopsida; order Poales; family Poaceae; genus Aegilops; species Aegilops speltoides. The sequence continues at coordinate 410,310,879 of CM038141.1, read as the reverse complement.
TGTACCGAAGGTAGTTTGGAGTCCCCGATGTGATCACGGACATGACGAGGAGTCTCGAAATGGCCGATACATAAAGATCGATATATTGGATGACTATATTTGGACACCGGAATGGTTCCGTATGAGATCGGGACAATATCGGAGCACCGGGAGGTTATCGGAACCCCCCGGGAGGTATATGGGCCTTAATGGGCTTTAGTGGAAAGGAGGGGAAAGGAGCAAGGGAGGGGGCGTCCCCCCAAGCCCAATTCGAATTGGGAGGGGGGGGACTTTCCTTCCTCCCTCCTTCCTCTTCCTTCCCTCTCCCTCTCCAAATAGGAAAAGGAGGAGTCCTACTCCCAGTGGGAGTAGGACTCCCCCCCTTGGGCGCACCTCCTCCTCCTGGCCGGCCTCTCCTCCCCTCCTTTATATACGGAGGAGGGGGCACCCCATAGACACACCAATTGATACCTTGGATCTCTTAGCCGTGTGTGGTGCCTCCCTCCACCATAATCCACCTCGACAATATCGTAGCGGTGCTTAGGCGAAGCCCTCCGTCGGTAGAACATCATCATCGTCACCATGCTGTCGTGCTGATGGAACTCTCCCTCAAAGCTCGGCTGGATCGGAGTTTGAGGGACGTCATCGATTTGAACGTGTGCTGAACTCGGAGGTGACGTGTGTTCGGTACTTGATCGGTCGGATCGTGAAGACGTACGACTACATCAACCGTGTTGTGCTAACGCTTTCACTTTCGGTCTATGAGGGTACGTGGACACACTCTCCCCTCTCGTTGCTATGCATCACCATGATCTTGCGTGTGCGTAGGATTTTTTTTGAAATTACTATGTTCCCCAACACATATCACATCACAACATGCCCTGCAAAAACAAGTTAGACGTCCTCTACTTTGTTGTTGCAAGTTTTACGTGGTTGCTATGGGCTGAGCAAGAATTGTTCTTACCTACGCATCAAAACCACAACGATAGTTCGTCAAGTTAGTGTTGTTTTAACCTTCTCAAGGACCGGGCGTAGCCACACTCAGTTCAACTAAAGTTGGAGAAACTGACACCCGCCAGCCACCTATGTGCAAAGCACGTCGGTAGAACCAGTCTCGCGTAAGCGTACGCGTAATGTCGGTCCGGGCCGCTTCATCCAACAATACCACCGAACCAAAGTATGACATGCTGGTAAGCAGTATGACTTGTATCGCCCACAACTCACTTGTGTTCTACTCGTGCATATAACATCTACGCATAAAACCTGGCTCTAATACCATCGCTGGGGAACGAGTAATTTCAAAAAATTCCTACGCACACGCAAGATCATGGTGATGCATAGCAACGAGAGGGGAGAGTGTTGTCCACGCACCTCATAGACCGAAAGCGAAGCATTAGCACAACGCTGTTGATGTAGTCGACGCCTTCACGATCCGACCGATCAAGTACCGAACGCATAACACCTCCGAAGTTCAGCACACGCCAGCTTGATGACGCCCCACGAACTCCGATCCAGCAGAGCTTATGGGAGAGTTCCACAAGACGACGGCGTTATGATGGTGTTGATGATGCTACCGACGCAGGGCTTCGCCTAAGCACCGCTACGATATTACCGAGGTGGAATATGGTGGAGGGGGGCACTGCACATGGCTAAGAGATCAAGAGATCAATTGTTGTGTTTGGAGGTGCCCCCTGCCCCCCATATAAAGGATCAAGGGGGAGGGGGCGGCCGACCAGGAGGAGGGCGCGCTAGGCAGGAGTCCTACTCCCACCGGGAGTAGGACTCCCTCTTTTCCTAGTTGGAGTAGGAGGGGGAAAGGAAGGGAGAGAGGAGAGGAAGGAAAGGGGGGGCGCCGCCCCCCTTGTCCAATTTGGACTAGAGGGGGAGGGGGCGCGCGGCCTGCCCTTGCCGCCCCTCCTCTTCTCTCTCCACTAGGGCCCATGAGGCCCACTAAACCCCCGGGGGATTCCGGTAACCCCCCCGGTACTCCGGTATATGTCTGAAACCTCCCGAAACACTTCTAGTGTCCGAACATAGTCATCCAATATACCGATCTTTACGTCTGGACCATTTCGAGACTCCTCGTTATGTCCCTGATCATATCCGGGACTCCGAACTACCTTCGGTACATCAAAACACAAAAACTCATAATACCGATCGTCACCGAACTTTAAGCGTGCGGAACCTACGGGTTCGAGAACTATGTAGACATAACCAAGACACATCTCCGGTCAATAACCAATAGCGGAACCTGGATGTTCATATTGGCTCCTACATATTCTATGAAGATCTTTATCGGTCAAACCGCATAGCAACATACGTTGTTCCCTTTTGTCATCGGTATGTTACTTGCCCGAGATTCGATCGTCGGTTGATGTCTACTACACAACCTTCTTCTTGTAGACGTTGTTGGGCCTGCAAGTGCACAGGTTTGTAGGACAGTAGCAAATTTCCCTCAAGTGGATGACCTAAGGTTTATCAATCTGTAGGAGGCGTACGATGAAGATGGTCTCTCTCAAACAACCCTGCAACCAAATAACAAAGAGTCTCTTGTGTCCCCAACACACCCAATACAATGGTAAATTGTATAGGTGCACTAGTTCGGTGAAGAGATGGTGATACAAGTGCAATACGGATGGTAGATAAAAGTATTTGTAATCTGAAAATATAAAAACAGCAAGGTAACTAATGATAAAAGTGAGTGTAAACGGTATTGCAATGATAGGAAACAAGGCCTAGGGTTCATACTTTCACTAGTGCAAGTTCTCTCAACAATAATAACATAGATAGAACATATGACAAGCCCTCAACATGCAACAAAGAGTCACTCCAAAGCCACTAATAGCGGAGAACAAACATAGAGATTATGGTCGGGTACGAAACCACCACAAAGCTATTCTTTCGGATCGATCTATAAAAGAGTTTGTACTAGAATAACACCTTAAGACACAAATCAACCAAAACCCTAATGTCACCTAGATACTCCATTGTCACCTCAAGTATCCATGGGCATGATTATATGATATGCATCACACAATCTCAGATTCATCCAACCAACATAAAAGTACTTCAAAGAGTGCCCCAAAGTTTCTACCGGAGAGTCAAGAACGTGTGCCAACCCCTATGCATAGGTTCCCAAGTGTCTCGAAACCCGCAAGTTGATCACCAAAACATACATCAGCGGCACATGATATCCCATTGTCACCACAGATAATCACGGCAAGACATACATCAAGTGTTCATAAAAGACTCAATCCGATAAGATAACTTCAAAGGGGAAACTCAATTCATCACAAGAGAGTAGAGGGGGAGAAACATCATAAGATCCAACTACAATAGCAAAGCTCGGGATACATCAAGATCGTGCCATCGAGGGAACATGAGAGAGAACACAAGAGAGAGAGAGAGAGATCAAACACATAGCTACTGGTACATACCCTCAGCCCCGAGGGTGAACTACTCCCTCCTCGTCATGGATAGCGCCGAGATGATGAAGATGGCCTTCGGTGATGGGATCCCCCTCCGGCAGGGTGCCGGAACAGGGTTGGTTTTTGGTGGCTACAGAGGCTTGCGGCGGTGGAACTCCCGATCTATCTTCTGTTCTGGAAGTTTTAGGGTACGTAGGTATATATTGGAGGAAGAAATACGCCAAGGCAGCCACGAGGGCCCCACGAGGGTGGAGGGCACGCCCCCTACCTCGTGCCTTCCTCGTTTCTTTCTTGACGTGGACTCCAAGTCTCCCAGGTTGCTTTCCTTCCAAAAATAACTTCTCCAGTTGATTTCGTTCCGTTTTGACTCCGTCTGATATTCCTTTTCCTCGAAACACTGAAATAGGCATAAAACAGCAATTCTGGGCTGGGCCTCCGGTTAATAGGTTAGTCCCAAAAATAATATAAAAGTGGATAATAAAGCCCAATATTGCCTAAAACAGTAGATAAAGTAGCATGGAGCAATCAAAAATTATAGATACGTTGGAGACGATCAAGCATCCCTAAGCTTAATTCTGCTCGTCCTCGAGTAGGTAAATGATAAAAAGAATTTTTGATGCGGAGGATACTTTGGCATAATTTCAATGTAAATCTTCTTAATTGTGATATGAATATTCAGATCCGAAAGATTCAAGACAAAAGTTCATATTGACACAAAAATAATAATACTTCAAGCATACTAATCAAAGCAATCATGTCTTCTCAAAACAACATGGCCAAAGAAAGTTCATCCCTACAAAATCATATAGTTAGGCTATGCTTCATTTTCGTCACACAAAGATGTTCCCAACTTCTATACACCCAATGACAAGCCAAGCAATTGTTTCATACTTAAATAATCTCAAACTTTTTCATCCTTCACGCAATACATGAGCGTGAGCCATGGATATAGCACTATGGGTGGAATAGAATATGATGATGGGGATTGTGTGGAGAAGACAAAAAAGGAGAAAGTCTCACGTTGACGAGGCTAATCAACGGGCTATGGAGATGCCCATCAATTGATGTCAACATGAGGAGTAGGGATTGCCATGCAACGGATGCACTAGAGCTATGAATGCTCAACAAAAGAAAACTAGTGGGTGTGCATCCAACTTGCTTGCTCATGAAGACCTAGGGCATTTGAGGAAGCCCATCGTAGGAATATACAAGCCAAGTTCTATAATGAAAAATTCCCACTAGTATGAACAAGACAACTTATGAAACTCACTACATGAAGAACAAGTTGCTACTTTCAAGCACAATATATGAGACTCACTACATGAGGAACAAGGTGCTACTTTGAAGCACAAGTGTGGAAAAAGAGATAGTAGCATTGCCGCTTTCTTTTCTTTTCTTTTTTTTGGGCCCTTCCTTTTTTTATTTTGGCCTTTCTCTTTTTTTGGGCCATGCTCTAACAATGATGATCATCACACTTCTATTGATTACAACATAAGGATTACAACTTGAAACTTAGAACAAGATATGACTCTATATGAATGCCTCGGGCGGTGTACCGGGATGGTGCAATGAATCAAGAGTGACATGTATGAAAAATAATGCATGGTGGCTTTGCCACAATTACGATGTCAACTACATGATCATTCAATGGCAATATGACAAAAGTAATGTATGTCATGATGATGATGATGATGGAAGTTGCATGGCAATATATCTCGGAATGGCTATGGAAATGCCATAATAGGTAGGTATGGTGGCTGTTTTGAGGAAGATATAAGGAGGTTTATGGGTGATAGAGCGTATCGTATCACGGGATTTGGATGCACCGGCGAAGTTTGCACCAACTCTCAAGGTGATAAAGGGCAATGCACTGCATCAAGAGGCTAGCAAAGGCGGAAAGGTGAGAGTGCGATAATCCATGGACTCAACATTAGTCAAAAGAACTCATATACTTATTGCAAAAATTTAGAAGTCATCAAAAATCAAGTACTACGCGATGCTCCTAGGGGATAGATTGGTAGGAAAATACCATCGCCGTCCCCGACCGCCACTCATAAGGATGCACAAGCCAGGTACACTTCATGTTTCAAATTTGTTACACAACTTTAACCATACGTGCATGCTACGGGACTTGCAAACTTCAACACAAGCATTTCTCAAATTCATAATTACTCAACTAGCACGACTTTGATATTATCACCTCCATATCTCAAAACAATTATCAAGCATCAAACTTTTCTTAGTATTCAACACACTCATAAGAAAGTTTCACATATCTTGAATACCAAGTATATTAATATTAAGCAAATTACCATGCTATTAACGACTCTCAAAATAATCTAAGTGAAGTATGAGAGTTCATCTATTTCTTCAAAAGAAAACTACCACCATGCTCTAAAAGGTATAAGTGAAGCACTAGAGCAAAAATTATCACGCTCAAAAGATATAAGTGAAGCATTATGAGCACAACTATCAAGCTCAAAAGATATAAGTGAAGCACATAGAGTATTCTAGCAAATTCCAAATCATATATGGCTCTCTCAATTAATAATTTCAGATCTTGATACTTTATTCAAACAGCAAGCAAAGCTAAAGAAAACTACATTGCAAGGATATCACAACTCATGTGAAGAAGCAAAAACTTAGGCTCAACCGATACTAACCGATAGTTGTTGAAGAAGAAAGGTGGGATGCCTACCGGGGCATCCCCAAGCTTAGATGCTTGAGACTTCTTGAAATATTATCTTGGGGTGCCTTGGGCATCCCCAATCTTGAACTTTTGTGTCTCCTTAATTCCTCTCATATCATGGTTTCTCTTTTTATCAAAAGCTTCATTCACAACAAACTCAACACGAACTCGTGAGATTGGTTAGTATAAACCAATGCAAAACCTTATCATATTATACTATAGAAAATCACTTAAATTATTATTCAACATCGCATACTAAATGCCTCTGTATATTTAATACTCCTATCCTCAAATAGAATCATTAAACAAGCAAACATACGCAAACAATGCAACCATAACAGCAATCTGCCAAAACAGTACAGTCTGTAAATAATGCAAGAGTATCAATACTTCCCTGACTCCAAAAATTATGAACTAAAATTCCCACTGTAACAAATTTATCAGATCTCAATATGCAAAAAGATTCAACGTTATACCACTCTCTGACTTTTCTAGGGAATTTTTGCAACAGTGGTAAACTTTCTGTTTTCAAACAGCAACATGTATACTAGCAAAATAAGCATGGCAAAGGCTATCCTTGACTTTCTTATTGAAACTAAAGATGCAAAACATTAATCTAAATAACAGAAAGCAAATACTAACAAAAGAAAATTGACGCTCCAAGCAAAACACATATCATGTGGCGAATAAAAATATAGCTCCAAGTAAAGTTACCGATGAACGAAGACGAAAAAGGGGATGCCTTCCGGGGCATCCCCAAGCTTAGTTGCTTGGTTGTCCTTGAATATTACCTTGGGGTGCCTTGGGCATCCCCAAGCTTAGGCTCTTTCCACTCTTTATTCCATTTTCCATCGAATCGTTACCCAAAACTTGAAAACTTCAACCACACAAAACTCAAAACAAACTCGTAAGCTCCGTTAGTATAAGAAAATAAAACCACCACTTAGGTACTGTAATGAACTCATTCTAAATTCATATTGGTGTAATATCTACTGTACTCCAACTTATCTATGGTTCATACCCTCCGATACTACTCATAGATTCATCAAAATAAGCAAACAACACATAGAAAACAGAATGTGTCAAAAATAGAACAGTCTGTAGTAATCTATATAAAACGTATACTTATGGAACCCCAAAAATTATTAAATAAATTTCCGGACCTGAGAAATTTGTCTATTAATCATCTGCAAAAAGAATCAACCTAAAAGCATTCTCCAGTAAAAAATGGCAGCTAATCTCGTGAGCGCTAAAGTTTCTGTTTTTCACAGCAAGATCACATAAACTTCACCCAAGTCTTCCCAAAGGTTCTACTTGGCACTTTATTGAAACAAAAGCTATAAAACATGATTACTACAGTAGAATAATCATGTGGACACACAAAAACAGTAAGGATAAATATTGGGTTGTCTCCCAACAAGCGTTTTTCTTTAATGCCTTTTAGCTAGGCATGATGATGACAATGATGCTCACATAAAAGATAAGAATTTAAACATAACGGGAGCATCATGAAGCATATGACTAGTGTAAGTGCATCTAGTGCCCCTTAGTGATTTTGGTGTATTGAAGACTTATAGGTTAAGGGACTGATGCGTTTGTGAGTGTACACAGGTCTATAAGTCTATGAGGAGTTTGATATTTACAGAGAAAGTCGACCCCTAAAAATGAAGTTCTTCGACTGAAGACTTTGATATTCTGAAGACTTTCTGAAGACTTTGAAAGTGAAGAAAATGGTGTGACCTTGAAGACTTGATATTCACTTGAGGAACATGAAGCGTGAAGACTTTTGTTTTCGTAGTTTCATTTTCTCTTTCTTGAGTCATAGGAAACACCGTACTGTTAAAGGGGGTTGTCGCTGTCAAAACCGGCGGATCTCGGATAGGGGGTCCCGAACTGTGCGTCTAGGCGGATGGTAACAGGAGACAAGGGACACGATGTTTTACCCAGGTTCGGGCCCTCTTGATGGAGGTAAAACCCTACGCCCTGCTTGATTAATATTGATGATATGGGTAGTACAAGAGTAGATCTACCACGAGATCAAGGAGGCTAAACCCTAGAAGCTAGCCTATGGTATGATTGTTGTAATGTATGTTGTGTCCTACGGACTAAAGCCCTCCGGTTTATATAGACACCGGAGAGGTCTAGGGTTACACAGAGTCGGTTACAATGGTAGGAAATCTACATATACGTATCGCCAAGCTTGCCTTCCACGCCAAGGAAAGTCCCATCCGGACATGGGACGGAGTCTTCAATCTTGTATCTTCGTAGTCTTGGAGTCCGGCGGACGATGATAGTCCGGCTGTCCGGACACCCCCTAGTCCAGGACTCCCTCACTAGCCCCTGAACCAGGCTTCAATGACGATAAGTCCGGCGCGCATAATGTACGGCATTGCAAGGCGGGTTCCTCCTTTGAATAATCCATAGAAGATCATGAACACCAGGATAGTGTCCGGCTCTGCAAAACAATTTCCACATTCCACCGTAGAGAGAATAAAATGTACACAAGTTCAATCTGCTGACGTATTTTGCGGCATGACGTCACACTACTACCAAGCCTTTACTTGAATCGTTTTTTATTATACCGCCAAAGACGCTTAGCTTAAGCGGTTTCTTGGCACGCCTTGTCAAAGCAGAGATCGTGTTCCCTTATTCCAGGATTTCATCAATACGGCGCGGTAACCCAACCACGCCCGCCGCCATGCCTCCTCTACCAAGGCGAATCCCGAATGGTCACGAGACGGCTCTTGGTATTCCCCCTCTTATAACAGACCAAGGTCGCTTTTCTTCAATCTTCCATCGAATCTTCTCCTTGCTCCAAGCTCCAACACCCAGAGCCCCAGATTCGAGCGCCGGACCTTCAACATGTCCGCCCGACCTTCAGGCGGTGGATGCCCTCCTCCGTCACGGAGGAGGACGTGCTAAAGCTGCGGAGGCCAAGTAACTGCCTTACGAGATTTCAGACAGTTGCCCGCCTAAGGGCAGGCCATACCCACTCCCGAGCCTCGGTGAGTACGTCGCCTTCGCACTCCCACCTCCGTCGGGGTTTAGGCTTCTCGACGGATCCCTTCGTGAGAGGGCTCATGTTTTACTATGGGCCGGATTTTCATGACTTGGCTTCGGAGTCCATCCTCCATATCTCCACATTTATTATCGTCTCATGGTTTTCCTCGCGTCACCCCCACTTCGCCTATGGTCAAGACCTTCAATGTGGAGCCAAGATGATTGGGGGCGCTAAGCGAGAGAGGCGGCGGGCGGCCATAAGCAGGAGGGCCGATGCCCGGGCCCGAGGGCTCCTTCCAAGAGGAGCTCGGCCAGGCGAGGGAGTGGTTCTATATCACCGCTCCAAGGGCAGCAGCAAAAGCCGCCGCCTTCATTACGCCGGGACCTCCACGACGGTTGATGTCGTGGGTCAACCATAGCTCAATTGGGGCCGTCAAAAGACGCGCCCCATTGCAGGCCGGATTCGAGACCTCCAAGCGAGGGAGATCGATCTGGTAGTGGTGATGCAGTCATGCTAATCGTGCATCTTCTCGCCTCGCAAACACCGCCCTCTCCCGTTATGGGAGTTCAATCCGAGGGACCACGAATTCTCCAACACTTCATGGGTACGACACCGTGGAGATGTACAAGTTGTTCTTCGACCGCAGCGGCGCGGTCCGGAATTGACCGAGGATGCAGGCCTAAGCTGCAATCGCCCGGATACTCGTGTAAGTAGCTCTGTCTCAGAATTCGCCTTTTAACCCGTTGTCCTTCAACAGAGTGGGTAGCGCAAGCAAAGCCGATAAGGTGTCCGCCCCCCCCGAGACCCGTGACCGAGCCCGTGGCTGGTCGAATGTTGGAGGACGCGCTTTAGAAGAAGGCGAAGGGGAAAATAGAGGAGCTATCACCTGCCCAAGGGGGCGCTGAAGAAGGGGGATCGAGAATCCTCCCTCCAGGGGGAGAAGAGGACCGCCTCCGAAGACCCGGAGGCCAAAGTCTCTAAGCGGGGGAAGAAATCTTCACCAGAGGGTCCTGCGTCCGGGGAGATCCCGGCCGTGCAATCTTCTCCAAAGTATCAGCCCTCCAGCGAGCCATGAGTAGAAAGAGGGGAGTTCATAAATAAGAAAACATCCCTATTTGTGCTTCTGAGGATAACCGAAATTTTTTACCTTGTAGTTCGGATCTGCGACCTTCTCAGATGAGCTCGTCTTCGGGGGATCTTTGTCCGGAGATGATGGAGAGTGAGATGCCTCCGTCTGCCGCGCCGACGGATAGGGCAGACGAGCCTGAAGTGTCATCACGGAGGGTATCCCCGAGCCCGGTAGAGCCAAAGAGTTCGACGCCGATTAGTGTTCGGCTGGGGGAGCTGAAGGATTTGCTTGAGAGGGCGTCCGTCTCAGAAGATCACCGTGCATTGATGAGTATGGTGATAGGAAGGATTTCGTCCGCCGAAAGCGGATTGCATAATGCCGTCAGGAGTTTGCTGGCGGGGTTTGAGGTACGTAAAAACGATGCACCTTTTTGACAGTTTTGCACATGGAAGTGCGCCCTGTGTAGATAGTAGCCCCTGAGACTCGGTAGGTTGTCGAAAGCGACAACGTGCCAAGGATCAAAATCGCATGTATTGAGTGTCGCCTTTCCTATGCAGGTGGCGGATAGTCCGGGGGCTAGCCGGACTGATGGAGTTGCTGAATTAATGCGGCAAATCGATGTGGCGGATGCGGACATCACGCTAGTCAATGTTTACTTGACGAGTCGCAAGGTAAGTTGTCTCCGCAATCACCTGTTTAAGTGAGTCAAAGCCCACCTCTTACAATATTTATGCTTGACGCAGATGGTGTTGTTCTTTGTGGAGAGCCTTTCGCGTAACTTGCTCAAGCCAAGGAGCAAGCCGAAGGAGTGATGCGGCTGCCTCGAGGGCGTCAAGAGTTAGAAGTCGAAGGGCTGCATATCGCCGGTTAGGGAAGAGATGGCCGAATTGGCCGTGAAATTAAAGGATGCTACCGACCGCAATGAGGCTCTTGAAAAGGAGCGCCTATCGGAGCGAGAAGACCTGGGGAAGGCCACCGCCGAGGCCAAGGATGCCCGTTCTGCAATGCGGGCGATGAAGGAGGAGCTGCGCACAAAGTCGAGACATTGTGGCCGGCAAGCCTTTTTTCGCCGCCGCCGTTTACGGATCCAAAATAAGCCCAGCTTGGCCAGCTGTGGGGTCCGGAGGATCCATATATGGACTTAGCGGCAAGTGCGGCGGATGCCATTGTGCACTTCCGGAGTCAGAAGGATCACAAGACTAAGAGCTGTTTTGGTCTCAATTCCATAGTCGATCGCTCACTCACGACCGATCGGTTGGCCGAATGGCTGAGCTGAACAGGTTATCCGGACTTGCCATGACGGATATCGTGACTCATGTCTGGCCAGAGAGGCCCAAGGCGACGAGCTATTTTGGCTTATTGCAGCAATTTCTTGGGGCGGTGCCGCATATCAAGGAGGTGAAGCGGTCGGCCTGCATAGAAGGTGCGCGGATGGCCCTTGCCCGTGTGAAGACACATTGGACAGAGATGGATGCCACCGCTGTTGCAACCCAGGGTTCGGACGAGAGCCGGTTACCCGCCGAGCACTATTTTGGGGAAGTTATGCATGGTGCTCGTGTAATAGAGTCGCAGTGCTCGACAAATGTCACGTTCAAATGAACGTTGTATTTTGTAAAACAATGGTTATGATGTAATTGCTTTTTATACTTGTGCGTTCCAAGTATTGAAACATCTCCTATGCGGCCGTTTATGTATACGTGTATAACCCGAAGATGGCGTCTTTGGCTTTCAGCCCCACGCACAAGGTGCGGGGTGTTCGCAAAAATAGCGCATTGTCACACTTAATCCGACGCCTCGGTCCTGCTGAGGAGGTGGTAGCGTAGCAAACGAGGCAATCCGGACTATGGTGCTTTATCACTTTCACTTAGCCATTGAGTTCGAGGGTGGGGCTACGATATAGCCCCGGGGCACCGCTTCCCGAATTCGGGCGATGTGTGCCTGACCGAAACGGTCCTTCGCCAAAGTGGAGAATTCTAAACATTCCGTGGTCGATCGAGTGGTCGACCAGTCTCGATGTATCATGACAATGGCGGCTTTCATCGAGGTGCTTAGCCCACCAACTGGGCACAATCGCAGAGTTCTCCGGTGCCGTTAGCCGATGATACGGAACGTAAGGCAGCAAAACACAGGAGCCGGGCAAACCCAACATTTGACCAAAGACATGATTCGGAGCTGATGCATATAAGGCCTAACTCGAGACGCCGAACACTCCCTAAGGTGTTCGATCTTTTATAATAATGGGCAGATGTCACGCCCAATATGCGACCCTATCCAAAAGGAAATCGAAGGTCCCATCAAGGATAGACCCGCATATTGGAACGCTTTTGCAAGGTGGATATCATTACATCAGCATTACATAATAGTGGGGATACACACATAAGGCATACAATGCCACATGAATACAACAATACAACATACAAGAACAACATCCGACTATGGATGAATCATAAACAGAAACTCAAACAATATCCACCCTGCTAGCCCAGGCTGCCGACCTGGAACCTATCCCCTGATCGAAGAAGAAGCAGAAGAAGAACTCCAAAACAAGAAAACATCGCTCTCGCGTCAAGATCATCACAAACCTGTACCTGCAACTGTTGTTGTAGTAATCTGTGAGCCACGAGGACTCAGCAATCCCACTACCATGGGTATCAAGACTAGCAAAGCTTAATGGGAAAGGAAGGGGTAAAGTGGTGAGGTTGCAGCAGCGACTAAGCATGATATGGTGGCTAACATACGCAAATGAGAGCGAGAAGAGAAAACAAGCGGAACGGTCGTCAACTAGTAATGATCAAGAGGTGATCCTGAACTCCTACTTACGTCAAGCATAACACAGAAACCGTGTTCACTTCCCGGACTCCGCCGAGAAAAGACCATCACGGCTACACACGCGGTTGATGCGCTTTAATTCGGATCGTGTCAAGTTATCTACAACCGACATTAACAAATTCCCATCTGCCACATAACCGGGCACGGCTCTCGAAAGTTTATACCTGCAGGGTGTCCCAACTTAGCCCATGACAAGCTCTCGCGATCAACGAAGGAATAGACCTTCTCCCAGAAGACCCGATCGCCTCGGAATCCGGTTTACAAGACATTTCGACAATGGAAAAACAAGACTAGCAAAGCCACCTGATGCGCCGACAATCCCGATAGGAGCTGCACATATCTCATTCTCAGGGCAACACCGGATAAGTCAAGCTACGAGTAAAACCAGACTTCGAAGTTTCCCGAGGTGGCCCCAAGAAGTTCTCGATTCGGACCAACACTTAGACAAGCATCGCCCGGGGCTAAATAAAGAAGACCCTTGGGTTAATTACTCCCAAGGAAAGGTAGGTGGTGGTGAGGCAAATGGTAAAACCAAGGTTGGGCCTCTGGACAAGTTTTATTCAAAGCGAACCGTCAGGGGGTCCCATAAATCACCCGACCGTAAGGAACGCAAAATCCGGGAACATAACACCGTATGACGGAAACTAGGGCGGCAAGAGTGGAACAAAACACTGTGCATAAGGGCGAGCCTTCCACCCTTTACCAAATATATAGATGCATTAATAATATAAGAGATATTGTGATATCCCAACATAAACCCTGTCCACCATGGAGCAATCTTCAACTTCACCTGCAGCTAGCAACGCTATAAGAGGGGCTTAGCAAAAGCGGTAACATAGACAAACAACGGTTTGCATAGGAAAGGTGTCAAAGGTTAGAGGTTCATGGCAATATGGGATGGCTTGAAGAGCAAAAGATAGGTAACGCAGCAAAGCGATAGAACGAAGCAACTAGCATAGCAATGATAGTAGTGAGATCCAGGGTAGCGGTCATCTTGCCTGAAATCCCGCAAGGAAGAAGAACGAGTCCGTGAAGAAGATGAAGCCACGAAGACGAACCAAGCGTAGACGAACGAATCCTCACGATCGCAACGAAACGGGAACTATCGAGAAGAAGCACACAACATAGTAAACATACCACACATGAACAAGACATGATGCACAACAAGCATGATGCATGACAAAGCTATATGAGGCTAATCATGGCAAGAGAAGGTGCATACAAGAGCAACACATCAAGGCAAGTTTAAATGAGGCCGGAAACAACATATAACAATTCCGGTAAGTCCTCATATGCATATTTCGAAATTGGTCCAGATCTGAACAAACCTTATGTTCAAGTTGTTAAACAACAAGTTAAGATGCACCAAGATGATCTACACGAAATTCTAGTCAGGTTACATATAAAGTTCATTAGATTCGGAGCTACGGGCTAGAAGATATGAGCAAAACAAGTTAAACATGGCATCGATGCAAAATGCATACAAACATCAAGCAAACACCTCAAAACAAGGATGCAACATGATAATATGACACTACATGCAAAATCAAGCAAGTTTCATATAGATCACACTCAAAACGGAGCAACGGTGCAACACACACACACACACTATACAAGTCATAACAACAATCTGTCCATAACAACAACTAGGCATCTTACAAGCATCAAAATAACAAGCTACAGCATCCCAACATAAGAACAAAAGGCATGGGCATGAAGTACAAGTAAAGCACAACAAAACATGAACACTGAGCTATCTCCAGAAATCACTAGAACATGCTCAAAATGACATGGAGAGATTGCAAATAATAACAATTTCAGACTTATCAGGAAATAACATCAGGTTGCAATGTTTAGAGCTATCAAACAACATGTTACAGGAACTTAACATGGCAAACAAAGGCATGGCATGAACCTACTAATAGCATAGATCAAAAGTCCCTTACTGACCATGAGCCAAAAGGGCACAGAAAATATGATGGCACCCATGTAAACATGGCAAGTTAAATTACAGATTCATACATGGCAGGAACAACAATAAATAGGCATGTTGGTGAGCTTGAACCACTCACCACAGAGCAATACATGGCATGACAAGGCAGCCAACAGTAAGAAGACATGTTTATGAAGCTAAGCATGGCAAGAACAAGTTCATAGGGTGCATGGATCACTAGAAAACAATCATGGAAACATTGAACTTAATGTTAACAGGTTGACAGCAACATTTTTTAGCAACTTTGGAGCAAGATAACAACATGTTCCAGCAGGCTATAATTGCAACCAAGGGCATGAATGGATAGAGCAAGACATGTAGATCAAAACATATTTATAGAACATCTCCAGATTATGCATAGAATGATTAGTAGAAGCATGTTAACATAGCAACAAAATATAACAGAATCTGTCAGGAAAACAGCAACAACAACTACCCTACTTAACAAGCTCGATACACTCAACACATAACTCACAAAAAATACAAGGATGGCACCACTGGAAAGATGGCATAACATAGATCAAAACACCTGAAGACATCAACCTCATAGGATGCACACATCAATCATGGCAAAAATGACAAATGAGCAAGTTATAACAGTTTCAACAGATTAACATCAATATGCACTCTTCCAACAACATTTCAGGCATCAAGATGAGCTCAAATGAAAATGATGCAATGGAATGAAATGAAGTACTCGTTGAGACGAACAATTTGACATATTATACGCACGAAACGGAGCTACGGATGCAGAGATACAATGCGATGAACATGGTATGATTATGCAAAAAATCTGGGACTTAGTGGATTTCGGGGTCAACCTCCAGTTGCTGCACGGATTACGAGGCGGCGGCGGATCTGGCCGGAGTTCGCTGGAGGATGGCCGAAGATGCACGGGGAGGTGGCCCCGGACCGGATCCAAGGCGCTCCTCGCCGGGTCCAATGGGAGGAGGCGAGGGAGGAGGCCGGCGGCGCGAGGGAGGCAAGGCGCGCGTGGCGGCGGGCGCTGCCGGAAGGCGCGGTGGCCGACGGCCGTGGTGGTTTCGCGGCGCTCGGCGAGGGACCGGTGGCGCTGGGCTCCGGTGGCGCGCGTCGGGGGCGTGAGGGCGATGAGGGAGACGGCGCCGGGCGGCGCGTGGGTCGTCGGTGGCGCTGTCCGGCGACGGACGGCGACCGGCGGCGGCGGAGGCGCGGCGAGCAAGCGCAGCACGCCGGGCGGGCTGGCCGGGCGCGGAGGAGGCGGACGCGGGGGGGGCGGGACGGGCTCGGCGGGCGGCGGCGCTGCTGTGGCCGGGTGGCCACGTGGCGGCTCCGGATTGGCTGGGGCGCGGTGGCGGACACGTCCGGCTGCGGGCGGACATGTCCGGCGGGCGACGGGGATGATTTTTAGGGTTTGGACTGCGGGAATTCGGGGAGGAAGACATATTTATAGGTAGAGGGAGCTAGGAGAGTCCAAATGAGGAGCGGTTTTCGGCCACGCTATCGTGATCGAACGGCGGAGAGCATGGAGGGGAGTTTGCTGGTTTTTGGGCCACTTTGGAGGGGGTGTTGGGCTGCAACTCAAAGAGGGCTTTGGGCTAACTCGGTTAACCGTTGGAGTATCAAACGACCTCCGAATGACACGAAATTTGACAGGCGGTCTACCGGTGCTATACCAAGGCCGCTTGGCAAACTTCGGGCCATTCCGAGAAAGTTTAATACCCGCTCACAACAGAAGACAAAAGGGGAACGCGGGAGGACATAGGAGAGCCGGATTGGAAAACGGACAACGGGGAAAAAGCTCGGATGCATGAAACGAGCACGTATGCAAAATGAAATGCACATGATGACATGATAAAATGCAGATGATGACATGGCAAAGTGCAACACGCAAGCAAATGACATGGCAAGGACGGCAAATAACTAGCGGACACCTGGCGCATCGAATCCGGGGCGTTACAGCAGAACAATGCCCTAAGCCCCTAGTGTCTGTGCACGGCGAGGTCCTCTCGACGCGCCGATGCCAAAACGCCGTGCTCCACTCTGGTTATAATGAGAAACTAGGGATTAAATAACAAGAGACAGAAAAAGGTTTACGCAGGTCTTAATCAAAAGAATCCTTGCGACGGGTCCCTACCGCACGCTCGCTACTGTGTCTCCGCGCAGCCGTTATCCCGACGGTGTGCATGTTGTTCGTCTTTAAAAAGAGAGGAACTTAGTTTGAAAGGAAATCGTGGGAAAAAAAGTATATGAAAAATATTAATAAATAAGTAAAGCGGAGTCTATATGAGCTCGTTGTTGCTTATATGCACAACCCCTTGTGAAGGGGTGCGGCTAGGGAGCCCCTAGCTTCTTTATGCTGGACTCATCTAACCGTGTCCCGGTCTTTAAATGACCAGATGAAATGATGCCACGTGGACGGGCATTTTAAGCGTAAGAGACGCGTAATGTGGTATGGCGTTGAAGCGACAAAGCTTCAAGGCCCCAATAGTGCTTGATAGGTACTTTTAAATGGGACGACCGAAAGACTAGTGTAGGCGTCGGAAGTTGTTCGGTGACCAACACAACTTCTAGTAATAAGGAGCCTGTGCACTTGGCGAAGGGCTCAAGCGCCAATCCTTTAAAGGAAGTGCGGCTGTGTCGAATTTTAGTAAGGTCTATCCCCAACTTATGGATTGTGTTTGATATAGCAGGTTTAAATCGCTGCCTCCGCCCATCGACTTGTGTAAATTGTAGTCCGTCGATTATAGGATCCAATATCGTAGGCAGTCCAGCCTGCATTTCAAACGCTCGAATAATCGGTGGTCGAAAGTGATTGGTTTTGATATCCAATGTCGACGTTCGCTGGGTTGGACCGCGAGACCCATTTTAGCGGGTGCCGCATTGTTTTTTCAGATATCACATGAAGTGAATTTATCGCTTTGACCTCTTGTGGGAAAGTCTTTTGTTTTCCGGTGCTCTGCTGGTGGGGTTTATCATCGCCTCGCTGATGCGCCGAGCCCTTGTGTTCGGCGTTTAATTGGCGGACTGTTTGAAAACCCAACAATCACGGTGGGTATGGTTTGCGTGCCTTCCGGGTACTTGTGGATTTGACATATCCGACCCAAAATTTTGTTTGTTGATAGCTCATCACCGTTATCCTTAAGAGGCGTGTTTTGCTGTTTGGCTCATGAAGCTTTTGAATCCGGCGCCGACCGCCGTTTTTTTGGCTTTTCTTTATTCCGCGCCGATCTTTTCGCTACCGTGATTTTCCGCTTTCCATCTCGATCTCGGATATACTTGGGTCAGCTGGTGCTGCATCTTGCTAGCCACTATCTTCCCCGCGCAAAAGCGGTCATGAGGCTTGTTAGCGCAGACATTGTCCTCGGCTTCTCTTGGCCGAGGTGTCCGCGAGCCATTCGCCTTGGACGTTGTGTTTAGAAGCTGCTAAGGGTTCGCGTCCGACAATGACTATTTGGTTCTTTTTGGTAAGGAACCTGCTCTGCACTTATACCGACTCTCCGGCTGTTGAGTTATATGACTTAGATCATCTCAGATCCGGAGGGCGGACATAAGTCCTTGAAAATTTGTTTCAAACGCTGGCCCTCAAGCTCTTCCCAACTTCCAACAAGAGTTTTCTCGGGAGGCTTTTGAGCCAATGACGGGCTGGCCCTTTGAGCTTGAGGGTAAATATTTTATGGCGTGAGATCATCTCCTCCGCCATGTGTATGTGTAGTATATAATCCTCTATCCGCACTCTGTGGTCTGTTGTTCCGTCGTAAGCCTCTATGTTTATGGGTTTAAACCCTGCTGGGAATTCGTGATCCAGCACCTCATTGGTGAAACATAGTGGGTGTGCGGCGCCCCTCTATTTGGGTGTACCGCTGTCTTCAAACACTTGCCGTGTTGTGTTGCTTCCTGGGGCCCTCTTTTTTGGCCCGTAAATGGACCTGGCTGGGCCATCTGTTTTTCCAGGGTCATGAGTCGGATTGTGTGTGGCGCCGCTTTTAGATTTTGGCCTATCATTTGGCCGTCTATCCGGCCAGGCGGCCTCTTTGTTTTTTGACTGTGGGGGCTCTATGGCTTCCTCGTCAAATTCTGGCAGCAGCTTGCGCTTCGGGTAGCTCTTTGATTGATGGCCATTGCCATATTTGTCTGTGGTTTTGAGCACTTTGGTCCACCTCATTCTGAGTATGTCTTCCGCTGTTCTGAACTTCCGTTTTTCCTTCTTCAAACTTCTTGCAGTGGCGACGAGTCTGTTCCGAAGGCTTTTATTCTCCGGTGGTGTGTCCGGCGTGAGGTCGTCTGGACTTTTGGTTTCGCCGGGCATGGATTTATTATCCGACTCGCCCTGCTCGTGACGGTTGCTTGTGTTTGTCGCCCACCGGTTTGCCCTGCTCTATTGTTGGGTCCTTAGGAGCATGTTGTTGTTGTCGAGGCGGATTTAGGGCGGCGTCTGCGCCGCCATTTTGGTTGTTTATCGGCGGATTATCTTCGCCGCGCTCGCTGGTCCTCAAGTATCGCTTCCTTTTGGGGTATCCACCATGTATACGTCGTATGACGAGGTGGTCTTCCAAAGGCCCTCAGTAGGCGCTGATTTCTGTTGTCTCCGCATCGCCGCCCATACCGCCGATGTCTTGAGTCATAGTCTAGCATGTCGGTTAGATCGCCGACAAGTGGCTACAAAGTGGGAGGTGGGTGGGCTTTGAATTTCTTCGCTGCTCGCTTCCCAACCATCCCGGCCGTAATCCGCCAGGCTCTCCGGATAGCGAGAGATGCTTTAGTGAATTTAGGATGTCGCCAAAGGGCGAGTGCTGAAAGATGTCCGCAGCGGTGAACTCCATGATCGGTGCCCAATCGGATTCGATTGGCTGGGGCGCAGGAGGTTCGGAGTCCGGCACCTTGGAGTCACGAGCTTCGCAAGGGACGAGGTTAGTGTTCGGCTCCATCGCCGTGGAAGTTGCAGCCCCCGAGGCGGTGTCCAGCCACCGATCCTCGATCTGGGCGATTGGCTCCGGACTAAGTGCCGGAGCGGATTCTTGTGCGGCCACCAAGGCACTGTCCGGCGGCAGAGCTAGATCATGCCCATCATGACAGTGCGGCACGCTCGGCGGTGGCTCGAGCCCATCGAAGATCAAGTCCCTGCAGATGTCGGCCGTGAAGTTTAGGCTCAACCTCGACTCGACGGCCAGGGCGAAGCTTGATCTGCTCCAGATGGCTAAGAGAATTGCCCGCAGCGGCCGCCGAATCTTAAGATCTGTCCGGGAGAAAAGTCTCACCGACAGCGTTGTTGATTGAAGAAGCCATCGAGCCTATCGGTGATTTACGTGAGGAACTCTCAATGAAAGCACCAATGTCGGTGTCAAACCGCGGATCTCGGTAGGGGGTCCCGAACTGTGCGCCTAGGCGGATGGTAACAGAGACAAGGGACACGATGTTTTACCTGTGTTCGGGCCCTCTTGATGGAGGTAAAACCCTATGTCCCGCTTGATTAATATTGATGATATGGGTAGTACAAGAGTAGATCTACCACGAGATCAAGGAGGCTAAACCCTAGAAGCTAGCCTATGGTATGATTGTTGTAATGTATGTTGTGTCCTACGGACTAAAGCCCTCCGGTTTATATAGACACCGGAGAGGGCTAGGGTTACACAGAGTCGGTTACAATGGTAGGAAATCTACATATCCGTATCACCAAGCTTGCCTTCCACGCCAAGGAAAGTCCCATCCGGACACGGGACAGAGTCTTCAATCTTGTATCTTCGTAGTCTTGGAGTCCGGCGGACGATGATAGTACGGCTGTCCGGACACCCCCTAGTCCAGGACTCCCTCAGGGGTCGAGGAAATAATAAGGAAAAATTTCCATGTGATGCTCAACTCAAAATCCTACACCTACCAATCCCTTCGAGTGAAGCCATTGGAAATCTCATACAGTTCAGTCAAGTTCTTCAAGGATGAGACGCAGTTCTTCCGTCAATGATGACTTTGCTCGATCGGGAGTTAGGAATTCGCAAAGGCGAATTGCCTACACAAAGGAGGAACATGATAGCCCCGAGGACTTTGAGAGTCAAATTTCCGACCGTTGTTGTCTTGTGCGCCGCTGTCCCAAAATATCTTATCCACCTAACGGTCATATCATTGAAGGGCATTTATGTCTTATCATGTCGGGCTGCTCCTAGGCTATAAATAGCCGCCCCTACAACCACTAGCTAGTTGGCTGCTCCGAGAGAACTTGACACTTGTCATTTGAGAGCAACCCATCCTCCGAGGACTTTGAGCGAAAATCATCAAGTGAGGAAAATCCCAAAACCAAACCCCACAAACCCAAAGTGATTGAGCATCATCAAGAAATTGATCCCGCATGGATCCGACGCTTGTTACCTTTGAAGACTGTGCTTCTTCCAGACGGTTAGGCGTCAAGGTCTAGAGCATCCAAGAGGAATTGTGGATTGCCGAGTGACCAAGTCTGTGAAGGTTTGGAAGTCACCAAGACTTAACACGAGTGATTGGACGAGGCCTGCGTGGTCTTAGTTCAAGGAGAATACGGTGAGGACTGGGTGTCCCTGAGTTGCGCTCGAGATCGGGTGTCCGGACTGCGTGTCCTCGAAGTTTAAATACTCACCGCTTCCAACCAGACGATAATCGAGACAAGTAGCTTGAACTGGTTTACCAAATCATTGTCTTCACCAACTAATGGTTCTATTTCCTCAACCCTTTCACTTCCTCATTACCGTGTTGAATGTTTGTTCATATCGTGCTTGAAGACTTTGATCAAGACTTTCTCAAATTCCTCGCTCAATTTCTTCACTGCTTTGTCTTCATCTTGTTATCATGTGTTTACGCTTTCTGTACTCCGTGCTAGTCTTCATTTCATCATGATGACCATGCTTGTATCCTGTTATGCTTACTTCTGAGTACTTATTCCGCTTCTAGTAGTTCTTCAGTAAGGAATTTCTCACCGCAAATTCCTCGCTGAAGAATTCATAAAAATCGCCTATTCACCCCCCTCTAGTCGACATAACGCACTTTCAATTGGTATCAGAGCGAGGTACTCCCTTGTTCTATGTGATTTTGGTTTAACCGCCTAGAGTTTTAGTTATGTCGACCGCAGGTATGAAGAAAGTGACATGCCCTATCTTTGACGGTCATGACTATCCCAAGTGGAAGGCCATGATGAGGAAGCGCCCATGGCAAGGAACAGCGAGTGTGGACCGTCCATCGAGATTGGTCTTATCGATCTATGCAAGATGGCGGATGCTGATGATATTCGCAAGTACACTCGACTTGACATCATAGCGAAGGATATCATCTGCTCCTGCCTATCCAGAGATCAATCCGGGCAAATTATGCATCTTGGCAATTCGAAGCTCATCTGGGACCGAATCTCTGATGTCTATGAAGGTCAACGAACTCGTCATGATCCCTGGTTTGAGGACTTCAAGGAATCTCTCAAAACTATGACTTTCGAGCCAGAATCATCATCTTCTGCATCATGTCTCATGGCAAACGATGCTGAGGTAACCGAATGCTCCTCATCCGAGTCTTGTGATGATGACTCTGATAATGATGAATCTGATGATGATATTGAATCTTGTTATACCAAACTTGTTTGCATTGCCACTAAACAACAAACAGCTTTAGAACAAGTGCAAGATATGCTAGACAAAAGTGATGATATGCTGCGTAAAGAAATGGATCAGTCAAAAGCATTGGGTGAATGTCTTCAGAGAATTCACTCCAAGTTTGACGTCCTTCAAGATCAACATAATACCCTCTTGACTGATCATGAGAAGCTTTCCTCTGAATCTCTTCAAAGAAAGGAAGATCTTGAAAAGTTAAGAGTGTGTTATGAAGATCTTCAGAAGGAGCGCGATTCATTACTAACTCAGCAAATCAACGCTTCTCAGGAAGAATTTGTTCCTCCATGCTTAAAGTGCATTGAACGTGAATCTGCTAATTCTTCACCTGAATGTTCAAATGCTTCAACTGCTACAAATTCTACATCTGCCTCTTCTATCACTAATTCCTCATTTGAGGACATTGCTAGTATCACTGACAATGCAGGGCTGAAGGAATTGTACATGACAGCATGTACAAAAGCCTCAAAGGGCATCGACACTTTGTGATGTGCTTAAAAGCAGATCCTCAATGTAAACCCTAGGAAAGAGGGTATTGCCTTTGAGAAGAAACTCAATGCTGATGGAACATATTGAAGCCCGAGCAAGACCCCAAAACCTCATGGGTTGCTGCAAAGGGACCTCCAGCTTGATCCATCTAACTTATCCGGCTTTACATGTGAATCTCCTCATTCTTCCGATGAGTCATTTGACTCCAACTATAAACTATTCAAAATCGAATGGTGAAGTATTTGCTAGATATGTTGGCACTAATCGCAGAACGGTTCCCTATGAAGAAAATCTGGGTTCCCAAAAGTTATGTTGAAAGTCTTCAGGTGAATGTCCTCATGACACCACCTGTGAAGAATAGGAACCCCAGATCAAATTCTTCGTATGGATCATATTCCTCACATGGATCAAATTTCTCAAAAGGATCAAAGTCCTCATATGATTATCATCGTGCTAACAACTCTGTCTCGCAGGGTAGAGCTAAGGGCTATGAATATGTGCATTATTCTTCAAACCATTATGTTCATAAGTCCTCGAAGAATTACTCTCCTTATTCATATACTTACCCTAACCCTTATGTGAAACGAAACGGTTTGGCATCTTTCCCACCTTTCTCATATGGTGCTCGCAGAGTAATGAATTATTTGCCACCCCTCCAGATGTGGGTGGTGAAGAAAAAGAACTAATCTCGTCTGCAGGGTCAGGTCTCCAGACGTGCTTTAACGTCTGAAGAATTTGCTGGGGACCTAACAAATTGCCTGAAAGGACGCAGGCGAATCATGATGAGATGAACTTTCATTTCACACGTTTTCCTACTGCTATATCTGTTTACTGCTTGATGAAATTCATCTGATGAACTTGATATCATATTCTTCACAAGCATATGAGATTGTAAGCTACACTAATTCATCTGCAGGATGATCAACCCAAAACTACTGAATGGGTCCTCGATAGTGGATGTACGAATCACATGACTAGTGACAAGAATCTATTGATGGATGCTCCTTTAACAGCGTCACCTCTGAAGCATATCATCTTTGCTGACAAAGGCAAAAGTCAGGTATTGGGTCTTGGTAAGGTTGCGATCTCTAAAGATAAACACATGGACAAAGTCATGCTTGTTGAGTCCTTAGGATACAATCTCATGTCAGTCTCAATGCTTTGTGATCTTGATATGGTTGTTGTCTTTGGCAAGTATCGCTGTGTTGTGATTATGGAAGCTGACAATTCCAAAGTCTTCGAAGGCTTTAGGAGAGGAGATTTGTATATTGTTGATTTCTCTAGAGGACCACAACCAGCCGTGTGTTTACTTGCAAAAGCTTCAGAAGGCTGGCTATGGCATCGACGACTTGGTCACGCAGGCATGAGGAATTTGCACACGCTTGCAAAGAAGAAGCATGTCATCGGTATTGAGAATGTCAAATTCCTCAAGGATCACTTATGCGGAGCCTATGAAGCTGGAAAAATGACCAAGGCCAAGCATCCAGCGAAGACTATCATGACCACTACCCATCCATTAGAATTTCTTCACATGGACCTCTTCGGACCTAATCATTACTCAGCAGTCACTAATGATGCATCTCTATATGGTTTTTTCATTGTTGATGATTATTCTCGATATACATGGGTACACATTGTTACTTACAAACATGAAGTGCAGGAAATCTTCAAACGATTTTCCTCGAGGGCTTCAACCAACTTTGGTGTGAAGATCAAGCACATCAGAAGTGACAATGGAAATGAGTTCAAGAATTCCGGTCTTGATGCCTATCTTGATGAACTTGGTATTACTCATGAGTTATCCGCTCCCTATACTCCTCAAAGAAATGGCGTCGTGGAGCGCAAGAACAGAACTCTTGTTGAGATGGCTCGACTATGCTTGATGAATACAAAACGCCTCAAAGATTTTGGATTGATGCAATTGATACTGCGTGCCACATCATCAACAGAGTATATCTTCACAAATTCTTCAAGAAAACGGCCTATGAACTCCTCACTGACAAGAAACCCAATGTGAGTTATTTCAAAGTCTTCGGTGCTAAATGTTGGATTAGAGATCCTCACCACAACTCTAAATTTGCAACCAAAGCACATGAAGGTTTTATGCTTGGTTACGGAAGGACTCAGACACCTACAGAGTCTTCAACATTGTTCTTCACAAGATTGTCGACATGTAGATGTGCGGTTCGATGAAACTAATGGCTCGCAAAGAGAGCACCTACCTTCGTGTTAGTTGAACCAGCACCGAGGATGCTATCAAGCTCAAGGCAACCGAGGATGTCATTCCTCATCAAGAATCTGCTCAAGAATTCATTCCAGTTCATGAAGAACGCCGAGCTGATGCACTCAAGAACATGATGAGGAAAATGGTGTCAAGAAAATGCTGATCAAAATCCTCAACGACAACCAGCTCATCCTCGCTGCAAAAGAAGTGCAAGTGGATAAGATCATCGATGACATTAGCGCACCAGTCCTCTCACACGCCAAAAGCTTCACATTTATCTAACTTTTGTGGGCACTATGCTTTTGTCTCTATCACAGAGCCCACTAAGGTAGATGAAGCATTTCGAGCCGGAGTGGATTTAGGCTATGCAAGAAGAATTACATCAGTTCGAGCTTAACAATGTCCAGGAATTGGTTAATCGCCTGCATCCTCGCAAGCATAATATCATTGGCACAAAGTGGATCTACCGCAACAAGCAAGATGAAAATGGCCTTGTGGTGAGGAATAAGGCACGACTAGTAGCTCAAGGCTACACACAGGTTGAAGGAATTGATTTCGATGAAACTTTTGCACCTGTTGCTAGACTTGAGGCTATTCGCATATTACTTGCTTACGCTAACCATCATGATATCATCTTATATCAAATGGATGTGAAAAGTGCATTCCTCAATGGTAAGTGTCGTGGGAAACGAGCACCTATGGGGCAGGGCCCCTTTCGGTCCGGCAAGGGAGCGGAGAGCGCACGAAGAGCGGATCGAGGCGGAGCACGCGAGCGATTTTACCCAGCTTCGAAGCTCTCCGGAGAGATAATACTCCTACTGCTGCTTTGTGATTGTATTATGTTCTTGCTTGAGAGCGTGAGAGCGTTGTGGTTTCGAATGAGTCGAACCCCTTCTACATTGCGCATGGGCCTCCTTTTATAGGCTAAAGGGGTCACCGACAGGTGGCAACACAGTCAAGGGTACAAATGTAAAAAGGGTGGTTGGTACAACTGCTATCTACAGTGCACCCTACCTAACTCTGACGGCAGGGGACAAGAGCATTTAATGCCCGTCCGCATCGCCTAAACAAAGGCAGTAAAAGCGATCATAGGGCGCCACCGCTTGCCACGATGGCCTTCTCATCATCTCCACTTGCCACCTCGCACCGCTTGGCTGCACAGCTTCCCGCCACATGCGCCTGGAACGATCCTGCAGCGACACGTCGACGGATGCGCTCGAGCATGGGCGCAGAGTGGTGGCTTCGCCGCGGCAAGCGCCTTGCCGCGGTCGTTGTCTTGTCGCACCCAAAAGCTTGTCGCTCGTCTAGTCTTGCCGGGACGCGCGGCGCGTCGCGGCAAGTTCTTTGAAGTGCCTTGGTTGGCCTCCCCGGCAAGCTCCTCTTGCCGGGTCCTTCCCGGCAAGCTCCTCTTGCCGGGGGCTTGTCTCCTTAGTTAAAACACTTTGTTCTTGAATGGCATCAATAGGAACTACGGAAGATCTTGGCGGACACCAGGCAAGCCTTGCCGCTGACGCCATGATCGCCTGCGGCACAAGTTCGGGATACTAAGGTACCCCTACTTTAGTACACCGACAGAGCCCCGGCCCGGGCCATACACGGTGCCGAAGCGCTGTTGGGCCAGGCCCAAAACAGCACGGGCACACGCGCCCGGGTCCGCACCAAATCTAACTCAGATTCACCGCGCCTCCCATAATCGTGACGCCAAACGCGCGCCGTGGGAGAGATCGTGGGTGATTCTTTAATCGAAAAAGGCGAACGCTCGCCTCCTTCTTTATAAGCAGGGAAACAGGGTCGTTTCACCTTCGCCACTTGCGCTTGCTTCCTCGAAATCTGCCGCCCTCCGCTTCTCAAAGCCGAAGAGAGCAGCGCCCGCGCCGCCGCTGCCGCCACCAACGCCCGCTCTCCCCACCGCCACCGCCATGGTTCAAGACCGGAAGGGTGCGAAGTCAGCCGAGGCGCTGCGGCTTGAGGCGCTGCGCAAGGAGCGAGCACTCCCCCCCCCCCGAGCTCTCCGCGAAGGAGCTGCGGGAGTGGTTCTATCTCTTTTGGTCGACGGAGACACGAGCGCATCCGCGCACGCAGGTACTCTCTGCCGAAGCTTCTACTTCAAAGCGGTGTCCAAAAGGATACTACTTCTTTCCATTGTTCTTCTATTGCGGGCTCTGCCCGCCCTTTTTTGATTTCTTCTGTGATATCATGAATACCTACGGGTTTCATCTCCTTGACTTCACCCCCAACGCCGTTCTGACCATGGCGGTTTTCGCACATCTCTGCGAGAACTTCGTTGGAATCCACCAAAATGTTGCCCTTTTTCGCCATTACTTCATGCCCCGGGCCGAGAAGGGAGAGCCCTTAGCTGGCGTGATCGCCCGGATCTCGAGAGTCGGCATTAAGGAAGTCTATCTGGAGGGGGAGCTCCGCAGCAAATGGGAGGAGTGGAGAGCGGAGTGGTGTTGGATTGTTGATGAGAACCCGCATCCATTCACCAATTTACGCCAAGCCCGAGTAGTGCGCGGTGGCGATTGGAGCGCCTTGGCGGCGGACGATGCCAGATTGAAGATCGCCACCACCCGGATCTTGCGGCTCAGGCTTGATGGGCTCACAGTGGGGGCTGTTGGCGCGGACTTTCTTCGCCGCCGCATCGCCCCTCTGCAGGAGAGGGGGAGGCCCACCTGGCTATTCGGGGGTCCGGCGGATATCATGAGGCTGCGCCCGGGCCTCAATTTTAACTTCACTGTTCTGGAGTTTTACGGGACGCTCAAGGAATTGTTCAAGCACGACCCCAACCATCCCGAGTGGTTCAGGCTGCCGCAGGCATCGCCCGCCAGTAATAACTCCCAGCTCGACCGCATCCGCGTAATGATGCCAGAGTGCGACTCGCATGGGATTATCCCAACTTGGCAGAGCCCGCCGACGACGCCGTGCAGCAATTCTTCGACGACTTGGTGGAGGTGGCGGTCCGTGCCGACGAAAGCGAGGCTTTCACCCGTGACACCACCGGATGATGAGATGCGGCGACGCCACCAGGGCGGAGGCGGCGGGGCTGCTATTGGCGAAGTTTAGGTTTACTTTTGAGGAGGCAGAGGCAGCCGAGGCGGCAAGCCTTGCCGACCGAGAGGATCTTGGCGGGAGGTCGCTGGCAGGGAGAGCCCGGTCAAGCGAAGCGAAGCTGCCGGGGCGCGAAGTGGCCAGCCGTCTTCAAGCAACTTGCCGCAGACGGAGCCCTCAGCAGCAGCCCCCACTCAATTAAGAAGGCGCCCGCAGGACCGGAGACACAACAGGCGGCAGACGGGCTAACAGCCGCCAAGGCCATGGACACGCCCATCAAGCCAAGCACTGCTGCCACGGAGCATCTCACGCCGCACCGCAACTGGGCGGGTCTTCGGCTGCTGCTTCCGATCTTGCCGCAGCTCCCGCTAAGCGCCCAAGGGAGCCTACCTCCCGCCTCGCAGACCGAAGGGTACTAGATTTTGATCTCTCCGCCAGCTTCGACGAGGAGGAAGAAGAGGAGGACGAGTAAGTCTTTTCTTTTGTTGTACTTATGGTTCTTCAATTTTGTTGTTTCTTGTCTTGTTTCGACCGCTTTCTTGAACCTTGTTCCTTTCCGGACTCGCCCGAGAGCGCGAAGAGGGCTAAGGTCCCCGTGGTTGTCATCGAGGACGCATCCTATCGTGGCAACAGAGGACGCATCCGAGACCACCTTGTCAGACCCGGCAATCTCTCCCCGAAGCAGCCCCCAGCGTAAGTTCATAATTTTGCTTCACGCTGTCAAAGCGCATGGGTGTTCTTTTTTCCATCGATATCTTGATTATTGGTTTGCTTGTGTAGGAGGAGAACAGCCCATCAGAACAACCGAAGCCGCCCCGAGGTGCTATCTGCCGACCACGCCGCCAAGGGTGACTCCCGCAAGGAGCGCCTCCGCAAGGAAGAGGTCCCGACAAGGAGGAGTCTTCGCAAGGGGCAGTACCAGCACCCTCGGTGGTGGAGCCCATGACCGTGGATCCCAAAGACTGTAATTTCCTTGCTTGAAACTTCCCTTGGATTCTTCTTCTTCTGATCTTCTTTTTTGGATATTTGCTTGACTTTTTCTCCCTCTTCCTATCTTCAGATCCTCCCTCCTCGGAGCCGATGGAGACCAACGCCACCGGCGAGGAGAACGTGCGCGGCAATACTGATGATGCCGCTGCTACTGAAGAAGAGGCCGGCGCTGATGATCCTGCCAAAGAAGAGGCCGCCAGGGCCGCTGGCGCAGGAGCTGGCGAGGGATCCGGCGATTGTACTGACGATCCGGGGGCCGCAGGAGCACAAGGCGCTACGCCGACCGCCGATCCCTCTGCCGCTGATGCGCCACCGGGCTCCGAAGAGCCCCAGCCCGGCGCCTACTTGAAGGCCGGCAAGGGTGTCTTCATCAAGCTTCCCTGGGCGTCGAGCTCCAGGGCGCCGGTTGAAGGAGAGGCATTTGACGGGGAGGTGCTTACCTCCACCGGGCTGACAGTGGTTGACGCGCCAAGCAGCAGCAGCGGCGAGTCCGAGGAGGAGCAGCTGCTCCGGAAGCTGGTGTCACTCTACCGCGCTCGACAAGCAAAACTGGAGTCCCGAGAAGCGCTTGTCGCGCAAGCGGGAGTAGACATAGAGAAGCATGCGGAGGAGCCCAGAGTCAAGAACCAAGAGGCCCTCCGTCCATTGCAAAGGAGAGGGCGAGCTTGTCGAGGCGCGGAAGGCTTTCATCCTCGAGAAAGCGGTCAAGAGCAACAGCGGCTTGCCGCCGAGGAGCTATCCGTGCGGGAAGGCGAGCTGACGCAGAAGAAGGTCAACTTGGACAGCTATGAGGAGGAGCTCGCTGCACGTGAGGAGACACTTGGCGGGGCTCTCAAGGAAGCGAAGGATGTTGCAGCAGCTGCCGAGGCCGCCAAGAAGGAGCTGGAGGTGAGGGTGACGGAGCTAGAAGCCACCCTCAAGGCAAAGAACGAAGAGCTTGCCGCGCTTCAGCGCGAGCGCGAGAAGGACGCCCTTGCCCATGGTGAGCTGTAGGGTCGTCTCTCTGAGAAGGGCAGGGAGCTGAATGCCGCCAAGGACGCCAATGCCGATCTCGAGCTGAAGCTGGCCACGTTGACGGAAACGCTGGACGGCGCCAAGAAGCGGGAGGAGGACTTGAAGCAGGAGATCAAGGCCAATGAGGCGCTGCTGACGAGGGCCGCCGAAACCCAGAACACCTTCAGGGCTACTGTGGAGCTGTGGACGGAGGGCCTCGTCAACATCGCCACAGTCATCGACGAGGAGCTAGCGCAGCTGGAATTGGAGGGCTTCGGGTACTCTTCTGATGAGAACCTCTAGCCCAGCGCCAAGCTCACTCTGTTCTTCAAGGGCGTGGCGACGGCTCTCCAGCAACTCCGGGAAAGGATCCCAAGGCAGTGGTCGACGAAGTCGCATAATCTGCGCCAGAGTCTTGGAGAAGGTGTTGGTGAAGGTGCTCTTCCGCAATCCGCCTCAACCTCACCAACGCCCTCAAGAAGCTGCCGGCGCGGTGCCGATCTTGAAGAGTTTCAGGCCCTTGTCGCACCCATCGTGGACAAGGTGAATGAAGTCGAGGGTCGACGGTGATCGCGTAGACTAGGCCGCCTTTTTCCTCCTTTTTCTTGCCGCTGCCAGATATGTCACAGGAACAATCTATTAGAGCGCGGCAAGTCATTTTTGTAATATAATTTTATCTTGGACAGTATTTTCTATGTTATTTCCTTTACTTGATTCCCTCCTTTGTATGTTTTTACCCTGCGCTTTTTGGGAACTTGCCGGCGCAGGCACCCTTGCCGCGAGCGCTGAGTGCGGAATATCGCAGATCTGGTTGGCGGTGTTGCTCCGCAAGAAACCTTGCCGCAACTAGTCGCGCAGACACTTAAGTTGTTGAGCGGACTCGAAACAAAGTAAGGGCGCAACTAGCCACGAGTTGGTTCCTCCGCGCATGGGTTTTCCATACAAAGCACGGTCGTTCAAGGAAGATAACTTAGAATTTTTTTAAAACTGATTGTGCTCAAACTTTGGCAACTTAGCTTTTCTGTCGTCTACTTCCCGGCAAGGCTATAATTCTTTGAACGACGCCTGGTCCACACCATTATCTTCTCCTCCCCCCGGTGAACTTGTGGGCGCAGGAACCTTCTTTTTGAGAAAAAGAAAGAAGAGAAAATAAAGATATGGAGCCTTAAGGCTCGTTACTGCTTACCGGGGGCTAGTGCTGCACAAAATGTCAGATAATACATGCAGAAAAGAAAAAGGCATGAAATTTGACAAGATGTGCGAAGCACACGAGCTTTATTTATGCACGGGATCTGCGCCCGGCTTTGTACAAAGGGTTACATGCAACAGCGACAAGGCTTGTACAAAAGGTGGTTGTCGGAACAGGTTCCGGCAATCGCACCTTATGGGTAAAACTTACGAAGATGCTCAATGTTCCAGGAGTTGCTCACCGGAAAGCCATCTTCGGTCTCAAATGACAGCGCCAGCCTAGTGACTCGCTTTACCCGATAAGGGCCTTCCCACTTCAAGGCCAACTTGTTGGAATTCTTGGCGGATTGAACGCTACCAAGAACAAGGTCGCCTTCCTCGAGACTTCGCCATTGACTTTGCGGCTATGGTAGCGCGCAAAGCTTGCTCGATATCGAGCAGCTCAGATAGCAGCTCAAGACGATCTTCCTCAAGGAGCAGTAGCGTCATCTTGTCGCAGATTGCTCTTGCTCAAGCTCATCATAAGCGAGCACTCGAGGTTATCCGTGACCACGAGTTCCGTGGGGAGAACTGCCTCGCTCCATAGACTAGAGCAAAGGTGTCCGCCGCTGGCTCGATTTGGCGCCGCCCCGACCGACCAAAGAACCACCGGCAGCTCCTCGATCCAATTCCTTCCGCACTTGTGTAGCCCGTCGAAAGTTCGGTTCGAGCCCGCGCAGCACTTCAGCGTTGCCCTCTCCGCTGACCGCTGCTCCTCGGGTGAGCAATGGGTTAAGCAGAACCTTTGCGCCAAGATCTTGGACGACTACATGAAGGTGCGGTTTCGTGAATTGTGTGCCATTGTCGGTGATGATCCCGTTAGGGACTCCAAACGGCAAACAATTGACCTAAAGAACTTGATCGCCGACCGTTGTCACCTTCCTCATCGCTTCCACTTCCGCCACTTCGTGAACTTGTCGATTGCCACGCATAAGTACTCAAAGCCCCGACAGCTCGGGAAAGGGGCCAAGGATGTCGAGCCCCTGCATCAAAATGGCCGGGATAAAGGGATCGTCTGGAGAGCTTGAGCTGGTTGATGTATCTACTTGAGTGGAACTGCACGCTTCACACTTGGTTACTTGTGCAGTTGCATCTCGAGGGCTGTTGGCCAAAAGAAACCTTGCCGAAAGCTTTGCGGCAAGTGCTTTGCGCCAATGTGGTGACCACATATGCCTCCATGTATCTCCGCCAACAGCTTCATCCATCTTCCCGGTAATTCACTTCAATTTCACTCGTTGAATCTTCTTCAGACAAGATGTCGTCGATAAACCGGTACATACTTGATTGCCGGGCTACTCTCTCCGCTTCTTCTTGCTCTTGGGAAGTTCTCCTGTTTGAAGGAAACGGACAATGTGCTGCGCCCATGCCGGAGCTTGTGGCTCAACAACAAGGACCAAAGGCGAATGTTGCCAAGGAACATCCGCTTACGGCAAGAACTCGCGGTTCAACCAGAGCTTGATGTTCCCCGCAAGCTTGCCGAGCAAAACTTGTCGGGAGCGTCTCGCTTCAACGGAACAAACCTTAGGGCTTGTCGGAGCAGATCGCCTCAAGACTCTTGGTGTTGATCTTGGGGACTTTCTTGGCGGCGGCTTCGGGGAGCTCAGCCGGAAAGTAGTCACCGGAAATCAACTTCCTCTTCTTGATCTGTCCAGTTGATGGTATCACAGATGGTTGAGTCAGCCTGAGCACAAAGATCCCTGGTTGCACATGTAACTTTAATGCAGCGCATTTTGACAGGCCATCGGCAACATCGTTCTGGGCTCTTGGAACATGTTCCATCTGCAGGCCGTCAAAATGCTCTTCCAACTTTCTCACTTCATCAATGTAAGCTTCCATCAACGGACTCTGATAATCTTTGTTCACTTGGCGGACGACAAGCTGCGAGTCACCCCTGACAATAAGTTTCTTGATCCCAAGATCTGCCGCGATCCTAAGTCCGGCAAGCAAATCTTCATACTCTGCAGTATTGTTTGTCGCTTGCTCCTTGGGAAAGTGCATCCGATCACGACTTGAGGTGCTCTCCGGTGGGTGCGACAAGCAACACGCCAAGACCCGGCGCCTTGCAGCGAGAAGGCACCATCAAAGTACATGATCCATTCTTTGCTTGCTTCCTTGACGGGATGCTCGTCTCTGGAGTCTCTTCATCGGTGTTGGCGCCCATTACGCTATAAATTCTGCCAATGCTCGGCTCGATAGTTGAAGTACTTTCAAACTTGAGGCCAAAGCTTGACAATTTGAGTGCCCACTCGACAATCCTGCCTGTTGCTTCGGATTCTCGCAATATCCTCTTCAACGGAAAGCGAGTGACAATCTGTAATCTCATGTGCTTGAAAGTAATGGCGCGAGATTTCTCGAGGCCATGAGAAGGCCGAAAAGCAACTTCGACACCAGAGTACCTTGATCTAGCCCCTCTGTATGGGAACCGACAAAAGTAAACCGGGCGCTGCACCATTTTCTTCGCTTTCTTCTTGTGGCTGCACAGATCCATCCTTGTCGGGACCAGAGCTTGTCGGGGATCCCCGCTTGTCATTGGATGTGCTTGCCATGCTGTTGGCTCATCGTCGCCTCCCTCTCCGCTATTAACGCAGCACTAACCACTTGATTGGTTGCCGCTAGATACAAAGAACTTCTCTTGTGGCTTAGGTGCGATAAGTATTGGAGTGGAGGACAGATATCTCTTCAAGCCTCGCAGCGCAGCCTCCGCTTCGGAGTCCATTTCATTGACCTGCCTTTTTCAAAATTTTGAAAATGGCAGGGCGCCGCCATCGACTTAGAGATGAACTCGCCGAGAGCAGCTACGCAGCCGCAAGCCTTCGTACATCCTTGACGCGCTTCGGTGCTTCGATCTGCTCAATGGCCTTGATCTTGTCGGGGTTGGCTTCGATCCCCCGCTGACACATAAAGAACCCGAGAAGCTTGCCGGAAGGGACTCCAAACACGCACTTCTCGGGGTTGAGTTTGAGATTGATCTTGCGCAGATTTGCAAAGGTCTCGTCCAAATCTTGAATTAGAGTTGCTCTGTCTTTGCTCTTGACCACTATGTCATCCATGTAAGCCTCTACATTTCTGTGCAACTGTGGCTCAAAAGCTTCGTGAACTACCCTTGCAAATGTTGAACCGGCATTCTTTAGTCCAAAAGGCATCCGCACAAAGCAGTATGTGCCACATGGAGTAATGAATGCGGTTTTCTCTTCATCCTCTTCTGCCATGAAGATCGATGATATCCTGAATATGCATCAAGAAATGAAAGCAGATCACATGCCGCCGTGGAGTCGATAATCTGGTCAATGCGCGCAAGGGAAATGGATCTTTGGGACAAGCTTTATTAACATCGGTGAAGTCAATACAAAGCCTCCATTTTTCGCTCGCCTTGCGCACGACTACAGGATTGGCCAGCCACGTTGGATGGAGCACTCCTCTGACCAGGCCTGCTGCTTCCAACTTCTTGATCTCTTCTGCAATGAATTCTTGGCGCTCTACTGCTTGTTTTCTGACTTACTGCTTGATGGGCCGCACGTGAGGATATACGGCAAGGTGGTGCTGAATTACTTTCCTGGGAACACCGGGAATGTCGGATGGTTGCCATGCAAACACATCAACATTCGCCCGCAGGAAAGCAACGAGCGCGCTTTCCTATTTAGGATCTAGCGTGGCACTGATGGTGAAGGTACCACCAGTGCCGTCCTCCTTGGCGGCAACTTTCTTGGTCTCTGGCGGAGCTGCCTTTGCCTTCTTACACTTGCCGATGGAGCTCGATGGTGCGTCCTCGACGGTAGCGGAGCACTCCAAAGAGGTGCGCTTGCCGGAGTGGGCATCAGAGCTCTTGCCGGACTTGGTCTTCTTCTTCCCCCCGGGAGCTTCAGCGGCAAGTGGTTTGTGATCTGCTGCGGGTGCTGCCTCCCGGTAGATCTTGTCAGTGCAGATAAGGGCATCTTTCTTGTCGCCAGGGACAGAGATGACACTTATCGGACTTGGCATCTTGAGCACATTGTAAGCATAGTGAGAGGCTGCCATGAACTTGGTGAGCGCTGGACGGCCGAGTATCCCATTGTAAGGCAATGGGAAATCAGCAACGTCAAAGGTAACTCTCTCTGTCCTGAAATTCAGCTCGCTGCCAAATGTCACTGGCAACGTGATCTTCCCCTTTGGCTTGCTCCTTCCCGGATTGATTCCTTGGAAAGTACCAGTCTCTTCGAGCTCGCTGTCGGGGATCTAGAGCTTCTGGAGTACCGCGGAGGAGATCAGATTCAAGCCGGCCCCACCGTCAACTAGCATCTTTGTGACCTTGAGGTTGCGGATAGTTGGTGAAACCAACATCGGCAAGCACCTGACCGCAGTGATGCGGTCAGGGTGGTCCTCAATGTCAAAGATGATAGGCGTGCTGGACCATTTCAGGGGCTTGCGAGACTCAACTGATGGTTCTGCTGCATTAACTTCTCGCATCCACTGTTTGAGCTGGCGGTCCAAGATATGCAGAGAAGCACCACCGTCAACGCACAAAACCTCTGTTGCTTTCTGAAACTCCTGCTCGTCGGCCTCATCCTCATCCATCTCTTCATCTTCGTCTTCGTCTTCATCCTTGTCGCGGCCGCGGGGAGGCCTGTCTCCTTGCCGCTGCTTGGCCTTGCCGCGACGCCCTCCCCGGCAGAGACGCTTCTTGCCAGATCCTCCACCACCTTCTTGGGCCTTCTCCTTGTCGCGTCGTTCGTATTCAGCTTTCTGTAGTTCAACAAGTTGCTCAACTTTCTTGCAGGTCTGGAGATCATGGCCCTTGGTGCGATGGATCTTGCAAGATCGCTGCCGGAGCCATCTCGCTTGTCGGCAGCCACCACAGCCTCTCCGAGTTACCAGCTTTGGCCTTTCGGCGCCTCCTCCGCTTCGGACTGCTCGACAACTAGCACATCTTTAGCTTTCCTCTTCTGTTGTTTCGCCTCCGATTTTTCCTTGCCGGGCGGCATCCTCACCGCGAGACCCTTCGCTCCTGCATTCTCTCCGGGAGTTTCCTCCCTTCAAAGACGCGCTTTTTGTCAACAGGGCATATAGCTCGCCGACATCTCTCGATCTTGCACATCGCCATCTCCTCCTCATCCTGCGATACGCATGTTACGATGGAATGCGCCGATAATCTGCGGCAGGGTGGACGTGCGGGATGTTGCGCTGCACTTGGCTGAATCTCTCAATATACTTGCGCTAGGGCTCTCCTTCCTTCCGGGCGGCAGATGAAGATCGCTTCGCCATGGGGCTTGTGGCCGCCTGTGAAGGCGCCGACAAACTGATGGCACAGATCCGCCCATGAGGAGATGGAGTTGTCCGGCAAGTGCATAGGCCAGGATCTGACGTTAGGCTTGAGCACCAGCGGGAAGTAGTTGGCAATGATCTTCTCGTCGCGCCCCCCGGCAGCTTGCACCGCAATGGTGTAGATGCTGAGGAACTCCGACGGATGCAACCTGCCATCATACTTCTCCGGTACATCTGGCTTAAATTTCTTTGTGCTGGTCCACTGGACTTGCCACAGCTCACGAGTGAACGCAGGGCAACCTACCGCGTACGGCAAGTCGCCTGGTTCCCCTAGCGCATGCATGTCAACAGCGGGCCCAACGCGCTGGTCTGATTGACGCCGCGCTTCTCTCCGACGCTCGATGTGGGTGCGAGCGTCTTCGTGTTGTCGTTCTTGAAGAACTTGGCGTTGATCGCGACGAGCTCGTGGATCTGATGACACCGTGGAGTCGGTGTCGTGGTTGATCCGGCGAGTCGGCGATCTTGGCCTTCGGGGCGGGGAGTGCATGGTGGTTGCACCCCCACCGGTCTTGTCGCCATCGGCTCGCGTTCGACAATCTTGCCGCGGCTGTGATGTAGCTGGCTGCCGTGGAGTGTCGCCGTTGGCGAAGCCGATGAGGCTCTGTATAGTGGCCCTCCTACCGTCGATCTTGTCCGTCGTCGGAGGATAGTCTAGGAGCAGTTGAGCTCGAGCCAATGCTTCTTCTGGAGTCTTCGGCGGCGGCGGTGAGCGGCGCGAGGAGCGGGATATGCTCGGACTTCCAACTGGGTTGGAAGGAGCAGTACCCCGTCCAGGCGACCGTACCTCACTCGTGCCGGCATGCTGGTGCGCATGCTGGTCTTGAACGCCCCGAGATCCACTAACTTGGCCTTGTTCTAATGCAAGTACGGTGCTGCGAGCACCATGACGTTGTCGATCCCTCTCCTCCTGAGATGGGCGCGGTGCGTGTACGGACGCTGAAGTTTGCGGGGCCTTGTCCTTGGATCTGGTAACGACGTGAGCTCCCTCGTCGGCGCCCGCTCCTCCGCCGGCGTCCACCCCACCACCCGTTTGCTCCGATGGTGGTGGGATCGACGTGGACGGAGCAGCCACCCCCAAAGTCTTCTTCTTCGGTGGCATGTCGATGAAGATGATGATGGACTGGCTCGCGTGAACGCCGGATCGGGTTCACACAAGCTCGACGCCCCCCTACCTGGCGCACCAAAGATGTCGTGGGAAACGAGCACCTATGGGGCAGGGCCCCTTTCGGTCCGGCAAGGGAGCGGAGAGCGCACGAAGAGCGGATCGAGGCGGAGCACGCGAGCGATTTTACCCAGCTTCGGAGCTCTCCATAGAGATAATACTCCTACTGCTGCTTTGTGATTGTATTCTGTTCTTGCTTGAGAGCGTGAGAGCGTTGTGGTTTCGAATGAGTCAAACCCCTTCTACGTTGCGCATGGGCCTCCTTTTATAGGCTAAACGGGTCACCGACAGGTGGCAACGCAGTCAAGGGTACAAATGTAAAAAGGGTGGTTGGTACAACTGCTATCTACAGTGCACCCTACCTAACTCTGACAGCAGGGGACAAGAGCATTTAATGCCCGTCCGCATCGCCTAAACAGTGCAGAAAAGCGACCGTTAGGGGCGCCACCGCTTGCCACGATGGCCTTCTCGTCATCTCCACTTGCCACCTCGCACCGCTTGGCTACACAGCTTCCCGACACGTGCGCCTGGAACGATCCTGTAGCGACATGTCGACGGATGCGCTGGAGCATGGACGCAGAGTGGTGGCTTCGCCGCGGCAAGCGCCTTGCCGCGGTCGTTGTCTTGCCGCACCCGAAAGCTTGTCGCTCGTCTGGTCTTGCCGGGACGCACGGCGTGTCGCGGCAAGTTCTTTGAAGTGCCTTGGTTGGCCTCCCCGGCAAGCTCCTCTTGCCGGGACCTTGTCCTTCCCGGCAAGCTCCTCTTGCCGGGGGCTTGTCTCCTCAGTTAAAACACTTTGTTCTTGAATGGCATCAATAGGAACTACAGAAGATCTTGGCGGACACCCGGCAAGCCTTTCCGCGGGACGCTGCGACTGCCCGTGCACAAGTTCGGGATACTAAGGTACCCCTACTTTAGTACACCGACAGGAAGCTTGAGGAAGAAGTATATGTTGCTCAACCCCCAGGTTTTGAAGATCCAAAGAATCCTAACAAAGTCTTTAGACTCAATAAGGCCCTCTATGGCCTCAAGCAAGCCCCTCGGGCGTGGTATGATACATTGAAGGAATTCTTTACTAAATCTTATGATGGTGAACTGTTTGTGTGCCAAATATGTGTTGATGATATTATCTTTGGCTGTACTGACCAACGTTATAGTGATGAATTTGCCTATATGATGAGTGAAGAATATCAAATGTCTATGATGGGAGAGTTGAAATTCTTCTTAGGTCTTCAAATCCGTCAAGCAAGAATGGCATATTCATATCTCGGAGAAATACCTCAAAGATGTCTTGAGGAAATTCGCATGCAAGATTGCAAAGGCGTCAAAATTCCTATGCCCACAAATGGCCATCTATGCAATCGATGAAAATGGTATTGACTTGATCATAAGGTATACCGCTCCATGATTGGTTCTTTATTGTACTTATGTGCATCTAGGCCAGATATAATGCTTAGTGTTTGCATGTGTGCCCGATTTCAAGCTGCAGAAGGAATCACACCATAAGGCTGTGAAGCATATTCTTCGATATCTAGCTCACACACCAACACTAGGATTATGGTACCCCAAGGGCTCGCTTTTGATCTCATTGGATATTCTCGACTCGACTATGCTTTGGTGATCGTGTGGACCGCAAGTCAACTTCGGCACTTGTCATTTCCTCGGACGATCTTTGGTCTGTTGGTCCTCGAAGAAAGCAGAATGCGTATCACCGTCTCATCGCTGAAGCTGAATACATTGCTGCTGGCTCATCTTTGTGCTCAACTGCTTTGGATGAAGCAAACCCTCAAGGACTATGGCGTCAACGTGAAGAATGTGCCTCTCCTCTGCGACGATGAGAGTGCCATCAAAATTGCTCACAACCCAGTTCAGCACTCAAAGACAAAGCACATTCAGATTCGTCATCATTTTCTTCGTGATCATGTGTTGAAGGGCGACATCTCCATCGAGCATGTGAAGACTGAAGAACAGCTAGCTGATATCTTCACCAAGCCCTTGGATGAAAAGAGATTTAGCAAGTTGCGGTGTGAGCTAAATATCTTAGAATCTTCGAATGTTCTTTGAAAAGGACACACATCCTAACACTTATGCAAAATTGATGACTTAGATGTGCAACACATGAAGAAACGTTTTTCTTCAATCAATGAAGAATAACACTCTAAGCGTGAAGAAATTAATGAAGAATTTGATTCTCAGAACCCTACGACAATTGTATGCGGTGTCTGAAATCATCATTCTTATACGGTAGGTTACGCCACCACAAGAAGTTGAAAATCTTCAATTTGAGTTTTTCCTCATTTTTGAAATTCTTCAGTTTTTGAAATTCTTCAACTTTGCAAAATCTTCACTGTTTCCGTCGTTTTTCTTCATTGGCTATATACATATATATGAGTTTATGTCCTCTACAGCATTCACTTATTGCTATTTCTTCAAGCTGTGTTTTCTACTAAGTGAATGTGATCGGACCCTACCCCCTCTATGCTATACTCAACCCAATCTATTCACAAATTCTTCATGTGCATTCTATTTGAAACTCGTTCAAAGTCTTCACTGTGTCCTTGTCAGCTGAAGAAATTGTGAACGAAACTTGAAAACAAATCTTATCCAGATTTTCGGTTTTACCGCTCAAACCGTTCCGCATCCCACGATGCATTATTATAATCACCCATGATCTTACACGATCTCATCTGCACAGTACGTGGGTGACACATGTCGCGTGAAGGAGAAAGGGCAGGGGCATGTTCGTCCCAAAATCTTCGGGCGAACAGTTTATACCGTGGCTATAAATACCCCTCTCCCCTTCCTCACTTCATTTACTCCGCTCGGTCGCTCTCTCTCGCTCGAGCTCCTCAAACCCTAGTGCCGCCGCTACTCCATCGTCGCCGGTGAGGAAGAGCTTCGCTGCCTCACCTCGTTGCCGTCGTACTCGCGCCGGCTGCGGAAATCTTCACTCCGCCGCCGCCGTAGCTGTCTCCCTCTGCCAAGTTAGGGCGCGGGAGATCGAACCGGACGAACTTCACATCTGTTCATATCGGTTAAATCGTGTTCTTGATTCGGGTAATTAAAAGTTACTTTTATTACTCACTTTGATTCTCAAGTTTTCCTGAAAATCTTCAAAGGTGTTTTATTCTTCAAATCTTCACACATCTGAACACCTCACTTACTGTATGCTCTTGATCCATTTCTCTAAGCACTCATTTTCTTCAAGATTTCTCAATTGTGCAGATTTTCGATCTGTACAACTCTGGAACCTAAGACAAGAACCTTAGTGAAATTCCTCAAAGCTCAACTGGTCAAATTCCTCAAAACTTGTCTTTTTGAAAAACCTTCTGAGAACGCATATGACCTCTCCAAATTCCTCGCACCTACACTGCTCACACGGTACTCATGTCCATTCGCTGAATCACTAGGTTCTCATCAACTTAACTCATTTGCAGCGTTCCTCGAAGAAAAACTGCATACTTCTTCAGAGTGTTCAATTGTTCAAATTCCTCATCTGAAAAATATGTCTGAAGGAAAGAGACCGCAGAAAGGAGGAAAGAAACCTGAGGTCATGACTGCTTTCGAGATCCCTGATGAAATATACAAGGATTATTGCACACGTGATGAAGCCAAGTTTGGCAAAGAGAACAAAAATCAGCGCAAAGTGCGCATTCAGAGGATTGAACGAAGATGGGCACGAGAATCGAGGGAATATCGATATGTTACTCCAAAGTACATGAAGAAATTCGCTTTAAATCCTCCATGCCCAAGAGCTCCATTGGCACCTGGCCAAGTAGCTGATCCCACCAGCATCAAGCGTGGCGAGGACTTTCCTGAAGAGTGGGCTAGGCGCCAAGCAAAATTGGCAAGACAAGCCAAGGAGGCAGTGAGGCAATTCAATGAGGATTCTGCCGCTGCTGCTGCTGAGACCTCGGTTAAACCGAGGAAATCCATGCCTAAGAAGCCTGCTCGCAAGCCCAGTGCTTCACCGACAGCACCCTCACGGCCAAGTTCCTCAGCTATGCCCTCACGACAAATTCCTCAGACTGCTACTGCTCCACCAAAGTCCTCAACTCCTGTGCATCTGGCTACATGCCAAAGGACTACTGGTTTTTCAATTGCTTCGGGTGTCTCAGCAAGTTCCTCAGCTGCACCGATGTCCTCATCAGGCCCCACACTATTGAAGACTAAAGCAACAGATGGACGCGGTCCTCGGCCAAGTCCAAGGAAGAAACAGGTTGCATTCCAAGTGCCCTCTGATGATGAAGCTTCTGATGAAGAACTTGCAGAAATCATCAGAGACAGACAAGCAAAGGCCGCTAGAGCCAAAGGCACATCTGTGCCACTGCTTTTGGATCCGAGGAAAATCCTCGATTACATTGACCTATGGCACAAGGATCCAAACACTCCAATGCCTGATCTACCTCTGACTCCCGGTCAAAGTCACATGCTGACCCATTTCATCTCTCAAGAGAAATGGAAGTTTGAAAAGGCTCGTGAAATCAAGAAGGCTCAATACAGGAAGGAGAAGCTCCTGAAGAAGAATGTTGTCAGAATGACACCTGAGGAACTTCTCAAGGCTCAATCTGAAATCCAAGCCCTCAGCAAAGACTTCGATGCAAACAATGCTGATTGGCAAGGAGCCAAAGTGAGATTCGTCAACCTGACGAAGAAAATGTCAACTGTTGCAGCCCCATCGCAACAAGAAAATCCTCAGGCTGCAGACTCTGCTCAGCCTGTTGAAGAAAATGCCAAGACCGCTGATGACTTTCAGCCTGCTGATGAAAATGTAAGTTCCAAGGCTGATGACTCCATCCCAGCCGCTGAAGAAATTGCCAGGGCATCCACTAGTGGTGCGCCTGAAGAAACTGAAGATATCAGGGCAATTGCATCAGTTGCGCCTGAAGAAAATCAACCAAAGTCCTCAGCTCCTCCCGCACCTACGCCAACTCCTATTCTTCCTTCTACCTATGAAGTGAAGAAGACAAAGGCTGCAGAGCGAGCTGCAGTGAAGAAAAGGAAGGCATCAACTGCGTCAAATTCTTCGGCTGCGAAGAAAATGAAGCCAATGACCAGCTCTCTTGAAAATCCTATTGATGCCGTTCCGATTTCCTCCATGTCATCAAAGGAAATTGTTCCTTATGGAGAAGACTACAAGATCCCAAGCGGATCTGATGAAGAAAATCATCCTGCTGCTACGTCAGAGCAGCTTGATGAAGAAATTGAAGTGGAAGCATTCCCTTCAACGCCCGTCGTTTCCTCACCTATGCCTCAGTTCATAGCTGAAGAGGCTGGTGTCGAGGAAATTGAAAATGAAGATGAAGATGTGGATATTGGATGCACTACACCAGTGATGAATGATGACTTTTGGGAAAGTCAGCATCCCAATATTCCTCCATTCACACTGATCCAACAGATTCCTCAATCCTCGGCAACCACAGTTCAGATGGGCTCTGAAGAAACTCATCCCACTCCTTCTGTTCATGAAGAAATTCCAGCCGCTAGTCTTTGAAGAACCTCTGTTATTCTTGATCCTCAAGTTGCACAAGAAGAGGAACTAGAAATTCCTCACTGAAGTACTGAGCTCGCGATTCCTGAGGTTGTGCTGCAAATCACTGACACTCCTCTGCTCAAGCCGAAGAATCCGTTCTCAAGCAAGCAAAAATTCAAGGCTGAAGACTTCTTTTCTGAGCATGTGTTCTTCACTGATTACAACCCATATGACTCTGCTCGCATAAGGAAGAGGCGTTTCTGGACTGCTAGTCAAGCCAACTTCTATTCCTCAGTGCTCTTTGACAAGGACAAAATCTTCGATCATGAACACATTCCTCATGTGGATATGGAATCTCTGCCATGCTTCGAGCCAGTCCTCAGTGTTCTTCACGATGTAGGATTGCTCAATTTCTGCGATGACATCTGTGATTGGAATGAAGAACTCATTCTTCAGTTCTATGCCACACTGCATATCACTGGAGACGCTGAAGATGTCAATTCATGGGTGTTGGATTGGATGACCGAAAACACTCACTACAAGGCACCAGCAACTGAATTGCTTCGTGTCCTTCC
Source organism: Aegilops speltoides (assembly GCA_021437245.1). Taxonomy (NCBI): domain Eukaryota; kingdom Viridiplantae; phylum Streptophyta; class Magnoliopsida; order Poales; family Poaceae; genus Aegilops; species Aegilops speltoides. Next base: position 410,266,817 of record CM038141.1, on the reverse strand, counting down.
TCTTGATCCTCCCCATGAAAGTGCACGTTGCATCTACAATGACCCTGAACTGACGAATCATTATATGCAAGTGCTCATGAAGCCTTTGAAGCCAGGGCAGGCCCCACGAACCAAATTCCTCGTCAAGGAATTGCTCTATGTGCCCCGGACTGTCTATCGCATCCTGACAAAGACAATGAGTCCAATCAAAGGCCACGACCCAAATGATGAAGATGTCGTTGGCATCATGAAGAACATGCTTTTCAACATCATTCATGGCGTTCCCGTCAACTTCCATGATTTCTTCATGAGGACTCGCTAATGTTGCTATGTCACCTTTGATTTGAAGCCCTATCGCCTTGGATTATGAGATTCATAAGGGCAAGATCTTCCTTTGAATTACAAAGTGACACTCTGAACCATGGTAGCTACTTGCCTCCCATTGAAGTCCTCAAGAGGCCGTTTCATCATCGATGATAAAGGCAAAGCAGCTGCTGTGATCGATGAAGGCACTCGTCCATTGGATGGTCAATTTCGTCTGGCTACATCTTACTCCACCAATGACGACTCTGCTACACATGAAACTGCCGCAAATACATCAGCTAAGCAAAATCCTCAAGCCACAGCACCCAGGGTAATGACTGATCGTGAGTTACTCCTCAGTCTTCATCAGAAGGTTGATCACCATCATAAATGGGCAAAGCGTCAGTTTGCTGCCGTTCTTCACAACATGACCTCAACACATAATGCAGTGAAGAAAAACCATTATCACCTTCATGAAACCCTCAACCGCACCTGGGCTGTTCTCACTCATGTATATAGCGCGGAAGAACTGAAGACTATGGGTCTCAAAGAAGCATTTGACTGGTCTGCACCACCTCCGAAGAAATTCAAGAGGGTCAAAGTTCCTGATCTGTTGGCCAGCTCTTATTCTTCATCGTGTGACACTGATGAATATGAAGATTTGGACAACACTACGGCAGGCCCTGCTACAACAAACAACCCCGACGACGCTGGCGCTCCTCCATCAACTTGAAATTCTTCAGGGGCGTTAGTCCTCAGTTTCAATCCTTTTGGCCATTTGATGACAAAGGGGGAGAAATATGAGTTAGTCTTCAAGAGGGTCTATATTAAGGGCGTTTTTGTTAAGTTACAACTCTCGTTCTTCCGAAACTTTTTACTGGATCGAGTTGTAATCTTAAACCCGATGGTGCCCTGGTACTTTTGGACGGTGCATGGTGCTCTGATACTTTTGATGCACTGTGCTCTGATACTTTTGATGTGTTATTCTGCATGCTTATTCCTCGTTAATATTATTGCACGCATGCTGAATCTCATCAGGCACCATATTTCATCATGCATTTCAAATTCTTCATATTATATATCAAATGCGTGTATGAATTACAAGATATAGGGGGAGTTCTCCATGATTCAACTCTTCAAATGTGCATTGCCTCAAAAGCAAATTCCTCACTATGCACATATTCAGGGGGAGTTCTTCTATATATCGCAATTAAATTCCTCAAAATTAGTATTTACACTTCATATGTTTATCCCCGTTGAAAACTTAACCTATGTTGTCATCAATCACCAAAAAGGGGGAGATTGTAAGTGCATCTAGTGCCCCTTAGTGATTTTGGTGTATTGAAGACTTATAGGTTAAGGGACTGATGCGTTTGTGAGTGTACACAGGTCTATAAGTCTATGAGGAGTTTGATATTTACAGAGAAAGTCGACCCTAAAAATGAAGTTCTTCGATCAAGACTTTGATATTCTGAAGACTTTCTGAAGACTTTGAAAGTGAAGAAAATGGTGTGACCTTGAAGACTTGATATTCACTTGAGGAACATGAAGCGTGAAGACTTTTGTTTTCGTAGTTTCATTTTCTCTTTCTTGAGTCATAGGAAACACCGTATTGTTAAAGGGGGTCGAGGAAATACTAAGGAAAAATTTCCATGTGATGCTCAACTCAAAATCCTACACCTACCAATCCCTTCGAGTGAAGCCATTAGAAATCTCATATAGTTCAGTCAAGTTCTTGATGGATGAGATGCAGTTCTTCAGTCACCGATGACTTTGCTCTGACTGAGGAGTTAGGAATTCACCAGTGCGAATTGCCTACACAGTGAGGAACATGATAGCCCTGAGGACTTTGAGGGTCAAATTTCCGACCGTTGCTGTGTTGCGCGCCGGCTGTCCCAAAATATCTTATCCACCTAACGGTCATATATCATTGAAGGGCATTTATGTCTTATCATGTCGGGCTGCTCCCTAGGCTATAAATAGCCGCCCCCTACAACCACCAGCTGGTTGGCTGCTCCGAGAGAACTTGACACTTGTCATTTGAGAGCAACCCATCCTCCGAGGACTTTGAGCGAAAATCATCAAGTGAGGAAAATCCCAAAACCAAACCCCCACAAACCCAAAGTGATTGAGCATCACAGAAGAAATTGATCCTGCGTGGATCCGACGCTTGTTACCTTTGAAGACTGTGCTTCTTCCAGACGGTTAGGCGTCAAGGTCTAGAGCATCCAAGAGGAATTGTGGATTGCCGAGTGACCAAGTCTGTGATGGTTTGGAAGTCACCTGAAGACTTACCATGAGTGATTGGACGAGGCCTGCGTGGTCTTAGTTCAAGGAGAATACGGTGAGGACTGGGTGTCTGAGTTCATGCTCGAGATCGGGTGTCCGGACTGCGTGTCCTCGAGTTTAAATACTCAACCGCTCCAACCAGACGCATAACCGAGACAACAGTTTGGAACTGGTTTACCAAATCATTGTCTTCACCAACTAACTGGTTCTATTTCCTCAACCCTTTCATTTCCTCATTACTGTGTTGAATGTTTGTTCATATCTGTGCTTGAAGACTTTGATTGAAGACTTTCTCAAATTCCTCAGTTCAATTTCTTCAGTCTGTTTGTCTTCATCTTGTTATCCTGTGTTTACGCTTTTTGTACTCCGTGCTAGTATTCATTTCATCATGATGACCATGCTTGTATCCTATTATGCTAACTTCTGAGTACTTATTCCGCTTCTAGTAGTTCTTCAGTAAGGAATTTCCTCACCGGCAAATTCCTGAGTGAAGAATTCATAAAAATCGTCTATTCACCCCCCTCTAGTCGATATAACGCACTTTCAACTAGCACATTTAAGTCTAACCCACTTCCTATGCATAGGGATTTTGTGAACAAACAACTTATGAGAACAATAATCAACTAGCATAGGAAGGTAACACAAGCATAGATTTAAGAATTTAAGCACATAGAGAGGAAACTTGATATTATCGCAATTCCTACAAGCATATGTTCCTCTCTCATAATAATTTTCAGTAGCATCATGAATGAATTCAACAATATAACCAGCACCTAAAGCATTCTTTTCATGATCTACAAGCATAGAAAATTTACTACTCTCAACATAAGAAAATTTCTTCTCATGAATAGTAGTGGGAGCAAACTCAACAAAATAACTATCATGTGATTGAAAATTAAGATCAAGATGACACGTTTCATGGTTATCATTATTCTTTAAAGCATACGTGTCATCACAATACTCATCATAGATAGGAGGCATGCTTTCATCATAGTAAATTTGCTCATCAAAGCTTGGGGGACAAAAAATATCATCTTCATCAAACATAGCTTCCCCAAGCTTGTGGCTTTGCATATCATTAGCATCATGGATATTCAAGGAATTCATACTACAACATTGCAATCATGCTCATCATTCACATATTTAGTTCCAAACATTCTATAGATTTCTTCTTCTAGCACTTGAGCACAATTATCCTTTCCATCATACTCACGAAAGATATTAAAAAGGTGAAGCGTATGAGACAAACTCAACTCCATTTTTTTGTAGTTTTCTTTTATAAACTAGACTAGTGCTAAAACAAGAAACAAAAAGATTCAATTGCAAGATCTAAAGATATACCTTCACTTACCTAGCCTCCCGACAACGGCGCTTTAAAAGAGCTTGATGTCTACTACACAACCTTCTTCTTGTAGACGTTGTTGGGCCTGCAAGTGCACAGGTTTGTAGGACAGTAGCAAATTTCCCTCAAGTGGATGACCTAAGGTTTATCAATCCGTAGGAGGCGTAGGATGAAGATGGTCTCTCTCAAACAACCCTGCAACCAAATAACAAAGAGTCTCTTGTGTCCCCAACACACCCAATACAATGGTAAATTGTATAGGTGCACTAGTTCGGTGAAGAGATGGTGATACAAGTGCAATATGGATGGTAGATAAAAGTATTTGTAATCTGAAAATATAAAAACAGCAAGGTAACTAATGATAAAAGTGAGTGTAAACAGTATTGCAATGATAGGAAACAAGGCTAGGGTTCATACTTTCACTAGTGCAAGTTCTCTCAACAATAACATAGATAGAGCATATGACAAGCCCTCAACATGCAACAAAGAGTCACTCCGAAGCCACTAATAGCGGAGAACAAACGTAGAGATTATGGTCGGGTACGAAACCACCACAAAGCTATTCTTTCGGATAGATCTATAAAAGAGTTCGTACTAGAATAACACCATAAGACACAAATCAACCAAAACCCTAATGTCACCTAGATAATCCATTGTCACCTCAAGTATCCGTGGGCATGATTATATGATATGCATCACACAATCTCAGATTCATCCAACCAACATAAAAGTACTTCAAAGAGTGCCCCAAAGTTTCTACCGGAGAGTCAAGAACGTGTGCCAACCCCTATGCATAGGTTCCCAAGTGTCACGAAACCCGCAAGTTGATCACCAAAACATACATCAAGTGGCACATGATATCCCATTGTCACCACAGATAATCACGGCAAGACATACATCAAGTGTTCATAAAAGACTCAATCCGATAAGATAACTTCAAAGGGGAAACTCGATTCATCACAAGAGAGTAGAGGGGGAGAAACATCATAAGATCCAACTACAATAGCAAAGCTCGGGATACATCAATATCGTGCCATCGAGGGAACACGAGAGAGAACACGAGAGAGAGAGAGATCAAACACATAGCTACTGGTACATACCCTCAGCCCCGAGGGTGAACTACTCCCTCCTCGTCATGGATAGCGCCGGGATGATGAAGATGGCCTCCGGTGATGGGATCCCCCTCCGGCAGGGTGCCGGAATAGGTTCCCGCTTGGTTTTTGGTGGCTACAAAGGCTTGCGGCGGTGGAACTCCCGATCTATCTTCTGTTCTGGAAGTTTTAGGGCACGTAGGTATATATGGGAGGAAGAAATACGTCAGGGGAGCCACGAGGGCCCCACGAGGGTGGAGGGCGCGCCCAGGGGGGGTGGGCGCGCCCCCTACCTCGTGCCTTCCCCGTTTATTTCTTGACGTGGACTCCAAGTCTCCCAGGTTGCTTTCCTTCCAAAAATAACTTCTCCAGTTGATTTCGTTTCGTTTTGACTCCGTGTGATATTCCTTTTCCTTGAAACACTGAAATAGGCATAAAACAGCAAATCTGGGCTGGGCCTCCGGTTAATAGGTTAGTCCCAAAAATCTTTACCTAATAATAAAGCAAATTAGGTTTCTGGTCGTCCGTCATTATAATTACCCTCCAAATTGGTAAAAATTACCCACCAATGCCACCCGTAAGTGGGAAAACAATTTAATTTTTCGGAGCAAAAATCGCCGCCCCTTGGTTGTTTTATAGCGCGGCGACGAGTAGAAGTCAAAGAACTACCAGCAGCAGAGTGGTTGGGTGAGGTCTCCTCTAGCCATGAGACCGGGGTTCGATCCCCAGGTTACACATCTTTTATCCATGTGCGGGCTTCACTCCCCTTTTTTTCATTTTACTTTTGTCATTCTGTTTTCTTTCTTCTTTCTTGTTTAAATTAATTCGGGATTTTAATATTCTAAAGGTGCGACTTTTTAAAAAAAATGTTTGAGAAAATCATAAAAAATATGTGAATTCAAAAGGTGTTTAGAAAATCATAAAAATTTAAAAGATTCAAAAAATGTTGGTGGTTTTGCAAAAATGTAAAATCACAATTTGAAAAAAATGGTCGGGAAATAAAATCACGTTTATGATTTTGAAAAAATGACTGTGTATTGAAAACATATACGGGAATCAGAAAAAAAATGTCCATGACATTTTAGAAAATGTTCACAAAAATAAAAATAAATATTTGATTTTTAGAATTTGTTCCCCATATTTTTAAAAAGTTCATTGACTCAAAAAAAATTGTTGAGTCAAAACATGTTAATGAATTCGAAATCGGTTCATGCATTTAATTTTTTTTTTGTAAACAAAACTAATGTTCATGATTTTTTTGAGAAAATAAAAAATTTCAAAAGAAAATGATTGTTGATTCGGAAAACTGTTCACTGATTCAAAAGTATTTTATGTCTAGGATTTAATTAGTTTTTCGGAAGTCTTTATATGTCTTGGCGTTGGGAGTAGTTCGTGGTCAAAGAGATTTGTTTTTAAAGTTTTAAACATTCCCTTGCGCAACATAACGACAAGTATGAAATGCACTGGCAAACTCATAGCCTTGGGATTTACCACGTCGAATGCATTGTGATCACGTGGACATCGCGACCATCATCGGCTAGGGTGAGAGAAAAAATTGGCAACATGGTGAGCCACTGTGTTAAAATAGAGTACACTCATATATCAGGATACTGAGTCATACTTATTTGGTTACCATAATTTTTTGTCTCCCGTTGCAACGCATGGGCATATTTGCTAGTAATATAAAAGTGGATAATAAAGCCCAATATTGCGTAAAACAGTAGATAAAGTAGCATGGAGCAATCAAAAATTATAGATACGTTGGAGACGTATCATCGGTATCTCAATACCTAGCTCAATCTCGTTACCGGCAAGTCTCTTTACTCATTCCGGAATACATCAACCCACAACTAACTCATTAGTCACATTGCTAGCAAGGCTTATAGTGGTGTGCATTACCGAGAGGGCCCAGAGATACCTCTCCGATAATCAGAGTGACAAATCCTAATCTCAAAATTCGCCAACTCAACATGTACCTTTGGAGACACCTGTAGAGCTCCTTTATAATCACCTAGTTATGTTGTTACGTTTGGTAGCACACAAAGTGTTCCTTCGGTAAATGGGAGTTGCATAATCTCATAGTCATAGGTACATGTATAAGTCATGAAGAAAGCAATAGCAACATACTAAACGATCAAGTGCTAAGCTAACGGAATGGGTCAATCAATCACATCATTCTCCTAATGATGTGATCCCGTTAATCAAATGACAACTCATGTCTATGGCGAGGAAACACATCCATCTTTGATGAACGAGCTAGTCAGGTAGAGGCATACTAGTGACACTATGTTTGTCTATGTATTCACACATGTATTATGTTTCCGGTTAATACAATTCTAGCATGAATAATAAACATTTATCATGATATGAGGAAATAAATAATAACTTTATTATTGCCTCTAGGGCATATTTCCTCCACTTATTACTTCCCAATGCCTTCCTCTAGGCCCAAAAAATGGTGAAGTGTCATGTAGTCGACGTTCACATAACACCACTAGAGGAAAGACAACATACATCTCATCAAAATATCGAACGAATACCAAATTCACATGACTACTTATAGCAAGACTTCTCCCATGTCCTCAGGAACAAACGTAACTACTCACAAATCGTATTCATGTTCATAATCATAGGGGTATTAATATGCATATAGGATCTGAACATATGATCTTCCACCGAATAAACCAACTAGCATCAACTACAAGGAGTAATCAACACTACTAGCAACCCACAGGTACCAATCTGAGGTTTTGGGACAAAGATTGGATACAAGAGATGAACTAGGGTTTGAGAGGAGATGGTGCTGGTGAAGATGTTGATGGAGATTGACCCCCTCCCGCTGAGCGAATCGATGGCGATGATGATGGTGATGATTTCCCCCTCCCGGAGGGATGTTTCCCCGGTAGAACAGCTCCGCTGGACCCCTAGATTGGTTCCGCCAAGGTTCCGCCTCGTGGCGGCGGTGTTTCGTCCTGAAAGCTTGCTTATGATTTTTTCCAGGGTAAAAGACTTCATATAGTAGAAGATGGGCACCGGAGGCCTGCCAGGTGGCCCATGAGGAAGGGGGCGCGCCCAGGGGGATAGGGCACACCACCCACCCTCGTGGCCAGGGTGTGGGCCCCCTTTGGTACTTCCTTCACTCAATATTTTTTATTAATTTCAAAAATAACTTCCATGGAGTTTCAGGACATTTGGAGTTGTGCAGAATAGGTCTCTAATATTTGCTCCTTTTCCAGCCCAGAATTCCAGCTGCCGGCATTCTCCCTCATCATGTAAACCTTGTAAAATAAGAGAGAATAGGCATAAGTATTGTGACATAATGTGTAATAACAGCCCATAATGCAATAAATATCAATATAAAAGCATGATGCAAAATGGACGTATCAACTATCAACTCGGTGGGACCGATGTGCTAGGGTTAGGGCAAAACCTCATCTCTATGAGACCGATCACATGAACTCGGTGAGACCGATTTCATCAATAAGCAAACAAAGACTTGGTCAAGCAAACTCGGTGGGACCGATCGCTCATTTTGGTAAGACCGAAACGTTACGAAAAGAAAATAGAGAGTTTGCATTGCGAACTCGGTGGGACCAATCGCTCATCTTGGTAAGACCAAAACGTTACAAAGGGAAACAGAGAGTTTGCAATCCCATCTCGGTGAGACCGAGATCCCTATCGATGAGACCAAACTGATTAGAGTTTTTGGCCATGGCTATGTCAAGTGAACTCGGTGGCGCCGGATAAATCGAATCGGTGGGGCCGAGTTTGACTTTAGGTTTAGGACATATGTGGAAATGAGAAAGTGGTTGAGGGATTTGGAGCATATCACTAAGCATTTTGAGCAAGTAGACCATTAAGCAACACCTCATCCCCTTCTAATAGTATTGGCTTTTCCTATGGACTCAATGTGATCTTGGATCACTAAAATGAAAATGAAGAGTCTTGAGCTTTTGCCAATATGTGTCCTTAGCATTTTGAGGGGTCCACATCTCTAGTCCATGCCATGCCAATCATTGAATTTTCTGAAACATTAATCTTGAATGGATATTAGTTCAATGAGCTATATGTTGTTATGAATTACCAAAACCACCCGGAGATTAGTTGCACTTTCACTCTTCCACAACTCGGGCCACCTTTGGAGAATGGTTGACGAGTGTGACAATCTTTAATGAGGGAATTCAATATCTAGTTAGAGTGGACTATCAACAACACTCGTGCGTATGGTGAACACCATAGCTGCATGGTGAAAACCCTCAATATGACCTTAACTTGACCGGTAAAGCAATCATTACACACTGACATTGCCCCTTGCTCCCAGTAGTGAAAAAATTCTTGACTGTGATGGTTTTCTTCCTTCCTTTACTCCTCCTTTGTGTCACCGAGGAGAGCAGAAACAAGATGATTTCACGAAAAGCAGGTGTAACCCCCTCTCCCATACATCAAGGGACGCACAAGGCCATTTATAAATTCCCATTGTGCATCTTTTTTTACAGTAATTCTATATGTCTTCTCTATTACTTGTTTCAAAAGGCAAGAGGGGCCTCAATGGTTTGACTAAACAAGTCGAGATAACATTGATTTTATTTGATGTTACACACTCTTATCTATTCTCCCCTTACACAACACATACCACCTTTGTAAGGATGATTGACAAGCATGACGATCTTCAATTAGAGAATTCAATATCTAGTTGAGGTGGACGACCAACAAGACTCGCATATGATGAACACATGAGCTGCCTCGCGAAAACCCTCTGTCAGTGTCAAAACCGGCGGATCTCGGGTAGGGGGTCCCGAACTGTGCGTCTAGGCGGATGGTAACAGGAGACGAGGGACACGATGTTTTACCCAGGTTCGGGCCCTCTCGATGGAGGTAAAACCCTACGTCCTGCTTGATTAATATTGATGATACGGGTAGTACAAGAGTGGATCTACCACGAGATCAAGGAGGCTAAACCCTAAAGCTAGCCTATGGTATGATTGTTGTAACGTATGTTGTGTCCTACGGACTAAAGTCCTCCGGTTTATATAGACACCGGAGGAGGCTAGGGTTACACAGAGTCGGTTACAATGGTAGGAGATCTACATATCCGTATTACCAAGATTGCCATCCACGCCAAGGAAAGTCCCATCCGGACACGGGACGGAGTCTTCAATCTTGTATCTTCGTAGTCTTGGAGTCCGACGGACGATGATAGTCTGGCTGTCCGGACACCCCCTAGTCCAGGACTCCCTCAGTAGCCCCTGAACCAGGCTTCAATGACGATAAGTCCGGCACGCATAATGTTTGGCATTGCAAGGCGGGTTCCTCCCTTGAATAATCCAGAGAAGATCATGAACACCAGGATAGTGTCCGGCTCTGCAAAATAAATTCCACATTCCACCGTAGAGAGAATAAAATGCACACAGGTCCAATCTGCTGACGTATTATGCGGCATGACATCACGCCGCTACCAGGCTTTTACTTGAATTATACCACCTCAGCACGTTTAGCGAAGCGGTTTCCTTGGCACGTCTTGTCGAAGCAGAGATCGTGTTCCCCTTATTTCGGGATCCTCATCAATACATGCGTGGGTAACCCAACCGTGCCCGTCGCCACGCCTCCTCTATCGAAGGTGAATCCCGAACGGTCACGGAGACGACTCTTGGTATTTTTCCCCTTTATAAGAGGACCAAGGCTCGTTCTTTTTCTTCAATCTTGCATCGAATCTCCTTCTCGCTCCCAGTTTCAACACCCAGAGCCTCAGATTCGAGCGCTTCGGATTCTCAGCAATGTCCGGCTCCAACCTCCAGGGTCGGTGGATGCCCTCCTCCGTCACAGAGGAGGACGTGTTAAAACTGCGTGAGGCCAAGTACCTGTCCTACGAGATTTCGCACAGGTTGCCCGCCCAAGGGCAGGCCATGCCCGCCCCCGAGCCTGGTGAGTTCGTTGTCTTCGTATCCCACCTCCGTCGGGGGTTAGGCTTCCCGACGGACCCCTTCGTGAGAGGGCTTATGTTCTTCTACGGGCTGGATTTTCACGACTTGGCTCCGGAGTCCATCCTCCATATCTCCGCATTCATTATCGTCTGCGAAGCCTTCCTCCGCGTCACCCCCCACTTCGGCCTGTGGCTGAAGACCTTTGATGTGGAACCGAAGATGATCGGGGGGCGTCAAGCGGAATACGGCGGGGCGGCCATAAGCAAAAAGGCCGATGCCCCGTGGCCCGAGGGTTCCTTCCAAGAGGAACTCGGACCATGGCAGCAGGAGTGGTTCTATATCACCGCTCCGAAGGGCAGCAAGCAGAAGCCGCCGCCTTCATTCCGCCCGGGACCTCCACGCCGACTGATGTCGTGGGTCAACCAAGGGCTCAATTGGGGGCCGTCCGAAGACGTGCCCTCATTGCAGGGCCGGATTCGAGACCTCCAGGCGAGGGAGATCAATCTGGTGATGGCGATGCAGGTTATGCTAATCAGGCGTCTTCTGCCCTGCAAACGCCGACCTCTCCGTCTATGGGAGTTTAACCCGGAGGGACCTCGAATTCTCCAACACTTCATGGGTGCGACACCCATGGAGATGTACAAGTTGTTCTTCGGACCGCAAGTAGCGTGTCCGGAATTGACCGAGGACGCAGGCCTAAGCTGCAATCGCCCGGATACTCAGGTAAATAGCTCCGAGTCCGGACGTTCTGTTTATCTGCTTTTCCAGAGTTCGCCTCCTGACCCATTACTCTTCACAGGAGTGGGTAGCGCGATCGAAGCTGATAAGGTGTCCGGCTCCCCTCCCAGAGACTGCACTGGAGCCTGTGCTGGTCAGAATGTTGGAGGTCGCGCCCGAAGAAGGGAGCGATGGGGAAAATAGAGGAGCTATTATTTCGCCCAAAGGGGCGTCTTAAGAGGGGGGAATCAAAAAACCCACCTTCCAGGGGGAGAAGAGGACCGCCTCCGAAGATACGGAGGCCAAAGCCCCTAAACGAGGGAAGAAATCTTCACCGGGGGGTCCGGCGTCCGGGAAGAACCCGGACGTACAATCATCTCTAAAGGACCAGCCCTCCAGCGAGCCGTGAGTAGGAAAAGGGGAGTTCATACCTCCATTTGTGCTTATTTGGATAACCGAAATTTTTATCCTGCAGTTCGGATCTGCAGCCTTCTCAGATGAGTTCGTCTTCGGGGGATCTTCTTCCGGAGATGATGGAGAGCGAAACGCCTCCGTCTGCTGTGCTGTTAGATAGGGCAGACGAGCCTGAAGTATCATCACGGAGGGTATCCCAGAGTCCGGAGGGGCCGGAGAGTTCGGCGCCTACTAGTATCCGACCGGGAGAACTAAAGAATCTGCTTGAGAGGGCGTCCATCTCAGAAGATCACCGTGCTTTGATGCATATGGTGATTGGAAGGATTTCGTCCGCCGAGAGCGGATTGCGTAATGCCGCTAAGAGTTTGCTGGCGGGATTTGAGGTACGCAAGAATGACGCACCTTTTCTGACAGTTTTGCACATAAAAGTGCGCCCTGTATAGATAGTAGCCCCTGAGACTCGGTAGGTTGTAGAAAACGACAGCGTGCCAAGGATCAAAATCGCAAGTAATGAATGTCGCCGTTCCTATGCAGGTGGCGGATAGTCCGAGGGCTAGCCGGACTAGTGAAGTTGCCGAGTTAATGCGGCAATTTGACGTGGCGGATGCGGACATCTCGCTTGTCAACCGGCGACTTGACGAGTCGCAAGGTAAGTGAGTTCTCCATAGTTGCTTTATTAAGGGGGTCAAAGCCCTCCTCTGACAAATTATATGCTGTGATACAGACGGTGCTGCTGCTGCGGAGAGCCTTCGGGCCGAACTTGCTCAATCTAAGGAGCAAGCCCGAAGGAGTGACGCGGCTGCCTCGAGGGCGGCCGAGGAGTTGGAAGTCGAAAAGGCTGCACACTGCCTAAGCAGGGAAGAGATGGCCGAATTGGCCGTGAAATTAAAGGATGCTGCTGACCGCAATGAGGCTCTTGAAAAGGAGCGCTTATCGGAGCAGGAAGACCTGCAGAAGGCCACCGCCGAGGCCAAGCATGCCCGTTCTTCAATGCGGGCTATGAAGGAGGAGCTGCGCCAGGCCGGAGATATTGTGGCTGGCAAGCCTTTTCTGCTGCGTCGCCGGTTTACGGATCAAAAGTATGCTCAACTTGGCCAGCTGTGGGGTCCGGAGGATCCGTATATGGACTTAGCGGCAAGTGCGGCTGATGCCGTTGAGCACTTCCGGAGCCAGAAGGATCGCAGGACGGAAGAGCTATTTTGGTCTCAATTCCATAGTCCGGACCGTTCACTTCCGTTGACCGATCGGTTGGCCGAATGGGCTGAGCTAAATAGATTGTCCGGACTTGCCATGACTGACGTCGTGGCTCATGTCTGGCCAGAGAGGCCCAAGGCGACGAGCTATTTCGGCTTATTGCAGCAATTTCTTGGAGCGGTGCCGCATATCAAGGAGATGAAGCGGTCGGCCTACATTGAAGGCGCGCGGATGGCTCTTGCCCGTGTGAAGACACATTGGACAGAGATGGATGCCACCGCTATTGCCGCCCAGGGTTCGGATGAAAGCCGGCTACCCGCCGAGCACTATTTCGGGGAAGTTATGCGTGGCGCTCGTGTAATAGAGTCGCAGTGCTCAAAAAATGTCACGTTCAAATGAACGTTTTATCTTGTGAAACGATGATTATGCTATAACTGCTTTTTATACTTGTGCGTCCCAAGTAGTAAAATTTCTCCTATGCGACCGTTTGCGTATACATCTGTATAACCTGAAAGATTGCAGTCTTCGGCTTCAGCCCCCACGCACAAGGTGCGGGGGTGTTCGCAAAAATAGCGTGTTTTCACACTTAATCCGATGTATCGGTCCTGTTAAGGAGGTGGTAGCGTAGCAAACGAGGCAATCCGGACTATAATGCTTTATCACTTTCACTTAGCCAGTGGATTTCGAGGGTGGGGCTACGATATAGCCCCTTGGGGCATCACACTTCTCCGAGTTCGGGGCGCGTGTGTGCCTGACCGGGAAACGGTCCTTCGTCAAAGCGGGGAATTCTAAACATTCCGGTAGTCGATCGAGTGGTTGACCAGTCCTCGCTATATCATGACGATCGTTTTCGGCTTTCATCGAGGTGCTCGCCCAGCCGAACTGGGGCACAATCGCAGTAGTTCTCCTGGTGCCGCGTTAGCCGATGATACGGAATGTAAGGCAGCAAAACACAGGAGCCGGGCAAACCCAACATTTGACCAAAGACATGATTCGGAGCTGATGCATATAATGCCTAACTCGAGACGCCGAACACTCCCTAAGGTGTTCGGTCTTTTTAATAATGGGAAGAACAATGCCCTAAGCCCCTAGTGTCCAGGTATGGGCATGGTCTGACGCGGCCGATGCCAAAACGTCAGGCTCTGCTTTGGTTATATGAAGAAACCAAGGAAGAATAACAACAAGAGACAGTAAAAAAGGTTTACGCAGGGCCTTAATCTGAAAAGAATCCTCGTAACGGGTCCCTACTGCACGTCTGCGCCTGTGTCTCCGTTGTGCCGTTATCCTGGACGGGTGTGCACTTTGTTCATCTGTAAAAAGAGAGGAACTTAGTTTAAAAACAACTCGTGCGAAAAAGGTCTGTGTGAAAGAAGAAATATAAATGAGTAAAGCGGGGCCTGTATGAACTTGCAGTTGTTTGTGCGCGCAGCCCCTTGTGGAGGGGTGTGCGGCTAGGGAGCCCCTAGCGTACTCATGCCGGACTCGTCTATCCGTGTCCGGGGTCTTTAAGTGACCCTCGCACTGTAATGATGCCGCATGGACCGGGCATTTTGAGTGTAAGAGACGGACAAAAGCCTCTCGTCCCAAGAGTGCTTGATATCCACTTTTAAATGGGACGATATGAAAAATTAGTTTTTCGCGTCGGAAGTTGTTCAGCGATCCTAACACAACTTCTAGTAACAGGGAGCCTATGCACTTGGCGTAAGGGCCTGGCGTCACTCCTTTGAAGGAAGTGCGGCTGTGTCGAATTTTAGTAGGGTCTATCCCCATCTTGCGGATTGTATTTGAATACAGCAGGTTTAAGTCGCTGCCTCCGTCCATTGGGACTGTAGTAAATTGTAGTCCGTTGATTATGGGATCCAATAGCAGGGCAGTCTGTCCTGCGTTTCGAATGCTTCTGGAATAATCCAGGTGGTCGAAAGGTTTTGATATCCAATCTCTATGGTCTGCTGGGTTGGACCGTGTGAGGCTCTTTTTAGAAGGTGCCGCACTATTTTTCCGTATTATCACATGAAGTGAGTTTACTGCTTTGACCTCTTGTGGGAAAGTTTTTTGCTATCCGGAGCTCTGCTGGTGGGGTTTATCGTCTTCGCTTGACGCGTCGAGCCCCTTGTGTTCGGTGTTTAATCGGCCGGACTGTTTGAAAACCCAACAATTTCGATGGGTGTGGTTTGCAGGCCTTCCGGGGGTACTGTGGATTTGACATATCCGACCCAAAATCTTGTTTAAGTTGGACAGCTCATCGCTGTCATCCTTAAGAGGCATTGTTTTGTTTTTTGGCCGCGAGCTTTTGAATCCGGCGTTGACTGCCGTGCTCTTTGGGCTTTTCTCTTTACTCCGGCGCTGTTCTATTCTGCGCCGTGATTTTCCGTTTCCATCTCTTATCTCGGATGTACTTGGGTCGCTGGTGCTGTATCTTGCTAACTAGCTATCCTCTCCCACACAGAAGCGGGTCATGAGGCTTGTTAGCGCGGACATTGTCCTCGGTTTCTCTTGGCCGACGTGTCTGGCAAGCCATTCGTCTCAGACGTTATGTTTAAAAGCTGCTAAGGCTTCGGCGTCCGGACAGTCGACTATTTGGTTCTTTTTGGTAAGGAACCTGTTCCAGAATTTGTGCGCTGACTCTCCGGGCTGTTGAGTTATATGACTTAGATCGTCTGCATCCGGAGGGCGGACATAAGTCCCTTGAAAATTTGCTCTAAACGCGTCCTCGAGCTCTTCCCAACTTCCAACAGTGTTTTCTGGCAGGCTTTTAAGCCAATGACGGGCTGGCCCTTTGAGCTTGAGGGGTAGGTATTTTATGGCGTGGAGATCATCTCCTCTGGCCATGTGTATGTGTAGTATATAATCTTCTATCCAGACTCCAGGGTCTGTTGTTCCATCGTAGGCCTCTATGTTTATGGGTTTAAATCCTGCTGGAAATTCATGGTCCAGCACCTCATTGGTGAAACATAGTGGGTGTACGGCGCCCCTATATTTAGGTGTGCCACTATCTTCGGACACTTGACGTGTTGCCTTGCTTCCTGGGGCCTTCTTCTTTGGCCCGTAGATGGACCTGGCTGGGCCATCTGTCTTTCCAGGTTCATTAGTCGGTTTATGTGCGGCGCCGCTGTCAGAATTTGGCCTATCATCTGGCCGTCTATCCAACCAGGCAGCCTTTTCATGTTTTTACTGTGGGGGCTCTATGGCCTCCTCGTCAAATTCTGGTAACAGCTTGCGCTTCGAGTAGCTTTTGGATTGGTGGCTATTGCCGCATTTATCCGCGGTTCTGAGCACTTTGCTCCACCTCATCCTGAGTGTGTCTTCCGCTGTTTTGAGCTTCCGTTTTTCCTTCTTCAAGCTTCATGCAGTGTTGACGAGTCTTTTCCGAAGGTTTTTACTATCCGGAGGCGTGTCCGGCATGAGATCGTCCGGACTGTCGTTTTCGCCGGGCCTGGACTGATTATCTGACTCGTCCTGTTCGGACGGTTGCTTATCTGCATGTTCGTCATCCACTTGTGTTCCCTGCTGTATTGCGGGGTCCTTAGGAGCGTTGTTGTTGTTGAGGCGGGACTTAGGGCGGCGTCTGCGCCGCCGTTTGGGTTGTTTGTCGGCTGGGTTATCTTCTGCTGCGGCCCATTGGACCTCGTTATCGCTCTCTTTTGGGGTATCCACCATATATACGTCATATGACGAGGTAGTCCTCCCGTGCCCTGTAGGCGCTGGTTCTTGTTTATCTCCGGAGTCGTCGTATATACAGTCGATGTCTTCGGAGTCGTAGTCTAGCATGTCGGTTAAATCGTCGACAGTGGCTACAAAGTGGGTGGTGGGTGGGCTCTGAATTTCTTCATCGTCCGTATCCCAACCATCCTGGCCATAGTCCGGCCAAGACTCTCCTGATAACGAGAGATGCTTTAGCGAATTTAGGATGTCGCCAAAGGGCGAATATTGGAAGATGTCCGCGGCGGTGAATTCCATAACCGGCGCCCAATCCGATTCGATTGGTAGGGCGTGGGAGGTCCGAGTCCGCACCTCGGAATCACGAAGTTTCGCGAGGGACAAGATTGGCGTTTGGCTCCATCGCCGTGGAAGTTGAAGCCCCCGAGGTGGTGTCCATCCACCGATCCTCGATCTGGGCGATCGGCTCCGGACTAAAGGCCGAAGCGGATTCGTGTGCGGCCACCAAGGCAATGTTTGGCGGCAGAGCTAGATCATGCCCATCGTAACAGTGCGGCGCGCTTGGCTGTGGCTCGAGCCCGTCGAAGATCAAGTCTCCGCGGACGTCGGTCGTGAAGTTTAGACTTCCGAATCTGACCTGATGGCCAGGGGCATAGCTTTCGATCTGCTCTAGATGGCCAAGCGAATTAGCCCGCAGTGCGAAGCCGCCGAATACGAAGATTTGTCCGGGGAGAAAAGTCTCACCCTGGACAGCGTTGTTGGTTGAAGATGCCATCGAGCCTATCGGCGACGACACAGAGGAACTCTCAATGAAAGCACCAATGTCGGTGTCAAAACCGGCAGATCTCGGGTAGGGGGTCCCGAACTGTGCGTCTAGGCGGATGGTAACAGGAGACGAGGGACACGATGTTTTACCCAGGTTGGGCCCTCTCGATGGAGGTAAAACCCCACGCCCTGCTTGATTAATATTGATGATATGGGTAGTACAAGAGTGGATCTACCACGAGATCAAGGAGGCTAAACCTAAAACTAGCCTATGGTATGATTGTTGTAATGTATGTTGTGTCCCTACGGACTAAAGTCCTCCGGTTTATATAGACACCGGAGGAGGCTAGGGTTACACAGAGTCGGTTACAATGGTAGGAGATCTACATATCCGTATTGCCAAGCTTGCCTTCCACGCCAAGGAAAGTCCCATCCGGACACGGGACGGAGTCTTCAATCTTGTATCTTCGTAGTCTTCGAGTCCGGCGGACGATGATAGTCCGGCTGTCCGGACACCCCCTAGTCCAGGACTCCCTCACCCTCGAAATGAGATTAGCTTGACTAATAAGGCAATTCTAGCGCACAGGCATTGCCCTCTAGTGAAAATATTCTTGACCATGATGATCTTTTCTCCCTATACTTTACTCCTTTGTGTCTTCGTCGAGAGGATAAACAAGATAATTCCTCAAAACGTAGGTGTAACCCACTCCCCTACATCAAGTGGTGCACACAACCATTTATTAATTCTCTTGAGTGTGTGCATTCTGTTTTACCAAATTGGTGGTATGATTTCTCTATTAATTAACTCAAAAGCGACATGGAACTCAACGGTTGGTCAATAAGTGGATATAACAGGTGCTGCTAGCATCTTTACTCTAGGTTGCACGCTTTTCTGTCTACTCCCCTTCCGTGACCTGAACCACCTTTCCCAGGATGGTTGACGAGCATGAAGATCTTTAATGAGGGAATAAAGATCCACTTAGGGTGGACATTCAACAACACTCTCTATATGGTGAACACATGAGTTGCATGATGATCTATCCTAAAGATGATGTTAGCTTGACTAGTAAGGCAATGGCGACGCACGAGCATTGCCCCTTGTTCCCAGTAATTAAAAATCTCTAATCGTATCCTAAAATTGGCGGTATGTCTTCTCTATTAATTAGCTCCAAAAGCGACATCGAACTCAACTATTGAACTAAACAAGTGGAGATAACAAGTGTTGGTAGCGTGTTTTACTCGGTGTTTCGCACTCTCTTGTTTATTCCCCTTCCAAGTCCCAAACCGCTTTTACAAGGATTGTCGTTGAGTGTGACAATCTTTAGAGAGGGATTTTCAAGATCTAGTTGGTGTGGAAAATCAACAACATTCATGCATATGGCAAACTGATACATCTCAAATATATTTACAATTTTTGATTGTTTTATGCTATTATAATATCACTTTTGAAAACTTTTTATAGCAAATTATTTTTTTGGACTAACCAATTAATTCAGTGCCCAAAGCCAGTTGTTTTCTGTATGTTTTTGAATTTTTATAAATTCCATATATGTAGAGCTCCAAAAACCCTTGGATTTTTTATAATTTTTTTCCAAAGTCCATTGGATTCCAAAAAGTACCGGTAGGTGCCAATGGGTCATCCCTGGCGTCCACGCAGCCAACTGCCCACCCGCGAGGGGTGGCCGCGCGGGGCTCCTGGGCACCGCCTTACGTCGCTTCTTTTGCCTACTAGCAAGATGCTTATGCGTTGCACGGCACATCAAGATGCATTTATATGAGTAGTTTATCTTGTGGGAGATAAGTATGAACAAGGGAATGGCTTATCTACAAATGCGAAGGGGGTGCGGGTATCGTTTTGCAAAATTGCCATAGTTTCCTTCTTATCTGTCAGATATATATCGGACGGTCTATATTGCAGGATGGCAGGCACACCATCATCACCAACTCTATTTTTTTATAAGAGCAGAGATAAGTCCCATATTTCAAGAAACCTCCGGTACCATTTTTTTCACGATTTTTTCGCTCCGCAAGTTCCTATTCTGGTTTTGATTTTTTTTGCAAAAAGCCCATCCAGAAGTCCCTTAATTATGTGCATGTCCAATGTCCCCGCAAATGACCACTAGATCAAGATCCAACGATGGAGCTCGCATGGGAGCACTGGATATTCTCCCCGCCCCTCCCCTTTTTTACTTTACTCCTTTATGTCTTCTAAGAGAGGAGAAAATTTTGTATCGGTGTGTTTTTTACAAGAATCGGCATGTTAGTCGATTTATATTTTCCACGGTCAAACTTTTAAATCTTTAGATAATATTTCATCTGTTCAATAATGTACTGCCTATAGATTTTTTTAATAATCAAAATTTCCAAACTTTAATCAATTTATAGAGAAAACTATTTATATCAGCAATGCAAAATATATACAATATGAAAATACTTCTCACGAGGTATCTAATGAATGTTTTTTCTTTAAAAACCTGGTCAAGTTTGTAAAAGTTTGACCTTTTGAAAAATCTATAGGCACTATATTATCAAACGGAGTGACATCATCTAAATCATTTGTATCCGGGAATTGAATACCATATATATGGATTTATCTCAAATTTTTTTTCCAAATATAAGGATGGCAATTTTACCCATGGGTATGGGTACCCATGGATACCGTACCCGCATGGGCAAGGTACGGGCACAATTTTATACCCACGGGTAGTACCCATACCCTACCCGTTAAGTCATGGGTAGGGCATGGGTATAGCCTTTTACCCATGGATATACCCATACCCTACACGTTTATACTAACATGTGAACCTTACCCATGATTCACAGTTGTACCTATGTTTTTTTGCGAGGGTAAAGGGAGTTTATTGCATGGGTAAAGTGAAAGAACATGCGGTGCCCCCATGTTTGGTTTTGGTAATTGATGACAATCTCTATGGACTAATGGTTGCCTTGAGTTATATTTGAAGGTTTTGTCCATAGGCTTTTCTTGAAGTCCATGTGTTGGTTTCAAGGACTTTATGAGTTAACCAAGGTGCTATTAAGGAATTATCCAAAGATTGGTCATGTGAGTGTTGAGTGTATTGCAAGCATGTCTTGAAGAACAAGATTGTGTGATCATTCATGTTTACCTTCAAGACATCATCAAAATTAAGAGAGTTGGAAAGATTCAAGATTGATCAAGACTAAGTCAAGAGTGAATCAAGTTGATCAACTCACAAAGCATAGAAGATGTACCGAGAGGGATCAAGTGATATCATGGTATGGTAAGCATTGTCCATTGCACTTTGTGTACTAACCCATGGTCTATGTGAGAGTTCCATGTGGGGTTAGTTACGTGTCCATGGGCTTGCGTCAAGAGGAAGATATCATACAACCCATGGAAAGGATGACATCAAGTGGTGATCATCATCAAGATTGTCGTGTGCAAGTTCAAGTGGAGCATCACGAAAAGATCAAGTGCTTGAATCTTGCCATACATTGTGGTGTCAATGGACTTGTGAAGATGAGCCGAAGAGTGGCTCACCCATAGTGGACTATGGGGGAGCAATCATCTAGTCTTCATCGAGCCAACGCAGTCAAGAAAGGTGGCCCATCTTGCGGAGGACAAGATCGACATCATCTAGCTCAAGTGGATCATGTGCAAGGCAAATGTTTGCCCTTGATAGGTTTTCTATTTTACCGGTCTCATGGTGGTAGTTGGGAGACAGGGTTATAGGATCGATAGTCGTACTATCAAGGGGGCTCTCAAGTGAGTAGCTTGATCGTATCGTTCGTCGAGAGCTCAAACCATTGCATCCTTGCATCATGTTTCTTGGTTCTTGTTTGATACTCTTTGTGAGTCTTAGAGCTTATGGTCATCTTGATGACAAGCTTGATTTCATCGAAAACGGAGTTTGCATGCGTCTTCTATGATGTTTTCGGTGTTGGAGGTTTTACCGGTCTTCTCCGAGGAAGGGTTCTCACCATTTTCTTTTGGGCCTTTTCTCATTTGCTTATTATTGGTATTTCTATCAATATTGTGTTATCCCTTGTCGCTAGCTTTCCAACAAACTTGGTTTCGTCGAATTCGGAGTCTGTTTGCAAAAGTTGTGTCAGTTTTGGTGTTCTGAAAAGGCTGCAGCGGTACTACCGCGGACAGGAGCGGAAGTAATTTTTTACTACCGCTCTAGGGAGCGGTACTACTGCTTGGAGCAGTACTACCGTGGCTACTTCCGTGGCTACTTCCGCTCGGGACCAAAAACTCGTGCTTTCTCTCTCGTTGGGCTGTTTTGACCGTGCTAAGCGGTAGTACCGCTCCTCCAAGCGGTACTTGTGCATGACCTGAGCACATAACGGTTGGATCCGGGAGGTCCTATAAAAGGGGGTCTTCTTCCCCAATGAACCTAATCCTTTGGGCTCGTGTTCTTCCCCCATTGTTGACCTTCTTCGAGCTTGCTAACTCTCAATCCCTCCATGGATTCTTGCTAGTTTTTTAGGGAAAAGAGAGAGGAGATCTAGATCCACATTTCCACCAATCACTTTCTCCTTTTTGTGTGGGGAACCCTTTGGATCTAGATCTTGGAGTTCTTCGTGTTCTTCTTTCGTTCTTCCTCTCATTTTCCTCCCTAACATTAGTTGCTTTGGTGGGATTTGGGAGAGAAGGACTTGAGCACTCCGTGTGCCCTTGCCATTGCATTTGGTGCATCGGTTTGAGTTCTCCACGGTGATACGTGGAAGTGAAGTTTGAGAAGCTTATTACTCTTGGGTGCTTGGTGCCCTTGAGCTTGTTCCTCTTGGGTGCTTGGGCGCCCTAGACGGTTGGTGGTGTTTGGAGCTCAATCATTGTGGTGTAAAGCTCCGGGCAAGCATCGGGGTCTTCAATTAGGTTGTGGAGATCGCCCCGAGCATTTTGACGGGTTCCGGTGACCGCCCCCAAGGGTTGCCAAAGTGAACGGGTTCGGTGACCGCCCCCAAGGGTTGCCATTTTTACGGGTTCGGTGACAGCCCTCAAGGGTCCCTTAGTGGAATCACGGCATCTTGCATTGTGCAAGGGCGTGAGGAGATTACGGTGGCCCTAGTGGCTTCTTGGGGAGCATTGTGCCTCCACACCGCTCCAAACGGAGATTAGAATCCGCAAGGGTGTGAATTTCGGGATACATCGTCGTCTCCGTGTGCCTCGGTTATCTCTTACCCGAGCCCTTTACTTATGCACTTTACTTTGTGATAGACATATTGTTCTTTGTCATATATCTTGCTATCACATAGTTGCTTATATTGCTTAGCATATGTTGTTGGTGCACATAGGTGAGCCTAGTTGTTTTAGGTTTTGTGCTTGACAAATTAATCGTTAGGTTTATTCCGTATTTGTTCAAGCCTAAACCGTAATTATTTTAAATCGCCTATTCACCCCCCCCTCTAGGCGACATCCTCGATCTTTCATAAAGAGTTACAGTCAAGAGGCCACAAGTCCTCGATACAGGGCGGAACTGAGCCTAGCCAAACAGCAGTGGCACGCTCGGTGCGGCTATACTTAGCCAAATGGTCAGCAACTCTATTCTGAAATCTAGAAATCTTTAGAGGAAAAAACTCCCTACTACCTAACAGGTCCTTGATCTCCAAGACAATCTGTCCGTAAGCAGAGCGAAGAAGTGTGCCATTGGTCAGACATGATAGTGCTTCCGAGGAGTCCGTTTGCACCACCACCGGGAGATGAGAATGCTGAATTGCAAGGGCCAAGCCCTGCATTATCGCATGTAGTTCTACCTCAAGCGGGTCGTTGCAATAGAAGATAAAACAATAGGCCACCATGAGGATCTCTCCCTTCTCGTTTCTGAGTACCATGCCAATTGCGGCTGAGCCATCATCCTTGAGGAACGAGCCGTCGACGGACATCGCTAGTCGTCCTTGGCACGACGCCGGCCAGGGGGCTTCAGGAGGAATGTCATTATGATAAGGAACTGGAACAGCCAAAAGTGGCATCTTGCCCTTGATGATTTCCTCCGTTGAGAAGCTCCCAACAATCGAGATTGACTTGTAGTAGCTGTCCAGGTATTCGACCGTGGCCGGCACTGGTGGGACTTCCTTCCCATGTGTCAGCTCATTGTGTAGGTGCCAGATCCTCCAGATGAACATGATGATCATATCCCGGACCTGGGCCGTGCATTTTGCCAAGTGGGAAGCAAACCATTCCTTCCCATCAAATATAAGAAGATCATCACCCGGAATCGGCCAACGACGCCTCATGTTAGTCCATAAAATTCTCGCATCAGAACAAATAACCAAAGCATGATATGAATCTTCCTCCTCAACCCCACAAAGCTGACAGGTAGAACTTGTCGAAATATGTCTATAAACCTTGCATCTTTGAGTGGCCAGCGTCCCCGTAATGCATCTCCATGCATGTATCTTCATTTTTTGAGGAACCGCAGCCTTCCAGACGAGGTTCCAAGCTGAACGGTTCCCCTCCGGGGCGGAGCTGGACGCACCATTGGCTGCTGCAACATTCTGATCATGCGTGGCCAGTTTATAGGCACTTCTCACAGTAAAGCAACCACTCTTCTCAGGATACCAGGACAGAAAGTCATCCCTCTGGTGAGGTGATGTACGTATCTTCAGTATCAGGTCAACATCCATAGGCCAGAAAAACTCGCCGAGCCGATCCTGTCGCCATGCACCATTGCCATCCAGGAAATCCGAAACCCTATTGTAGCGGCAAGTTCCTTTCAGGGTGATTGGGCGGAAGGAGTAAGGACGGGGGATCCATGGGTCACGCCAAGTGGGGATCTTCATACCATTGCCGACACGCCAAATGACACCCTTTTTGATCAGCTCAAGACCATGCAAGATTCCTTTCCAAACTTCTGAGCCAGTGCCCGGGAACACTGTGTCCAAAAGCTGGCCTGAGGGATAGTATCGTGCCTTGATTAAACGCGCACATAAGCAGTCCGGTCTATCCAGTAATCTCCAGGCTTGTTTAGCGAGCAAAGCCTGGTTAAACGCCCTCATGTCTCTAAACCCCAATCCTCCCATGGGTTTAGGTAATCTCAAGTTTTCACAACTCATCCAAGCCATCTTCTTCTTTCCATTCTCAACTCCCCACCAATACTGGTGTATCATACGTGTGATATCATCGCAAACCGAGGCGGGGAGTTTAAATACGCTCATAACATATGCAGGGATGGCCTATGCAACAGATTTGATAAGGATCTCGTTGTTCCCCGTAGACATATATTGCTCGCTCCAGTCAACGAGAATTTTTCCTCAAATGCTCCTGGGTGGACTCAAAGTTCCCCTTGTGCATCCTCCCCTCGGGCACAGGCAAGCCCAAGTACTTTGGTTCAAAGGCCTCCTGTGAAATTTCCAATGTAAGCTTTATCTCTTGTACCACATTGGATGGGCATTGGCCTGAGAAAAGAATGGAACACTTCAACGGGTTGATAAGTTGTCCAGTCGCTGCCGCAAACGTGTTCAACACCCCTTTCACCAACAATGCCTGCTGTTGCGTAGCATGGAAGAACAAGAGTGAGTCATCCGCAAATAAGAGGTGCGTGATCTCCGGAGCCCCTCTACAAATCGTAACACCTTTGAGTCCGTCCTCTCTTGCAGCCTTCTCCATCAACAAAGATAGGGCATCAGCAACAAATAAGAAGAGGAAAGGGGACAAGGGGTCACCTTGGTGGAGTCCCCTAGAGGGGGAGAAGGATTCCAATAACTTGCCATTAAATTTCACTGAATACTTGACCGAGGACACACATACCATAACACGAGAAATCCATAGCTCTGAAAAGCCCCACCTAGACAGGGATTTCTCCAAAAAAAGACCAATCCACCTGGTCATAGGATTTAGATAAATCAATTTTGTATGCACATAGACTTGGCGCATTGTTTCTCGCAGTCTGAATGTGATGGAGACACTCAAATGCAATTATGGAGTTGTCAGTGATTAGCCTCCCAGGAATGAAGGCACTTTGGTTTTCTGAAATAAGCTCTATCGGAATAGGCCGCAATCTATTCACCATACACTTCGAGACAATCTTGTAGATGACATTACACAAGCTTATTGGCTGAAAATCTTTCAGGTCCTTAGTGTAACGCCCCGGATCCGATGCGCCAGGTGTCTGCCAGTTATTCGCCGTCATTGCCATGTCATGTGCTTGCGTGTTGCATTTTGCCATGTCATCATCTGCATTTCATATCATGTCATCATGTGCATCTCATTTTGCATACGTGTTCGCCTCATGCATCCGAGAATTTTCTCCATTGTCCGTTTTGCAATCCGGCACTCCTATGTCCTCCAGCGTTCCCCTTTTGTCTCCTGTTGTGAGCGGATGTTAAACTTTCTCGGAATGGACCGAGGTTTGCCAAGCGGCCTTGGTATAGCACCGGTAGACCGCCTGTCAAGTTTCGTGCCATTTGGAGTCCGTTTGATACTCCAACGGTTAACCGGGTAGCCATAAAGGCCTCTTTTGTGTGCAGCCCAACACCCCTCCAAAATGGCCCAATAACCCATCCAAACCCCTTCCATGCTCTCGGTCGTTCGATCACGATCGTGTGGGCGAAAACCGCTCCTCATTTGGAGTCTCCTAGCTCCCTCTACCTATATATATGCCCTCTTCCCCGAAATTTGCGGATGAATCCTACCCTAACCCTAGCTTCTTCCTCCTCCAGCCGCCGGACCTGTCCGCGCCCCACCGGACATGTCCGCCACCGCCTCCTCAGCGAATCGTGGAGCGCCACGTCACCCCGCCACTGCCGCTAGCCAACTGGCGCCCGCCACATGTCCGCCGCCGCCGCCCGCCTCCCACCGCTCGGCACTCGCCTCCGCCGCCGCCCTCCGGCGCCTCCCTCCGCCGTCCAACCGCTCCGCCGGTGCCGCCTCCCGGCAGCCGCCCGCAGCTGCTTCTCGGCCTCCGCCTCCACTCATCGCCCTCCGCCGGCGCCATCTCCGGTGAGGGGCCGGCCGGATCCGGCGACCCCGAACCGCCGGCGTCCTTCTTCGGTCCTCTTTGGCTGCCGCGCGCCCCATCTCCGGCGAGATCCGCCGCCTGCCTCGGTTCCCGTGCCGCCCTGGATCCAGATCTGAAAATCCTGAGGTTGACCCCGTTTATTTTCCCCAAGTCCCTAAGGATTTGCATATTTTTAGCTCCTGTTCATCGCATCATAACTCCGCATCCGTGGCACCGTTTTGGGTGTAGCATATCAAATTGTTCGCCTCAACGAGTACTTCATTTCATTCTATTGCATCATGTTCATTTAAGTTCATCTTGATGCTCGAATCATCGTTGCAAGGGTGCTATATGATGTTAATCTGCTGAAACTATTATAACTTGATGATTTGTTATTTTTGTTGCATTTGATGTGTGCATCCTATGAGCTTGATGTCTACATGTGTTTTGTGATACATCATGCCATCTTTTCTGTGGTGCAATCCATGTATTTTTGTGCATCTTGTACTGAGTGCATCGAGCTCGTGAGGTAGGGTACTTGTTGTTGTTGTTTTGGTAGGCTGAATCTGTTATATTATGATGCTATGTAAACCTGCTGCTACAAGTCATTCTATGCTTAATCTGGAGATGATAACTAAGGATGTTTTGTTATACATGTCATGTTCTATCCATCCATGCCCCTGGTTGCATTTATAGCCTGCTGTAGCTTGTTGTAATATTGCTCTAAACTTGCTAAATAATGTTGTTGTCAGCCTGTTAACATTAAGTTCAGTTTTTCCATGAGCTCTGCTAGTGATCTGTGCACCCTATGAACTTGTTCTTGCCATGCTTAGCTTCTCAAACATGTCTTCTTACCGTTGGTTGCCTTGTCATGCCATGTATTTCTCTGTGGTGAGTGGTTAAAGCTCACCAACATGCCTGCTTATCGTTGTTCCTGCCATGTTTGAATCTGTCATATAACTTGCTATGTTTATATGGGTGACATCATATTTTCTGTGCCCTTTTGGCTCATGGTAAGTAAGGGACAGTTGTTCTATGCAATTAGTAGATTCATTCCATGCCTTTGTTTGCCATGTTAAGTTCCTGTAACATGTTGTTTGATAGCTCTAAACATTGCAACCTGATGTTATTTCTGTTAAGTCTGAAAACCGTTATTATTTGCAATCTTGCCATGTCCTTTTGAGCATGTTCTAGTGATTTCTGGAGATAGCTCAGTGTTCATGTTTTGTCATGCTTTACCTGTAATTCATGATCATGCCTTTTGTTATTACGTTGGGATGCTGTAGCATATTGTATTGATGCTTGCTAGATGCCTAGTTGCTGTTTTGGACAGCTTGTCCTTTAAACTTGTATAGAGTGTATGTGTTGAACCGTTGCTCCGTTTTGAGTGTGCTCTATATGAAACTTGCTTTATTTTGCATGTAGTTTCATATTATCATGTTGCATCCTTGTTTTGAGGTGTTTGCTTGATGTTTGTATGCATTTCGCATCAGTGCCATGTTTAACTTGTTTTGCTCATATCTTCTAGGCCGTAGCTCCGAACTAAATGAACTTTATATGTAACTTGACTAGAATTTCGTGTAGATCATTTTGGTGCATCTTAACTTGCTGTTTAACAACTTGAACATAAGGTTTATTCAGTTCTGGACCAATTTCTAAATTTGCATATGAGGACTTACCGGAATTGTTCTATGTTTTTCCCGGCCTCATTTAAACTTGTTTCGATGTGTTGCTCTTGTATGCATCATCTCTTGCCATGAGTAGCTGCATATAGCCTTGTCATGCATCATACTTGGTTGAGCATCATGTCTTGTTATGTGTGGTGTGTTTACCATGTTGTGTGCTTCTTCTCGATAGTTCCCGTTTCGTTGCGATCGTGAGGATTCGTTCGTCTACGCTTGGTTCGGCTTCATCCGTTCGTCTTCTTCATGGACTCGTTCTTCTTCCTAGCGGGATTTCAGGCAAGATGACCGCTACCCTGGATCTCACTACTATCATTGCTATGCTAGTTGCTTCGTTCTATCGCTTTGTTGCGCTACCTATCTTTTGCTCTTCAAGCCTACGAAATTGCCATGAACATCTAACCTTTGACACCCTTCCTAGCAAACCCTTGTTTGGCTATGTTACCGCTTTGCTCAACCCCTCTTATAGCATTGTTAGTTGCAGGTGAAGTTGAAGATTGCTCCATGGTGGACAGGATGTTGTTGGGATATCACAATATCTCTTATTTAATTAATGCATCTATATACTTGGTAAAGGGTGGAAGGCTCGGCCTTATGCCTGGTGTTTTGTTCCACTCTTGCCGCCCTAGTTTCCGTCATACCGGTGTTATGTTCCCGGATTTTGCGTTCCTAACACGGTTGGGTGATTTATGGGACCCCCTTGACAGTTTGCTTTAAATAAAACTCCTCCAGCAAGGCCCAACCTTGGTTTTACCATTTGCCTCACCTAGCCCCTTTTCCCTTGGGTTTTCGGAGCCCGAGGGTCATCTTTATTTTAGCCCCCCCGGGCCACTGCTCCTTCGAGTGTTGGTCCGAAATGGGCAGACTGCGGGGCCACCTCGGGGCAACTCGAGGTCTGGTTTTACTCGTAGGCTGACCTATCCGGTGTGCCCTGAGAACGAGATATGTGCAGCTCCTATCGGGATTTGTCGGCACATCGGGCGGCTTTGCTAGTCTTGTTTTACCATTGTCGAAATGTCTTGTAAACCGGGATTCCGAGACTGATCGGGTCTTCTTGGGAGAAGGTATATCCTTCGTTGATCGCGAGAGCTTATCATGGGCTAAGTTGGGACACCCCTGCAGGGTATAAACTTTCGAGAGTTGTGCCCGCGGTTATGTGGCAGATGGGAATTTGTTAATGTCCGGTTGTAGATAACTTGACACCAGATCCGAATTAAAACGCATCAACCGTGTGTGCAGCCGTGATGGTCTCTTTTCGGTGGAGCCCGGGAAGTGAACACGGTTTTGGGTTATGTTTGCCGTAAGTAGGAGTTCAGGATCACCTCTTGATCATTGCTAGCTTCACGACTGTTCCGCTTGATCTCTTCTCGCTCTTATTTGTGTATGTTAGCCACTATCACATGCTTAGTCTCTGCTGCAACCTCACCACTTTACCCCTTCCTTTCCCATTAATCTTTGCTAGTCTTGATACCCATGGTAATGGGATTGATGAGTCCTCGTGGCTCACAGATTACTACAATAACAGTTGCAAGTATAGGTTATGTGATGATCATGACGCGAGAGCGATGTTTGCTTGTCTTGGAGTTCTTCTTCTGCTTCTTCTTAGATCAGGGGATAGGTTCCAGGTCGGCAGCCTGGGCTAGCAGGGTGGATGTCGTTTGAGTTTCTGTTTGTGCTTCATCCGTAGTCAGATGTTGCTCTTATGTATGATGATGTTGTATTCGTGTGGCTTTGTATGCCTTTTGTATGTATCCCCATCTATTATGTAATGTTGATGTAATGATATCCACCTTGCAAAAGTGTCTTCAAGATGCGCTTCTATCCTTGGTAGGACCTTCGAGTTCCTTTAGGATAGGGTCGCATCTTGGGCATGACACTTAGGATGAGGGACCTTCGGAATTAGCACAATAGCCATGTCATTAACCCCTTCCGGCATAACACCAGTCACAAAAAACTCACGGACGGCAGCAACAATTTCCACCTTCAGCAGTGCCTAGTTACGCTGAAAGAACCTGGCCGGCAAACCATCACAGCCCGACGCTTTGAGGGGACCGATCTGGAACAGGGCGTTAGAAATTTCCTCATCAGAGTATGGCTTGCATAACGTATCATTCATCTCATCAGTGACATTCGGTACTATACAGTCAAGGACCTCATCCGGGGAAAGAGTTGGATCCTTAGTGAAAATCTCCTTGAAGTAGGATTGAGCCATCCTCTCCATCTCCGTTGGAGCATTGCACCAAGTCCCGTCCTGCTTCTGTAAGCGTTGAATAAGGTTCCTACGGGCACGCCATACCTCTCTACGATGCAAGTATTTGGTATTGCGTTTGCCCTCCTTTAACCAAGTAATTTGTGATCTTTGGAGCCAAAGCATTTCCTCCCTGTACAACACCTCGTCAAGTTGGTTCATCTTGGACCGGATTTCAGCACAGTCCGTGCTATGTCTTGAGCTTGCGTTGGTTTTCCTCGAAGAGGAGAGGGTGATGCAGCAAAGTGTAGCGTAAGTATTTCCCTCAGTTTTGAGAACCAAGGTATTAATCCAGTAGGAGGCTCCTCAAAAGTCCCACGCACCTACACAAACAAACTGAGAACTCGCAACCAACGCAATAAAGGGGTTGTCAATCCCTTCACGGCCACTTGCGAAAGTGAGATCTAATAAAGATAGTATGATAAGATAAATATATTTTTGGTATTTTATAATATAGATGCAAAAAGTAAAGATGCAAATAAAGGTAGATTGAAAGCAAATATGATAAGAGATAGACCCGGGGGCCATAGGTTTCACTAGAGGCTTCTCTCAAGATAGCATAAGTATTACGGTGGGTGAAAAAATTACTGTCGAGCAATTGATAGAAAAGCGCATAGTTATGAGATTATCTAGGCATGATCATGTATATAGGCATCACGTCCATAACAAGTAGACCGACTCCTGCCTGCATCTACTACTATTACTCCACACATCGACCGACTCCTGCCTGCATCTAGAGTATTAAGTTCATAAGAACAGAGCAACGCATTAAGCAAGATGACATGATGTAGAGGGATAAACTCATGCAATATGATATAAACCCCATCTTGTTATCCTCGATGGCAACAATACAATACGTGCCTTGCAACACTTTCTGTCACTGGGTAAGGACACCGCACGATTGAACCCAAAGCTAAGCACTTCTCCCATGGCAAGAAAGACCAATCTAGTAGGCCAAACCAAACTGATAATTCGAGGAGACTTGCAAAGATAACTCAATCATACATAAAAGAATTCAGAGAAGATTCAAATATTATTCATAGATAAACTTGATCATAAACCCACAATTCATCGGATCTCGACAAACACACCGCAAAAAGAGTTTACATCGAATAGATCTTCACAAGAGAGGGGGAGAACATTGTATTGAGATCCAAAAAGAGAGAAGAAGCCATCTAGCTAATAACTATGGACCCGTAGGTCTGTGGTAAACTACTCACAACTCATCGGAGGGGCAAGGATGTTGATGTAGAAGCCCTCCATGGTCGATTCCCCCTCCGGCAGAGTGCCGACGAAGGCTCCAAGATGAGATCTCGCAGATACAGAAGGTTACGGCGGTGGAAATTGTGTTTTGTGGTGCTCCTGGATGTTTTCGGGGTACGTAGGTATATATAGGAGGAAGAAGTACGTCGATGGCCGCCCGAGGGGCCCACGAGATAGGGGGCGCACCCTACAGGGGGGCTCCTGTCTCATGGCTTCCTCGGAAGCTTCTTGACTTGCACTCCAAGCTCTCCGGATCACGTTCGTTCCAAAAATCACGCTCCTGAAGGTTTCATTCCGTTTGGACTCCGTTTGATATTCCTTTTCTTCAAAATACTGAAATAGGCAAAGAAACTGCAATATGGGTTGGGCCTCCTGTTAGTAGGTTAGTCCCAAAAATGATATAAATGTGTAAAATAAAGACCATAAACATCCAAAAGGGGTAATATAATAGCATGGAACAATCAAAAATTATAGATACGTTGGAGACGTATCAAGCATCCCCAAGCTTAATTCCTGCTCGTCCTCGAGTAGGTAAATGATAAAAAGAGAATTTTTGATGTGGAATGCTACCTAGCATAATTCATAATGTAATTTTCTTTATTGTGGCATGAATGTTCAGATCCAAATGATTCAAAATAAAAGTTCATATTGATAAAAGAAATAGTAACACTTCAAGCATACTAATCAGAATAATCATGTCTTCTCAAAATAACATGGCAAAAGAAAGTTCATCCCTACAAAATCATATAGTTAGGCTATGCTTCATTTTTGTCACACAAAGATGTTCCCAACTTCTATACCCCCGATGACAAGCCAAGCAATTGTTTCATACTTAAATAATCTCAAACTTTTTCAACCTTTATGCAATACATGAGCGTGAGCCATGGACATAGCACTATGGGTGGAATAGAATATGATGATGGGGATGGTGTGGTGAAGACAAAAAAAGGAGAAAGTCTCACATTGACGAGGATCATCAACGGGCTATGGAGATGCCCATCAATTGATGTCAACATGAGGAGTAGGGATTGCCATGCAACGGATGCACTAGAGCTATAAATGAATGCTCAACAAAAGAAAACTAGTGGGTGGGCATCCAACTTGCTTGCTCACGAAGACCTAGGGCATTTGAGGAAGCCCATTGTAGGAATATACAAGCCAAGTTCTATAATGAAAAATTCCCACTAGTATGAAAAAGACAACTTATGAGACTCACTATATGAAAAAACATGGTGCTACTTTGAAGCACAATATATGAGACTCACTAAACAAGGTGCTACTTTGAAGCACAAGTGTGGAAAAAGAGATAGTAACATTGCCCTTTTTATTTATTTATTTTCTTTCTTTTTTTTCTTTTTTTCTTTTTCTTTTTTTTCTTTTGGGACTTTTTTGGGGCTTTTTTTTCTTTTGGCCTTTCTTCTTTTTTTTTCTTTTTTTTCTTTGGGCAATGCTCTAATAACGATGATCATCACACTTCTATTGATTACAACATAAGAATTACAACTCGAAACTAGAACAAGATATGACTCTATATGAATGCCTCTGGCGGTGTACCGGGATGGTGCAATGAATCAAGAGTTACATGTATGAAAAATAATGCTTGGTGGCTTTGCCACAAATACGATGTCAACTACATGATTATGCAATGGCAATCTGACAAAAGTAAAGTATGTCATGATGATGATGAACAGAACGGTGGAAAGTTGCATGGCAATATATCTCAGAATGGCTATGGAAATGCCATAATAGGTAGGTATGGTGGCTGTTTTGAGGAAGATATAGGGAGGTTTATGTGTGATATAGCATATCGTATCACGGGTTTGATGCACCGCTAAGATTGCACCAACTCTCAAGGTGAGAAAGGGCAATGCACGTGCATCAAGAGGCTAGCAAAGGTGGAAAGGTAAAAGTGTGTATAATCCATGGACTCAACATTAGTCAAAAGAACTCATATACTTATTGCAAAAATTTAGAAGTCATCAAAAATCAAGTACTACGTGCATGCTCCTAGGGGGATAGATTGGTAGGAAAAGACCATCGCTCGTCCCCGACCGCCACTCATAAGGATGCACAAGCCAGGTACACTTCATGTTTCAAATTTGTTACACAACTTTAACCATACGTGCATGCTACGGGACTTGATAACTTAAACACAAGCATTCTTTAAATTCATAATCACCCAACTAGCATGACTTTAATATCACTACCTCCATATCTCAAAACAATTATCAAGTATCAAGTTGATCATAGCATCCAATTCACTTCCTATGATAGTTTTTATTATACCCAACTTGGATGTTCATCATTCTAGGACCAACTTTATGATAATAGCAAATACCATGCTGTTCTAAAAGAGTCTCAAAAAGATATAAGTGAATCATGAGAGACTAGCAATTTTTTCAAAATTAAGATATCACCGTGCTCTAAAAATTATAAGTGAAGCACTAGAGCAAAAACTATCAAGCTCAAAAGATATAAGTGAAGCACATAGAGTATTCTAGCAAATTCTAATCAAATAGGCTTCTCCCAAAAGGTGTGTACAGCAAGGATGATTGTGGTAAACTAAAAAGCAAAGACAATATAATACACAACGCTCCAAGCAAAACACATATCATGTAGCGAATAAAAATATAGCTCCAAGTAAAGTTACCAATGAACGAAGACGAAAGAGGGGATGCCTTCCCGGGGCATTCCAAAGCTTAGGCTTTTGGCTATTCTTGAATATCTTGGGGTGTCATGGGCATCCCCAAGCTTAGGCTCTTTCCACCCTTTATTCCAAAGTCCATAAAAGCTTTACCCAAAACTTGAAAACTTCACAACACAAAACTCAACAGGAAATCTTATAAGCTCCGTTAGTGAAAGAAAACAAAACCACCACATAAGGTACTGCAATGAACTCATTCTTTATTTAATTCGGTGTTAAACCTACTGTATTCCAACTTTCTTATGGTTCATAGACTGAATTACTAGCCATAGATGCATTGAAATAAGCAAACAACACACGAAAAACAGAATCTGTCAAAAACAGAACAGTATGTAGAAATCTGTAACTAACGCACACTTCTAAAACCCTAAAAATCCTACAAAAATAGGAAGTCCTGGAAAATTTGTTTATTGAACAGCATCAAAAAGAGTCAATGCAAAATATGGTTCCTGTGATTTAACAAAATTATATTCGTGCGTGCAAAGTTTCTGTTTTTCAGCAGAATCAAATAAACTATCATCGTAGGTTATCCTATAGGTTCTACTTGGCACAAACACTAATTAAAAGATAAAAACACATATAAACATAAGGTAGATGCAAGATTTATTACTAAACAGGAGCAAAAACAAAAAACATAAAGAAAATTGCGTTGCCTCCCAACTAGAGCTATCGTTTAACGCCCCTAGCTAGACATAAAAAGCAAAGATAGATCTAAGTAGTGCCATAATAATAAGATAGATCTTGAAAGCTCATCTCATATTCTCTACGTTCGGCAGCAAGTTTTCTTTGAGGCAAGCAAAAGTAATCAAAAGGGCTAAATTTAGTGGGACAAAGGTCCCCGAGATCAATCACAGGAGGAACGGGTTCCTCCTTTGGCCCATCATAGTGCACAACTATTTCAACACTAAAAGCATTCTTTTGGCAAAATCTTGTGAGCCTATACTCAAGAGAGTATCCTAGCTCATTGTTTCAAAGGGCAAAATCATTATTAAGCTTGTTAATGCAATCAACCAAGACATTAGTAGGAACCTTTTTTCTAAGGTTTTCGTTAAAAGCGACATAGTCCGAAGATTGAAAACATCTAAATTCCTCTTGGTCATAGAGGATAGCCTCTATGGGAGGACGACCGACGTCCACCCTATAGTGCGCAAAGATTTCTTTGGCCTCTCTTATGATAAACCTAAACTCATGAGCCAAAAAGATAGTAACAGCACGCTTAACAGAAGAATGCTCAATATTAGAGAATTCTAGGAAAATTCTTTGTATGCAAGGATGCATATTTATAAATTGTCTTTCAAGTTCAACTACAAGCATAGCGATAGCATCCGCAAGACTACTAGTTCTATGAAGAATAGAACAACCCATGGAAGGTAAAGCACCGACACAAGTAAAGAAATCTTGAATAATACCTTTGCCAATGATGTTACCACTACCGATTCGAAACTTTTTAGTATGCAAGATAGGGGGTTCATCGGCCGGAGCCTCGGGATTTTCTGTGTTATCATTATTGTCCATATCGACGATAATCTCCCCAATTTCAGACATAGTGGCAAACAAAAGCAAGGCGGAATAAATCGAGCAAAAAAGAGAGGAGGAGATTGGGAAAGAGAGGGCGAATAAAACGGCAAGGGTGAAGTGGGGGAGAGGAAAACGAGAGGCAAATGGCAAATAATGTAAATGAGAGGGAGATGGGTTTGTGATGGGTACTTGGTATGTCTTGACTTGAGAGAAGACGTGCCCGGCAACGGCGCTAGAAATCCTTCTTGCTACGTCTTGAGCTTGCGTTGGTTTTCCTCGAAGAGGAGAGGGTGATGCAGCAAAGTGTAGCGTAAGTATTTCCCTCGGTTTTGAGAACCAAGGTATCAAACCAGTAGGAGGCTCCTCAAAAGTCCCACGCACCTACACAAACAAACTGAGAACTCGCAACCAACGCAATAAAGGGGTTGCCAATCCCTTCACGGCCACTTGCGAAAGTGAGATCTAATAAAGATAGTATGATAAGATAAATATATTTTTGGTATTTTATAATATAGATGCAAAAAGTAAAGATGCAAATAAAGGTAGATTGAAAGCAAATATGATAAGAGATAGACCCGGGGGCCATAGGTTTCACTAGAGGCTTCTCTCAAGATAGCATAAGTATTACGGTGGGTGAACAAATTACTATCGAGCAATTGATAGAAAAGCGCATAGTTATGAGATTATCTAGGCATGATCATGTATATAGGCATCACGTCCATAACAAGTAGACCGACTCCTGCCTGCATCTACTACTATTACTCCACACATCGACCGACTCCTGCCTGCATCTAGAGTATTAAGTTCATAAGAACAGAGCAACGCATTAAGCAAGATGACATGATGTAGAGGGATAAACTCATGCAATATAATATAAACCCCATCTTGTTATCCTCGATGGCAACAATACAATACGTGCCTTGCAACCTTTCTGTCACTGGGTAAGGACACCGCAAGATTGAACCCAAAGCTAAGCACTTCTCCCATGGCAAGAAAGACCAATCTAGTAGGCCAAACCAAACTGATAATTCGAAGAGACTTGCAAAGATAACTCAATCATACATAAAAGAATTCAGAGAAGATTCAAATATTATTCATAGATAAACTTGATCATAAACCCACAATTCATCGGATCTCGACAAACACACCGCAAAAAGAGTTTACATCGAATAGATCTTCACAAGAGAGGGGGAGAACATTGTATTGAGATCCAAAAAGAGAGAAGAAGCCATCTACCTAATAACTAAGGACCCATAGGTCTGCGGTAAACTACTCACAACTCATCGGAGGGGCAAGGATGTTGATGTAGAAGCCCTCCGTGGTCGATTCCCCCTCTGGCAGAGTGCCGACAAAGGCTCCAAGATGAGATCTCGCGGATACAGAAGGTTATGGCGGTGGAAATTGTGTTTCGTGGTGCTCCTGGATGCTTTCAGGGTACGTAGGTATATATAGGAGGAAGAAGTATGTCGGTGGGGGGGGCGCAGCCTCCTGTCTCGTGGCTTCCTCGGAAGCTTCTTGACTTGCACTCCAAGCTCTCCGGATCACGTTCGTTCCAAAAATCACGCTCCTGAAGGTTTCATTCCGCTTGGACTCCATTTGATATTACTTTTCTTCGAAATACTCAAATAGGCAAAAAAGCAGCAATATGGGCTGGGCCTCCGGTTAGTAGGTTAGTCCCAAAAATGATATAAATGTGTGAAATAAAGCCCATAAACATCCAAAAGGGGTAATATATTAGCATGGAACAACAAAAAATTATACATACATTGGAGACATATCAGTCCGCACCTAAATTTTGTAGCTCCTCCAACTGCGATCGTAGCCTTTCAATCTCCTTCAACACATTTCCAAATTTTTCCTTGCTCCAATTTTTCAGATCCTTCAATGTTTCCTTCAGTGACCGGGCCACCGAACCCAGGCCTCCCATGGGATTCCGCTTGGTCTAGGCCTCGGCGATCATATCCGGTATGGTATGATCCCGCTCCCACATAATTTCCTAGCATGGGCAAGACGCCCGGCGCCGCTGGTCTTGCATCCCCTCCATCATAATCACCACAGGGCATCGGTCAGAGCATGATGTGGCCAAATGTACCACTTCTGCAAATGGGAACATATCTTTCCATGCTTCATCCGCACAAGCACGATCCAATCGAACCTGCACATTGCGATATGAGTCCTGACCATTATTGTAAGTGTACAGGATGCCTGAGAAGCCAAGGTCCTCCAGCTCGCAAACCTCCAGGCAGTCCCTATATGCCACCATCTGAGACTCTGAACGCATGGTCCTCGAGAGGTGCTCATGCTGCCATAAAGCCTCGTTGAAATCACCATACACCAGCCACTGCAAACGTGAACTCGCCCTAAGCCTGCACAGGTGCTCCCACATACGGTATCGATTTTCCACCCGGGGTTCATCACAGACAAACGTGGCACGCTGAGGGAGTCCTGGACTAGGGGGTGTCTAGATAGCCGGACTATCATCATCGGTCGGACTCCAAGACTATGAAGATACAAGATTAAGGACTTCGTCCCGTGTCCGGATGGGACTTTCCTTGGCGTGGAAGGCAAGCTTGGCGATACGGATATGTAGATCTCCTACCATTGTAACCGACTCTGTGTAACCCTATCCCTCTCCGGTGTCTATATAAATCGGAGGGTTTTAGTCCGTAGGACAACAACCATTATGACAATCATACCATAGGCTAGCTTCTAGGGTTTAGCCTCCTTGATCTCGTGGTAGATACACTCTTGTACTACCCATTCATTAATATCAATCAAGCAGGAGTAGGGTTTTACCTCCATCGAGAGGGCCCGAACCTGGGTAAAAACATCGTGTCCCTTGTCTCCTGTTACCATCCGCCTAGACGCACAGTTCGGGACCCCTACCGAGATCCGCCGGTTTTGACACCGATATTGGTGCTTTCATTGAGAGTTCCTCTGCGCCGCCACCGATAGGAAGGATGCCTCTTCCGCCTTCAAGGACGATATCTTCGCCAAAGGAGCCTTGGCCGCCGCCAAACTATCCGCTAGGTGGTTTCTTATGACCGCCTGTCCGCCACCGCTCGACAATGACCTCTCGGTCGTCAAAAGCAATCTTCACGTCAGCTCGAATTCGCCGAGCGGTTGGATCCAATAGAGCTCTCGTCTCAGAACGAGCTCTTGGATCGACGCCGCTCGGGAGTCGCAACAGACTACAATCAGATTGGGCTTAAAACCGATCCGAGAGAGATTAACTCTCCCTGGTCACCCACCACGCTGCAATGGTAGAGGAACAACGCGCGACTCTTCTCCTGTATTGAAAACTAGTCATGTCCGGGCTCCCGAACCCTCCATGCCCGCGGAGGGGCGGACTTCGATCAAGCACTGAACCTAAAGTCAGGCATCGGACCGGACTCGTTGGGCAACATCCAGCAATCCAAGCTTCCAAATTTGGAAACTTCTCGGCCCTTAAGCCTCGAGATGGGTAGGGTTCCGGACTTAATTCCACCCACCCGCCCAAACATATGCGATCTATCTCTAATCCGGCAAGAGCCTGCTGAAATAGTACATCATTACTGGGCCAGATTCCTCCTGGTTATGGACAGGATAAAGGACTGCCGAGAGGAGAACGCAATCTCAATTTTTTGCAATAATTGCACGGACGAGGGAATCTTGAACGCCGTCAGCCGTCGTGAACGTGCATGCTTTGCCGACCTAGCATCCATAGTACGAAAGTACTGTGCGATGGAGAGTTTCCGGAAAACCAAAAATAAGTTTTGGGACAATCCGGCCCCGAATAAAACCCTAGTCCACAACAAAAGGGTGCATTACACTCAGGCAATAGGTACAAAAACCAAAAAGCAAAAACCCCAGAAAGGGCACGGAACCGTACTGGAGGGATGGCTTAGCGGACCCTGTAAAATTCGCAGTACAGAGGGTGCCACCCCAACACATAGCCTTCGAGCATGTTGGATATTACGACAGGTGGCCAAAAGTGGCGAGAAGCTTCTAGCCCCGGAAAACCACACCAACAATACCGGTACGGTATCAACAGTCTTCGAGACTTTCGTGATCAAATAATATGTGAAACGAACAATCCGCAGCCTCGCCAAGTCTACCAAGTAGCAACAACAAATCCATGGAGCGACACAGCCATCACCTTCAACGCCAGCGACGAACCTAAATTCGAACAGCCCGAGCACCACCAAGACCGGTACTTAGTCCAATAGTGGACGGCTTCGACTTACCAAGGTACTCATGGATGGCGGCAGCGGATTAAACCTCATCTACGAGGAAACTCTTCAAAAATGGAAATAGATGGAGCCGCATTGAGCGAAGCAGCACAACCTTCAGAGGAATAATCCCTTAGCCGGAAGCGCTACACGGAAAAATCACACTCAATGTGGTGTTCGCTCACGGACAATTACAGGTCCGAAGAAGTCACGTTCCAAATGGCCCCGTTCAACAGCGGATATCACGCTATATTAGGACGAGAGGCATTCACAATTTTTCAAGCCATACCCCATTACGGGTACATGAAGCTCAAAATGCCTGGGCCCGGCGGAATAATCACTCTCGTTAGTGATCCGGACATAGCACTCCGCGTCGAAAACAAGACAGCCACATTAGCCCTGGAGGCACTATCCGAAGCCCTAGCGGCAGAAGAACTCACTGTGCTGCGCTCTACGGTGAATAGGGACGATGTGATACTCGATAAGAGATCCAAGTCCATCCCCTTTAAACCAGCGGACGAAATAGTAAAATTCCAGGTCCATCCAACGGACCCGACAAAAACGGCCTCCATCGGGGCGCAATTGAACCCTGATGTAGACGCCGCACTGTGAGAATTCCTTCGGGAAAATTGGGACATTTTCGCCTGGCACCCTTCAGATATGCCGTGAATCCCACGCAGATTGGCAGAACATAGCCTAAATATCCTAAAAGGGTTCAAACCAGTCAAACAGGCTCTTCGACGATTTTCCGAACCCAAACAACAGGCAATGGGAGAAGAACTAGCCAAGCTATTGGAAGCCGGATTCATCAGAGACATCAAACATCCGGATTGGCTAGCAAACCTGGTAATGGTACCAAAGAAGGACAAATCCTGGCGCCTATGTGTCGATTTTAAAGACCTCAGCAAGGCCTGCCCAAAGGATCCCTTCCCCTCCCCCGCATCGACCAAATAATCGATGCTACCGCAGGGCACGATTCATTGTGCTTCTTGGACGCATACTTCGGCTACCATCAAATCAAGATGGCGGAAGTTGACCAAGCCGCAACGGCATTCATTACTCCATACGGACCATTCTGCTTCAACACGATGCCCTTCGGACTTAAAAATGCCGGCGCAACATATCAGCGCATGATTCAGACATGTCTGGCTACCCAGATCGGCAAAACAGTAGAGGCATACGTAGACGACGTAGTCGTCAAAACCAAACACGTCGAAACCCTAGTAGACGATTTGAGGCTCACATTCGACAACCTCCGAGCATATGACATCAAGCTGAATCCGGAAAAATGTGTTTTCGGCGTACTAGCCGGAAAGCTCCTGGGCTTCATTGTGTCCGGTAGACGAATTGAAGCAAACCCAGCCAAGATCCGAGCTCTGTCACAGCTAGATATTCCAAAAGACCTCAAACAAATACAAAATTGATCGATGCGTGGCGGTTTAAGCCGCTTTATCTCCGCTTGGGAGAAAAGGCATTGCCCTCTATCGCCTCCTCATGCGCACCGAACACTTCGAGTGGACGGATGCTGCCACCGCCGGACTCAAAGAAATAAAAGCCATATTGGCAACAACCGTCCCGCCGCGCTTAACCCGGGCGAACCAATGTTGTTATACATCGCGCAACACATCAAGTTGTAAGCGCGGTACTGTCAGAGAATGAGAGATGAAGGGCATAAATTCCCTCTTCAAAACCAGTGTACTACGATCCACCGTGTTAATTCTCGCAAGTCCGTTATTCCGCACTACCAAAAGATAGCGATGCGGTGTTCATGGCATCCCGGAAGCTCCGACACTACTTTCAAGAGTGTTCGATAACAAAGTGGCTTCCGGCACCCTCAACGACATTATAAACAATCATGACGCGACGGGCAGGATTGCAAATGGGCCATCGAGCTCTTACCATTCGATATAACCTACAAACCTCGGCGAGCTATAAAGTCGCAAGTTTTGGCTGACTTTGTCGCTGAGTGGACGGAAGCCGAACTCCCTAAAGAGTACGGCGATACCCAATTGATTATGCACTTCGACGGCTCGAAAATGTTGGCCGGATTGGGGGTT
This sequence comes from Aegilops speltoides, assembly GCA_021437245.1. Taxonomy (NCBI): domain Eukaryota; kingdom Viridiplantae; phylum Streptophyta; class Magnoliopsida; order Poales; family Poaceae; genus Aegilops; species Aegilops speltoides. The sequence continues at coordinate 410,224,541 of CM038141.1, read as the reverse complement.
GGCGTCGTATTGACGTCCCCAACCGGGGACACAGTCCAATACGTACTTCAAATAATGTACACGGACTCCAACAACGCAGCCGAATACGATGCCCTTTTATATGGCCTCCGGATGGCAATCTCCATGGGCATTCAACGCCTAGAGGTGCGTGGGGACTCAAACCTCGCAATATCCCAAGTAAATGGAGACTTTGACGCCAAGGATCCGAAAATGGCAGCCTATCGTAACGCTGTCCTCAAAATGTCACCGGTTCAAGGACTCGAATTCCACCACGTAGCCGGATAATAACCAAGCAGCCGACGATCGCACGATCGGGCGCAAAACATGATGCTGTCCTCCAAACATCTTCCCCGAACGGCTCTTTAAGCCATCCGTATTTATGGGAAGAGGAGTCCGAAATAACAAACCGAAGCAGCCGCACCAACCGACTACAGAGCAATCTGACATAACCGACGATCAGCCGATGAAATAACACCTTCAGCCCACGACATAATGGCAGTAATCGCCTGCGGATGAGCCATTCCTAGCCTACTTGCTTAGGCAGGAACTTCCCGAAGACCAAAATGAGGCCCGCTGCATAGTCCGGCGATCTAAAGCCTACAAGGTCCATGAGGGAGAACTCTATAAGAAAAGCACAACCGGAGTCCTTCAAAGGTGTATCTCTGAAGAGGAAGGGCAAAACCTTATGGCTGAAATTCATGCCGGACTAGGCGGACACCACGCCGCAGCTCGGGCCCTTGTAGGAAAGGCATTCCGTACAGGATTTTATTGGCCGACGGCCCGGCAGATGCTCAGACTTAGTCCAAAGATGCGCCGGTTGTCGCTCTTTGCTAATCGAGCCATATGCCACCCACCGCCTCAAAACTATACCCATTACGGCCGTCATGTCCAGGGGCTTGACATGGTTGGACCCTTAAAGGGGGAACCCACAAGCAAAGGTACCTATTGGTCATGGTGGATAAATTCATCAAATGGATAGAGGCCAAGCCGTTAAAACGGCATAGTCCGACCAGTGATAGACTTCATATCGGGGTAGTACATCGTTATGGTGTCCCCACAAAGATCATCACCGATAACGCACTAACTTCACGGCCGACGAGGTTAAATCATGGTGCAAAAATATGGGCATTAAGCTTGATTACGCTTCAGCCTATCATCCTCAAACCAACGGTCAAGTGGAACGAGCGAACGGTCTAATAATGAGCGGCATCAAACCCAGACTAGTGCGGTCACTTACGAAATCTGACACGCGCTGGGTAGAGGAGCTTGACTCCGTACTCTAGGGGCTGCGGACAACGCCCAACCGTACTATCGGATTCACGCCATTTTTTATGCTATACGGCGCAGAAGCAGTTTTGCCCTGCGACATCATTCATGACTCACCTCGAGTGCGCATGTACAAAGAAAGAGAAGCCGAGCTGGATCGGCAGGACAGCTGGACGATTGAAGGAAGAACGCAACATCGCCAAGGCTCGCTCCGCATTCTATCAGCAGCAGGCTCAAGATATCAAAGCGAGAAGTACGGGCCAAGACTTACAACGTTATTAACAAGTTCTATGCCCGCCGGACAAGAAAAAGGACAAACTCAAGCCCAAATGGGAAGGCCCTTCATTATCAATCAAGTCTTGATGGCGGAGCGCATCGTTTACTTAAATGCGCTCGGACAACCGACTCGAGCCGAACCCATGGAACGCACCACGCCTCAAGATTCTATGCCTAGCGCCGACTAAGAGTTCGTCCCCTTCCCCCGTCCAAATTTTTTACACTTCAGCTGTCTTTTGTTTCTCTTTTTTCCTCACCCTATTCATCAAAGCCTTAAAAGGCTTACTTGCGCATCGTTCAAGACACAATTGATGTGCTATTCGACTCATTATACCGGGGCTTCTCACCGTAAGCTTAATTATAAGGGCTTCACGCCCAGACGCTGTGTCAAACTTCCACGTACCTTTTATTCACCATTATATGCACCGATATGACTTAAGTTTTGGCCAAGCTGGGTTGTTTGGCTCCGTGCTTACCCCACGCTCCCGATTGTTCGCTAGGAGGTAAAGGAGCACCTCTGCGATTGTTATCGCTGGTCACCGGATGTGTACCTCAGACTGGGTGAAGCCGAAAGCTAGCATTCTTAAGGGAATATTCGGTCGGTGACTTGAAAGATGATTTTTTTATCAATTTATTTATCTGCCCCCAGATGTTATCCTGCTCTTTTTGCAGTCCGGACATGCACTTAAGGGCATTGCCTCCCAGGGAAAGGAACCCTTAACGAAACTATTCTCCCTGGAAGATGTTTCTTACTAACCATGTAATATAACATAACTAGTTGGGCACTTGTCTGATAAAGCACTAATGACCCCTACGCCTGGTCTCCATGCATGCCCCGGTTATTTCTTAACCGAGAAGGTATTCGGACACACTCCGGACTCTAGGGTCCCGAGGTTGAAGCGAAAAGGTCGGCAAAGACAAACGATCTACAATCCGGCTAGAAGGCATTTTACATGTCATTTTAAAATACATTGTCAAATCGACTAACTGTATTCCTCCTCAATCCCGTCTAACAGGCTGTCTAATTTACAGTCCCGTTGGGAAAATTTAGCGGCCAACTCTACTTGGCCGTATACTAAACTCACATGGATCTCCTTTCCATCGGGCCCCACAGGTCTGACCTCGGCCATGTGGTTGGGATCCGCCTTCTTGTACCGCGTCTTCACCATGGCCCAAGCCTCCCTGGCACCTTGGCGGCAGGCGGAAATCTTCCATAAACGGAAGCGCTGCCACGCTCCCTAAAGCTTCTCCGCAAGCTCTCCAAGGCCCTCGGGTAGGGAGAGGGATGGCCATAAAGCCTGGACGACGCTGCTCATTGCCTGCCGAACTCATTCGAGCAGTTGCACCATCTCGGGAAGTTGATCACCCGTCGATACGGGCATCTCCTCCGCAGGGCGACCTGTGAGTATACCTACAAACATATTTTGTCAATTGACTTCCTCGCCGAACTCTTCTTTTCAAAGGAGTTCGCTCAAGCACTTACTATAGATGCCGCGACGAAGCCGCTGATTCTCCTTAACGGAGCCGGATAGCTCGGCCCGAACACCTTTCAGCTCTTCTCCAAGCTGGGCCTGGGCATCCTGGAGCTTGTTCCTTTCCTGCTGCACCTCGTCCAAGACCTCTCGCCGGCCTTCAGCTGGCGCAGTAGTTCTTGCCTGTCCAGATCTTGTCCGCAGCACCTGCAATGTCATTATTAGACTTGCGCGCACGCCACACACCACTTATCTTTTAAAAAAAATAATGTGTTACCAGGAGGGGTCCCTGCGTGTCCTCCTCAAGGCAGCCCTGGCGGCCTCAAGTTGGGCCTTACACCTCGAGACAGCTTGGGTATTCTTCTTTGTAAGATCCTCAGATTTCAAATGATCCTTAAATCAGTTAATATAACTACTTTAAGTCTCGGGGCTACTTGGCATATACAACTATTAAAATCTCTTACCCGTATGTATTTTACATACCGCTTCGTGGCTCGTCAAACCATCTTGAGCAGCACGGAGGTGCTGCCCCCTGCGTAAAGGCGCGTTCAACGCCTCGGGGAGAAGCACGCGCCACGAAAAACTGTCCGCGGCGCCTGTGGTTCATGGCGCTCTCCACTCAGACTTGGTGGCGGATAGTCTGTCCGCATCCTCCGCTGGAGGAGTGTCCGCCTTGCGCCGCCTCCCCCGCACTCAGTGCTTTGAGCTCGCTGGTAGAGGCTGGGTTGGCAACCTCACGCCGCAGTCCGGGCGGCGCTTTTTCTCCTACAAAAGTCATGAGCATTCAAACGCTTCTAGGATGTTGCTCTAAATAACGAACCGTGAGCTATACCTTTGCCGCGACGTTTCAATCAAGGCCAAGGCCTTCTTCCGCTTACTAGGCCGGATCGACCCTTGTTGGTCACCGCCGCTGGCTCGGCTTCCCGCCTTGAAGGCGCCTCCTGCAAAGCACCATCGTATACGGTGGTCAGAAATGAGCAAGGAAGAAATAATGGTGTCAGCTTCGGTCACAATCACCTGGGAAGCCGGATATAGTCCGGGGTAGTCAACCGTAATGGCGACTAAAGCATTATCCATGCTGAGCTGGTGGAACACCCCGTCGATTAGCTCCACCTTTATGTCCGGGTCCTCTTCGGAGGCTGGATCCTGGGATCTCTCTGGATCCTCGGGTTGCGGAGCTGGACTAAGCATGCCCTCAACAAGCCGACGCAGCTCCTGCGTCGAAAGCATAATATAAGAAACTAAAACTTTGAAAGCATGGGTCGGGCACACAAAGTGTTCACTTACCCAACGCCGAGGGTTATTCATGGAGAACCCATTCAACAGGCTCGTCTGGAGGAAATCCTCCTTCTCCCCCTTGTACAGGCCGGACATGATCTTCGCCAGGTGTCGTGGATTTGTCACGGCAGATGTCCTAGCATAAGGACTTAGTCGTGGAGCCATCGCTACGAGTTTACTTGCAGGGGTTAAAGCGGACACAAAGACACGAGGGTTTATACTAGTTCGGCCCCTTCGATGAAGGTAAAAGCCTACGTCTAGTTGTGATGGAATTGATGTAGTCTCGATGGCTAGGGAGCAAATAAGCTTCGCTTAGGCTCGAGTTGTGGTTGTCTCCCTAAACCGCCGCCGGTCGCCCCTTATATACACGAAAGTGACGCCTGTCGGTTTGTAGAGTCCCAACCGTTCATACTGTATCCCGGTTGGTATCTCCTATTCCTAACTTACAATACAAGTCATACATCGGCCGGTTTACGGCTACAAGCTCTAAACCGACTACGTGCCTTGGGCCTTCCCATGACTACACCACTAGCGGAGCTAACCCGCCCAAACTTGGCCGGTTTACACCTAGTGGTAATATCCCCAACATTAGGCCCTGTGTTGATTTGAACTGTTCATGTCAATCCTTCATAAAACCTGCATCTTGACATCTTCTTTGTGTAATAAACCGCCTCGTCGTCATTGCTTCGATCATCAGTAAACCGCATGACATCATTGCTTCGTCATCAGTAAACCGCATGACATCATCTTGAAGTTTATCCTTTATAACGCCTTCTTTAATGACCGCCCTCGGATTCACGCGCTTGACCTAGCTTTATCGCTTTATAAATAGGACCGAAGGGTCATTCATTTCTTCCTTCGCTTCCTCTTCTTCTTCTTCCTCGCCGCTGCTTTGAGCTCCGTCGTCATCATCAACGTCTCGCTTCGCCCCAGGCCGCTGATCAACTCAGACGGACCGAATATGCGGCCTTTCTCCGCATCTCCTCCGTTTCCGGTAAATCTCTTATCCCTCTTCAGTCTGTTCATCATCTTAGATCTGTTTCTAGGGTTCGAGCTTCATACCACGTTCTTCATATGCTTTTGCCTTTCTAGCTTTGCGCCATGCTATGGATCCCGTTCTGTACCAAACGACGACTCCTGCATACCCGCTGCACTTTCTCATCTTAATCCCATAGATTTTCTGCATATATCTATATATATCTTACATTGCATTTCCTGCTTCTTCTTTACTTTCGTGACGCAGTTCCTGTTTGCTGAAAACTCGCGTTTGATCCATAATAAACATGAAATCTTGTGAAACCTGTTTCTGTCCATTACCTTCGAAGCCAAGATTAGGCGGTTTAACCCACCATAGTAAAAAATTGCTAAACCGGCACCGGCATACCATTAGTCCCCTTGTTGAACCGCCAGCTCATATCTGACATCATATCATAACGAACTGACTCGTAGGAAATGCCTCTGGTTTATCATAGCTTAGCTCAACCACTCTGCCATAAGCACCTTCTTAAACCGGATCCTTCTCCTTGTAGATCTTATGATGGCCAAACAGGTGTACGAATGCAACTGGGTCCCTTCCCGCGTCTCTGAAACACAACTGAATGAGCTAGTGTCAATTGGCACTTTGGACGGCCGAAATACAATCCATTGGAGGGTTCCTGGAGAGGAATGTCCTCCCACACCTCAGGAGGGTGAAGTTGTAGTTTTCGCAGATCACCTGGCCCGGGGTTTCAAACCGCCGGGGTCAAAATTTTACCGGGATGTGATGGCCAACTTTCAGCTCCGTCCCCAAGACATCGGCCCCAACTCTGTTACCAACCTGTGCCACTTTCAAGTGCTGTCCAAGCATATCTCGCAAGAGGAACCGTCTGCTGAGCTGTTCCGGATCTCTTCCACCTAAACCGTCAGACCGAAGTTCACCGATGGCCCTAACACGTAGTTAGGCGGTATGGCTATCCGTAAGAGGAAGGAAATCACTTATCCCCACGCCAAACTCCACACTCATCCCAAAGAGTGGAACGCGACTTGGTTCTCTGCAAAGACACTTTCACGAAGGTGAAAATCCTTTGCCTGGTTTTCGCCCGAGCGCTCAAGAACACTCATCCTTTCCGCAACGATTAATCGCCAAAGAAAGAAGCAAATACGCCCACAACTATCCAAGCTTCGGGCCTTCATGGCCAACGGTTTGATCGATCGACCGCACGCTGCTGGTTATCTTGGGGCATATTGCCTCTAAGCCAGCGCTCCGGTTTGATGTGCCAAGATACCGCAGCGCCGATGACCCACTCCGACACACCAAACTGGAACTGCTCAAGATGAAGTCACGGATTCCGTGAGGAAGATCTTTGAATGAACCGGAGCACCTTTTGTGCCCAAACCGCTTGGCTCCTCATCGCACCTTCAACACACCTCCCGCGGTAAGTCTCGATCGTGTCATCATTAAATACTGCTATTACTTTCATACTTCCAACTCTCAATTATTTCTAATCCAGGGTGATAATCCGTTTTGGAGCAAGAAACTCTCTCAAGAGAAAGCGGACAAGGCTGGACGGCCAAACCGGCCCAAAACGAAAGTTGTTAAGAAATCCGCCCACAAGAGGAAAACCACGGCCGTTCGACCCGCCATCGATGATGATGTGGGTAATCCGAACTTGATTCTCTTGGCTTGTTTTTACACGCCTTATTGATGACGATGCTTGTCGATGACGCAAGCCAAGAACGCAGGATTTGTTGAGGTAACCATTCTCTTCCGATTCAACAAACTTGCCTTCACCAAAATTTCGCCGCAAACCGGAAAGTTAACTTTTCTCACCCCTTGCTTACTTGGATCCCAAACTTTATGAAGACACAAAGAGCATGAAGCTCGCCGCACAACCCGCACAGCGGATGTGTAGTTACCTCGCCGGTTTATCAACAGCCCGCTCGAAAGCGCCGCACCGAGGTTTCCAACCTTTTATTACCTTGAATTCCAAAGCGGTTTATTCCACAACCTCTTAATCCGTCCGACGCCGATTATCGTGTCACCTCCCATTCGTCCTCTGGCGAGTCATCACTACTCAGCTACCACCATTGAAGATAGCCGTCGGGTAAGTTCATACGGCCATATACTTGTTGATTTCTTCAGAATGTATACGCCTTTGCTCCTGAATCTTTGCTTCTCCGTAACCAAACCGAAACCCAGCAAAAGGCTCGCTGGACAAAACAGTGAAGAGGTTGCCGCTTCAGATCGAGCGGCACCGGATCTCAAAATGTTGCTTCAAGATATTCCAACCGACCTCCGGTTCAAGAAGATATTATTCCCGAGGAAAGGCCTGTGGATGCCTCAATGTTCGCTGATCCACCCGCTAGTACTATCCAGTCTGAAAAGCCTCACAGCCCCGCCAAACAATCTGTGTTTCACACGATCCGTCGAATCGAAAGATGACGACGTGGTAATTATCGAACAGCCACTCAACCGGGAATGCTGCGACTCTAACCCGCACATTGTGAAAGAGGACGCTTCCACTTTTAACAAAGGAAAGTGGAATGTAGAGCTGGAAACATATGCCGCTATGAGCGCCCAAGACCTTCATTCCGATATCTGAACCGCTTTACAAAGAGCCGTGATTATGAAGCTGGTTTGGTAAAACCGATGAGAGACAAGTTTGAGGTAACGCTCCTTTCGTTATTGCCAATATAATAATCCTTGTAGCCCCTAAGGGCCGGTTTGCAATCTTTGATCAAACCGGTACTTGATAGCTTTTGATAGACTTTGCATTCTTCCCAAGATGAACCACGGGGCCGGTTTAAGTATGCATACTTAAACCGCAGTCCAAAAACTTCCCGACGACACTTTAATAGAATCAAATAGCCATTAGCCTCAAGTGCCAAGTTGAATACTCAGATTGAACTTGGGACTTTGCCATGAATTAGCAGAGAAAAATTGAAGGCACATTAGCCCCAAGTGTCAAGCACATAACTATGTTGTGTGGTTGAGACTTGAACTTTAATTGTTGGCTGATCCTATCATCACATGCGCAGCCGAGGTGAAAATCAAGGATGATCGGATTGCCGATTTACAAAGCGGCATTGAAAACCCAAAGAGGCCGAGACAGATAAAGCCAAGAAGGAGCTAACCAATGCCTTGACCGCTGCGGAACAAGTGAAGGAAAGCATGAAGAAGGAACAGCAGGTCCGGACCAATTTAAAAGGCCAACTTGATCAAAAGAGCCGAAAATGCCGAAGCTGCCCTTAAACCGGTGGTGGATGATCTAACCGCCGTGAAGCGGCAAGTGCATTCTATGACAGCAGCCATCTTCGGTAAGTTCCCTGTTAATAAGTGCAATATGCTTTTCCTGCTGCACCAGTATTCCGGTTTAAAAATATCCTGTCATCATATGCAGGCACACGCGTTGGGCACTTGGGTAATGACGTGCGGAAGAAACTGAAAGCTGTCTACACTTTAGTGGAGCAGCTATATACCGGAGCCCAGCGCGTTATTACCACAATGTCACATAATAATCCGGCGCCGTCCCTGATCCAAGATACCTTGAACCGCTATCCATCCTTCCTTCCCGGATTGAAGAGGTGAAGAAATCCGCAGCCCGAACCGGAGCCCTCAATGCCTTGATCCGAGCTAAAGCACGGGTGCCGGATTTTGATCCCGTGGAAGCAGCTCAAGGCTATCCCGGTGTGAAGGAGGACGGCTCGGACTTTAATGAAGAGGACTTGCGGCGATAAACCGTGCGGTACGCCCACCGGCTTGTCAATTGGCGTATAGCCGATTTGGAGCACTACCAAGCCCAATACAATGAGCGTAACAAGCGATTTCCGCCCAACCTTTGAACCGAAAACTTGATCCCTCCAATCCGTAAGCACACTTACGCCCGACATTGAACCATCATCTCGATTCACGAAGAGGCTGTTTTCCAAGCGCTGATGGGAATCGATCGACTTCGTGGATTTCAGCCGATGGGTAGAGACGAGGATGCTCAAGCGGCGGAGGATGAAGAATAGTTTTGAACCGTAGCCGGTTTATCTCAAAGAACAATGAACTCATTTCGGCATCGTGTTGCCTTGTAATAGCTTTAGTCAAAACTTGCTGCTGGGTATGCCTTCGCATCGAGGAAACTTTTATTTGATTCACTCCCCGCAACCAGAAGATTAAACCTCGGCGGCGGTGATACCGCCAGCCGGTTTATGGCATCCAATAGATTTTGTGTATGATAAATCAATTAATATGTGATACAAATACCTGCCATACTTGGGCATGAAGTGGCGAGCTAATCTTGAAGCGGAGGCCTTTAAGCAACCATGACCATTTGGGAAAACAATAACTCCTCATAAGCGCTTTGAATCAGCACAAGCCCCATGTTTCTCCATAAGGATGAACCGGAAGATGGTAAACCGAAAATAAAAACTTCGTGTAATACTAAACCGTACTATCAGCTTGTTACCGATAGCTAAACCGGATAAAAATATTCGCCGAGTTGGAAACGCAACAAAAATCGAATACCAAATATGGCAACAAAGGCAATAACTCTTTGTAAAAGGAAAGCTTCATGGAGCTGGTCGATGGCATTACCATGGTCGACGCAACCAAGCCCCAAGGCGAAGCGATGGTGCTAGTCGGCCAGGTCCCCAAAAGACTCGTGGCGAGTACGCCGCCAAGTGGCATGACATTGGTTCGGGTTCACCAAGCCTCCAAGTGACGCTGGCCCTATTGGTCGACCAAGAGGCGTGACTGTTCAGACGTGACCGTGTCCCCAATGATCCGGTGGCTTACGCCTGTCAAGAGGTGTTATGTTGGTTCGATACCACCAAGCCCCTGTGATCCTGGTGGCTTACGCTTATCAAGAGGTGTTGCGTTGGTTCGGATACGACCAAGCCCCCAAGTGATAAATATAACTGTCAAGGGGTAAACCGGAGGCCGCTTTAAAAACAGAAGCACTCCATGTAACCACGCATGAAAAGAAAGACAGAGACCCCGCTTTGGCTGAGGCCCTGATTTTTATTATATCGAAGATAATATATACATTGTCATGCTATGTACATAAACTGAGCCGATGACTCATGTGTAGTAAGGTCGAAGATGAGCTACATTCCACGGCCTATTGGTCTCCTCTTCTGATGTACGTGAGTCTTTATGCTCTCGAATATCAACCAGATAGTAGGAACCGCTTGTGTAGATTCTGCCGACCACAAAGGGTCCTTCCCAAGGCGGGATAGCTTATGCATATCCGTCTGGTCTCGGATGAGGCGGCACCAAATCTCCTTCCCGAAGGCTCGTTTTAACCCGCGGCTGTGATAACGACGGAGATCCTGCTGTAAATCGCCAATCGAGCGGCTGCCATATCACGCCCTCATCCAAGAGGTCCAAAGCGCCCTGTCGTGCCACCTCATTGTCCGCTTCAACATAAGCCGCCACACGGGCGAATCGTGCTCGACATCGCCGGGGAGAACCGCTTCGCCCATAAACCATGAAGAAAGGCGTAGCCGTGAGACCGGTTTGGCGAGTATTGATACTCCATAGTACCGATGGGAGCTCTTCAACCCAGCACTCGGTGTTCTCTCGTAATGGAACCGAAGTCGGGTTTGATGCCTCGCAAGATTTCCGATTAGCACGTTCGCCTGCCCGCTGGACTGGGGTGCGCCATCGACGATACATCGCCGGATATGCTCACGCTCACGTAATTCTTTCATAGCTCCCTTGGACAGATTAGTGCCATTGTCAAGAATGATACTTTGTGTGGAAAGCCAAACCGAAAATCACCTTTTGATGAACTGCATCATTGTTGCCGCATCACACTTATCGACTGTGTTCCGCTTCAACCCACTTGGTGAACTTGTCCACCGCCACTAACAGTGGGTCTTCTTATCCTTGGATCGCTTAAAAGGTCCGACCATATCCAGCCCCTGTGTCGCAAACGCCACGTTATTGGGATCATACGCAATTCTCGCGCCGTACATGAGCACGCTCGAGAATTTTTGACATCCATCGCACCGCTTGACCAAGTCCTCCGTGATCAAGATGAGCAGTTAACCAAGAAAATCCATGACGGAATGCCTTCGCCACTGTGGACTTGGAACCGGCGTGATGCCCACAATCCCCTTCATGGATTTCTCGTAGAATTTCACAACCATCCTCAGGGGAAACGCAGCGTTGAAACGCCCCTGAAACACTGCAATGATGCAACTCACCATTAAGAATCGTCATAGTCTTGGAGCGCCGGATTATCTGCCTGGCCAGAACTTCATCGTCTGGCAACTCTCCTCGAGTCATATATGCAAGGTAAGGAACCGTCCAATCCGGAATAGCATGTAATGCCGCCACCAATTGAGACTCCGGATCAGGAATTGCCAAATCCACTTCACCAGGGAGCTGAACCGACGGATTGTGCAAAACGTCGAGGAAGACATTAGGGGGAACCGTTTACGCCGAGAACCCAAACGGCTTAAAGCGCCGCCGCCGTTCTTCCGGCGATCCACATGATCCACTTGATAGCCCTTGAAACAACCTGCGATATTATCCACTTCTCGACGATATGCAGCCATGAGAGGGTCCTTAGAATCCCAAGTGCCGATACTTGCCGAGCCACTGTGTCCGAGTCACCAAAGCACTTAACCCGCTTAAGTTCATCTCCTTAGCCATCCGGAGGCCATGAAGCAAGGCTTCAGACTCAGCTGCATTATTAGTACAAGGAACATTAAACGGAGAACGAATAAAACTTATCACCGTGGGAAGTTAAACGACTCCAGCCCCGAGCCTTCCAATTGTCCGACCGTCAAAATGAATAGTCCAAGATGTGTGATCCGCTTTTCCTCCGTGCTTGTAACTCGTCTACCGTTAATGAAATCAACAAGGGCTTGTGACTTCACCGCTGTGCGCGGTATATACTTTAGCCCATGCGCCCAAGCTCGATGGCCCATTTTGCAATCCGACCGCCGCCTCCCGGTTCTCAGATGATGTCACCTAAAGGAGCTGAACTAACCATCGTAATAGGGTGTCCTTGGAAATATTGCTTCAATTTCCGCTGGCCATAAAAACACCATAGACTAGCTTCGCCAATGCGGATATCTCTGCTTGGACTCAATAAGCACCTCGCTGATGTAATAAACCGCCGCTGAACCGGATACTCTTTTCCCGCCTCCTGCGCTCCACCACAATGGCCACGCCATCGCCGAGCATTGGCTGCCACATATAACAAGAGTGGCTCCTTGTCAACCGGAGCCGCAAGAACAGGTGGGTTGGCCAATTGCCGCTTTAGATCCTCAAAGGTTTATCAAGACTGGACTCGCATTTAAATTATCTGCCTTCCTCAAAGATTCGGTATAAAGGGATGGCCTTCTCCCGAGGCGGCCGATAAACCGCTCAATGCAGCAATCCGCCCGCCAGCGTTGAACATCGTTGATACACTTTGGTTTAGCCAAGGAAGTGATGGCCTTAATTTTCTCCGGATTGGCCTCGATTCTCTGTTAGACACCAGAACCCCAATAACTTGCCACCGAACACCAAACACACACTTGGCCGGATTAAGCATCATCTTATAAATGCGCAAGTTGTCAAAGGTCTCCTTCAAATCTTCCACCAAAGGTTCCTTTTGTCTTGATTTCACCACAATGTCATCTACATAAGCGCACATTGCGCCAATCTGCGTATGCAAGCAATTTCGCACACACCACCGATAAGTAGCTGGCGCTCTTGAGCCCAAAAGGCATAGATACATAGCGAAGGCTCCAAAGGGAGTTATAAACGCCGCTTTCTCCTGGTCCTTAATCGCCATCTTGATCGATGATATCCGCAGTATGCGCCCAAAAGCTTAACCGCTCACATCCCGCCGTGGCATCAATAATCTGATCAATGCGGGGGAGAGCAAAAGGATCTGCTGGACAAGCCTTGTTAAGATCTGTGTAGTCCACACACATACGCCAGGTGCCGTTTTTCTTAAGGACCAGCACCGGATTAGCAAGCCACTCTGGATGAAACACTTCAATGATAAAGCCAGCCGCCAGGAGCCTGGCTACCTCTTCCCCAATGGCCTTGCGCCTCTCTTCATTAAACCGGCGGAGGAACTGTTTCACCGGTTTATACTTAGGATCCACATTAAGTGTGTGCTCAGCGAGTTCCCTCGGTACACCTGGCATGTCAGATGGCTTCCATGCAAAGATGTCCCGGTTCTCACGGATGAACTCGATGAGCGCGCCTTCCTATTTAGGATCCAGTTGGCACCGACAAAGGAATCGCTTGGACGAATCGCCTGGCACAAAGTCAACAAGCTTGGTTTCAGCTGCCGATTTGAATTTCAGATCCGATTCATGCTCTGTAGTAGGCTTCTTCAAAGGGGTCATATCTGCCGGATCAACATTGTCCTTATAAAATTTCAACTCCTCTGCGGCATGCACCGCCTCTGCATAAGCTGCATCTCCTTCCTCACATTCCAAAGCGACTCGGCGGCTTCCATGCACCGTTATTGTTCCTTTGTAACCCGACATTTTGAGCTGCAAGTAGATATAACAAGGTCGTGCCATGAACTTAGCATAAGCCGCCGTCCAAACAAGGCATGATATGGGCTCCGGATTTTCACCACTTCAAAAGTTAGCTTTTCGCATCGAATCATGCTCATCTCCAAAGGCCACATCCAAGGCTATCTTACCAATAGGATAAGCAGATTTGCTCGGCACTACACCATGGAACACCGTATTGGACGGTCTCGAGATCTTTATCTGTGAGACCCATGCGACGGAAAGTGTCATAATACAATATATTGATACAGCTTCCTCCATCCATAAGTACCTTAGTAAACTTATAGCCCCCAACCCGGGGTCTACCACCAAAGCCACTGACCCGGATTATCAACCCGGGGATGGTCCTCTCTGCTCCATACGATAGGCTGCTCTGACCAACGCAAACACTGTGGCAAAGCCGGTTCAACAGAATTTACTGCCCGTTTGTGAAGCTTCCGATCCCGCTTGTCCAAACTGGTTGTAAAAACATGATAATGCCCGCCATTCAACTGCTTTGGCTGGCTCTGATAGCCTGACTGCTGCTGTTGCTGCTGGCTACCTTGATTACTCTGGTTGTTGAAATTGCCCTGGTCATGCCCTGAACCGGAAACTCCGTCCTGACCCGGCCCATGAAAACCGGATCCTGAACCACCACCTGATCCCTGGTCATATCGGAAAGCATCGGAATTTTTTAACTCTTGCATAATAGAACAGTCTTTCCAAAGATGATTCGATGGGTTTTCTTTCGTCCCGTGCTTGGGACAAGGCTGATTCAACAAGTAATTCAAACGGCTTACACCAGCATTTGGACCCCGATTCGCCTTGCCTTTGCGTCGCGGGCTCTGTCCTGCGCATTAGTGTTGGCTACGAAATCATCAGCCTTGCGCTTGCCCCCGTTTCCGTGACCTGCCGGTTTGAAATGCTGCTGCTTGGAGTTGCCATTCTTCTTTCCCTTCCCTACTTCGTCATCAACTGCTTCAGGATCCTTGGTACTGTCTGAATCGGCATATTTTACCAAAGCGGTCATGAGGGTTCCGTGATCATTGCGTAACCGCTTCATACGCCCCAGCTTAAGTTTCAGAGGCTCAAACCGCAGCTTGCTTTCCAATGTGATGATCGCCGAGTCAAGATTGATCCGATCGAGGAGTGCAAAATCTCGAGATACACGGCGCATCCAACGGGTTGTTGACTTCTTCTTCTCGAACGCAAGCCGCCAGGTCTACTATGGACTTGGGCTGCTTACATGTATCCTTGAAATTCGGATAAACCGGGCCCGTGAATCGACCCCACGAATCGATAGAGTTGGGCGGCAAGCTTTTTAACCAAGCACGGCTGTGCCTCCATCATCATGGTGAAGTACTTTGCACACGCCGCTTCATCAACATCTAGCATCTCCATGGCCATCTCATAACTCTCAACCCACGCTGTGGGATAGATCTGCGGTGTAATTTGGCACCTTGCGCGGGCCCTTAAAATCCTTAGGCGACGCACATTGCGAGAGCGGGATTAAACAGGCACTCCAGCAGCGGATGCGACTCTGGACCGTGGCGGTGGTAGGGCTTAACCGTGCGTGTTGACCCGCATCATCCTGCGGCTGCTAACTCGGCTTCCCTGCGTTCGGCCCGATCCACCACCTCCCGAGCATTACGAAGCGCGCCTATCTGGTGATTGCCTCGGCCGCTTCACGGTCTCGCGTTATTTGATAGGGCCGGTTCATCCATGCGCTCTTTGTAGCTCGCTTGGACAGGTGTAGAGTGAATCGATCGCGGCTGTATGAATACGCTTCTCGCTGGATTAGTGCAGTCCGAGAAGCTCCTTAACCCGGCGTGTCTCAACCGCCAGGGGAATCTCTTCGATCGATCGCCCAATCATGCGGCAGCTGCAACAAGGTTGTCCATAGGGTTAGAGTAATGGCCCGGGCGCTCTGTACCGCGGAGGAATCACCGTATTCTTGCTTTGTGGGGCTCCATCGGGCGCTGTTGGACCGCCGCCCGCTCCCGGTGCCTCAATCCGTTCACCTCCTGTCTTTGGGCGGGTTATCGGGTCCGCCCGGGTCTCGAAGAGGTTTCTAGGGTCAAACTCGATGGCGACGCGATCTGTATTTCCGCTTTAACACCTCTCGCGACGCGCTCGGTCAAGCATGAGTTTGTAAGCTTGTGCATCTAAAGCGCCCGCTCTGCGCCATGCGCCTTTTTTCGCCGCTAGATCCGCTGGCTTGCGGATCTCGCTCTCTCACCTTCACGATTTCTGCGTTATGAGCCTCCCGATCGCTGGGTTATCCTCCGCCATGAGCGCTGCTAGCGATCAAACAGATCTCGACAAAACTTGAACCGGCGGTCGCACCGGCCTCCTGCCCCGCCGCCGCTGAACCGGAAAGCATTGCTGCTGCGGTTGAAGAGAGGTTCTTGCGCATCGCCATGAATACACCGATCCGGTTTAGCCGGCTTGGGGGTCCGGACATCGTCACCATCGAACAGCCTCGATCATACCATCCCGCAGCTGGTACAATGACTCGGTCTCCTTCAAGATTCATCGCCGAGTAAACGACGGTCCCGCTACCGTGCTCTGAACCGGCATCATACTCCCCTCCATAGGTAGCTCCAACGAAGACATGCTTCATGGCCGGTTTAGCCCGGGCTGGTCGCGCGCGATGAGCTGCCTCGATGAAGTCGGTGCAGGTGTCTCGCTCCGGTCCAGGCCCTCCGGTCTTGCCGATGAAAACGTGTATGCCGCCGAACGGGACCCGTATCCATATTCGATTGAATCGCCTCGACCCCATCCAAAGATCGCCGATGTAGATCCGACCGCGACGACTCTTGGTCATCCGCCCACGACGTAGCCTTCGAGTCCTTTGAGCTTGCCCTCCAAGATCGCCAAACCATCGCGGCGATAGCCCCACGGGGCGCCAACCGTCGTGGATTTGTCACGGCAGATGTCCTAGCATAAGGACTTAGTCGTGGAGCCATCGCTATGAGTTTACTTGCAGGGGTTAAAGCGGGCACAAAGACACGAGGGTTTATACTAGTTCGGCCCATTCGATGAAGGTAAAAGCCTACGTCTAGTTGTGATGGAATTGATGTAGTCTCGATGGCTAGGAGCAAATAAGCTTCGCCTAGGCTCGAGTTGTGGTTGTCTCCCTAAACCGCCGCCGGTCGCCCCTTATATACACGAGTGACGCCTGTCGGTTTATAGAGTCCCAACCGTTCATACTGTATCCGGTTGGTATCTCCCTATTCCTAACTTACAATACAAGTCATACATCAGGCCGGTTTACGGCTACAAGCTCTAAACCGACTACAGGCCTTGGGCCTTCCCATGACTACACCACTAGCGGAGCTAACCCGGCCCAAACTTGGCCGGTTTACACCTAGTGGTAATATCCCCAACACCAGGTCTTCGGCCGATCCCGGCCCTTTGTGGCCATGACGGGTGGCATCGTCCTCCCCGTTGAAATCCCACATAGGGTGGACCTCAGATTGCAGCGGCCGCACTTCAAGATAATGCATGTTGCCATGACTCCAATCATGGTCAACCCGGAATGGGCCAGTAATCTTATCCGGCCCATCAAATAATGGACGCTCTTGTCTTCCTCAAGCTGGGAGCTCCGTGGGCGCCAGCTAAGGCGTTTCTTCAAAGGAGCATTACTGAACTCCGGGAGGTCGATCCGAACAGGTCCGCAGCGAGCGCCTTTCACGAAACCATTCTCAAGGCCGTCTTCGGACGCCTTCTTAGGGGTTCCGGATGGATATCCGGTCCCGGCGATGCCCCATATTTTGGCACCGCCCACTTGATATATGGACCCCTCGTGAGAGCAGGGTACAAGGCAGAACAACCTCTTCCACATCGCAAAATGGGGCTCGACGCCCAAAAATAGCTCGCAAAGAGCTACGTAACCCGCGATATGCAGGATAGTGGCGGGCGTGAGGTGATGGAGCTGGAGTCCGTAGAACTCCAGGAGCCCGCGGAGGAACGGATGTATAGGAAATCCAAGCCCCCTTATCAGATAGGGGACGAAGCATACCCGCTCCCCTTTGTTGGGACTTGGGGTAGCCTCCGCTTGCTTCCCACCTTGGTAGGTGGCCAGCCCAGCTCGAACCGGAACCATGAAGGCCGGAGGGAGATATCCCTCCGCTTGGAGCGTCACCACTCATTGTGCGGGATGTAACATCTCCGCCAATCTCTCTGGCAGAGGGCCGGGCGCGAGAGGAGGAGCCGCGTCGACGGTCCATGATGGAATGGATTTTTGGTCAGAGGCGCTCCGATGAGTACTCGCGGGAGGAAGATGGTGTGATTTGGATCTGGATTCTTGCCTCTCTTATAGGCAGATTATTTGCGCAGCTAGGGGGTAAAACATAAAAGGTACCCTGGCTTTTCGCATTCGTGCGACACGTGGAAGAAGGCCATTATTGGGCGTGGAAGCCAAGAAGCGCGACATTGATAAGGAAGCCGGACACTATTCGGCAGGTACATGAAACTTAAAGGAGAACCTGCCTTGCAACGCCGAAGACTACATACGCGCCGGACCTATCGTCATTGAAGCCTGGTTCGGGGGCTACTGAGGGATCCTGGACTAGGGGGTGTCCGGATAGCCGGACTATCATCATCGGCCGGACTCCAAGACTATGAAGATACAAGATTGAAGACTTCGTCCCGTGGCCGGATGGGACTTTCCTTGGCGTGGAAGGCAAGCTTGGCGATACGGATATGTAGATCTCCTACCATTGTAACCGACTCTGTGTAACCCTAGCCCTCTCCGGTGTCTATATAAACCGGAGGGTTTTAGTCCATAGGACAACAACCATTACGACAATCATACCATAGGATAGCTTCTAGGGTTTAGCCTCCTTGATCTCATGGTAGATCCACTCTTGTACTACCCATATCATCAATATCAATCAAGCAAGAGTAGGGTTTTACCTCCATCGAGAGGGCCCGAACCTGGGTAAAAACATCGTGTCCCTTGTCTCCTGTTACCATCCTCCTAGACGCACAGTTCGGGACCCCCTACCCGAGATCCGCCGGTTTTGACACCGACACACGCCATGACGCGCCTGAACCAGCATCAACCACACTAACATCAATAAAGTGACTGTAAGAGTCAAGAACCGTAACAGACAAAGACTCATCCCAGAAGAGTGGCAAGCCACCAGTTCTACCATCACTATCCACGCCATGAAATCATTTTAGACCGAGTCTCCAACACAATTTCTCCACTTTAGCTAAAACTTGCCTAGTCTCATAAAGGAAGACTAGCTTGGGGTTGTTGGCTTTTGAGAGGGCCAAAACTTCACAAACTGTCCGGCACCCCCCCCCCTCCCCGACTGTTCCAGAACAAGGTATTCATTGTGTCCGGCGGTCTTCCTCACGAGAAGCCGCCGATATCTCATTTGTGTCATGGATCAAACTGAGTTTAACACGTTTACTGCTAGAGGTGCTGCTAGAGGGGGAGACATTATCCCCTAGGTCCTGACCATTGCCATCGGCGATTGCCAAGATCGCCTTCGGGGTACTGGTCGTATTTAGAACATCATCACCAGGGTTGTCCATATTAAGTCTCTTTCTAGCTTCTCTATCAACCTCCATGCTCACCCCCTGGTTCTTCACAGGGCTCGTGGCCGTATCCAGGGTCTCAGGATCAACCCCTTACCGCCAGGAACCAACGGAGCACTTGGGCTGCCGTTGTTCTTCGTTTGTCGTGGCTCGCTGGCCCTGCTAGGGTTTTGCTCAGGACGCGGGCGGCTAGGCCCATCCGCGTGCAACCAATCTCCAAACTTGAATTTCTTCTGATCGTGAACACCAGAACCACACTCCTTATGGTCATGTCCAATTAGACCACATAATTCGCAAAAGCGAGCCAGTTTCTCATATCGAACTAGGTAAACTTGTCTCTCCTGAGCTCTTACAACGCTCAGCAACTTTGTAAGCGGTTGTTTGATGTCATGGTTAACCCTAACCCTAACATAATCCCCGCGGGTATTGCCGTTCAATCTCATCTCCAAGATTTCGCCAGCCCCCTTGAGGAGCCTTTCCACGATCCCCTGTTTACAGTAGGGATCCGGTAGCTTATGTATCTGGAGCCAAATAGGCATGCGATCAAAGACTACATCATATGCTTTGGTAAAACCATCATACGAACACATAAGGACCGCCATGTTGCGAAAGAGCCAGGGCCCTTGCTTCATCATCCGCTCCCAATCCCCAAGGCACGAGGCCTGGACAAAAAATCTATTGGGGCCAACCGGACGAAACCGTACTGGTTGCGCCGGATTCTAGGCCGCCCTCATATCCTTGTAGAAGGCCGCCGGAGAGAAGGTTTTGTCGGTGTGAACCCTAGCCAGGGCCAGCCACCTCACGCTTTCCTTGATGCCGGGATCCTCCTCATCAATCTCCACATCATTGAACTCCTCGTCGTTTAGATCTAGCTGGTCGAAGAAATCCTCCAGGACAGGGTTGGCGGCCGCCGAGGCGCCGCCAGAAAGAGTGAGTTGGCGCCCGAGGGGAGGCCATCCGCGCTGGCCGGGAGCACAACGGCCGGAGAGATCGCCGATCAGGTCGTGGTATGGTGGTGGGACTCGGGGGCGATTAGATCGCCCGCGAGGAAGAAAACCCTAGGCATGAGCGAAGGGGAAAAACTTTCATAGTTGTACCTATGTTAATGTTATGTCGTGAGCTTGTGAACCTATGTTAAAGTTTTTACCAATTTTTAATTTGATCTGAGATAATTGTCATGTACTCGTCTATCTGTTATTAAGTTGAGATCAATGTTTTTTAGTCAAATGTGCTATAGATGAATGTAGAACTGTGAATTACTTGTGCACTATTTGATGTACCCAATGGATATGGGTACCCGTCGGGTATGAGTACGGGTAAAGTTTCATACCCATGGGTATGGGTATGAGTAGAATTTTATACCCATTGAATACACAAATATGGGTATGATATCGCTCTACCCACCCATACCCTACCATTGCCATCCTTGTCCAAATACTATAACTTGATTCGATTTTATACCCATATTTTTTTATAACAATAGAAACTAGCTTGTCAGGTTACGTCTTGAACACCTTATCAGTGTCTATAGCATGACTTATCTGACAACAAGGAAGATTTTCTTGGGACCTTTTACAGTGCATCAGATTAATTTGAGCCGTTCATTTCTATCGCTTGGAGGGCCCAAATAAGCCAATACTACAACCAATTTTCGGCAGTATATTGACTCATTAGGGTCATTTTGGGTACTCTAATGTTTATTAACCTCCTTCCCTCCCATGGCGCAGTCCATGCCGTCCGGTTCTTTTGGCCAGACGACGCATGACGAAGACGATGAAACAAAGCTGATGGTATTGGTTCGTACTTCAAGCTGGGCTATACCGCACGTACACAACGACCTAGAAAAGCTACGCTAATAGACTCGCCGCCGGCCGGATACACAAGCACGTCACATGTATGCAACAATCAGATCGCGGCTTTCTCTTGCGCGGCACCCGCAGGGCCGCTCCGGCAGCCAGAGGGAGCAGGGCGGCTGATTGAGTGCACTGAGGTGTCGGACGGTGTCGCCCGCCATTGCAGGCTGCCGTCGTTGATCATCTCGCTGTCGCTGCTCATCAAATGAAAATCAAAATGGATAGCGCGGCACACGCCACACCAAACTGTGTCGTTCCATGCATGCATTGGTGCAGCAGTCGTTGTAGCGCCAGAGCGTACGTTCGTGCACCGGCGCACTGCATGGAGACTTTGCAGCAGCGATGCCTCGTGAGTAACGGAGGAACGGTGCCGCGTCGAATCGGATGAGGAAATTCACTTAATTAGAATAATTAATTGTGATTAGAACTAATAAAGAATAAATCTATCTCTAGTAAGAAATTACCAATATGTCCTAGCACAAATATTTAATCAATACATACTGGCCGTTGGATCTAGCAAATACTACCCATCGTAATGGGTAGTATGATGCACCGTAAAAAATCTCTTTTTTTTTTGCGACGACAAAGAAGTAATATTGGAGAGAAAGAAGAATGAGCTCTCTTGCATCTTTCCCATGCTGTAGACACTCGAGCAGGCTCTACGATGTGTTCCCACTGGATGTATGTGTCCTGCCATTTCGAGCGGTTCTTTCTTTAGGCGCCGTCTCGATCGGCAAAAAAGGCAAGCGGATGGGCCGGGGCTGGTGAAAGCGAGCGCATTGGCTTTCCGTTTGACACTCGCGGCACGGCAGGCAAGAGAGTTGACAGTTACGCTCGGTCCATGTGGATAGGGATAGGGATCCGTTTCCATTTTGAACGCCGGTTTCGATTTTTTGGAGGGACCCTCCTTTTGCGCCCGTCTCGGCTTTTGATTTGATTTTCCTTTTGGGTTGGTGCTCCAGATCGGTCGCTCCCCGTCTCTTTCATGGCTGAGCAGTGGGCGCGCCGCGTATTTGAAGTTCAGGTTGCTTGGACTGTAGCCGTATGGAAACAGCAGACTGAACCAATAGCCACAGCAACAGGCCACACATGGCCCAAACTGGCACAATAATTCGTGGATAGCGCTAGAAACGCAGGCTACTAGGCTAGGCTCTTCTTTGAGGCAAACCCTCGATGAATTCTGCAGAAAATGTAGACCGGCCCACCCAGATTATGGCAGTGTGTCATTTCGACCTGCAGCCACGAGATCTGTTCACTTCTTCAGAACTCTTGATATCTGGTACCAGAAAATTGGTTATGCGACAGTGTAGAATTCAGAATATCGCACGTTCTTCACTAACTTGGTCGTGGCTAAATGGATAAGATTGAGAGGCAGACCATTTGAACTCAGCAAGCAGCGATCAGCCATCAGATAAAGGCACGCTAAACTGGTACGGTACACTGTCGTTTTCCCGCACCGCAACGAAATTAAACTACTGGCCTACGTTCACTTTCTTTAATTAACGAAGCTGGGGCAGGGGCCAAGTTTTTCCTTAACAAAAAGGTGAATAAGGGAAAAGTACAGCGTCGTGTTCTTCCTGTGGAAAGTGTACACGGCGGAGCATGCTCGGTCTCAGGCCGAGACCAACAAACAGTAGGCATTCCTGCACGGCAGGGCACAAACATCATACTCCATACAGACCTGTACAACTGAGCAGGCAGGCACCTCAGTTCGAGTCTGAACTTCTTTTACATGGCACAGGCATGTGTGTTTTCTACTGTTCCCACACCGAGCAGTAGAAATTTTTTGTGCTGCCTGTTTGCTCTGGGCAGGAGTGGAAGAACGGCGATGGGCAAAAACGGCGGGGCTTTCGTTCAAACGAACGATCAGACAAGAGAAGCAAGCAGGACGAAAGCAAAAGCAGAGGTAGCAAGCCAAGGCAAGCTTGCTTTGTTTTCAGTTTCGGCCATCAGTCCACGCTTTCGCCTCTGCTTTGTGTCCTCCCTTTGCTCCCTCTGCTCTTCCGCGAATTGACGAATCATGAGTGTGCGTGATCGTATCGCGCATGGGGCCGATGAATTCTGAACTCCTCATGCCTGCCGCCAGGGGCTTTCGAAAACCCATGCTGCGTGCACGCAGACGACAGACATAATTAGCGCCGGGCAGAGTTCAGATGATCATGCCTGTCTCCTGCCCTTGCCGGCGCTGTCTCGCTTTCCATTCTCCGACATTGCCTTCTCTCTAGGATAGCAGCCACTGTAGCTAGCTAGTGCAGTAGTGCAAGTGTGTGTACGGTGTACCCCAAAGCAAAGCTTAAAGCTTGAGCTCAAGTCCCAGTAGCGGCAACAAGAACTTGCACCCTTTAAGATCGCTCTGCAAGCTTACACACTGCTCTCAGCACAGGCTGACACCAGGAGCTCAAGTCGAAGTTGTAGATAGCGAGAAGCCAAGAAGCCAGTCATGGGATGGGGAAGCAGGAAACAGCAGCACGGGACGCCGTCACGCGCACCGGAGCAAGGAGGGGAGATCGGCGAGCGCAAGGGCAGTGGCAAGAACAAGGCGTTCTCCTTCTCCTTCTCGCCGCTCTCGTGGCTCGCCAAGATAGCTGCGAAACCCAAGCGCACGCCTGCGTCCACGCACGAGGGCCGCGGAGCTGGTGCGGGTGCCGCTGACACCGCCCCGCAGTTCAAGTCGGCCCTTCCAGAGCGCGCCAGCCCGGCTAATGTGGTGATCGCGCCGGCGGGCCGGCTCAGCTCGCCCTCGCCGCGTCGCTCTCCCGCTGTTCTGCGGCGGCTCTTCGTTGGCAGCGACAACGCGGAGGCCGTGGCCGCGCGCGGGCGCCATCGCCCTGCCGCAGCCGTCGCCGCCGCCGAAGAAGTCGTACCAAGGCGGCTCTCTGTTGGCAACGACAATGCGGATGCCGTGGCCGCGCGCCGGCACTGCAGACCCCGGCGCCACTGCTCCCTCGGCGGTGACCGTGACCTCCAGGCGCCGCTCGGCAAACACATCCCATTCTCCCTCGCCGGCTCCCCAGCGCAGCCACGGCCTTCTCCACAGGCGGCAGCAGCCGCGGCACCGTCGGACACGGACGGTGGGGGCGCTCGGCTGAGGCGTCGGCACCGTGGCCGCCGGCACCGGCGCAGCGTCAGCGGCGGCCGGAGATCGTCGTTCTCCGGAAAGGTGACGCTGAGGGTGAAGGTGCGGTCGCCGCGGCGGTCGGCGCCGGAGCTGGAGAGCCTCGCCGTGGTGCGGCGGACGCGGGACCCGCAGAGGGCGTTCAGGGAGTCGATGTACGAGATGATCGCGAGCAGCGGAGGGACCGACGCCCGGCCGGAGGAGCTGGAGCGGCTGCTGGCGTGCTACCTCGCCCTCAACGCCGACGAGCACCACGACTGCATCGTCAAGGTCTTCCGCCAGGTCTGGTTCGACCACGTCAACCTGCCGCCGCCTCGACGGGGCAGGGGCCGGGAGGAACACCCCGGACGGCACGCGAGGCCGTAAATTCTCGAACGCAAGCAGTTGCTGTATGTATGTACATTATGCACGTTTTTATGCCGGATTTACCTTAGAATTTGGAGACGATAACTGCCACACGTGTGTATATTCGGCATGCGTCCACACATAGTGTGTGGTATGAACAGGAGGCAGCCCACACGGATCGTGTGTGGGTGAACATTAGAATTGCCCACACGTGTGGGCGCGGCTACTTCGTGTCACACGTCAACAAGTACTACTCATCTTTATCCCGTGCGTGTGACACGAAGGAAAAATGTCCATATGGCCTGGCGCAGCTACGTTAGGTACACCGCGGGATGACAATTTAGTTGCCATCCTGGTTGGCAGATGTAGTTATCCGGAATGGCAAGTGTAGTTGTAAAAGCATGGCAACTTTATCTGTTTTGGTTAACTATAATTGTCATGTCTAATTTATGGTAGTTGTCGCGTGTAATCAACCGTAGTTGCCGTGTGTGATTACTACTTGCCACATATGGTCAAACAGTAGTTGTCACGTGTGGTCCAATCATAGTTGCCGTGTGTGATTAACTACTTGCCACATATGGTCAAACAGTAGTTGCCATGTGTGTTTACCTAGTTGCCACATGTGGTCCAACCATAGTTGCCATGTGTGTTTATCTGGTTGCCACGTACGCGCAACTGCAGTTACCGTCTAGCAAAAGAATCACAATTGCCATGTGTGTTTACCTAGTTGTCATCTTCGCCTAACTGCAGTTGTCATCCACAACGTAGGAGTGTCGTGTGGGCAAAAAGCAGTTCGCCCACACGCACATGAAGTAGGTGGCTGGCTGTGTGGGCAGAAACTAGTTCGCCCACACAACGCAGCTGGCAAACAGCGTGGTGCGAGCGTGTGGGCAAACTCTCCAACGCCCACACACCAGCCCCGTCCTACGTAGCACACCAAATCCACCTTTTCATGTCAAGATTCGTGCAAAAGACAGTGAATGATGATCCAGACGTGTGGGCGAGTTGGGGTACGCCCACACGTGTGGGCGTTAGTGTTTATTTTTGTAAACCTCTGTCACTCAAAAATTCTTAAAAAGAGGCTCGCCAGCCTGAAACGGAGAGACAATTTACCGAGCCACGATGAAAATATCGTATCAGTGGATGGAAATTATGACTAACTGATGCAGAGGCTGGAGGTAATCCTCCTTTTCTAAAATAAAATCTATGGATGGAAATAAATTCCTACATTCACCGGAAGCAATTCCCTGTCTTTTTTCAGTTTGTCTAATTCATATCTAGATGTTTTTTTAAGGATGTCACATGTAAGCTTCCACAAATATATAATGCAACAACAAAAAAATAAAAAAAATTAGACCACAAATAGAGTGGACATCAGTTTAGATGTGACATAATTATGTCACATCTATATGTGTACTAGACAGACCCCTTTTCTTTTTTTAAAAGGGATCAAATCTATTATAAAAGTGCACCGAAAGTACAAAGGGTATCAATCATAATAATAATTACATCGAGAACAATCACTACTGCCGCCAAAGCGAGCTGTCGATGCACCGCTGCCACCACTTCTCTGTCGGGGTCGGCTTTACCTTGTCAATGACAACCAAAAAGTCTTCATGCCCGTGCCCATAAGGACCAACGGCCTGGAGAAGCAATTGAACCCTTGCATACATCTAAAGCACCGAATCTCACAACAAGAAACCCAAATCTCACCGCCCCAAGGAGACAGTAGAATTCTGCTCCGGAGCTCCGTGTTGACCACATCTGGATAAACGAATTCGAGGAGGATCAAAACCCGAAAGACAAATTTAGAGAACTAACTAGAGTGGGGGCACCGAGATTCTCCTCCCTGCCACCACCCATAGAAGTGGCTGGCAGAGGTGAGGTGAATCTATGGTCTCGCCGGTGAAGTTTGGAGGGGAGTGTTTGCCAGGGTTTGGGGAGGAGTATACCGGCTATCGGACATAATTAGATGGAAGCAAAATTTAGTCATGTGGAAGTAAAATATCACAACAATGAAAACACAACGTTTTTACATTGTACCCCCTCTGTTCTAAAATAGATGACCCAACTTTGTATTAACTTTGTACTAAAGTTGAGTCATCTATTTTGGAACGGAGGGAGTATAAACGAACAATTATATCAGAAACAAATTTCTTTCGAGTCTAAACACCAGGAAAAAAATTTACAAATTGAAAAGTTTGCTCAGCCTGAGTTTATACTTCTAAGAGACCAGTGGAGTTTGTCTGATGGCACGTATAGACCAAGTGGTCCCCTCTTTATTATTGATCTTTTCTCCCGTGGATTTACACAAGTGCCCATCATTTCCATGCCATTCACTTGTAGCAGCAGCACATGTCGTTGGGGGCTCCATTAATAGGCTCACATTTGCCTTTCGCTAGGACATAACCGGCATCTCTGCAGTAAATCTGACACTTACTAGGTTTTCCATTCACCGGGTCCTTGCAGTCTCCATCCCAGTCCACACAAAACTTGCGACCTCCTCCACCTGCACGCCCAAGCATATATAATAAGCCATGGCCAAAGTTGTAAGTATATATGGAAGACATAACATAATCACTTGTATTTGTTTGATTATCCATTAATGTTCTAAACGATTGTACTCCCTCTGTACCATAATATAGGTCGCTGGAGTAGCTCAACTTCAGCTACTCCAACGACCTATATTACGGTACAGAGGAGAGTATAAACCATACATGAATATGAATATAGCAAAAAGAATATACCTGTGATCCCGTAGGATGCATCACATGACAAGAAGCTGGTGGATATCATCAGCAGAAGAGCTGCCAAACACAAAACCCTCGTTTTGTTCTTGAGGAGCGCCATGGGGAGAGGGATTGCGACTCTTTTCCCCTCTTTCAATCTTTCCCTATGAGTTTGTTGTTCTTTTCCCCTATTATTATTTTCGTATGCTTCTCGTGTGTTATTTATATAGACGAGTAGACAAGTTTTTGAGGATCATTTATTGCCTTTCTATTCCTTACCGCATTCATTCTCTTGGATTTCCTGAATGGACAAGTATCATATCCTTCCGATGACACACTTGCGTGTACCCAAGTATATGTCTTTGTTAATATATTTATTACATTAATTGGTTCCTGGGATTTGATATCTTGAATTTATTTAGTATCCTCATATAAGATAAATACCATATGTAATCGGGAGAGAGAGAGAGAGAGCCGCCGATCTAGAGAGCTACGATCGGTAGAGGCTTTGTGCCAAAAAAGGATCGGAAGAGAGAGGAGAGATTGGGTAGCAATCAGCAGCGAAAGATTCTTTTCTTTTCTTTACTACTATTAAAAGAGCAAACATTATCTTCACTAAACGCACCCCATATAATGTACACACGACAAGCCGGATCGATGAAAACCACACGATCATACCCCTCATTTAGATCTAACCATTGGCATAACAGCCTGCCCTCACTGCAAGTGCGTCTAGCAAATCAAAAAGGCAGACGAAAACTCTGCCATACATGATACGCACGAGCGGACGAAAGGTCTTCGGCACCCACGTAATCCCACCCCTAAATTAGCGCTAACCTTCCAATCCTATCCCAAATTTAGCGCTAACCTCTTTGGCAGCAGAAATCTCCTCCAAGCAAAGTGAACGTGCGTGAGGCGGCCACCGGCGAAGGAGGCCACGCGCGATCCCCCGGTGCGGCGGCGCCCGCATCCCTTACCTCTCCAGCTGCACCGGTCTTCTCCCAGAGCACGAAGTGGGCGCGCGCGGTACCAGCGTCCCTCGCCTCTCCGGTCGCACCTGCTCCTTTCTAAGCACGACGTGAGTGCACGCATGGCGGCCTCCGGCGAACGAGGTCGCGCGCGAGCCCGCGTCGCGGCGGCGCGGAGCCCACTGCTCCCGGCCGGTTTGAGATCCGCACGTGCTGGCGGTGCTCGCCTATCCGCGCGCCAGGGCGCCCGCGCAGTCCCTCCTCTTCGCCGGCGTCGAGCGCTACCGCATCCTAGAGTGTCTTCTTTAGGTACGTACGCCCATCGCCCACCCTGGCATATACGTCCCGCCCGTCCTCTGTTGAGCGTTCTGAGACAGGTTTTGGGGCTTATAGAGTTACCGAATTTAGGGTTTTGTTTGCTGACATGTTGCTGCCGTGGTCCAGAGACTGCTGGGCAACAGATCGCCGTTCACGCAGCAAGACTGGCAGGGGGACAGCCTCGACCGCGACGAGGATAACATCAGGATCCAACATAAGGTTCCTGGTCCACCCTTTTCGCTGCACTGAAATAGGAACGCTTGCTTTTACCTGGTGCCGATGGTTGGGGTTCTGCAGACTTGGCGGAGATCGCATTTTTCCTCGGTATCACGCATCACGATTCAGGTGTGAGGAATGCATCTCTTTGTTCTTTGAGGCTTACATTTGTTGAGTGTTAGATTTTGTTACAGACATATGTCAGATATCTGGGTGTGTGATGAGAATTGCAAACTCAGATTCGGCATGCATCATCTTTTATGATGTTTCATGGCAGATGTAGGATGGTGGACCTTCTTCGTCTAATTATTAACTTGGTGGGAGCTAGCTGCTATGTCGACCACCCGGAGTGAAGGTTGGCATAACACTGATAATCGGTAGCTATTTTCACTTGAACAGTTTCCAGCACTGTAAGCAGAAAGGATTGTTTGATGCAGAATGTACTTTATTGTACAGAAAGTATTAGATGATGTTTTAACCTCAGTATATTGGGGCATCCGAAACATAGATTACCTGACAAATTGCTCCCTGGTAGTGTTGATGAGCAGTTTGAAAAGGGTGTACAACTTGTAGATTCCATTGCAGAGAAACAGGCATAAAAAATTTCAGAAGAGTGCAAGCTTTTTCCTGCTGCTGTCCAAATACAATCAATTAACCAACTGTAAGTGCACCCAATTCGATGTTCTTGTCAATTGTATTATTTAGAAGCGCAGCTTCTAAGCACACATATAATTCTGAAATGGTATGAATCTATGTTGCTGTCTTCAACCCCCAGATGACAAGCAATTTCAAGAACCACCACCATTTCAGTGTGAGCTTAGAATAAATATAGTATGTGTGTTTAAAAATCTTCCCTTTATGATTGTTTAGAAATCTAGAGTATCAAGACTGTTCTATCTCTACAGGCTTTTTTAGTATCATGTATAAAGAATGGCATGCATATTTTGGAATAATTACAGTGCATAGCTGGTTACTTTAGTTCAGAAAGGGGAGAACCATAAGGAGTTGTTACAGTTTAAATCTTTGCTCAGTTTCTTCTTTAGCTCATTTCCTTTGACTTTTGTACAACCAAATCAGAAGCTTGGATGATGTCAGGTTGAATCTCGAGGTTCTCAAGCATTTTTATGGTATTCCCTGTAATCTAAGTAAAAAGTTTAAGATGTTTGTGATGGTCTTGAGCATAGGTCTTTACAAGGGTCTGGTAGCAGTTCTTCTGATTGGAGGCCCTTCATAAAGAACTAGCAGCATGGTTCTTTAAAATTACCGGGATAAGATAGTTATAATAATCTTTGGCAGTATCAAAACTATAATTAAAACCACACTACATTTATTTGTTTCCGCTATATTTAAATTCTTTTCTGATTCCAGCTTGTTAGTGTTGTTGCAGACTATTGGTTGTTACATATTTCAAATCACTTCGGCTAATCATGTACATATATTTCCAGCTTATGTACTTTACTATTCAATATATTTTTGTTTTAAATCACATCTAATATCCTTATATAATTGTAACCCACAGGTGCCTGTTGATAGCGTCTCCCATATCAAGAGGCTTGAAACCAATTATTCAGTTATCATACATATATTTGTTGGATAAATGAACAGCTAACATTTCCTGAGGGCCAGAGGCCATTACATATACATGTGTGTCAAAGTGAAGAAAACCCCTTATACAACGGGGATATACCGAAACGGGACTATACACATCTAACACCCCCCCTCAAACTCATGGTGGATCAACAACACTGAGTTTGGAGAGGAAAAAGGTATCTTGTGCTCGGGTTTGTGCCTTCGTGAAGAAGTCAGCCAATCAGAACTCCGAGGGCACATAGTGAAGGGCGAGAGTCCGATCTCGCACACTGCACGCACAAAGTGGGCATCCACACCGATGTGCTTGGTGAGCTCATGCTTCACCGGTCACGCGCAATATCGATAGCACCTGCATCTTGTCGACAAGAAGGGAGTTGAAGTAGTAGCCATGACACCAAAATCCTCAAGTAACCAGCAGAACCAGATCACCTCGGCCGTCAATATAGCCATGGCGCGCAACTCAGCCTCGGTACTCGGCGGCTGCATCTGTTTCTTTGTCTTCGTGCAATCGAGAGCCACCAAGAAAGACACGAAGAAGAGGACAATGAGCGGCGATCAGAGGGATCACTAGCCCAGGTAGCATCAGAGTAAGCCTGGAGCTCAAGAGAACTGGAGCGAGGAAAGAAAAGGCGCTGAGAGATCGTGCCACGAAGATATCGTAGAACACGGAGGAGGTGACTATAGTGGACAGAGGTGGGGGCTGAAACAAACTGACTCAGGATGTGAACGGGATAGGAGATGTCAGGACGTGTAACAGCAAGGTAGACAAGACTACCGACGAGGTGACGATAGCGAGTGGGATTAGGAAGAGGGTCACCATCAGAGGCACGAAGCTGAACGTTGAGCTCCATAGGAGTCACAACAGTGCGGTCATCACTAAGACCAGCTCGAGCAAGAAGATCCTGAATGTATTTCTCTTGTGAGATGTAGAAGCCACCAGAGGTGGAGGAGATCTCAATCCCAAGGAAATAGCGAAGAGGACCAAGATCAGTCATAAGAAACTGCTCGTGAAGGCGGGCCTTAACAAAGGCAATGTAATCAGTGTCGTCACCAGTGATGATCATGTCATCAACATAGAGAAGGAGAAGAGTCCGACCATGAGGAGACGTGTGAATAAACAGCGCGGGATCATGGTCACTGGGCAAGAAACCAGCCGCGGTCACCACAATGCGAAAGCGCTCAAACCAAAGCGCGAGGGCCTGTTTGAGATCATATAGAGCGGCGAAGTCTCATGCACCATACCATCAGGAGCATAGTACCCCTGTGGTGGCTGCATATAGACCTCCTCACGCAACTCGCCATTAAGAAAAGCATTCTGGACATCAAGTTGAGAGATAGACCACTGACGAACAGAAGCCACAGCAAGAAGAGTGCGGACAGTGGTCATGTGGGCCACAGGAGCGAAGGTCTCATCGTAATCACGCCCCTGCTCCTGCTGAAAACCACGGGCCACAAGGCGAGCTTTGTAGCGCTCAAGAGAACCATCGGAGCGAGTCTTAAGCTTGTAGACCCACTTGCGGTGATGGGGACGGACACGGAAGGGAGGGAACGAGATCCCATGTGCGAGCGCTCAAGGGCAGCAAGCTCCTCAGCCATCGCAAGCCGCCATTCAGGCTGAGTCATGGCAGTGCGATAGGAAGTGGGCTCAGACAAGACAGAGAGACCATACCGATCAGGGGAGTAGCGATCAGGCGGAGGGCGAGGCCGAGCACGGAGGTTATGGACCGGAGGGGGTGTGGGAGGAGGTGCACCCGAGGTGGAGGGCTCGTCAGAGGCAATATCCTCAGGACGAGAACGGCGAGTATAGTGGAGAGGAAACGGTGAGAGAGGGCGACGGACGGGAGGGGATGGGGGAGAGGTGGAGGAAGAGGAGGGAGTAGACGGGGTCAGAGGTGAATGAGAAGGAAGAAGAGGTGCCGCAGGAGGAGGTGACATATGAGGCACATAGCATGGTGTATCGGGAAGAAGAAGGAAAGAAAGGTCGTCCACAGAGAAGGTCGAGGAAGAAGGACGTGGATAGTAAGAGCGAGACTCATCAAAAGTCACATCACGCGAGATGCGCAAGCGACGACCCACTGGATCCCAACACCGATAGCCCTTGTGCTCATCACTGTAGCCAAGGAAAACACATTCGACCGACTGAGCAGTCAGGTTTGTGCGTTCGCGGGGGGGCAAGAAGAACACAGCAAACGCATCCAAACATACGAAGAGCCGAGTAGTCAGGAGAGCAACCGGTGAGACACTCCATAGGAATGCCACCCTGCAGAGCAGTCGATGGCTGAATGTTGATGATATAGGTGGATGCGAAACAGCCTCAGCCCAAAAATGGGGTGGAAGGAAGCAGAATCATCGCAAGACGAGCCGTCTCAAGTAAATGACGATGCTTTCGCTCGGCAACACCATTCTGAGCATGAGCACCCGGACAGGAGAACTGGGCAAGAGTACCCTGTTCCGCGAGAAAACCACGCAACAGCTGAGAGATATACTCTCCAGCAGAGTCAGCACGAAAAGTACGAATGGGCGTGGCAAACTGGGTGTGAACCATGGCAGCAAAACATATGTATATAGGGAGAACCTCGCTACGAGATTTCATAAAGTAGAGCCAAGTGTAGCGAGAGAAATCATCAATAAACAAAACATAGTAGCGATGACCACCTTTTGAATCAAAGGGAGCAGGACCCCAGACATCAGAATGAACTAAGTCAAAAGGACGCTGAGATACCGACTCACTGGTAGGATAAGGCAACTGAGTCTGTTTTCCAAGTCTGCAACCATTACAATGTAAAGAAACATCTCCAGATACAGACCCAAGAGGCCCTGACGAACTAAGGAAGACAAGCGAGAGCCACAGATGTGACCAAGGCGATGATGCCACTGCTGGAAGGACGCAGACGAAGAGGCAGCAAGAGCATGGGAGCTGGCAGGAGCGGTGGCAGCGGAAGGAACACGAAGCCAGTCAACCTCCCAAAGGCCCTCTGACTCACGGCGCCGGGGGCCAGCACCAACCAAAGCCTTGGTGCGACGATCCTGGATGGAGCAAGAGTCGGTATCAAGGATGACACGACAACCAGAATCAGTAAGTTGAGCAGCGGAAAACAGATTCATAGTAAGACGAGGAACATGCGAGACACGAGGAACAGAAAATGAGGGAGTGGAAAGAATGCCACGACTAGCAACAGGAAGAGGTGTGCCATCAGCGGTAAGAACATTAACAGGCAAATCAAGAGGTCGGAGAGAAGATAACACGGAAGAATCAGAAGACATGTGGAAGGAGGCTCCAGAATCCAAAACCCACGAAGAGGTACCTGACTGTGTAGATGCCTGCGGTGTTGGAGAAGTGATCTGCGATCCAAAGCAGCGGTGAGCCGGTCGACGAAGAGCCCGAGGAAGCCGGAGGCGTTTGAGCCTCACAATATCCTGGTCGATGAGTGACGGAGTCGAGGAAGATCCAGAGTGCCATCGACGAGGAGCGCTCTGGTCTCGCTTCTTCTCACGGCAATCGACTGGGTGACCGGGCCGAGAGCAGTAGCCACAGAAGGTGTCGCGGCGCGACCGGCCCCTCTCAGTATAAGCAGGGCGACTCACGCCCCCTGAAGGTGTGGGGAGGAGCGGTGGAGCGGTGAGCCGAGGAGACGACACAAGAGCTCGAGCAGCCAGCACAGACGGGACCACCAGCAAACCAGCAGAGCGAAGACGGGTCTCTTCAGCACGAAGCTCAGCAAGCACCTCCAAGATAGGAACACGGCCACGAGCAAGTAAGTGAGCACGACGCGGTTCAAACTCAGAGCGGAGACGTGATAAGAACTCATGAACCCGCTGAAACTCTAGATCAGACCGAGTGGTCGACAAAGAACGACAAAAGCCACAAACGATCGTCAAGAGAATCAAGTCGACGCCAGATGGCGAAAGCATCGTGAATAGAACTCATCAACAGAGGAATCACCTTCTTTGAAGGGCGTGCTCTCGACGCACGACAGATAGGTAGAGAGCATCTCAGAGGGTCGATAAGCGCCGACAAAGATAAGACCACATCGCGGCAATCGTGCCAAGTCCCATAAACTCTGAAGCAAACTGAGGGAGGACACTGGCAGTGAGAACAGCCGCAGCACGAGCATCATCATTGCACCACTGAGTGTAAGTAGAGAGACCATCACGGTACACCGATAGAGCATCGGAGTAAGCAGAAACTTGCTGATCATAAGCATCAACGGCAGCATCATCAATGGCCTTGGCGGCATCCGGTCGACTTGAGAAGCCTCAAGAAGAAGGACCGGCGGCACCGGTGGGATTGGAGCCACAGGCGCCAACGGGCACGACGGGCGTGGAACCTCGCCGTAAAGAACACCCCACAGAAGAAGGCCTCGCATATGGATGCGCATGAACCCCACAAACTCAGCATAGTTGGTGCCATCGAAGATCACAGAGCACCTAGGGACTGCAACATAGCCCGAGGAAGACATGAGGAAACTCTGTTGGACGTTTTTTTTGGTCAACGCTGCTCGATCTGGATCGGGACGGAAAAGCTCACGCTAACCCGAGTGAAGGATCGAGAGACCAGGAGGAGAGCCGGTCCTGGGCCGCAGCTGCGGGAGGCCAGGAGGAGGGTGGCGGCCAGATGCAGCCCCCACCAGATGCGGAGGAGGGCGGCCGGGGCGCCGGCGCCGAGGTGCCGCCGGGCGCAGACGGGCACCGGCGAGGCACGGCTCGGGCGCTGCCGAGCACTTCGCTGGGCGCAAGCCGCAGACGGGCGCCGGCGGGCACGGCTCGGGCGCGGCCGAGCACGACTGGGATGGCGGGCGCAGCCCAGCGGGCGCGCCTGGGCACGGCGAGGGCGAGGCCTGAGCGCCGCCGGTCGAGGAGGGCGCGGCCTGGGCGTGAAGAGGATGGCCGGCAACGAGGAAGGAGATGGCCGGCAACGAGGAAGCTAGGCACGGAGCTGCAGCGTGCGGGAGAGGAAGAGGAACCTGGCGTCTGATACCATGTTGGATAAATGAACAGCTAACATTTCCTGAGGGCCAGAGGCCATTACATATACATGTGTGTCAAAGTGAAGAAAACCCCTTATACAACGGGGATATACCGAAACGGGACTATACACATCTAACAATATTCAGTGTCAGAACGCTTTTCTGAGTGAATCATTGCTATTGACTGCTCCTTATTACCATGTGTATAAGTAATGAAAGGTTGTACTTATACTCTGTCTTCATCGCACAGGTCCATGAGCCCAGCATAAGGAGACAAACTGATACAACAAAACAAAGTGAACAACTTAATCTCTTATATGTCTAACTAAGCATATATAGATAATACAACATTTATTTGTTTTCTATAATTTTACTGAGCATATGTGTATGAGTTTATAGTCAGTGTGTTCCACACCCACTTTGTTTTCCTAGAATCCCATGCCATTTTATATTTCTACAACTTGCATGGAATGAGTGCAGCAAATCTAAGATTTACTATAATGACATGCATTCTAAGGAAAACATAATCAAACTCCTATCACTTAAGATACCATTACTACTAGCGGAACAATGGAACTGAGTGTACATTATCTTTCTTTCATAGCAATTATCCATGCTGATGAAATATACGGCCTTCATGTTTTGCAGAACAATTCAGTCGAATGTACAAAGTCGGTAACCTCATTATGAAAATGGATAACCTTGGATGGTAAAGTAGACTTGCTTAGTCTATTCCTTTTGCTCTGCTTACTAATGATGCCGGAAGATGCAACATACTAATTGTTTTGTTGTATGTGTGTGCAGCACTTTAGCTGCAGATGCAGACCAACAACTTTTGTTTCACTGTTATTGCTGAAAACTGGACGTGGTGAATGTCATCAAAATTTTATCCATTTTTCATTTTCTTCTTCACATTTTTAGTAAAATGAGTATTCTGAAAAGCTTAGTAAATATATAAATTGGTTTCATAACGTTTGGATTTTAGAGGCTTGTCATGCACTGCAGGTTTTACATGTTGACGAGCTGCCTTGCATATCAGTGAAGTTATTGAGCCAGTGCTTGCATACATATATATGTTTTAATCGAAAGAACACTCTTCATAGTTGTTTTTCAAGGATGAGAAGGTGTTTCTGTTGGTGACATGTGGGGAACTTCTGTTGGTGTTTATTTTGTAATAACTCAATTTGATAGCGGAAACTGATTGAAATTATCAATGTACATTTAGGCATAGAGCATGAGGATGTATGGAACTTCTGAACACTTTCAGATTGTCTATAAATTAGCAGTCTTGGCCCCTTTAGAAAAGAGAGTACAACTAAATTATTGAAAGTGCAGTTCTAGGACAAGTACTTGCTGAAATTTTCAGGTCGTCGGACAAAGTACAGTATGCCTCATTTGGCTCTTGTGGGGGCAGAGATAAAATAAACCTGCCATCAGTAGGCGAGTTCAAACACTGGATGGCAACATGTGCTAGACAGATTTTTTGAATATTTGTGCTACCCATTTGGGTACGAGTGATTCTCACGGAGGCCATTCTATGTTGCTGACGGACTGTCCTGTCTATATACTCCCTCCTTCCTGTCTATATGCCCATTTTGCGTACGAGTGATGCTCACGGAGGGAGTAATTCTTTATGTAGGCGACAATTCAATCCTGAAATCCTAGAGTTCCATGGAAGAAAAATGTGTGTGCAAGAACAGTAGATTTGATCTTCTTTTAAAACTTGTAAGAACACTAAATGGTGAAACAACTTACGTTATTATCCGGCAACGCGACCACAAATCCGCAATGGCTTCTGACATTGAAAACACAACTTAGTGGACATTGCAACATTTTGTTTATAATTAATTCATATATTTTTGGAAAATTTCATATTTTTATTATATGTGCATATGATTACTTGGTTAATAATTGATACGTGCGTTGCACGTGCACGTTTACTAGTGTTTTTGAAAATAGCAGCGAAAGATTCGTTCGGGGGAGAGAGTACGATCGTAAAGTCCCCAACCGCTCCCGAGCATAAATGAGCTCGATAAAAAATCAAAACAAATTCAAATGACAAATGTTTTGGGTGCTTGCAAAGTTTCAATGACATTCTTAGAAGTCGTGAAAAAAAAAGCAGCAAATAATGCTTTTGAAAATGGCATTTTTGGAGCATTAATATTTTTTGCAATGAC